>CM037093.1:31760553-32392306 GCA_020916435.1 Oxytropis ochrocephala | reverse complement strand
TGCTCTTTTGATCCTTGCTATTCTTTCATCCAAAATTTCTCTTTTTCTCCACTTTTAGTCCTTCGAAAACACAAAACTAACATTTTGTAGTAAAATAGCTCCAAAATAGAACTAAAATTCCATAAATTTTATTTAATTCAAATACTAAAAACACTCTAAATTACTGACTTATCAAAAGTCAACCCATGTTCATGTCTTGATAAATCGTGCATCGAGGTCCAACCATTCATTGACTATGTATTTCTCAACCTAGTTATCTTAATTACTTAATAAATTAAAAGTACTCGGTTGTGTGTAACAATTGTTAATTTCTTATTAGGAGTTTTTGACATCATCGGAGAGGGGAGTAAGTGAAGAACAATCGCGTCGCTCATATTCATGCGCATTTTCCAATGTGTGGTTTAAGGCGTATGTATTCCCCTTCCTCACTTTGTCAATGGATACAAATTTCACACTAAGAAATGGACAGGAGGTAATAGAAAGCGATGAATAGTGGAGTTTGCATGAAGGGTGACACTTGGGAGAGGCGAAGATGATTTCTATGGTGTGGTTGAACACATTTATGAACTTGCATACCCTTATCTTGATTATCATCAAAAGATAGTTGTTTTTTCTTTTGTAATTGGTTTGATCTGTCCCTTCGAGGAACAAAGTTTAACCCAAAGACAAATACAAAGTGGACATTAAAATGAGTAGTAGATATCGATCAGATGCGATCCTTTTGTCATTGCACAAAATGTGAGGCAAGTCTACTATCTCTCTTATCCATCAACACGGATGATCGGCGTGGTTGGTGTGTCGCAAATTAAGACAAAACCAAGAGGTCGCATTGAGACAAATGATGACACTGATGGAAGATGTGCCATATCAAATGGATGAAATGTCCAATGTAAGCGGGGTGATTGAAGTTGAGATCATTACTCGTTTACGTGATTGAGTCCAACGTTAGTGATGAAGTTAATGAAGACGAGATCACGGATCATGAGGAGGCCTTGATCGATCACGTCGGTGTATCGTAAATCCACTCATCCGATGATGATGGTGATTTCGAGAAAGAATGATTCTAATTAATTAATGATGTTATTTGTAAATTAAATTTGTTGTAAAATAATATTTATATTTATCAGACTTGCTTTACCTATATTCATGATGTATGTTATTTATCATTTATGTTATTAACTTTATTTGAATTTATAGCTAGATCACGGTTATGACATCATTAGGATCTGGTAGTGACTAATCCGATCATGAGGACCCACCGTACCACCTCGTGGCAAAGGGAAGAAAATATGTACTTCTTTACGCGGCCGCCGTAAAGTCGTAAGATAGTTTATCAACTTATTCATGGCAACTTTGTGGGTATGCCTTGACGGAGGAGCTTGATGGTCTGTGGACCTAATACTGATGCCTCCACCGTCTTATCGCTGCCCCTCTTGATCCAGAATAGGCCATGCAGTATTATCATAAGCCCAGCGTGATTGATGTTTTGGAGGACCATTCGTATCGTTATGCGAGTTATTGGTAAGCTATGTAAGCATTTATTATATTTGTATTTTAAATTTGTTTTTAAATTATTATCGTTTTAATTTTTCTTTCTTATGTACATGTTTGATCTGTGAGGATTGTGTCCGCGCGCGATAACAAGTATTATTAGGGCAAATTACACTAAGGCTTGGAAGGATTGGACGGAGGTTAAAAGCGATGAGGAATCCAAAATGTGGACTCAATTTAGAGTAAGTTTTTTCACGATTTCATTAATTTTTAATTTTTTCAATTTGTTGAATTAATTACGTTGTTTTTTCCAACAAGTTATTTCAATTTGTGCAAGAAGGCAACATTCGCATGGAAACATGAGCATGATCATGAAGTTAAGAAAGTATTCAACTCGGGAGCTTCTCACCGTTTTACGAAAATGCTAGCGGAAGAGCGTAGTAAGAAAGAGTAGTCAGATTGGATTGGTCCCCTATATGGGAAGAACTCAAAGCGAAATGGGTGATGGCCGATTATAAAAAAATGTGAGAGAGCCGCCAAGAATCGGGCTTAAGAGAGGGGGGTTGCTTACACATGGGTGGCTCTGTCATTTCATATGAACATGTTAAGCGCATGGTAATATTTTATATATCTTTGTTTACAAATTCAAATTGTATATTCTTATTAAATACTA
This sequence comes from Oxytropis ochrocephala, assembly GCA_020916435.1. Taxonomy (NCBI): domain Eukaryota; kingdom Viridiplantae; phylum Streptophyta; class Magnoliopsida; order Fabales; family Fabaceae; genus Oxytropis; species Oxytropis ochrocephala. The sequence continues at coordinate 32,390,142 of CM037093.1, read as the reverse complement.
ATATTAAATTATAACTATATATAGAAGTCGATTCTTGAGCTGAACACCTACTTTGCAGAGGTACACCTACAACTTCATATGCGAGAGGAGGCCAGGTGATATTCCCAAGAAGAGCAACCAAGGATGATTCATTTAAATAAAATATATTATTTATATATTATTTTAATTAAATTTATTATGTTGTAGTTTGCATTGTAGTTAATGTTAATTCATTTTTGGATTGTTGCTTTCAGGAAGAGTTCTCTAATTGGCAGCATGAGTTTTGTGAAACTCGTGAGAGTAAGCGCGGCCGCGGCTGATCCAGGTTGAGGAGGGTCGATTGGCTTTAGCAAAATGGAATGAACTTGTTGGTCCAAGAAGAAAAAAAAGTCGGTTACCGTGAGTCAGGTATGGGCCCGCGTTATTACCGGGATTCTATTGTTCCGAATTTGAGGCCAACTTCTTCAGAAACAACAAGTACTGGACGCTCTCATGTCCCCACTCCTGATGAATTAGCCAAAGTTGCGGCATTGACCCAAAAATTGGCGACTACTGGCGTGAGCCGGGACATCCGAAGCGGCGGTGAGGAAGCGCGAGTTGGCGCGAGAAGATCGCGAAATTAATGAGAAGCGCGGAAGCAATTAATGGATAATATGTCTCATCATACGAGGCCATCTATGCCATCATCATCATCGACATATTATCCACCGCGGCCGATGCGACCTACTTGCTTTGAGCGGTACCATAGTCCCTTCCGGCGCCTTCAATTATCGACCATACCCATATGGTCGACCACATGTGTCCGCATGGCAATTCCAAATTTCAACCACAGCCGGCCAGGTCCAGCGGCAATTCTATACTGCACGCGGCGTCGGCGGTCCGACAACAATTCGGACTCAACCTGCGTCGGCCAACATCTCTCCACTGCAGCCTTCAAAGAAGCTTCCAGTAGCTAGTTCCGAAGAACCGTCCGGCAACAAGATGAAGATGATTGGACACAGTTTTTTCAACCGGATCCCAACAGCAACCCAAATCAAAATAGACCTTACTATGATAATTAGCAGTTTGTTGTTAGATAATTTAAATAAATGTTTTAAAAAAAATGTTGAAAAATCATTTTAAAAACGTTTTTTTTTAAAACAATAAATTACCGGCGGCTGCTTATAAATTACCAGCGGAAATTGTATTTTTTTTTAAAAAAAATAAAACTTATCGGCGGCATATTTAATTTATTTTTAAAAAAATGAAAACTTACCGGCGGCTTCTTTAATTACCGGCGAAAATTAATTTTTTTTTTTAAAAAAAAGTTTTACCGGCGGATATATTTCAATTACCGGCGGAAAACTTTAAATTACCGGCGGTTTTTTAAAAATTACCAGCGGATATTTTTAAATTACCGGCGGCTTTTTTGAATTACCGGCGAAAATTAACAAAAACAAATAGAAAGATAAATTGCCGGTTTAGCTGCGTGTGCTGCTTACCGCGGAAAAAACTCTTGGAAACCATTACCTACGACGGTTTAATCGGCGGAAAATCCGCCGGAAACCATTACTTACTGACGGTTTGTTGTCATTACTGGCGGCTTCTGTCCACCGGAAAACCGTGATTTTCTTGTAGTGGAACAACTGATCCACAAGGTCCATATTCCACTCTTGAGTTATAGGCAACCATAAATCCTTGACTTCCAAATGTTCGATGCACCGGTACTATACATTACCATATAAGCGTTGTTTGTCCTCCCTAACCTACGAATCAAACCAAATGGAGATATTTTCCCTATTTCCAATCTGCCATCTTGATCCCAAATTGACAACCATCTGTGAAGCGAAGATACTATGCCAAACAAAATTGGGAGTATGGCCCAAACGAGCTCCCATAAAATCACTCCTTGGAAAATATTTAGCTTTGAAAACTCTACGCAACTATAGTATCTGAATATGTTTCAATATTCCATGCACCTTCCTTAGCATTGCCATATTGAAACCATGAAAGTGTCGAAAACCCATGCCCCGACTTCCTTCCTCATAGTCAATTTGTCCCAATTCAACCACCGAATACCTTTGCGATCTCTTCTATTCGTTCCCCACCAAAAGAGAATTCAACATACGTTCAAGCTCCTCCCCACAGGAGGTTAGAAGCATAAAAGTACTCATACAATATCACCGGGATAGCACGAGCAACCCGATTATACTATAACCTCCCGCCTTGACTTTGACAAATGTTTTCTGACCAACTTTGAATACGATTCCACATCGATCCAGTGGTAGCCAAAAATTTGGTTTTTGTTGCTACCAATCATAGATGGTAATCCTGTCAGAGTCCTCTCCACGGAGCGATAGGACCCACTCTCTCACCATTTCCCATGGTGAGTACTTGACGGTTTCTGACACATAGCCATCCAACCTACCCATTGCTCCATAAACCCCAACCTTCGCAGCATATACCCTTTCAAATATCCCTAATCCACCCTATCATAGGCCTTATTTATATCAATCTTGAGAGCCATCTCCCCCTTTTCCTTTTTGTCTTACTCTTCAGATAGTGAAGGGTTTCAAATGCAACAAAAACGTTATCAACAATGAATCTATTTGCAACAAAAGCCGACTGCTCCAAAGACACACATTTCGGTAATAACACTTTGAGTTTATTCACGAGCACTTTGGAAATGATTTTATAGTTTGCATTACACAAGGAGATAGGTCTTAAATCCCTCATAGAGCTGGCACTACAAAAAAAAACAGTATTAGCGAGGGAAATTAGCGAGGGAATGTAGGAGGGTCGCTAAAAATGCTATACCGAGAGAATTAGCGACGGATAAGGCCGTCGCTAAAGGTGCGCTGATTTTTTTTTTAATATTTCCGTCGCTAATAGTTATAATTCCCTCGCTAAATTTAAACACAGCTGTAACCCACATATTTCGTTTTTGAATTCCGTCGCTAAATGTAATAATTCCCTCGCTAAATCAAAATTTCCCTCGCTAATATAATTCCCTCGCTAAAGTAAAATTTCCCTCGCTAACTTTATTTATGTAACTGAAGCTTTTCTTTCCTCTTCCCACTTCTTTCTCTTCTCTCACTCATTTCTTTCCTTTCCTATTCCGACCCCAACACCACCACCACCCATATCTCTCCATTTTCGCCACCACCACCTCTACCACCGTCCACGCCGCCACCACCTCCTCCACCATCACTTAAGGTTTGTTTTTTCTCACTCTTCTCTCTCTCTCTCTCTTTCTCTCTTCTCCGAACTTCCCTCTCTAACTCCCTCTAATGATTTTTCTTTCTTTCCTCACCCATAGGAACGATTTGTTGCTCACTCCTGCTTGCGGAGTGCACATCGAGCGCCAATAGATCGTTGGATTCGTGACTCAAAACGGTTAGTTTTTCTTTAATTTTGATTTTAGTGTTTAGGATTGATTTTTAGAATGTTTAGAAATTTATTTGATTTTAGTGTTTAAGATAGATATTGACATTTGTGTTTAGGAATGATTTTTGAAATGTTTAGAAATTGATTTGATTATATTAGTGTTTAGGAATGATTTTTATTTAGAAAGTAATAATAGTGTTTAGGAATTTGATTTGAAGTTGATTGAAATATTATTTTTCTTTATGAATTTAATTGATATTAGTGTTTAGGATTGTTATTATGTTGAATATTAATGTATGATAAGTGTATGTTGTTGGAGATGTTAAATGAGAAGTGTATGTTTGTTAATTTGGAATTGATAATTGTGGTAAAGTGTCACGTAATTTTTGAAATTGAAATTGTGTTAAATAGTTGTTTTGATGTTTGATGAACCCTAGGTTAGATGACTATATCGGATGTTTTTATTGTGTGTTGTTGATGGAAAAGGGTGAGGTTGTGTCCCTCACCCTCATATTTTGCTCGAAATCATTTCCATTGAGATAATTGCGAGACAATTCTAACAACGATAAGGTTGGGAGTTTGAAATAACTTCCTTCACTACTTGGATGGAAAAGGGTTTTGTGCTGTCCTTGACCCCCATATTCGGCTCGAAATCATTTCCACCGAGATAATATCGATGCCACTAACTTGATATATTATAGGCTAAATTGCTGTTTTGGTCCTTTATCTTTAGCCTTAATTTCATTTTGGTCCTTTGTCTTTTTTTTTCTCGTTTTGGTCCCTCATGTTTCATTTTTGTGTCAATTTGGTCCTTTTTTGTAATTTCCATCCATCTTCTTTGACACAAAAATTACAAAAAGGGACAAATTGACACAAAAATGAAACATGAGGACCAAAGCGAGAAAAAAAAATAAAGGACCAAAATGAAATTAAGACCAAAGATAAAGGACCAAAACAGTAATTTAGCCTATATTATATGTTAGGGAATTTTTATGGGAATCTAACTACGCTTTTTTAAATGTGTGTAGATGAATTGGAATCAATTAAATCGTGGTTGGGTGTATGATAGGTTATATCCAGGAAGATCTTTTTGAAAGAAACTTTTGTTAAAGGGGTTGAAGAGTTTTTATGGGTAGCGTGGCAACATGAGAAGGCTAAAAATGAAGGAGGGTTAGATGTTCATGCCTTAATTGCAGCGGTGTACCTATTAGTCTTGATGATGAAATTAGGGAGCACTTGTATCAAATGCGGGTTTAAGCCAAATTATTTTATTTGGGAGGACCATGGAGAACGACTTCAAATTTTGACTTAGGGGCTTCAAGTAGTTCTAGTTTTAGTGTTCCAAATTAATGAGCAATTTCAGATCGATGGAAAACATGATTTGTGATGGTCTTGGGGTGAATGTACCATTTGATGAGCCTCAATATGACGATCATGTTGAAGCTCCAAATGAAGAAGCACAAAGATTATATTGCGTGTTAAAGAGGAAAACACACCGTTGTTTGAAGGCTCGCTTGAGTCAAAATTATCTATGTGTGTGAAGCTTTTAGCTCTCAGTCCATGAGCAATATTTACGAATTGGGTTTAAATTTTGTGACTCAAATGATGTTGAGCAGGACACCTAATAAGGATAATTTTCCAAAAAGTTATTATGAAGAAAAATGTTAGTTTCAAAGTTGGGATTGGAATATAAGAAGATTGGTATTGTGAGGATGGGCACATGTTGTTGCTTTCAGTTTGGATTATTTAGATTATGTACATTTTAGATTTGATTATGGATTTTATTTGAGTATTTTAGAAATATGAAGTTGCATATTTATGATAAGCAAAAAAGTAGGAATTTTAAATAAAAAAAAACTTAAAAAATCCCTCGCTAATCATCACAAAATCCCTCGCTAATAGCATAAACAAATCCCTCGCTAATTCCCTCGCTAATTTCCCTCTTTAAATCCCTCGCTAATTCCCTCGCTAATTTCCCTCGCTAATTCCCTCGCTAAATTTAGCGAGGAGCATTTTAGCGAGGGATTTAGATCCTCGCTAATTCCCTCGCTAAAGTACATTAGCGAGGGATTTTTGTGCTTTAGCGAGGGAATCCTGCGTCGTTAAATCACGTTTTTTTTTGTAGTGTGGGATTCTCAACCTTAGGAATGAGTACAATATTAGCATCGTTTAAACCAGGAGGAAACTAACCCTTCTCGAACCATTCCTTCCCGTGTGAAACAACTCGACCCCACATAAGCTCCAAAACCGCTTAAAGAAGGCCGAATTCAAGCCATCCGGACCACAGTGCCTTATCGAAATGCATCTCAGAACTAAGCCGTCTTAAATTCATCCACCTCTAAGGTCGTATTAAACCTTGGCTATCCTCTTTAGAAATCTGAAATTTGAACATGATCAAGAAACGACCTCATGCGCCCAGCCTCCATGGAACAAAGTATCAAAGTAACCTCTAGCTACCTCACATATACTCGGCAGATCAATGGCCTCAGTCCCATCATCCTTCACAAGTTCAGCAATGTGATTCCTCCATCTCCTAGAGCTTGCCAATGCATGAAAAAACTTTGAGTTGGTATCTCCATCCCGTAGCCAATGAACTTTGCACGTTGGCGTAAAATGTATCATCCTGTGCCAACAAAGTACTCAATATTTTGTTAGACTCTACCAAACGGTGATCCTCCTCCCCCCGTAACCAACCGAAGCTCATCAATGGTTCTGCGACAAATACTAATATCCTTCTGTCTTTGAGACCTCAGCGTCCTCCCAGCATCAACTACATCTGTACACCTCTTCATCTTAGTGAAATCGCTCCCCACATTAGAGTGCCAACTATCACTAACAATCACCAGTGGTTCGACCTTCTTCCAACCAAGTATTTTTAAAAGCGAAACCCATGGTGTTTAAGCCGAGCGCTCCCACTCATTTAGCCTCAACCATAATGGAGAATGATCGACTTATACGAGGCGCCATTGACAAGTTTGTTACGAGGAACACATTCACCAACTTAGGAGTAGCAAAGGCGCGGTCAAGTTTACCCTCCTTAACATATAGGGTACTGCGCGCTTTAGTCCACGTAAATTGGTACCCTTCCATTGGTAACTCAAACGGTGACTATCTTCCACTGCCTCACGAAAACCCCAAATGAGCCACTAAGACCTCTCTTGTTGCCCCCCAATATCATTATTAATGGAAAGTATATCATTGAAGTCACCCATAACACACCACGACAAATCATTATCTCGAGCTAAGTTCCTCATAAGATCCCGATTAGGGGTGTGCGGGACCCGTCCCAACCCTTGACTCGTCTCGACCCATTGATTTTGGGTTGAACCCGACCCTATCCCACACAAAAAATGGACAAATGGGATTTGTCCCAAGTAGTAACCCGACTTGAGTTAGGGCGTGGTCGGGTTGACTCTCGGAGTTACAAACACGTCCCTAATATCGTACACATATATTAATATATAATTAATACACTTAAACTTGTGAATTGTGATAACTTAGACTCAAAACAAGTAATTTGATGCTAAAATTTTGTATTTTTAACAAAGTTGGACACATACCAGCATTACTTTTATAGAAGTTTTATTGAATTTATCTATTAAATTTTAATGTTTAATATAAAATATGTAATTGAAGTACTAACAACATTTCTAAAAATTATATTGTTTGTATTTTGGGACAACCTGGGTCCGTCTTGATTAAACTCGGTCCTTAGTTAACCCATAGCTTATCGGATTTGTCCAGGTTTTAGGACGGGTTAGAGTTAATAAAATGACCCGATCAAAATTTGGGACCAAATTAGGGTTACATATTGGTCTTATGCGATCAATTATAATCCGTCCAACCCGTCCCATGCTCACCTCTAATCCCAATAATCCCTTCTCCTCCCGCTCTCGGGATAACCATAGAAACCATGAAACCTCAACAACGAGCGCCCCTACGACACTAACCTCCACATTTATAAAGTTACGAGAATAACTAATGACCTGACAATCAAAGAGATGACACTAGAGAAGCGCCAAACCACCACCACGACCCAATCGGTCCACGACAAAGGAACAATCATAACCCAAACAAACTCTAAGTTCTTCTATTTTGTTAGCATGTACCAATGTTTCAGATGAAAAAATTACATCCGGTTGGTACGCTCAGACGAGGTCACGAAGAGATAGAAATGCACTCGGGTTGCCCTGGCAGTTCCAGCTAATAAGACTCATGGCTCCCGGCAGGCTTGCTTGCCAAGACCTGCCTCTAAAAAATCCTAACGTACTAGACAATACCATTTACACCTTCAAGATTATTTTCCACACATCCCATCATTGTTGCATCTCACGCGCCTGCATTCAGTGCATCAATCTAACACTTTGTTGACCCTTTTTCGGTCCAACTCAATAATCATGTCATCAGTCAACTCATTCAATTCGAATTACTATTGCACCACCTTTTTCGTTAAATGGGAAATAAAGTTGTGGATTATTGAATAAAGCTGCGCATATACTATTGTGGCCGTTATGTTTGTCACCCATAACTCCATTAACTACAGATCCGGACCCACCTCCCTTTTCCTTGGTTTTCTCAAAATAATAATTTTGTTACAAAATACTAAAGTGTGTCGTTAAACTGTGTGTATTTAGGTTCTTTAGCCTTCAGAAAAAACTTTAGATATGATATGTGAAAAAAATATTAGTATATGATTCATTAGGGGAAAGTATATTGTAACCAAAAGTAAGATGGAAAAGCATTAATTACATACTCATTTATTATTTAAATTGAATTGGTTAAAATATTTCTTCCAACATTATATTCCTTATCGACGTATAGTTTGAGACAGAGTTAGATCTTCTTTTTCTTTGGTAGTAGCAATTTTTTTTGGATGGTGATAGACTGATAGAGATAGATCTTCTAATATGAAGACCAGAATTTGATTATTTAAATTTGAACCCAAATACTCATTCTACACATCATGGATGACAAAACAATATAAACAACTCCATCCACAACTCTAATTTTCAATTTCGTTGACTTAGCTTACGGTATAGTCATCACAATATTTCTATTCCTTTCGAATAATTCAATCATCAAACACTACTCCCGTGTCCGCATCTTATCTTAACTTATTATATTAACAATTCAAAAGCACAAGTAAATTAACTAAATTTGTTTTGTTAACTTTGATTAATTTATATGGGTACCCATTCAATTCAATCATGTCTATATATCTAATTAAGCTACCACAGTCCTACACAATATTTGGCGTGCAGACTGAGGATTTGTATATTTCTTATCTATGACTAATCAACAATTAACAAATAACATGTTTATTACTCTCTTTGTTCTCTTTTATAAGCAAAAATTAATTAACCAAAATTGATGTATATGGTTTGAAATTCAGATTAAATACATCAATCTTTGATAATCACTTTTTACTTATAAAAGATACAAGATGGAGTAATTGTTACGGACATTCCAATATCCTTGACTTTCACCCAAAAAAAAATCCCAGGATCCTTGGTCAAATTTTTGATTCCTATTATACCCTCTAACTCGATGATTTGTCGCTGACCACATCAGAAACGTCTTCATTGTTATTTCCTTCATTGGGCTTCCAGCGTTTCTTGCAAGATGAACAAACGGTCAAGATTGAAGCGTTGGAGAGTTGAGTGTACGGTGGTGATGATCCAACTTTTAATGCACGCAGCTCCTCTATTTCCTTCTTTAACTTTAGATTCTCCTCAGTTAGTTTGTCTTTGTATCTTTTCAGTATCGTACAATTCACTTCTGTTTCTTTCAGTTTGGTCCTGAAAAGTCAAACACAAAGTATAGTCAAGTCAACATAAAATATAAATGAGAAAATATAAATTTAAAAAATACCTCTTTTCATTGAATCCAGGAAATAAATATTTTTTTGTCAAAAAAAGTAAAAAGAAAAGAAAAGCTTTACAGTAATTAAGAACAAACAAAATATTTTGTCAACAAAAAAGAACAAACAAAATTAAACACCTCAGAACTGTTTCAATAATAATAATAATTTTTTTTTGACAAGTACTGTTTCAATAATAATAATAATAATAATAATAAGATTGAAACCATCCAATAATTAACACATACCTTGCTCTTCTGTTCTGGAACCAAACTTCAACCTGTCTTTGCTTTAAATTCAATTGTTCAGCAAGAGCCCGTTTCTGAGCCTGCATGTTAAACCGAAACCAAATCATAAATTTCATTTCAACTGTAGTTACAAAACAATCAATTTTTAATAATTAATAATAAAAACAAAAAACAAAACTAATGATAACAATATACAAGTTATAGATTATACTATAGAATCTTTTTCCAAAAAAAAAAAAATAATATATATCATCATAGAATCAATGATCAACAAAATAATCGATTGCAAAAATAATAAAATTGAAGAAAACTTACGGAGTTAATGGTGTTATGGAGCTTGAAGGTGTCTTCTAAAATGGCTGATTGTTCCTTTGTAAGCCTCAATTTCTTTCTGCTATCATCTGAGCTATTTTCATTTGTTTGATGATTTTCTTCATGCAATCTCTTCAAGCTGAACCCTTTTTCCTCATCCAGGGTTTCATCTTCATCTTTTGAACAAAGCTCAATAGTTAGGTCAGAGCTAGCAACAGATTTGATCACTTTCTGCTTCTCTTTCTTAGCCATATACCCTCCCAATCCAAGTTCAAGACTCAGATTCAACGTGCATGCTTGATCATCATCTTCCATGGGAGAGAAAAAAGAAAATCTAGAGAGAGAAGAAAGGGTTGAAATCTTGTGTAGTAGTCAAATGGGAAATGGGAAAGTGGGGTTTATAAAAGAGGTGAATTTAATGTAGATTTTATTATTGATGTTTTGGTCTTATTCTTCGTGATTAAATTTTGATCAGTTATTATTGGCATTTTGTTTTTATTAGCCAAAAGAAATGTTTGTGCATGTAGAATAATTATTTAATAATGACGACTTTTCATTAAATGTAATTTATAAAAGGAGAGGAAAATGAGTAAAGCATGCGTTAGAATTCTGACTCCTTTGAGGAAACCAAAATTTCTTTAATGACAAAAAAATGTTTGACTTTTTTAGTATTTTTTAATTTGAGAACTTTTATGTTCACTCATCAGACCGTATCTTTCCCAACACTTTCCTATGATATGCTTTGTCGAGCGAGTCAGATGGGTTCCGTAGACACTACAATATTGATCGGTACTAGTGGTTAGTAATTCTTGTTTTTAGCAAGATAAAAAAAAATTATCTTTTTTTTTTATTTGGACCATTTAATTCTACCGAGAGAGTGTCCAACACTTTCAACGATAGACTAACTTTCGCTTGTGCTCAGGGACGGATCTACATATATTTGAGTGGTTTAAGTGAATCCTCAAATAATAAAATTAGCAACGATACTTTAAGAAAAAATGTTTTTGCATCTCATGAGAAATATGTTTCTGATAAGAGTCTTAGTTTTTGTAAAAAGTTTTAATTTTGCATCGTTTCTAATGCACCACACTCACACACAACCACTCACACTCTTGTATTTTATTTTAAAAAAATTTTGTCTCTCAATCTCCTTGGATCCGTTCTTGTTCTTATTATCCTAATTTTGAATCTGTTAGTACTATTGAGTTTGTATTTTGTGTTAGTGTTATTTAATTTGAATTTTTTATCAACAACAGTTGATCTGAGTAATAACTTGGATCCCATCGCAATGTCTCATGTTCGAATTTTGGGTGTGGCAAAAACTCAGTTGGAAGGGGAGAACCAATATTGATTTTTTTAGTGCTATTTAATTTGTATTTAAGAACTAATTTGTGCTATCTAATTTGTGTTGGTCTAGTGCAACACAAGTTGAACTTGATAAAGCCTTCTTTTGAAACTAACACTAGTTTTGCCTGTTGCAACACTAACGGTAGAAATGGCTTTCTCTGCTATGAATATTGTGAAGAATAAGTTGTGTGACCGGATGTGGGATACATGGATGAACGATTGTTTAGTGACATACATTGAGAGTGATGTATTCAATAAAATTGACTCTAAGATTATTATTCAACCATTTCAAAATATGAAATCACGTAGCGGACAATTATGAAATGTATAATTTATTTATTTAAATATATTATAATTGTTTTTAATTATATTTTTAGCAAATTGTGCATTTAAAAAAATTGACACCCCTGACTCTGGGGTCTTGGATCCGCCACTGCTTGTGCTTAGGAGCAATTTTTGCAGTGGCAAACACCAAATTAATTTGTCTACTGCGAGAATTGAACCTGTGAACACTGAGTCGGGTAGCTTGTGCCACTGGGTCAATGATATTGGTTAAATAATAAATTATTAATCTTTATATTTGAAAAAGAAATTGTTAATATTTTTAAAGTACTAGTATTTTTCATTTAAAGCAATTGATTAAAAGGAGTGGGAATTCTATAAAAAATGTGTCTAAGGTGGATAAGAACCATAACTGAAAGTATTACTAGATAATCTTATATATCATTACTTAAATGATAGTATTTGTTTTTTTATGAATAAATAATAATATTTTTAATTCTTGTGAGTAATGATCCCAAGAAGTAATATATATATATATTCACACTAGCGGAAAGATGGGCACTCTGTGCCAGTCTTTTTGCTTTTCTATTGTTTTTATGAATTAATATATTGTGTAAATAATTGTCAAAAGGATGAATTAATAAAAAGAAACACTACAACAGATCTAGTAGATGGCGTTTTTTTATCCATAAAGCGGCGTTTTTGTGACTAACGAGCGTGGCGGCTATTCACTCCAACAATGGGTAGCGTTTCCTAAAAACGCCACCCATTGCAAAACACGTCCTCCAGATACGCAGCGCTTTTTAAAAAGCGGCTGAATATATCCAAAGCGTCCTCCCAAATACTTAGCGCTTTTTAAAAAGCGGCTGAATATATCCTAAGCGTCCTCCCAGATACTTAGCGCTTTTTAAAAAGCGGCTGAATATTACCCTTATACGCAGCGCTTCATTAAAAGCGCTACGAATATTGCCTATTTGTGTTACTAAATACCAGTAGCTTTATTAAAAGCGGCTAGTATTGCCTATTTGTGTTACTAAATACCCAGTAGCTTTATTAAAAGCTACTGAGTATTGCCTATTTGTGTTATTAAATACCAGTAACTTCATCAAAAGCGTGAATATTGTCTAAATTTTTTTTTTTAATTTTTTCTCTTTTGTGTGTTTTCCTTTTATATTTACAAATTACATGCAGTAATCCAATCCAATACAATACATAAGAATCAATTTGCTAAGAGGAACACAAATTACATAAGAGGAACCAAAACAAAATAGCTAAGAAGTTTCATTATCTAATTCATATGTATCCAAAACAAGCTATCAAGTTACAATATTATGAACCAAAAACTAGCTAGGCTAACTTATATGTATCCAAATGAAACTTTAAAAAAAACGGGAGAGATGACTGCACCATTCTCCCCTAAGCTCGAAGAATCTGCTCAACAGAGTATGTGTTGCTTTGACAATCGCTAAAATACTGAAATTATATAAATAAATAAAATTAGAATTGAAATGGTTAAATATTGGAAAGAACCACTATTAAATCGAAATCATATAAAAATATATTATAAGTAGATACCTTGCTGGGGATAGTCGTTTTCTTTCGGGTAATAATATCCTTCATATATTGCATGACGTAATACCCACAATCAATGTTATTCAATTGTTTAGGACACTACAAAACATAATTAGATTAGTTAATTGTTAAATTGAGTTGAATATAGTTTTTTGACAAAATAATGTAATGTATAAGTTAGAAACTTACAACTATTGGTAACCATTTGACCGTTAATTTATCCACTCCCCAATATGTCTTTAAACCGTGAATAGAATGTCATATAACTATATTAATAACAATATATACATATATAAGTAAAAGTAAGAAATGCAGAATGACACAAAATAAACACACACATTAAAAAGCTCCACAAACTCCATGTGGTTTTGTAATGATTTTGAAGTGAGTCAAGGTAATACACGGTTTTTTCCTAGGATTAATTGCATACAAAACCCAATGTCTCCTACAAAAAAATTTAGGAATAAGTAATTGACTACTATTAAAAATATGCATGTTATATAAGAAATAATGAGTAAAAATTCTTACCCTAGATTAACCTAAAGCTAGAAGTAAGACATCATCATCACTTCTATTTTGAGCTTCAATGAAGCGGTCATTGACATAAGTTTGAATAGCAGCCTGGTTTTGTTCCACAAGTGATTGATAATTTGGCAGTGGGAAGAACTTGATGAAAGGTTGTACTTTCCGGACACAAGAACAAATATCTATGTGTCTGTTCGGAAGGGACCACAATGTCCTCGTACAAGTACCTACATTTAGATATATAAATATATATATATAAATTAAATTAACGATATAATAAAATTAAATCGACAATGTCAAATAATAAATTACATAGTACCTGACATATATATTCATAACAATACCGGTTGCCTCATCCGCATCACATACAGCACGGATATCCTCACGTCCGACTATATGAGGCAAGCCAGCTCCAAAAATTTCTTCATCAAAATTTATGATAAGCAATTTGTCTTTCATCATGTATTTCTCGTACGCGTCGGCCTCACCAATCTTCATATAAGCTTCAATAGAAGAGGAAGAGGCGGTGAGACACAATGGAGAAGGGTGGGATGAGTCACTTGGCGAAGAGGAGGGCGATCAGTCACTTTTGGAGGAGAGGCGGTGTGAAACTTCTACATAAGGGGTGGACTGAGACACTTTTGTAGAAGGGTGGATCGAGACACTTTCTTGCCAATAGATATTTCCTTGCCAAAGACTTTTCAAAGGAGACATTTTCTTGCTTGGTAGACACTTTCTTAGATTTTTCATTTTGGGCGCATCTATGTTTAAACAAAAATAATTACTTAGTTAGCACAAATTATATGACAAAACTATAATTAGTTAGTTACAAATATATTGTCACTTACAACGACAAGGGCGGATGGCCATGCCACAAAGGTACCAATCGCTTGTGACAATCGCCAAGATATCAATCTTTGTCAATCGGAGCAGAGCAATGGTGCATCCTCCTAAATGGTACCGCAACTCGACTCTCAACATGATTTGGAGGTAGGGGTAAATTGTGCATCAAGGGACCCAATTCGTTACATGTGTATCCAATTGCAACCATTTCATGTGGGTTTGAGATATACAATTCACACTCACACTCATTGTTGTCCTAAATCAATTATAAACCACAAAATAATAAAGACATTATTTGATGTTATATATATATATATATATATATATATATATATATATATATATATATATATATATATATGTACAATAAATCAATTATAAACCACAAAATAATAAAAACAATTAATACCTTTGAGGACGGTACATACGCCTAAATCGAGAAATTATGGGAAAATACCACAACACCTTTTCTGGAGCAGAATCTTTCTTTTTATACCGCGATGCATTACATTTAGGACACGACTTTAAAAATGCATGTTCATTCCGAAATAGAATGCAATCATTGGGACAACCGTGTATCTTCTCATAGTTCAAGCCAATGGACCCTAACATTTGTTTTGCATCATACGTCCGAGAAGGGGAGCACATTATCCTTCGGCAACATTTCTTTCAATAGTGTGAGTAATTCAGTAAAGCTCTTATCCGTCCATCCGTGGCAAGTTTTCAAGTTATACAACTTTATCACAGCCAATAATTTTGTGAATTCAGTATAACCCTCATACAACGGCGTCTCTGCATCCGTTATCAACTTCTCAAACATTTGAGGACGGTCATTAAGATCGTCTTCAAAAGCCTTTGCCATCTCTTCAAATTCATCCCCAACAAACGTAGGTATTTCGGTGTCAACCGGTGCACATCTCTCAGTACTATTACCCATATTCGAAGATTCAACTCTTTCCTCACCATGCATTGTCCAACAAGTGTAAGTTTGATCAATTCCATTACCCTTTAAATGTCCCCCCTCGCTCTCGCATTAATCGATTTTACATAGCAACAACGTAAACAGGGACATATCATATTACTAGATCTCCTAAACGTTGAACAGCACAGTTCACAAAATAATCCACTCCATCTCTATATTCCTTGGACAGACGATTGGCAGACATCCACTTTCTATCCATAATGTCCCAATATCTATAATAAATTCGGATAAGAGAATTTACAATTTTATTGAAGCTAAGACATTCAATCAACTAGCTAGCTAGTAGTTTCAACTAAACAAATCAAAGACTTTGATGTCTTCTATATAGTCATTAATTCTTCATAGAAAATAAACAAAAGAACAAAAAAGTACTGAACAAGTGGAAGCAACAACTCGACAAATATCCAACCAAATTGTGAACAACGATCGCTAAGCTCGGACAAAAAAACTCCCAAAACCTAACAAACAATTTGCATATTCGATTTAGGCATATTTGATTTTACTAATATAGATGACACACACTTTGCTTAAAAAACTCTATCATTTGAGAATCAAAATCTCAACAAAACCAAGCAACAAACACATATCAACTAATTTCTCTCCTATCAAACACATTCAACTAATTTTACACATATCAAACACATACAAATACATTCAACATATTCCTCTCTTATCAAATATTTTTTTTTCACACATTCAACATATTCCAATCAAACTACATATTCATCTCCAACCTAACAAAAAACCTAAAAAACAAAAAACAAAATAGAGAACTAACCTTTGAGAGAAGATGAGGACAAGCAATGAGGACTATGGGTGCTAGAGAGGATTGAGACAAGCAATGTGGGTTTTGGGGTTATTGTGGGTTTGGGGGTTTGTGGGTTTGGGGGTTATTGTGGGTTTATGGGTTTGTGGGTGGTGCTAGAGAGAACGAGAATGAGGGAAAGTTGAGAGAGGAAGAGCTAATGAGAGTGAGGGAGAGAAGAGAACCGTGAGAGAGAGACGTGAGCGAGAGAGAGAGAGGTTTGTGGGTTTTTGGGTGTGGAGAAGAGAAGAGAACCGTGAGAGAGAGAGAGACGTCTGAGAGAGAGAGAGAGAGAAGAGAAGCGCGAAAGGAAATGAAAAAAGAGAGAAAACGAACGGGCAAAAAAAAAGAAGCAATACTCAGCGTTTTTAAGAAACGCTGAGTATATGGTGAGAACGCAGCGTGTGTTATGGGCGGCGTTTGTGTAAAAAACGCTGAGTATATGTGAGAACGAGTTAGGAGATGCGCAGCGTTTTTAAACAAACGCTTGGTATATGTGAGAACGAGCCAGGTCATGCGCAGCGTTTGTATAAAAACGCTGGGTATATGTGAGAACGAGCCAGGTCATGCGCAGCGTTTGTATAAAAACGCTGATTATTACTAGCGTCATGTAGAGTCATGCGCAAATGCGTATATAAAAACGCGATTATTCTGGCGTAATGTAGAGTCATGCGCAGCGCGTGTAGGGAAACGCTATTTATTAGCTAGCGTGTTTTTGTGATAAGCAGCGTTCTTTGAGGAAACGCTGCTCATGGTGGCGCTCATTTTAAGCCAATCTGGCGTAGTGAAACCGCCAATGAGAAATTATGAGAAGTTAATCAACTGCTAGAAAAGAATGGTTGAAATAAGACTAATTTTTGGGAGAAAAGTAGGAAACCAAGAAAATAATTTTTAATGAGTTCGTGGGCAGCCAGGTTCTCCAACATTAATTAGTCATCTACAGCCGGTGAAATAACGCACAAAAAACAAGGTAACCAAAAAAATTATATATAACTAGCAAAAGAGCGGGCACTAGCGTCTCGGTCTTTCCATTATTTTTATTATTTTTATGAATTAATATTTTGTGTAAATAATAGTCAATAGGATAAATTATTAAAAAGTAAAAAAGAAACCGCCAATGAGAAGTTATGAGAAGTCAAAATAACCGCTTGTGAGGATTGGTTGAAAATAAAGGTAATTTAGGAAGAAAAGTAAGAAACCAAAAAGTAGATTATATATATATATATATATATATATATATATATATATATATATATATATATATATATATATATATATATATATATATATATATATATAAAGCTATCAAGTGAGAGAAGTTTTACATGAGAGAGTGAGAGAAATACATCATAGTTATAGATCAAATTATGAGTGGTTAAGATTAAAATTAAAAAACTATGTGACTTTTAAAGTGGTCTTGTGACAACTAATTAACTTCATAATTATAACCACCCAGTTTACATCACTAAAGGCATCCTTTAGTGACTATAACTAAAGGGATACATATGTAAATGACTATTTAATTAAAAAAGACTAATTTAGTATTAGCTTTTATATGGCTTCCGAATAATTAGGCAAATTGCTAGCCAAAAAGTAACTCCCCACAAAAAGAGGGAAGAGCAGTAACCCCTTAACCACACAACTCGCAGAACACAGCATAAACCCAAACGAAAACGCAACAACACAGTAACCCCACCTCATCGAAAACGAAAACACAGCAACCCCACAAATCGCAAAACGAAGACAAAAACGCATAGCAACGCAAACCCACTGGAAAAACGCAGAAACCAGCAACAGAGGAGTGACCCATCACAAAATCCAAAAACCCAGTAACACCCACCGCAGAACCGATCGCTATCTAACCGATCGGAAGAATCGGGAACGAATCAAAAAAGGAACCGATCGCTTATAAGAATCGGTAAAATCAAGTGATTGAGAAATAGTAGGAGAAAAAAAAGGAATTGAGAAAATAATAAGAGTTATAACTTTAAATTAAATGTGCCATAATAATAGAGATTTATATTATTAATAATTATTCCGATTAATTTAATAAACATCAGATTTTTTTTATTGTACCTAAACTATACTCCTTAATTACCAACCATAGGATACGTTTTTATTAAAAATTTGATCATGCTACGGCTACCATTAATTTAGTTACTATAACTAAAGACATGATTTAGTGATTGAAACCTTAACCGTCAAATTAATAGATCTAATTGAGTATATCAAATATACAAAATTTCTTAAATTTTTAAAAGTGTTGGATATTTGATCAAACAAGTTCAATTCAACTCATATTATACTTAAAGACTAGTAAAATATGGAATATAAGATTTAATAGCTATATATATATATATAGTAGCGGCTATTAACCTGTGCAAACTGGGCTCTTGCACAGGGCCCAACTTGGGAAAAAAAATTTTAGAAATAGGAATCTACCCATAACCCATTAAGCCCACATTAGGAAACAAAAACTAACCCTCCCTTCAAGCAAAAAACGTAGACCGCACAAATTAACGCACGCAAAATTGTCAAAACGCAGTAACATCAAAACGCACGCACCCAGTGATGGAAAACACGCACTTATCAATCACCACCACACTCCGCCGCTCGTCTGTCGCCGCGCCGCTTCTTCTCCATTAGTTGTTGTTGTCCTTCACGATTCAAGGTTTGGTTGGATTTCAATTTCTTTCTTCTTTTCGTTTTTGTTTTCCATCTTCTCCAAGACTCCAATCCGTTTTCCTTGAATGTTTCGTTTTTCTTGGCTCTTTGATTTCGTTTATGATTTCCGTTTTTTAGATTTTGATTTTTAGGGTTTGTGTGATTTTGGAATTGGGAATTTGCGAGTAAGAGTTATGTGGTCAAAAATTCTGTGGAAATTGAGAATTGGCAGTTGAAATTGGGAATTTGTGAATATGGCTAACTATACTAATTTGTGAATTGGGAGTTGGAGTTGGAATTGGAATTGAAGATAGTAGAACCCATTAGTACTAGTAGCATTGAAGATAGTATGCATTGAGATAATTGGTACTATCTTAACTTTCTACTTGATGAGACAACTAGTTTCGCTTTGCCATACTATCTTTACTTTGCTACTAATTGTCTCACTTTGCCATACTAATTGTTTCAATATCTAAGACTGAACTGTAATTATTTGTTTCTTGATTTGAGTGATTTCATTTTGATTTCAGGTTTATGCATTTTGATTTCTAATATTGGCAGCAGCTTGGGGAAGATTTTCAAAAGACAGAAGCATCTGTAGGATTATAAAATTGTGATTTTTCAGGACATCGGGTTTTATCTTTCTACTATGCCTCCTAAGATTAGAAAGTATAAATCTGGATATGAGAAGTGTAATAAAAAGAGAAAACTTGAAGAGTTAACACAATCTCAAGCAGGAGCTCTTGATAAATTCGTAATAAAAGAACAACAAATTCCTGTTGAAATTCAGAATGTTGATGTTGAACTTCTTGAAAATGTGAATGTTGACGTTGAAGATCCCGAAAATGTGAATGTTAATGTTGAAATTCCTGAAAATGTTGATGTTGATATTCCTGAAAATGTGAATGTTGAAACTCCAAATATAAATTTGAATGTTGATGTTGATGTTGAAAGTCAAATTGTTGATGCTGAAAATGGTGAAGATGATAATATGGATGATAAAGATAATGACAATGTTGAGCACCAAAACTCATTTGAACATTCACTTGATATATTTGATCAAAGATCATGGGAGGGTCTTGATTCTAAAATGATTGATGATAAATGGTGAAGATGATAATGTTGATGTTGATATTCCTGAAAATGTGAATGTTGAAACTCCAAATATAAATTTGAATGTTGATGTTGATGTTGAAAGTCAAAGTGTTGATGCTGAAAATGGTGAAGATGATAATATGGATAATAAAGATAATGACAATGTTGAGCACCAAAACTCATTTGAACATTCACTTGATATATTTGATCCAAGATCATGGGATGGTCTTGATTCTAAAATGATTGATGTATTAGTTGAAAAAGGTCCTAAAAGAGATTTTTCCATTGTGAATGGTCCTAAAGATAAATTTACTAGACGCTTTACTGCTAATTTGTATACAAAAACTTTATCAAATGGAGAGAAGTGCGATAGAGATTGGCTTGTTTATTCGAAAGAGCTTGATAGAGTATTTTGTTTTTGTTGTAAAGTTTTTCAAAAGGGGAGTGGTAGAGGTCAATTAGTACATGAAGGTTATAGTGATTGGAGACATATTGGTGAAAGACTTAGAGAACATGAGATGAGCATTGAACATCTTAAGAATTTGTCTATTTGGTATGAGTTGCGTCAAAGGCTGCAAAAGAATCAAACTATTGATAAACGGCTCAACAACTAATTGAGAAAGAAAGAGATCACTGGAAAAGTGTTTTAAAAAGAATTATTTCAATACAGTTTGATAATAATTTGAATACCCCATCAGTTGAACTATCTGGAGAGGAATCTTTTAGGGTTAATTATTTTATTTGCCTTGTTGATCAAGCCATTGTTTCTCTTAAAAGGAGATTTGAGCAATACAAAGAGTATGAAAGTATTTTTGGTTTCTTATTCACTTCTCACAATTTACAGTCATTGGACGATGCAACTTTGAAGTCTTGTTGTAGTCATTTTGAACATGCATTGAAACATAATGAGCAGTCTGATATTGACGGGAATGAATTATTTGTGGAGTTAAAGTTACTAAGAGAAATCTTGCCTAGAGAGAAAAATGGAGCTATTGATATATTAAGATTTTTCAAAAGCATGGATTGTTTTCCTAATGTAAATATTGGATATAGAATTTTATTGACTATTCTTGTGACAGTTGCCTCTGCAGAAAGAAGTTTTTCAAAGTTAAAGTTGTCGAAGTCTTATTTGCGGTCTACCATGTTACAAGAAAGGCTTAATGGATTAACATTGATAGCAATTGAAAATAATTTTTTGGAGACAATACAATATGAAGACTTGGTTGATGAGTTTGCTTCAAAAAATAGTAGAAGGACAACTCTTTTTAAATAGATAAAATGTTGATACTATCTTGAGATTGTATCGAGATGTTATTTACAATTTATATAAAGTACTTTAAAGTGTTTTTGATTTATTTGAATTTTTTAATTAGGGGCCCATTTTTCCAGAGTTGCACAGGGCCCCAAATTGTTTAAGACGGCCCTCTCTCTCTCTCTCTCTCTCTCTCTCTCTCTCTCTCTCTCTCTCTCTCTCTCTCTCTCTCTCTCTCTCTCTCTCTCTCTCTCTCTCTCTCTCTCTCTCTCTCTCTCTCTCTCTCTCTCTCTCTCTCTCTCTCTCTCTCTCTCTCTCTCTCTCTCTCTCTCTCTCTCTCTCTCTCTCTCTCTCTCTCTCTCTCTCTCTCTCTCTCTCTCTCTCTCTCTCTCTCTCTCTCTCTCTCTCTCTCTCTCTCTCTCTCTCTCTCTCTCTCTCTCTCTCTCTCTCTCTCTCTCTCTATATATATATATATATATATATATATATATATATATAATGGTGATGACATTACAGCCTTGTCCCGAAGATCGTCCAATTGTCAAATGTCAATTATAGATTTCCCCGTATGGTATGGCTGAGTGACGGATTTTGATCCTCTAACTTCTCATCCTCTACATTTCCCTAACTTTAGTGTTTTTTTGATGAGAGAGAAAAATAAAAATGGAGGGAAATGGAGAGAAATAAGATGAGAGAGAATGTATTAAAGGAGAGAGATAGATACAAAGTTAGAGGAAAATTCCCTTCAAAAAGTTAGAGGATCATTTCCCGCCGAGTGACTCCTGTGTAATTTGATGGGGGTATGAGGGGGCAATTTAGTGAATTAACTTGACATTAATTCGGTGTTAATGATCTAGTAGCAATTGATTAATATGGTTGTAGCCTTGTAGGTAAGTGTACTGTTTCAAAATTACGATGTTTCTTTGAGACTTTTTTTTTGACTAAATGATTCTTTGAGACTTGAGAGTGTGAATTAATTATTTGGTGTTTTTTTTTAATTGACGTTGGACCAGGCTGAGATTTAGCGTTTCCCTATTTAATTGCTGAATATTCAACAAGAAACGGCTTATTAATGGTGATGACATTACCCATGGCAAAGGCAATCTGCAAAATTGAAATGATCAAAAGGCATGTGTACTACATGTCATTTTACTATATACTGGTCTGGTTTATAAAAATAATTGTGAAATTTTGCGTATATTAAGAAGTTATATTCGTTTTCTTGGAATTATGTAAAAAAAGTATTGGTGGAAACGTGGAAAACTCTAAAACCGGAGAAATATCACAAACTGTTGTCTAATGACAACAAGATAATAACGCTATGCGAAATTTTTTACAACACAGAGACCTCTCTCAAACATGCAATTGCTCCAGTATACCCACACCCTCTAAAAAAATATTTAACTACATCTCACAACATTCTAAAACAAGAATATAAGAGAAAAAATAAATCAAATACCAACTTAAGGTCTTTTTGACTGGTACATTTTGTAAATAAGAGCTTGAGCCCATTATATAGCTTTGGTCTCCTCTTCCTTCACAAAACTAAGCAATGTGGGACTTTTGCAAGATGCTCAATTTCAATCAACTCCAATAATCTCCACCTTGATTGTAATTGATACATGAGACATCTTATGTTTTCATTGTCTGCACCGACAATCATAGTTCAAAAGAACTATCATACTCCACCATAAAGAGTATACTTCACTTGAAGCTAAATCACTTCAAAATTTATTCTTTCGGCACATGTCGGAAAAACCTGTAGAAAAGTTATTGTGCAACTTCCATATTTCACTTTTCTGGAAGTTTCATCTGCCATCGACATTCCTTTCCACCACGCACCTTGCACAAGTGTGAAACCAGTTCCCCGTGCGCAATCATGGGCCCGCAAATGGAACACATCGTTTGTCCTAGTATCTTTCATACCAGAGGATGTTCATGCCTTCAACAGACATCATAGGGCATCGCCATCACCATATTCGTCTCCTGCGAGGGCAGGAGAAACACTATTTGCGTCATCTTTGGAGAAATTTTCCGGACTTTCTCCCCTGGTCAATTTTTCTTTATGTGCCTAGAATTGTTTCCTTTCAACACCTTGTGCAATCTCGATTGTATCAGCACGTCTTTTACTTGTAGTTTTGACATGCCAAAATTGATTCTTACATCAAATTTCTCTATCACATCACTTGCTAATTTGACATTGCATCTGTATACATAGTGTATATCGTGCACCGAGTAGGTTCCCAGGAAAGAGACGTGGTTCACAATAGACACACTTAAATACCAAGTCTTTCGTTAGTCAGATCACCTTTCTCAAACAACACTTTCACAGTATCACACTTCCTTTCTGATGTGGAAGATCAGTCAAAGCTGCAACTACAGAGCATACTAAGAAATTTATACTCCACCGAACCCGAATTCGTCAACCAACTAAGGCCAATTGCTCTCTGCAATGTGGCTTACAAGCTCATCACCAAAATACTTGTTCACAGGATTAAGCCACATATGAACGGTATGATCTCTCCCTATCAATCTATTTTTATTCTGGGTAGGACCATCCATCATAATATTGCCATTGCTCAAGAAATGGTGCATTCAATGAATAGAAGGAAAGGCAAGAAAATTTCCATGCCCATTAAAATTGATCTAGAAAAAGCATATGATAGGATCAATTAGAATTTTATTTTGAAATGTCTTAAAGAGTGCAGGTTCCCAACTAAGATTGTAAATATAATCAAACATTATCTTGCATCCCCCTCTTTCAAAATTCTTTGGAACAGACATAAGATTAATGTGTTCACGCCCTCTCGTGGCATCATATAAGGTGACCCCCTCTCACCTTATTTATATGTCATATTTATGGAAAAATTGTCTCACATCATTGCAGATCAAGTTGATGCGGGGTACTGGCAGCCCAAGCGCACCCGAAGAAATGGCCCATAGATTTCACACTTGCTTTTTGCAGATGACATGCTATTGTTTGCTGAAGCCTCAATTGAACAAGCCCATTGTGTCATACATTGCTTGGATCTCTTCTGCCAAGCCTTTGGTCAGAAAATTAACAATGACAAGACTCAGATCTTCTTCTCCAAAAATGTTGACCCAGAACTTCGCAAAGACATTCTACAACACACTGGCTTTACGACAACTTTGAATATAAGGAGGCATCTTGCACTACAAGAAAAACTGAAAATCCAAGGCAAAACTTTCTAGCGGATTTTAATCCCCCAGAAACTTTTCGGCGGATTTTTGACATTTGTGGGCCATTTCCGCCACATCATTGACAATGTTCAAAATAAACTCACCAGATGGAAGAATCAATGCCTTAGATTTACGGAAAGAGTGACTCTTACACAGTTGGTCTTAAGCTCTATCATGTACTTTCATATGCAGTACTCAAGACTCCCTAGGAACTATGTGACGAGCTTGAAAAAACTCAGAGAAGCTTTGTATGGGGCGATACAGAAAATAATTGAAGGCATCATCTTGTAAAGTGGGTGGTGTCTTGCACTCCTAAGAATGAAAGGGGACTGGGTCTCAAAAGGCCTAGAGAAATGAACGATGCATTTTTAGAAAAAATTCTATGGAATTTGGTCACAGAAGCAACTGCTCTTTGGTGCCAAGTGCTACAAAGAGAGTATGCTAGAAACAACAACCTCGTAAATCAGATGATTGCTCACCGATCCGACTCACCTCTTTAGAAAGCGCTCACGGGTATTTGGGATAAATTTTAGCAACAAATTATTTGGAAAGTAGGAAACTGACAGACTATTAACTTTTGGTTTGACAAGTGGGTTCCAAGCAAAGGCCCCTTACTCAATGTAATTTTGGGGGCTGCTTACGGTCTCAATAC
This sequence comes from Oxytropis ochrocephala, assembly GCA_020916435.1. Lineage (NCBI taxonomy): Eukaryota > Viridiplantae > Streptophyta > Magnoliopsida > Fabales > Fabaceae > Oxytropis > Oxytropis ochrocephala. The sequence continues at coordinate 32,365,157 of CM037093.1, read as the reverse complement.
TACACTATGGTAACTGTGAGTCGAAGATGGAACATTGATCTACTAAAGCATCATCTACCTTTGAATACCCTCTAGGAAATTATTGATATCCCTCCACCATTGAAGGAGGATGGATCAGATAAAATTAGGTGGACGGGGAATACTCACTCCACATTCACCACAAAATGTGCCTACACCGCTCTATGCACTCATCACACACGTATAGAAGGGGACTGTGAGAGCATTTGGAAGTGGAAGGGACCACGTCACATACAAAAACCTTCATCTGGATTGTAGCCCATGGTCATCTGGTGACTAATGAAGGATGACACAACTGGAACGCATCAACATCTTAGCTTTGTAGAACCTGTCAATTGCAGAGTGAAAGCCAAATGCATGTCCTGCGTGACTGTATATATGCCACTCGCATTTGGCTCCGAGTCTTGCAAACAACGCATGTTACATCCTTCTTTGAGTTGCAACGAAAGGATTGGGTATTTGGCAACCTTAATAGCTTGCACAAGTCCACACAAGGTGATAATTGGAACCTAGTCTTGATGGTCATGTGTTGGTTCCTTTGGCAGTGGAGGAACAAAATAATTTTTGATCAATATTTCATAGTCCAGCTGCGGGTGGCAACCATCCTCAAATTGGCGCGTGACATTAAACTCAACATGCAGCTGTGTACGAGACATTGATGGTAATGTGGAAACCTCCCCTATAGAGTGGACGAAATTAAATTGTGACGGCAGCAGCAAACTTGACATGGGATCATAGGCTAGTTGTGGGGGTAGGGGTATCCCTCCAATATTGGCACTTGCACTGCGTTTCAGGTAGACGATGTGGCTGGGTATTAGAATCGCTAAAGGAATGGGAATCCACAATTTCCTAGTGGAAAACGACTCCAAAATTTTGGTTGATATGGTAAACACTGATGCCTAGGACTCTAGAAATACATTTTCTTTGGTTAGTCGCATCAAGAATCTTATTCTGGGTACTTGGCAAGTGATGCGCAGAGTTTCAATAGATCCTTATTAATGACTTGACTGGAACTTTCATTCCCAGAGATGTTAGAGTAGTTTAATTTCGTTTTCTCGTTGGACGAAAGCCCTCTTTATATAAAAAAAAAGTGGCGTCATCAAAGAACGTATTATTTTATTTTTTTACCAAAAAACGTATTATATTATCTACCACGAAATCTTTATATCGGTAGTGATATTTTAACCCACATTGCGGTGAGCCCACTTTGCGGTGAGAATGAACTGCGTCCTTAGTCCAATTGTACTAAGTTGATTATATGTTTGTTTTATTATTATTTTTTGATCAGTTTTTTTTTTGTTTTATTATTATGGAATATCGTATCTTGATAAATTTTAATGTAAAAAATAAACCACACAATTTTTACAAAGGTAAAATCCATCACAAACTTTTCTTACATTGTTTGGTTTTTTGCAATATTTGAATTCCATATGGGCAAAATATGGATTAAGAAGCTTCTTTTGGAATCATTTATAAAGGTAAGCAATTCAGAGGTAGACATGGTGGTAACTTTTCAATTAAGTTCCAAACTAAATCTTTTGCGCTAAACTGGAATTAGTTAGGCAAAAATGCACTTTTTGGTCATTTATGTTTATTCAAAATTCCAGTTTCATTTGACCAAAAATAATAATAATTCAGTTTCGTCTTTTATATTTTTTCCTTTTATGTTTCAAATTTGTAACAAAGTAACCCTTTTTTTTTAACTTTCAATTCAAAACATTAACGGATGTTCAGTTGTCTGTTAGTGAATAGTGACTCTACATTGGAGTAATGACATGGCAATTTAACAAAAAAAAAATTATATCTTCATCTCGAAATTGAACCCTAGCCCCAAGATGAACATGTGTAGCAAGAAGAATATGAAGGAACATCAATGGAGGTAGGGTTCAAATTAGGAATGAAAATGAAGATTTTTTTTGTTTTGTAAAATTGCCATGTCATGGCTCCATTTATAGTCACTAATACCACCTAAGAAGACCACATCACGTGGAATTTAAAAACTTTGTCGCACAGTGTTGGTCTTCTTTCCAAGTGAGAGGGAGAAGCTCTTTTGTCCCGAAGGAGAAACTAAGAATGTTGAAAGAGAAACTTAAAGTGTGGAATAGGGAGGTGTTTGGTTACAAAGAATTAAAACTTGAAGGGATAGTGAAGGATTAGAATGAAATTGAAAGGGTGGCCTCGGGTGGAGGTGGAGTTAATGATGATCAAAGGAGGTGTTTAACTGAGGAGTTTTGGCAAGAATTGCATGCAAAGGAAAGTCTTATTGCTCAGAAGTCGCGGGTAAGGTGGTTGGCGGAAGGGGATTCTAATAGTAGATATTTCCATGCATGTATGAAAGGTAATAGAAGGCGTACTCAATTGGCAAAACTTTTGGTTGATGGGGTTTGGGTGGAAGATGTAGTCGGGGTCAAGACGGCTGTGAAGAATCATTTTGAAGGGAAATTTAAAGAGGAGAACTATCATAGGCCCACTTTTGATGGTATCCATTTTAATCACATAACGGGAATGGATAACGAGTTACTCTTGATGCCATTTACCGAGGAGGAGATAAAGGAGGTGGTGTGGAAATGTGACGGCAACAAAAGCCCGAGTCCGGATGGGTTTAACTTTAACTTTATAAAGTCATGTTGGGATCTAATGGCTCCGGAGATATTGAAGTTCTTTGAGGAATTCCACACGTATGCTAGGCTTCCTAAAGCGATTAATGCCTCTTTCCTTGCACTTATTCCCAAGACAAAAAATCCACAAGGGTTAGGTGAGTACCGGCCGATCTCATTAATTGGTTGTCTATATAAGATGCTTGCAAAGGTCCTTGCGGGGAGAATTAAGAAGGTATTGAGAGGTGTCATATCGGATTGTCAAAATGCCTTCCTAGCAGGTAGAAACATCTTGGATGGGGTGGTTGTGGTGAATGAAGTAATTGATATGGCAAAAAGGAAGAAACAAAAATGTGTGATTTTAAAGGCGGACTTTGAAAAGGCTTACAACTCAGTGAGCTGGTCGTATCTTGATTATATGTTGGGGAGGCTGGGGTTTAACGAAAAGTGGAGACAATGGATGAGAGTGTGTTTTTCTTCCAATTCAATATCGGTTCTGGTTAATGGTAGTCCAACGGAGGAGTTTGTGGCTCAAAAGGGTTTGAAACAAGGTGATCCACTTGCACCTTTCTTGTTCTTAGTAGCGGCGGAAGGTCTAGCGGGACTTGTAAGGAAAGGGGTAGAAACCGGAAACTTGAATGGTTTCAAGGTAAGTGATTCTCTCTCGGTTGAGTTATTACAATTTGCGGATGATACGATGCTATTTTGTGATGGTGGTGATAAGAGTATATGGTGTTTGAAAACAATACTTAGATCATTTGAGCTTGCATCGGGGTTGAAGGTAAATTTTTCTAAAAGTAACGTGATTGGTTTCCATGTTGAAGAGAGGATCTTTGAGGGAATATCACAATTCCTTGCTTGTAGGGTGGGCAAAGATTGTTTCAAATTTCTTGGGATTCTGGTAGGTGCAAATCCAAGAAGAGTGGCAACTTGGCAACCGGTTATTGATGTGATAAAATCTAGGCTTAATAGTTGGAAGTAGACAATTGTCCATAGGGGGAAGAGTTACACTTATCAATTCAGTGTTAGCGTCTCTTCCTTTATACCTCTTCTCATTCTACAAAGCTCCGAGGAAGATTATTGAAGAAATCACAAAATTGCAAAGAAGGTTTTTGTGAGGAGGGGATGAGGAAACTAAAAAGATGGCTTGGGTGAGATGGAATACTATATGCATCCGAAAGATAAAGGGGACTTGGGATCAAAAACTTAGAAGCCTTTAACTTAGTCTTGTTAACGAAGTGGAGATGGAGGTTGTTGGTGGATGAAGGTAGTCAATTATGGCGCAAGTTATTAGTGGAAAGATATGGGATAAATGGTAGGTGGCCAAGAGCATCAGATTATGCAAGAGGATGGGGGAAATTATCTATTTGGGGGAGAGACCTTTGCATTTTGGGGGAGGGTAGTACTTTGGATGAAGGTTGGTTTGATGGTTTAATTAAATTAAAATCGGGAGGAGGGAATCTAGTAAAGTTTTGGACAGATCATTGGTTGGGAAGGGATCCGATTGCTGCGCTATTTCCTCTGTTATTTGACAGATGCTGCGAGAAAAACGCAGTGGTGGAGGAGATGGGGTTATGGTCGGACAACGGTTGGTAGTGGAATGTGAATATGACCTCGGTTCTGCAGCAAGAAGAGCAGCAACAACTCGATTATCTGCTGGAAATGTTGCTGCCTATCACGCCAAACCGTGACAGCAATGACGGTTGGAGCTGGACATTGGATCCGGCAAAGGGATTCACGGTGAAACATTGTTATGATTGGTTTATTGGTGTTTTTGCTGGTGATAGTGAGCACTTTATGGATAGTTTGATCAATGCTTGCAAGAAACTTTGGAGGAACGATTCCCCATCAAAAGTAATTATCTTTGCGACGCGGGAGGCTTTGTTTAGAAGAGGAGTAATTCACTCGCAACATGACAAGTGCTGCGTTTTTTGCTTCACTGAGGATGAAACGGTACCTCATTTGTTTTTGAATTGTCATATTGTCAAAAATATATGGCAGCTGGTCTTTTCTTGGTTGGGGGAGGCTTATTGTGATGAAGAGGATGTTACGTTGCATTTTATGGAATTCGGAAGGATGATTAAAGGCAAGAGGCAAAAACGAGTCAAGCATCTCATTTAGTTGGCGGTTGTTGTGCAAAAAGGTGATGTGCAAGTGTACACAATCGCAACAAGTATATTGATAAGTAAAGTTCGTCTCCACAGGGATTGGTATTAATTTTAGAGTTTAAAAAGGAATTACACTTAGAGGAACAAGTAACAAGTAATTGAGTAGCAAAGTTCAGTTGAACAGAGATTGGTTACGGTAACAAGTTAAAAGGTAATTAAGATACAAGAGAAATAAGTTGGATTGCTTTCACTAAGTAACTCTCCAGAAATAAGACGCTATAACGTCACACGCTATAGCGTTAAGCGCTGTTGCAAATGTTTTGTGCCTTTCAGTCACTAGCGCCAGGGTTTCATTACAAGATGCCTAAGTCTAGGTTCTAAATAAGTTCACCCATGTATATTGAAGATCTCACATCTTAAGCTTTATAAACTATTGCAACTTCTATGTCTAGAGGAAGCAAAAATTGGTTAAATGTCTTTACCCAACCTTATCGTTCATATTAATCCTTGAATTCTTTCCATGGTTCATGTCTGAATCCACAGAAGTACTTGTTTTACGTGGCCAAATATAAAACAAGTTGGGAAGAATTATAACACAAGGATTAAAACACAAAACGTGAGAAATTATATACGTAATATTAAAGGTTCATTACAAGTTCTAGCAACCCAACTCAAGGAGTTTAGATCATGTTGAGCATCATCAAAATAACACAAACAAACATACTTGCATTACCGTAGGTAAAAAGGAAATTACAAGTGCAAAAGATACAATCTTGAGGTCTCCTAATCATCCACGCAAAGATGATGCATCATCAGCTTCACACCGTGAGAAAATGCAGAAAATTACAAAGTAAGAAAATAAATATTCAAAAGCTTCAAAAGTGTATCAATGGAGAGCAAAAGTATCAAGTTCTATCTCTCTCTAAAACTCTCTCTAACTCTCGGTATTTCTAGAAGGGAGGGAATTCAGCATATATCTAGTCTCCTAGCATGAGGTACAAATCTTCTCAAAAGTCAATAAAGTTGATGTTTGCTTTTTCACCAACTCTACTATTCCTCACTCATGCGATGCCAAGTGTCCACAAATATCCAATAAAATCCGGGCATGTCAGCAAGTACAGTGGACACAAGATATGGAGCTTGGATTAATGAGTTTGGCGCCAAAAATGCACTTTTACTTTAGATGCTCAGCTGATCTACCTTCTTGACGCTATAGCGTTAGACGCTACAGCGCTAAACACTGCACTACTCACAAAATACATCAAAACATTCACAAGGGCACCAAATATGCCAATTTCATAGCAAAGCAGTGTTTAGCCCTTTTCTTTCCTAATATTAACAGAAATGCAATAAATACTATACTATTATATATTACTTGAGAACTTACTTAATTTAATGATTAAAGGTATAATTAACTCATATAAATATGAGTTATCAGCGGTCATATGGAATATTTGGATGGTGAGAAATAGAGTTGTATTTAAAGGTGAGGTAGTGTCAATTCCTTCACTCCTCTTGGGCATTAAAGACACGACATAGTGTTGGTTCAAAGCTAGGAAAGGGAAGAACTGCTGAGCAGGATGGGCGGAGTGGTACAATTGTCCGTTGGGTGTAATATCTACTTTGTAATTCACCATTTTATGTTATGTTATGATATGGGGATCTTTAGGGGGAGAAACAGTGGGCAAATTGTTGTTGTCTCATCACAGTGCTTGTTTGCACGCAGCGTACTCTTTTTCCTATCTGAGTCTTTTTTCCAATGGGTTTTGGCTCAGAGGGTTTTGAGGAGGCCCTCCCCATTCCCTTCTTTTTTCCATTGTAAGGGTTGGGCACCCCTTGTGTTCCCTTCAATGAAAATCTTGCTTATCTAAAAAAAAAGAGACCACATCACAAATTAACGGACAACTCAATATCTGTTAGCAGGTCAAGACGTAAAGTGTAAAAAAGGGTTACTTTGTTAGAAATTTAAAATGTAAAGGACCAAACTGAGAAAAAAACATAAAAGATCAAATTGAAATTTTCAATAAACATAAAGACCGAAAAGTACACTTTTCCCTAGATTAAATTATCCAACAAAATAGGGTGCAATCCAGAAATTAATTACACTTATCAAGATCAACTCTTAGTGTATTTTTGCGTTCTTTAGTGACAATAGAGGTTTATCTATATATTTTAGGTGTCATGTTTGTTGATTGAAGCTAGAGAATAGATTAGGTTGTTTCTCTAATATTAAAAAAAAAGTTTATTAATCATTTTAAGAATCTCACCACCATTTAGTGTGAGAATAGTTCAAAAGTAAAAGCATTAAGTTACCAAGAGTACTTAGATGAGATGATAGGTGTCTCTACCAACTTAACCAATGTCTTGAATTTGAATCCAACTTTGGGCATGCAACACTATTAAGTCTCTTGATGGAGAGTTTTGACGCCCATTATAGTCATACTTGGCTCGAAGGATTAGTCTCTACAGTTGCACGTAGAGGATGCACGATTTATACCAAAAGTTAAAGTACAGGGTTGGTGAAATAAATTTCCTTTTCTTTATTGTGGTATCCTTAAACAGGGTGCACTACAATAGACTATGTCGTGTGATAGTTGTGATGGTCTACATAATGCCTTGTTGCGATGAGGACACGTTTTCATTTGATTAGGGAGGAGTTCACTCGAGCCATCAAGGAGTACAGGTGTTCAAAACCCAACCAACCAAAAACGAAAACAACAAAAAACTATATTTATTAGACTTATTCATTTTTTTAGCCAACCGTGTGGTTTTGTTCGGCCTGCGGTTTATGTTCCACCAGCCGAACCGCAAGTAAACTAATGACTTAAAAGCTTTCCTTAACTGGCTCTCTATTTGGGCTTCAACTTGTATCCCAACTCTAATTCACTTACTAGACCAAATTCAACTTCATTGTTTGCTTGACTGACTTACAGTCTTCCAGCTTGTTGCCCACACCCTATGTCTCACAGTTCTCACTCTAGAAATAGAATTTAACGGGGACACAATTAATTCATTTTAGTTTATTTGTGTATAATCAATCGTTGTAGAGATGACTTAATTTAGATATTATAATAATGTGAACACAAGGGTCATATCATCATGTTAGTGGTAATCATGTGAATTTCCGGGCCTTATGGCCCGTAGGTGGTTCTAATAAAGTTTCTTTTGCTTAGATTAAAAACTAGTAATAGGATTTAATTTGCTAATTTTAACTCTTTTAAATTATGTTTTATCTGACAATAAATGAACCAGACAAACAAATCCAAACCGTATTGGTTTGGTTTGAATTTTTTTTAGGCTAAAAGGTACTTTTAGTCCCTGCAAATGTCAAGAAAATCCAGTTTAGTTCCTGCAATTCCAAAAATTTTAAAATAGTCCCTGCAATTAGTAAACGTTACTACTTTAGTCCCTGTTGTTACTACTTTAGTCTCTGCAATTCCATTTAAAAGGTACTTTTAGTCCCTGCAAATGTCAAGAAAATCCAGTTTAGTCCCTCCTTTTTAAGAGTAAAGTAACAAAGAGGACTAAAGTAGTAGCGCTTACTAATTGCAGGGGACTATTTTAAAAATTTTGGAATTGCGAGGACTATATCTTGATTTTCTTGACATTTGCATAGTGACTAAAAGATTTTTAAATTTTTTTTTAAGAAGCCAACAGAATCCAAATCAAATCATGCGTGTATGTTTCTCTTGTGGTTCGGATGATTTTTAAGCTCAAAATTGAACCAAATGCAACACAAACACCCCTATTAAGGAGGTAGAGATTTGTTAGTCCGTTTTGAGGAATCTTGTCTGTGACATGATGTTGCCCTTCATTCGTAAACCTCCTTATTACGCTCATGGGATTTTGGGGTTTTATGCTCACATACATATTTGCACGAAAAAAAAGTAGATACTCAAGCTGATAAAAAAAGTAAACTTAATTACTTAGTATTTTTATAAACAAAAATGTTATTTGGACATTTTTTGTTAGACAAAAGTAGACAAACACTAACTTACAACACCAATTAACCAAGTTTTTAGACCATTTAACCAAGTGATCAATTAACCAAGTTTTTTATACGCCTCGAAAACTGTGAAAAAACAGGTTGGCTAAATGGTCTAAAAACTTGGTTAATTGGTGTTGTAAGTTGGTGTTTGTCTACTTTTGTCTAACAAAAGGCTTTAAGGACCTCTAATCCTAAAACTCAAAATACTTAAACTCTTCACGTGTTTAATTATTTAGTATTTTTTTTTGTCGAGACAAGGGTATCCATCGCCGAACGAAGTGACTAATCCCCTCACTGGATTGGAGACACCTCAAAGGGTGGGACAGCTAGTCCAGGGATTTAGAGTTGCTTCATACTCAAGGCGAATATCGAACCTTTAACACTTGGTTAAGGGAGGATGAGCCCCAACCGCTCAACCACACTCCCTAGGTCCATTTAGTATTACAAAAGAGCAAAAAAAATGAAAAGAATAAATTTAATACAAATTACTCTCTTTTATATCTCTTATTATTGATCCAAAAAAAATATCTCTTATTATTTTGTCCTGGAGAGCCCTCTAAAAGGTTTTCATTGAAATAATTAACTTATACCCTGGCCTCTTTTCTCTTATGGGGAAATTTCCCACACCTTTTTTAGGGGGCAACCATATCCACTTACTAGGGAGGTTCGCCTGCTATTGGACATCCATTTGATAACATGCAATGATGGATATTGGATACCTGAACTGATCATAATTGTTTGTTTGTTTATCTATGCATGTAACTCCTATGTTTCTTTAAAGCCTTTTATATTTACATTTTTTTAAACTTATTAAATTTGAGTAAACCTTAGTTTCTCGTATGAGATTTTTAATATAATAAAGCGTGAGTACAGAGGATTGTACCGCGCCCATCATATTGAATCTTGAATTGCCTCAGTAGAATAGTTTGGGATAGGGTCAGTCAAAAAAAATCTCAGACAATGCTTCTCGGTAGCTTATTATAATATATCAATTATTTGAAAATTTTATTTCGTAAGTATATCAACTATATAACTATTTTGCGTCAAAAAAAAAACTATATAACTATATATAACAGAACAATTTATTTTCAAAATATTAGATGTTTGCATCATCAGTGCATCGATATATAGGGGTTCTAGTGAACTGTATGGATTTTTGTATCCATTGAAGATTGACTTGAACAATGGTTACACCCTTGAGACCGCTCAAGCATGGACTGAGCCAAACATGCTATTTGGCATTGGCACAATATGCTAAATATAGGGATGTCAACGGGGCGAGACAAACATAGGTAATCACTTGCTAACTACCCCATTGGATAAAGTTGTATCTGCATCCGCTCTGTACCCGCATGACGGTTTTTCATGGATATTGTCTCCTCAGGAGTACCCGCGAATACCCATAGATATTTATCAAATTAATAGAAACTAGTTTGTAGCGCCCGTGCCAGCACGGGCAAACATTTTTTTTACTAATATATAATGATGTTACGGTAATAGTTTTGACAACAGTATAAGATGTAGTATAGGCAGTTGCGCTTTGCGGGTTAGTCATTTCAGCTGTATTAAAATATTAGTGTACAATAACTCTAATGATGCATTCATCCGAATAAGATTAAAAATAGATGATAAGTTGTAAAAAATTCAAATCAATAGGAATTTTGGGATTGTGCAACGTAATTTCGCGGTAGGTATAACAGGAATTTTTAACTTAGATGTGTGGTCACTTTTTTAGAAAAACATTTACTGACATTTTTTTTTGAAAACCTGTATCTCTAAAACGTTGTCCTATATTCTAAGTCTCTAACAATATTCAGCTGCATTTTATAATTATGAGTCTGATATGCCTCCTTCTTTTACCTCGAAGCTTAACTCACATCTTCATATGTTTAATGATAGGCTTAAATAAAACTCAAGTGGGATTAAAAAAATTGAAAAACGCAAATAAAAATTAATGGGTTAATGATATATATAATTATTAAATTAATGGGTTAATGATATCTATAATTTTATGGTATTTAGTATTAATTTTAATACCACAAATAATTTAACCTTATTTTAAAAAACCACAACTAAAAAATATTAGTACTATTAAAATAGAAAATAATGTGGGTCACAAAAATTAGAAGTAACAGAGTTTGATTTGTGGAATGATTGTGGTTGGTATGTATGGGTAATTGTTGCAAACACAGGGGTTATTTTTGTAATTTGAACTTAAAGTACTATTCACCTTACATTACTGATCCATCGCCTTCAATAATTGAACCGCACTTTCCTCTTTGCGATCTCACCATCGACGCCACTCAAATGGTGTCTGTACTTGCTCTATTCAACCATGTTTTCGCTTAAGAAATTCACGGTTCGCGGAACCGGTTGGGCCGCACATGGATCGGGTTGAGGCGAATCGAGAGGCCGAGATCGAGTTTGTGAATTCGTTCCACACCATCCTATTTGCGATCAATCTATGTATGTTAGTCGCCTATTGGTTACAATCCTGTTTGGGCTACTTTGTTTTGAAACCGTTCCACACCATCCTAGTATGTATCACCCGTGCCAGCACGGGTATACATTTCTTTTGAACGTAACATTTTAATTCGTTGATCGGCAATTTAAAAATATTCATTTGTCGCTTTCGATCGTTTTGTGTGATGTATATGTGTTTTTTCGTACAACGTCGTTTATAAAATCATTATGTTATATAAGATGTCTATGTATGTATGTGTGTATATATATATATATATTGGATATATTTAAATTAAATTATTTTTGACTATTATCAACATTGATTTTTGATTAAAATATGTATACTCCATAATTTCAAAAAATTCATGTGCTTGTTGACTAAATACTAAAAACTCTAATTTTGGCTGGCAAGACAGGGGGTTATTTATGGGTATGAACTATGTATACATAGAGTAGGATTATTTTCGTAATTTGTCTCGTAAGTTATACATCAGTTACCTTGGTGGAAACCCTACGGTACAATAAGTGCATCTTCACTTTCCCCTTTCTTCCTCAAATCGCAGCCGACTCCACAAATACATACCATCTTCAACGATTAGCCCGATTTCACGCGTTTCTCGATCCTAAACTAAATCGTGGTCATCAATGGCGACACACTATGGGTCTTCGACCTCAACGATTGGGCGTCGCGGATCAACCCGAAGCCCTCATCAATCGGCTACAACAGTAACTAACGAAGAGGTACGATTAACATGGTAAATCTCTTGTATGCATATGATATCATTGTGTGGGAATTGTGAGTATTATGATTCGTTATATCAAATGCTATTGTTTTGATTGAGTACCAAGAGGAAGTGTGTACTTTGATTGTTTCCAATTTTATGTTTCAGTTTTGACAACTATATGATTCAGTTTGGGAACCACTTGTAATATGATTAAGTTTTCACAATTTTATTTACACAAATTTATTAGATCAGCGAAAATTTTTGTTTACATTACCAATTGGATTGAAGCTGAAAATTCGGTTATTTATACCGGAATAGGATCTATTTATGTCTACTGATTTGTACTATTGGAATTAAAATTTCAACTTCAGGATTATATGTGATATCAGTTCAGGTTAAGTTTAATATTTCAACTTGCAATTGATTTAAAAATTAAGTATTGAATGAAGCTTAAATACCCGAAGAAACCATTAATTAAATCTGCCCTTTAACATATCGTGTCATGGTTCAAGCAAAACAGTTTAAAAAAGACATATTATGTCATGATTCAAAATATCAAATTCATAGATACATAAAATGAAGGCATAAATTTACTTTTGGTCCTCCTATTTTACTATATGGGCAATTTTGATCCCCCTATTTTATTTTGGGCAATTTTAATTGGTCCTCCTATTTTACTAAATGTGCAATTTTGAAAATATTTAACTATTTAAAAATACAAAATGTAAAAATAGCTTATTTATGTTATATAATTAACTAATTTCTTTTTTTAAATAAATATTTAACTATTGAAAATATAAAACAAAAATAATTTATTTTTACAAAAATTATTTGAAAAATAGGGGGAACAAAATTGAACAAAAATAAATAGGGGGATCAAAATTGCGCATTTAGTAAAATAGGGGGACTAAAATTAGCCAAAATAAAATAGGGGGATCAAAATTGCACATGTTATAAAATAGGGGGACCAAAATTGCCCAAAATAAAATGAGAGGATCAAAATTGCACATTTAGTAAAATAGGGGGACCAAAACTGCATTTAAGCCTAAAATGAAAGGTTATTAACTGTGAATTTGCACTGCAACAATCTGTAGAAGTAAAAGATGAGGAAGGAAGCAAAATCAATAATTAAGAGTAATAACCATGTCATAGGTGTTGGGGTATTCATCAAAAAGCCAATATTTTTGAATGGAATAAGGTAGCATGGTTTGATTGGGAGGAAGCTCTAGAGCCTGCCATATCACGTTGCAGAACTTTGGTTGGTGTCTAATCCTAACAACATATGCCAAGCTCATAAGAAAATCTTATATAATGCTAATTTAACAATAAAATTTCAATTTCAATTCAGTGAGGAAAAAGGTAAACCAAAATAGTTATTGCGGTTGAGGAAGTGAGAAGAATGCAAAAACACTTCAAGCAACATGGTGAATTTTAAACTACAACCTAATGTTTAAGACAATAGGGGAGTTCAAAATTCACAAACCCTAAAATTAATAACCTTCAATCATAAAAAAGGAGAGAGAGGAGGAGGAAAAAGATAATCACCAAAGAAAACTAAAAAACATGAACAAAAATTACAACAACAAAAAAGAAGCAAGTAGGCTAGAAAAAGGGAAATGCAAAAAATCCATTACCTTGTCCAAGATAAATCAACAAAATGCACAATGATTAGAGAAACAGTTAAAAAAACCATAAATTCAGAAAATTAACAAAAAAAATCAGAATTAAAAATTAAAAATAATAATAGGTGAAGAAGAGTATGTGATGCTTCAATGGTAGAGGAAAGAGAATAAATAAGAACAGTTGCGAATGGAGAAAGAAAATGAAAATTTAAATGTTTATATAAATATTTTAAGAAAGTATTCAAAGAAATGGAAGAAACGTAAGACACAAAGTGACAATATATGAAGCTTTGCAATGGAAGACAACCCAAAAAATTTCTTATGATTATGGGGAGGGAGGAGAATGATTCCAGACTTCTTATGTGAGTGGAGAGTTTATTGGGTTTGTCATTTGTGGGGTCCTCCACTATTAAATTCCATAATGAATGATTAATCTCCTAATTAAAACGGCTATCATTTGATTTTAAAAATAATCCTATATTACAAAAAAAATGTAGCCGTTGATATTGTTCTGACTAATTTGATCCAACTCAGAAATTGTTAGATCATGGTTGTGAATTAGTCAAGCAAGGATTACAGGAGATGTTTCATTATAATTAATCCATGAATTGTGGTAATGTGTTAATTGACGTAATTTGGAAACTTACTACACCTAGAATTAAGCAATTAAATGCAATTAAATATGGCTATTGTACTGTATATTTTCAATTAATTTTGGTAATTCATAAATTGAATGTGATATTTTGAAATTCTATAAGAAATCATGTACCTTAATAAAACGTGATATATAATGATTTTCATAATTAGTGATTTTGTTTTTGAGGTAATTAATAATTTTGTTTGGAGCACCCAAAGACATAACTTCACAACAATCTAAAGCTAATAATTCCGGCTTTGTTAGTACAATAAAGGAATTTATACATAGAGAAAAAACAATTGTCCACATGAAGTAATACAACTGATATAAACATGAAGTGTTTTTTGAAGACCATTTTTTTGCCAGACAGAAAAAATAAGTCATTTATTTCTTTGTGCTGGTTAATGCAAATAATAAAATTAAAATATTATTGAAAGATGGGAAATTTTAAAGCCAGGAAAAAGGTTCCAAGAAAATTTCTTATAAGCCCTTGCGTTGTTACATAAGCATTGCTCCGATGAGAGAAAACATGCGCGCATGCAATAGAGAGGGATCAATATAATAATACCAAGAACAATGAGAGCGATCATATCCTCTCGTGAATAACAAAATGAAGGATAGTGAAACTGAGAAGAGATAGAGAGAAGGCACATCTGAAATGATGTGCAACATGTTGCAAAACATACAAAGAAGTGATCAATTTGAAAAATGAGACTTAATTGAACAACACCACTGGTTTCAAAAACATTTAGCAGCTACATATCAAGACATCCACCAAGGACTCTGTCAAGTTTGTTCTGCCTTATTTGCTCAACCAATGCTGGGTTTCTAAATCTTCAAATAGGCTATGTTGACACAGTCGAAATGTGGAAAAAGTCATCGAAGTAAGCACGGTGAAGATCCATGGCTGATGTCTTCAAAAATAAAAAAATCAAAACATCCAATGAGTTAAGTGCGAAATGAAGTATACAAAAATTTTAAGAACTCAAAAAGATGATAGGAAAATATTAAGAACTCAGAGCAGACTTTGGTGCAGTGTTTGCAAAAAAATTCCCGATCTTTGAAAGTGATGGTATCAGCAAGAAACCATTATTAAATGATTCTTGACATGGGTCGACCCACCATAAAATTCAATAAAGAATCTTTAATGCATTGTGTTAATTGATATCAGCTTATTCTGAAAATAATAGACACCTACAACCGTTGATTTTTTAATTTTTCCTTTGACTCGTCTGCAGCTGTTTGATCATCGTTGTTAATTACCTGGTGCAAAGTGTGCAGAAGAAGTTTATTCCTAACTGATCCACAAATTAAGCGAATGATTTAATTCAATTAATAACAGCAAACAATTCGGTCAATGCCTAACAGAAGAAGTTTATTCCTAACTGATCCACAAATTAAGCGAAGGATTTAATTCAATTAAACCGTCAGTTTTCAATGTGAAATAAAGGCCTAGGATTCAATTTGAGTCGTTGGATCGATGCCAAACGCGATGGAGGGAGAACCGTTGAATTGATCAGATGGTCACTGGTGAAGAGACAGGTGGCGTGCCACGTATTTATCAGTAGATGTATGTGTCATTTTCTGATTGGTCCTACGTGGACGCTGACTTGTACAACTCGTGAATTAATATAGTTATGATATTTTTTATAAAACAAAAAAACAAAATTCCACACAAAATTAACTTTTTGAACACCATTTTTTCTGTTCATTCGTTTAAGAAAAGGATAGTGCTATTTGTGACTAAATTACCGGGAAGAAATGCAAGAATGCAGTGTTTTACTTGACTGAATATTATTTTGCACTTTTCTAACCCAACATAGAAGGGTAGAGTGAGTTTTATTCACTTTAGTATGGTGTATACTTCGTATTCTTCAACATTTAACCTAAGAAAGTTAGGCATTTCATTATGCGTTTATCTTATCATGTAATTGTTTTAGCTTAGGTAAATTCTTGGTTGCCCTTTGATAGAATGTGGGTAATTTGCCTTATCCATTTAAAAGCTGACACATGGATTCCATTAACATTTATCACATAAATATATTCATATTATTTGTTTTACAGTTTCTACTGCATATTTATATTATTTGCACATTCACCCCAAATTTAATAAATACTTTTGTCCTTTCATATTAACCCATTGTCATTAATATCATCAGCAGGTGTAAAAAGAATTAAATTCAGTTGCAAGTTTCCAAGTATATTCGCTGCAAGATGTTTATGACTATGATCTCATTCATTCTTCATATTGTGATGCTAGTATTTTTTTTTTTTTTTTTTTTGTGGTCACAAATTTCGTCAGAATATGTTGGTTGGGGAATATGAGAGTACATTTTCCATTTTCAAGTAAATTAGGATATAATGATAATTTAAAAATATTTTCTTTAGTGCAATTAAATAACAATTAAGCAATAAATATTTGTTTTTAATAGACTAGTATTTTTAAGTGGAACTATACAAATTTGCTACAAACAACGAGTTTGACTAAATTGAAAGGTAATGAATAGTTTATTTTCAAAATTTTAAAAAATTCAAAGTTTGCCTAAAATATAATTTAGGTTAAATATGTTATTATAACTTTTAAAAACTGAAAATTTTGTTTTTAGTCATAAAAATTTCAGTCACTTTTAATTCTCACATTTTCCTCTTTCAATATTTTTAGTTTCTCGTGACTTTTAATACCACTTAAAAGCATTATTAAAAAAGCCAAAAAGGCGCTATTAAAAGTCATGTGGGACAAAAAGCATTGGCGTGGGAAATTGTAGGGACCAAAGTGAGTGAAGGTTTTTATAGGGACTAAAAATAAAATTTTATAGGACTAAAAACAGATTTAACTCAAATAATTTAAAGTATACCACACAATAAAAGAAATTAATAGACATGTTTTCTATAAAATTCTTAGTTTAGTTATCCCTAAACACCTTAGACTCTGCTTTAGTGGATGACCAATGAACGTGTTTGTTGTCGTTAAACACTTTAATCCCGATCGGGGATCACTAGAGGTGTTGAAACAATTATGATCCTCTGTTCTTCAAGCAATTGCATCGAGGAAAAAACTTTGTTCCTCAACAATGGGTTCTCTAACTCCTCTAAAGAGTGTTAGGATAGGTGTGAGAGGTCGTGTGGACTAGACTATCTAAGGTGTAAGAAACATAAAGGAAAGTTGTA
Organism: Oxytropis ochrocephala; assembly: GCA_020916435.1. Classification (NCBI taxonomy): domain Eukaryota; kingdom Viridiplantae; phylum Streptophyta; class Magnoliopsida; order Fabales; family Fabaceae; genus Oxytropis; species Oxytropis ochrocephala. The sequence goes on along the minus strand of CM037093.1, from coordinate 32,347,831 downwards.
GTGTTAGTAGATTTTTCTCCGACGTAAGAAAAATCTACTATATATATGTTGATCTCCTATCTTATCTTTCTCGATTTTCTTCTATCACGCTCCCCTTTATTTTCTTTTATCCAGTCCACACTACGCCAGAATTGTAAAAAGAGATCGCCACCTTTAGTAGCGTTTATAAAAAAACGCTACCCATTTTAATAACACGCTACACCATTAGTAGCGTTTTAAAGTAAAACGCTACCAATTAGGTAACACGCTAGACAGATCCCTAGCGCTTTTACTTAAAAACGCTAGCAAATTAGAAAACACGCTAGATGGATCCCCTAGCGCTTTTATTCAAAACGCTAGCCAATTAGAAAACACGCTAGATAGATCCCTCAGCGCTTTTATAAAACGCTAGGTATTTAGTAAACACTCTAGACAGATCCCTAGCGCTTTTATTCAAAACGCTAGGTATTTAGAAAACACGCTAGATAGATCCCTAGCGTTTTTTATAATCAGACTAGACTCTTCTTTTTTTTTTTACCACTAGCCTCTTCTTGTTAAACATAAATTAATTATTTGGAAGACTAGACTATATGGTTCCTTTGTCTTGACCAAAGGACCGAGAATAGAAATAGAATATGGTTCCTTTCTCTAGCGTTTTAAAACGCTACCAATGCCCAAAAAAAACGCTGACAAAGCTTGTACGCTGGCGTAGTGCCACCTGTAATGCCCAAAAAAAACGCTGACAAAGCATGTTTCAATTTTTTTTTTACAAGGTGTCATGTTTCAAAATTAAAAAACGACACTACAGTACTTTATCGTCGTTCATAGAAATCTTCGAAAGTCTTAAATTGTGTGTGTTTATACTATTATGTCATTGTAATTCTATTTATTAATTGTAGGCGACTTTTTGGTAAAAAAAAAAAAATTAATTGTATGCAAACATAGTTCTTAGGGTAGAAAAAGTAAACACAAAAGCATTTATTAAAGTTGGGGTAAATGTACAAATAATATAAATGTATAGTAATAATCAGAAATGAAAAATATAAATGTGAGTGGAATCCATATGTCAACTTTTAAGTGGTTAAGGCAAATTACCCACATTTTATGTGAGGGCAACCTAGGCCTCACCTTTAGCTTATTGTAGTAAATGAAACGAGAAAAAAACACTAAAATTGATGATAAGAGGAAACCTTCCAAATAATAACTTACTAAATATTATCCAAGAAACTAAGATAAAAGATACAAAACTAAATAAAAAGTTTTAAAAAATGACAATTGAATATTCATCAATTATCAACACAAAAGATGGGAAATAAAATATCAAGAAACAACGAAAGATATATCAACTATCTAGTGAAGTAGCACCACTTTGACCATTTGGTTAAAATAAACAGATTTAATTAAAAAAATACAAACAACCAATATATTTTCGAGCTTTGAATTTAACTTGTAGAAATACTATTTCCAACAATTGCATCAGCATCACCATTTTTTTTATGTTGCAAAACTAATTGCACAATAAAAAACAACGAGAATGTGTGCAATGTTAGTCATTCCCTTAAACATTATGTTATGATAGTCACCAAAAACATAATTTGATAAACCAAAAAAAATAGACCAATGGATGGATGCTGCTCCAATTCGCAACTCGAACTTAATGAAGAAATGAGTTGTGTATTAGGTGTAGGTAGCAAACAAACTGATCTCCGTTGTAAAACATATTTGAAGCTAATTGCCAGATTTTTTGTATTCAGGCTTCAGTTCATACGTGCCTTGATTATCTCCTTTCTTATTGTAAACACAGAGATCTTTCAGCATATCTTTCAGAAATTGTTCAGGTTGGTCGGTTGTGTGTATGAGGTTTCTGAGACTCCAATTTGGTTGTTGTTCAAATAGCTTAAACATGATATCTTCCATTTCTCCACGGTCTCTTCTTGTTCTCTTCGTATTCGTTCCTCTGGTTGGAGTTTTCTTCTTTTCACTAGGTCCAGAAGCCAAAACAATGTTCATCCCTGGCATTGGCGTCATATGAGCTCCATTATCATTGTCAATAACCTTTATCTGTCTACTTTTGACCATATATTTGTTTGTCCTTTCGCGACAGAGTTTGCCGTAGAGTTCAAGGCTTTGATTATGGGGCCTCATATCAAACTTATCCTGTATTTTTCCCTCCAAGGAGATATTTCCTTGTGTTGTCTCTGAAAACACAGACATAGGAACAAAGTCTTTAGACATATCCATAGCATAACATTTGGGTGTATGTCCATCTTCAGTTCCAGCCAACTCCATAGTAAACTCGGAAGGATAATCATCATTGTCGTTGGATTTAAGTAGGTCGATGGAGACGACTACCTTAGCAACAGGGCGGGAAGGGTCAAAGTCGGAATGAGAAGGAGAAAGTGAGTGAGAGACGATTGGTGGACATTTCATCAACCAAACAGCTCTCTCCGCTTTTGTTGTCTCCACATAACCATCCTTCTCACTCTGCTTCTTTGTGTCTTTCCCTTGCTCCTCCATTATTTCTGATTTCATTTGATTTCAAGCATCAGCTTCACTACTTTATTAAATTCAATGAAATAAAATTGCATATACAAATAGGGCAAGGTTCTAATGGACCTGATAAGTGATAACATTACTAATACAGAACAGAACTCAAAATAACTATCTCCTTTATCTTGCTGCAGCTTGACTAGTATAGAACTCAAAATATAGAATGCTGCAACTTTGCATTCGGTGAGAGCTTTCTATATATTATTGTTTGATATAGATCACTGCAACTTCTATCTATCTAAAAAGAGAACGTTGCAACTTTATTGATTGTTGAATCGTTGATTGTTTTACTTTGTATATAAAAAAATTAGAAAGCTTCGACTTTTTGCTTGAAAATTACTATGTTAAAGTTTGCAATCGGCAGGATCAGAAATGCGATGCAGTGTTATCAAATGTGATGAAGTTTTACGTTCTTTATTTGAAAAAAAAAAAAAAAAAAAAAACTTCGACAACAAAAGCGATACACTATTATCAGATGCATATAGATAAATATTGAAAAAGAACCTAGCTACTTGAATGATGAGTATTGGAGAATATATAACGGTTTTTACAAAGACAAAAAAATTGAAGACGAAGAGTTGCAAAAGAAGAGGAACTAGAATAATAGGAAGAAGAGGTACTTACGGTTGCCAGTAGCCACTGCCTAGAGTCGCCGGTGGTGGTGATCGCCGGTCGCTGGTGGTGTGGATGGAACGCTGCAGCTGCGCACACGGTTGAAGTCTTGGTTGCTGAAAAAGAAAGTGTGCGTGTATGATAGAGTGGGACGGCTACTTGTGAGTGTCGGAGAAATTTCTAGGGTTTTGTTTTAAAATAGGTTTATTTTTTATCTGGAATAAAATAGGTCTTTCTAAAATAGTTATATATTTATAGATGGGATAAATTGACAACAGGTGTAAGTGGAAACACTTACACCAAATCCCAAGCGTTAGATTAAATAAATCTTACGGTTAGAAATAATAGACTTAACAAATTAAAAATATAAAATAATTGCCTCCTTAACTATAGCCGAATTTTATGGAACCCGTTAACCTCTTCCCTTCCATTATGATGTGGTTGCTTATATGACGCTCCTACAGAAAAGAGGAGGTTAACGCTCCTACAGAAATTTGCTGATGAGATCAAAGAGGCAATAAATGGTTTTAATCTCAAAGAAGGATGAGCCCCTTTCTCCAGTAGAATGAATACATGCAATAAAACCAAAAAAAAAGGACAACCCCAAGTCTGTTAACTTCTTTTATTCAGGCTACAGAATTCATGCTATAAAACCAATAATTGTTATGGAGACAACCCCAAGTGTGATGGAGAAGGAAAAAATTCATGCTATAATTAACTCATCCATAAAATTCTGAAAAGCAACCGCATAATTATGGAAGGGAAGAGGTTAACGGTTCCATAAAATGCGGCTATAATTAAGGAGGGAATTATTTTATATTTTTAATTTGTTAAGTCTATTATTTTTAACCGTAGGATTTATTTAATTTAACGCTTGGGATTTGGTGTAAGTGTTTCCACTTACACTTGGTGTCAATTTATCCCATCTCATATATATATATATATATACTAGTATGTACACCCGTGCCAGCACGGAAATACATTTTATGTGAACATAGTGTCATTGAGTGGTTAATTGTGTCGTTAACAAATTTTTGGTTGCCGTCTTTAGTCATTTCATGTGATGCACACGCGTTTTTCGAAAAAATGGCGTCTTTACTCCCACTTTAGAATATAATAGGGTAATGAAATTCGTGTGGTTTAAAAAGTCGCTAATTGTATATACATTCAGAATTATTATAGACAACTTATTGGAAGAGCTGATAATAAAAAATTCAGAACCAATACCTCAACTAATTGGAAGAGCTGATATTTTAATAAAAAATTCAGAACCAATACCTCAACTAATTGGAAGAGCTGATATTTTATACAAATTAAGTTTGAGGAAAAATATAATCAAGCATGAAAATCAACTTAATATGTAATCTGTCAAACCAAAAACTAAATATATTAAGGCCACAGTTCTTTGGCATCTTAAAAATTATCAAACCAATTGTGTAAGAAAATAGAAAAGAAGTTAAAAGCTTCAAAAAACATGAACCTAACACAATATCCTCAAAGATTCCAACGATAAAAGTACTTTAATTCTCCAACCAAAGAAGGGAAACCGAAAGAAAGTGGTAGAAAAGAGTAGTTGATATGTTATTGATTTGCTGCACCGTTGCACTGGAAAAAATGGGATATTAAACTAATGCCTCATAGCCTGATTTATAATTACTCACTTGGAACGACTGTTTCTGATTCAACATTTGTAAAGACCGAAGAGGAAGAAGCAAGGATTGGTTATGTAGGAGTATTAATCACACTCTGCACAAAAAATAATTAAGTGTAAACGACATAATAGTTTTCATCGATGAAAACATGGATTGATAACACATACATGATTGATTTTTCATAGTGGATAACATGAGGAAACATATTTCTCAAGAGACAATACAGATTAACCTATGACAAAACAAAATCAAAGAATGCACAAAAATAAAAACCAAACTCTCTGAACAACCTATTTAGTAGCCCTCCCCTCCCTCTTCCTCCATTGCTTCAATCCATTTTCTTCGTTAATCACCCTCTCCCGTTAATGATTGTGACGACACTGTATCATCTGTCAAATAAAAAAAAGAGAAGAAAAAAATTCAGGCCGTGAGAGAGGGAGAAGAGAGATCAAATTGAGAGGAAGGGTTTGAAGTTTCAACTTACCCTTCCCCAACTTCTATTTTATACGGTTAATTAAGCATGGTAGTTTTTTAAGGCTAACATTGTAGTTCTAAATTAAATCTGAAGGATACAATTGGAAGAAAAAGTGATACACTAAAAAACGCATAATTATAGATTATAGATTATTATAAAACATTTCCATTTTATCAAAACTGTGGTATTGAAGGTCAATTAAAAAAAGTTGTCGTATTGAAGCAGTGAATGCTTTGTCTATGTGAGCTGTATAAGGTACATAGACAATGCATTCAATTCCCTTTAACGCATTTTAATTGCACAATTAATCTTTACCCTTTTTTCATTCAATTCCCTTTAACGCAACATTGCATTTCCAGCCGCAATTTAATGGAATTATAGTCGTCCAGATCTTATGCGATTGCAGTAATGCATTGGCTGCCGTTGATTTTTTTATTGTGTTGTGACGTGGCTTTTTTAACTGATGATGTGGCTTTTTTTAAATGTGATGTGGCTTTTTTAACTGCTGATGTGGCTTTTTGAAAAACTCTTATTTAAATATAATAAAGATATATATCCAAGAGTAAATATTGTAAGAGTTACTTCACTTCATATCTCTTCACACATTTTATATTTTGTCGATCCAACCATTAAGTTTATAGTTCTAATTGAGTAGATCAAATATGTGAATTTTTATAAAATTATAAAATGGTTTGATACTTAAATCAAATAAGTTCAATTCAACGTATATTATGATTTTTAAAATACAAGTAAAATAGGGACTATAAGCTTCTATAGCTACGGATGTTCAGTTTCAATAGTTTTTGGTATGCATGATCATCATGATAATATGAAACTATTTAACGGTTGGATCGGTACAATTTGATGTCTACAAAGAGATATTAAGTGGAGTAACTTTACAAGAGTTACTCTTGGAGTAAGTTGATCCCCAATATATATATATATATATATATATATATATATATATATATATATATATATATATATATATAGTAGTATAATATACCCGTGTCAGCACGGGTCAAAATTCATTTTTTAGACACTGTAAGGTAATTACTTCAACTATTTTAATTATTTATATACTATAATTTCAAATGGGATGTGGGGTTTTGTCCGGGAAAAGATTTTGTTTTCTGTCTTATAATGTTTTGAAATAATTAAATGAAGGAAAATTAATATAAAGTATTCAAACAAAGTACTAAAACAAAAATTGAAACCGATTAAAATATGATTATCATCTAATGTATTCTGAATGAGTATATAGAAAAACACATTACTATTACTAATGCCGGAAGGAAAATGATATATGATAATAGAATAATAGAATGTCTCATCTATTTTGTAATATATCCTTTATAATTTGTTTTCACTAAGCGTATGAATCTGTGGGAATTCGATTTTATTGTTATAAGCAACACGGGTATACATCTCATTTTATCATAAAATTTTAAATTATTTTTTGGCACCTTTAAAAATGCAGTTGTATGTTTTCGTGTGTTATATGACACGTCGATTTCTTTGTACACCGTCTTTTATCCATTCATTATGATATATAATATATATGTTTATTCATTTATTTATTTTTATATATATATATACGGTGAGTATTTTTTTATAATCTCGTACTAAAGAATTTTTTTATATGGGTTCTTAAAGAATTTTTTGATAGTGAGTATTTTTATCTATAAATTATCATCCTACTTTTTTTTTATAAGATACTTGGTTAAATTTTGATAAGATTGAGTTGTAATAAGTAAAAATAACTTGCATTATCGTTCAATTGCCTCCTATGTTTGAGGTAGTGTTTTGTAAAAATCATAAATCAAGAGATAAATATATTCATGTTGTATTATACTTATCTCTTGATGTACCATTGGTTTTATTTATTTTTTGATATACCATTATGCTTCAAGCAAATGCATGGTGTGATTTGAAGTATAAAATATGCAAAAAAAAATGTTTAGAAAAAACCAGAACAGGTTGAAGAGGGAATTTAAAAGATTCGTAAAAGCAAAATGCATGGAAGATTAGTAAGCACGTATTACATATTTTATCAGGAAGCTGATTTTCTTCAATAAAAAATGAGGCTATCTAGTAATATTCTTTCATAGAGAAACTTTAGATCCATTATGATAAATTAAAGAAATGTATCATTTGAAAAAAAAAACAAAAAAAAAACAAAATTATAATTTATCGGAATTCAGACACTAATTAAAGTTGGGTGATATATAATATGGACCCGGTCCAATGGTGGACCCTCCTATTTTTAGTAAATTTTATCTTCAATATTGTTTTTGTTTCTCATTTTTTATTATTGAAAAATTCATTTTTTACTAAAAATGATAAAGGTCTACCTCTAGACCTTTTTTGAGAGGTCCATATTAGATGCACCCCTAAATTTGTCATGAAAAAATGAATCTCAGGTATTAGAAAATGAATCCCACATTAGAAGATCTATTAAGAAAAGGAAAATCCCAAGCATTACATCATGGTATCAATTTTGTTTCTCTTTTATCTATCAAATCCAAAATAGTTAATGTAATAAACATTTTGAGTAAAATCAAACAGTAAAGCCACAATGGTTAGTCTATAAGATTAAATAATAAGGAAATACTCGATCACCTGAAGATTGTCGTCCCGATTACTGCCCGAGTGGTGTGTTCTTTTATTTTATTTTTAAAATCTACAATTTTTTTGTTGTCTTTCACACACAGATGATATAAAAAAATGTGTCCTGTTCATGAATATTATAAATTTTACTTGCCTTTTATTTTTACACTACGCCAGCGTATTAGGATGGCTAGCGTTTTTTTTGGGCATTGGTAGCGTTTTAAAACGCTAGAGAAGCTGGCGCTACTAATGCGTACACCCCATTAGTAGCGTTTTAAAAACGCTAGCCATTGACCCAAATAGTGTTTTAGACATACGTAGCGTTTTATATAAAACGCTAGCCATTGACCCAAATACTTTTTACAACTCCTAGCGTTTTAGAAACGCTAGGGATCCCATAGCTCTTTTACTACCATTCCTAGCGTTTTAAATAAAAACGCTAGGGATCCCATAGCTCTTTTTACTACCATTCCTAGCGCTTTAAATTAAAACGCTAGGATACTATAGCCCTTTTTTACTACCATACCTAGCGCTTTATGTAAAACGCTAGGGATGCTATAACACCTTTTATTAGCATTCCTAGCGTTTTACAGAAACGCTAGGGATGCTATAGCACCTTTTACTACCATTCCTAGCGCTTTTTACATAAAACGCTAGGGATGCTATAGCACCTTTTATTAGCATTCCTAGCCTTTTTCTCAGAAAAACGCTAGGGATCCTCTAGCTCCTCTTTACAATTCCTAGCGCTTTTATCTATAAAACGCTAGGTATTGACTAATTTTTTTAAATATTTTTTTATTGTGGTTTGTTCTCCATTTTAATTACAACCTATAAATTCATTCCCTTCCAACAAAATTCAGAAAATACATTCCAATCCAATATCATTCAAACAAAATTCATTCAACAAAATTCATCAAATATTTCCAATCCAATATCATTCTAAGAAGTTCTTACAACATAATATAAATACAATATATACAACAACTAACTATTATGAAATTAACTCAAAACTTGCTACAAAAAGCTAGAAACAAAACTGCACCACTCCCCCCTTACTGCTGTAAGTTGTTGTTCAAATAGAGTAATTCGGATATTTTTAAAGTCGGGAAAATATTGAAAAATAAAATGAAATAAAATTAGAATTAAAATGTTTATTAAATGTGAGTAAGTATTATAATATCAATATAAAAAAGAAATCTAAGTAGTTACCTTGGTTGGGATTGTTACTTTGTCATGAGTGATAATCTCTTTCATAAACCTCATAACGTAGTACCCACAATCATTGTTATTTGGTTGTTTAGGACACTACAAAGCAAAAGATTATAACTTAATTGTCACATTTTTATGACCAAAAATTCAATTAAAATTATAAGAATGATTCTTAAAAAGCTTACAGCTTATGGGTAGCCATCTTGTTTTACTCGTAGATAATCCCAAGTATTCTTTCAAAGCATCAGAACGTCATACATATATATATATATATATATATATATATATAACGTTAAGTTGAACAAAATACATATATTAAATTATACAAATTAAAATGAGAGGGTTACACATACACACCTCTCAACCGATTCTACTGAAGTCTACGTGAGACTTTGTAATGGCCTTGAAGTGAATCCGATAGTAGACAACATTTTGCTTAGGGTTTATTGCAAAGAGTACCCAATGTTGCTGCAAGTAAATGAATCACGAATGAGTACACATTAATTTACACTATAATACAATCCTCAAAATAATTAAACAAGTGATTGAAGACTAAATTTCTCACCCATTATTGAGTGGTGCCAAAAATAAAGAGTCGCCTTTCAAATGCTTGGCATCCATGAAGCGTGAATGGATATAACTTTGTATTTCACTCTTAATAGCCATAATACGTTCCTCTGTATTACCTTGCTTAAACACAACGATACACGCTGGACACAAGAAGAAATACTTCATGTCCGCTATGGAGGACCGTAAGACGATTGTACAAAAACCTATAAATAAAATATATACAACTTTCGGATCCTCATATATATACTCTAATATATACTCTAATATAAACAACTATTGTGTACAAATAATTTAATACATACCTCAGTATACTCTAATATCGATGGCAAAGTGGCCCAATCCATTTCAACTATAGCTTTCGGATCCTCCATGTTGAGAATTACCAACTGCTCCAGCCCACAATGTTATCGGGCGGTAAAAAAATTGGTCGTCCGGTTCATTTTTTTGAGTGATGTGGACCTTTAGAGAATCGATGTACTTCAAATTCATCAATGGGAAATTGACCAACATGTTGGACTGGGCCAGTATAGAAGTAGATGGTCGGGAGAGTTTGGTAGTGGAAGGGAAGGTCGGGACACTTTTATGGAAGGGGAAGGTCGGGACACTTGGGGTACCTAGTATATATTAAAAAATGATTAATTAGTTAGTTAACACACATTATAGTCATCAACTTATTAACAAAAATATTGTCACTTACAACGACAAGTTGTTCAAAGCCATGCCACAAAAGTACTAAGTGCTTGATCCACGAAGAAATATATCCGCATTAGCAATTGGAGCAGCAATGGTGCGCACTTCTATTGAATAGTCTACCCTAACTCTCAAATGGTTTTCGTGCATGACTGATTGTGCGATGTGGCACTCAATTGGTTACATATCAAACCCACTCGCAACCTTTCGATGTGGGTTTGCAATATATAGCTCACATTCACAGCTTATCCTAAATCAATTATAAAGAAAAATAAATATACATGATAATTTTATCAAATACATATGTACAAAAACAGTCGAGTTTTGTTAAATACCGTGTTGAAGGGATGGTGCAAATATCTCGGGCGCTATGGGGTGCAGCGGGTGATATAGGTTCAAAGCAGGGGGGTGGTGCAAAGCAGGGGATGGTGCAAAGCAGGGATGGTGCACCAATCCTTTGTGCCAAGAGTCGCTTAAACATCCGTCTCTCTTCCATTAACACAACAACATTCTTGGATAGCTCGTCATACTTTGCCGCCATGACTTTACAATCCCCGCACTCCCTTGCTTTGGCTCTTTGGCCCAAACACGCTTGTAGGAGGAATCCCATATCCATAACCTCTAATCCGACCACTCTCTCTCTCTTCCCTTCCCAAGGCACGAGCAAGGACATCTTGTTGACCATCACAATCTGTTAAATCTCCTTGTGATACAGATTGTGATATGCTTTGGCTGATGCACAAACATAAATAACGGATAAAATTAATAAACAAGTGTCAAGAGAAATTTAATCGACAATAAAAATATGTCCACGTGTCAAAAAAATCGAGTAACGGATAAAAATAATAAACAAGTGTCAAAGAAATTTAATCGACAATAAAAAATATGTCCACGTGTCAAAAAAATCGAGTAACGGATAAAAATAATAAACAAGTGTCAAAGAAATTTAATCGACAATAAAAATATGTTCACGTGTCAAAAAAATCGAGTAATGTGATTAAAAATATAGTCGGGACACAAATTCCAACTTGCTAGGAATCATAAAATTAAAATTACAGGATAATGAATTTTGGAATACTTACAATTTTGTCCTTGACCTCCTTAGTTTTCGGATCCACAATCTCCCCATCCTTGTTTTGTCGGGCCTCAACTGCATAAAGACAACGATCAAGGGATTCTTGAGTTGGATCTTTCCCCTCTTGCAGAACTATTTAAGTTTAATAATTGTTAATGATCAATCAGTAAATTAAAAGATTCATTAAATCATAATAAATTAAACTAATTGTGTCTTACCAATCTTTCTTCAAGAATTTGATATCCACTTGAACCTCCTCTATAATGGTACTTTTGGATTAGAAGCTCTCACTTTATTGGCTTTGCTTTTTTCTATTTAAAAACATAAGTATACATTAATGAATGATATCTTGTTGTGAAAAACATAAGTAACTTAAATAATTAATATACTAACCAGAAATCCGGATCTCAGAGTGCGTATATCTACAAATTTGGTCCAATCCTCCTTAGTTATAATTCCAGCATACAAGGTCGAGGCTCTGTCTGATGGTCCCATCGGGATGTTTCGAATACTTTTTCCCCACATCGCTCTGTAAGCCCTATGCAACCTTCCCGCTTCCTTCAAATCCAATCTCTTCGGCATCATCGACATCAAAGTGTTTCTACTTATACATAAAAATGGATTAAATAAATATAACTAAAAAATCACTAAATAAGATTATTAAAGAGGTCTAAAATTATATACCTGTATTAAGGACCAAAAATCATCTTTCAGTTTAGGCAAAACTCGATTATCTTTCTCATTCCAACTTTTAATTGAAATTGGAAAGATTTGCTTCACCTTAGTACCAATAAAGCTAATTAAATTTGTGCCGTTGTCTCCAATTGGCAAACCTTTAACACTCCATCGGACCTTAAATAATTAAATCATTAAATAATTAGATAACTTGGAAAGGTAGAGAACAACATTAATAATTAGTAATTAACTTACCTTATATTTCTCGTGTCCTTTACTTATCCGATGGACGATATTCTTTTTCGATGTAATTCCTCGGGGAGTGAACTTCTTTGTGTTTCTATCACCCCCATCACCACCCTGACTACTCTCATGATCACTATGTGATGCCATCTGACTTGCAATGACCCAAATGAAATAGATTCAGTGAGTTTTAGCTTTCTAATTGTTTAGAACCAACAAACACTTAACAAAATATAGAAGAATCCATGCACTAAGTAACAAATGAAAAGCCATGCACTAAGTAACCTAGAGTAAACATACATAGGAAAGCCATGCACTAAGTATATAACCTAGAGTAAACATATATAGGAAAGCCATGCACTAAGAACCTAGAGTAAACATATATATGAAAGTCATGCACTAAACAGAGAAAGCCATGCACTAGGAAAGCCATGCACTAGGAAAGCCATGCACTAGTCAAGTTAATAATGCTAGCTAAGCTAGACTAATCTAACAACTAATTAAATACAACATTGAAAATAATGAACATGCACAGACTAGAAACATTTTGATATATAGGACTTTGGAGCATTATTGATATATTCCAGTTAATAGTAACATTTAGAAAATCCATGTACAGACTAGTATCAAGAGTTCATCTTTTGTTCAAAATGCCAATAACAGAACATTGTTATAACTAACATGCAAGCAGTGGCAATCTATGTACAATACAATCAGGAGAAAAAAGAAAATCCATACCTGAGAAATCTAGTCACACAACGTCAGTAGAAAATGCACCACACAAGCAACGAGAGAGAGCTGCGTGGTAAGATAGCACCAACTAGAGAGAGGGAGAGCTGGTACGGCGTGGAGATGAACGAAGATGAACGAAGAGGGTTTCCTGGGTCGTGGAGGTTCGCAACGGTGATGAACGAAATGGGTAACCGTGTTGTTGTGCGTGGAGATGAACGAAATGGGCAACGGTGATGAACGGAAGTCTACGTGAGTTCGGGTTGTTCCGGGTTCGGGTTGTTCGTGGAGGGTTTCTGGGTCGTGGAGAGAAGTTAGGTAGATGAAGAGACGCTCACGTGAGTGTGTGAGGAGATGAGAGAGCGCGCCTTGTAAAAATTTTAATAGCATCCCTTGCGCTTTTACATAAAACGCTAGGGATCATCTAGCGCGTGTTTACCATTCCTAGCGTTTTACGAAACGCTAGGGATGCTATTAAAATTTTTACTACAATTCCTAGCGTTTTTACGAAACGCTAGGGATGCTATTAAAATTTTTACTACCATTCCTAGCGCTTTTATGTAAAAACGCTAGGGATGCTATAGCGCCTTTTTACAATTCCTAGCGTTTATAAAACGCTAGGGATGCTATAGCACCTTTTACTAACATTCCTAGCGCTTTTATGTAAAAACGCTAGGGATGCTATAGCACCTTTTACTAACATTCCTAGCGCTTTATGTAAAAACGCTGTAGGATGCTATAGCACCTTTTTACTACCATTCCTAGCGTCAGAAACGCTAGGGATCCTCTAGCTCCTCTTTACAATTCCTAGCGCTTTATTTTTAAAACGCTAGGTATTGAATGAATTTTTAACTTCATTTCTAGCGTTTTCACTCTAAAACGCTACCTATTGACTGAATTTTTTTAAATATTTTTTTATTTTGGTTTGTTCTCCATTTTAATTACAACCTATAAATTCATTCCTTCCAACAAAATTCAGAAAATACATTCCAACAAAATTCAGCCAATATATCATTACAAACCAATATATAGATACACACATATGTACATATCACCAAAAGACCATATTAAACTAACAATTACAACATAATTAATATATATCCAAATCATACAACATAATAAGTAACTTACATTATGAAACTCAAAAGTAGCTACAAATTAAAGCTAGAAACATATATAACAAAGACAACCCTCAATGACTACTGCCTTGACCACTAGATCTCATGATCACTAAGTGATGCCATCCGACTCCGCAATATAACATATATAATCCATGTTATTGTTAAATTTACAAAAACAATATAAATATTATCTATTAATAAAAATAACGATATATCATTAAGTCTATATTACCTTTTCCTTTTCCTAGATAAAATTTTGTTTGCAATTCGCGTCTTGGTATTTTTTTTTCCGACGAATAATAATTCTATCATTATGATCTTTTCTAAAATATACAACATCCTCTATAGAAGTATTTTCCCTATTATTGGTTCCGATGTTCTCAAGAAAGTCGCCCTCAACACCAACATCATCTGGTGCTTCATCATCATCGTTGTTATACACAAATTTTTTGTCGACCAATAGAACAATAGACCAATTGATATTAATCGATCGGTGACATAAAACACTTGTTGAGCTTGCGATGCTAAAATAAAAGATTCATCTTTATATCCTAACTTGTTGAAATTCACCCGCATGAACCCTAATTCATCAATCAGAAACCAAGATTATTGTCAACCCATTCACATTTGAACACGGTGCTCCTGAAACATATTGTAATCCAACTCCCATATGTGTTCAATGAAGCCAAAGTAAGACATATTCGCATATATGGGATTTCTATCTTTGCCACTGGATGCATGCATAGAATGAGCTACAAGAGTCACCCCACTATTTTGCATTTTACTCGATCATCTTGTTCTTTTGTATAGAAAGTGCACTGCTCATTAGATAGTCATTGTGAGAAGACATGTATATTTGGACCTTTTGCTAACCATCTCAATCTTTTTGAAATCAAGTAGGATTCAAACACACTCACCATCAATGTGATGTTTTAGCCACACTATGAAACTCCTATTGTGTTCTTTTGCTAACCAAACTTGCTTCTTTCCCGAATTGACTCTTAAGAATCTCCTTGTGCTTGGCAACATATGAATCAACCTCACTATCATTGTGAAGAACGTATAAGTGTGCTTGCTCTAGTTCTTTCCTTGATACCATCACTAATTTAGTTCCCGTCATCCCTTTACTAATCCTTCCCGCATGACGAGACCTTGCAAATCCCACGCAATATTCAAGACTAGATAGATAGCCCGCAAAACTCAATAGCCTCTTCAACTATGTAGCGCTCAACAATACAACCTCGTGTCGTGATCGATTTTTCACATATCCTTTTAATATCTTCATGTAATGCTCAAACGGATACATCCATCTCATGTAACATGGGCCACACAATTGTGTCTCTCTAACCGGATGAACTATTAGATGAATCATTATGTCGAAAAAGGAAGGTGGGAAATACATCTCAAGCTCACACAAAGTGACAAGAATTTCTCTTTGCAATGTTGGCAACTTTCCAGGTCAATCACTCTACTACAAATCGCCTTAAAGAATAAACAAAGTTTGGTTAAGGTCCGACGCACTTTCTTAGGCAAAATGGATCGTATACCAATGGGTAGCAAATTCTCCATGAGAACATGACAATCGTGGGACTTTAGAGACTTTAACTTGAGGTCTTTAATCGATACAAGAGTCGCCACATTTGAAGAGTATCCTCTCTGGAACTTTAACTCCATGAAGAAACTCACAAAAGACAGTCTTCTCCTTTCTAGATAGAGTATGAGTCACCGGGAGGTAGATATGTACGTGTACCCTTCTTTACCTGACCCACCCAATTCAGTCTCAAACCCATACTAACCAAATCCAACCTTGAGTTGATGGTATCTTTAGTCTTACCCGCATATTGAGTAAGGTACCAATGACACTTTCAAGACTTTCTTTTCAACATGCATCACATCAATGAAATGCCTTACATATAATGACTTCCAAAGATGGCAACTCAAAGAAAATCGACTTTTTCTTCCACCCCGCTTGGCAATCTCTCCCGCAAAAGGCTTCCCAAATTTAATGTTCAAATCTTCCACCTTTTCAAATACTGCTCGCCACAAAGGCGGGGAGCTCTACGTGTTTCAGATTCTCATCAAATGCCTTTCTCCACAATCGATAGTGATGAGTTGATGGCAAAATCTACGATGACCAAGATAGATATTCTTCTTACCATGTTCCAACCACATCCAATCTGTGTTATCTTCACATATAGGGCATGCACACTCGCCTTTGTTCTGTACTGCACTTGATAGATTGCCGTATGCGGGAAAGTCGTTAATTGTGCCAAAGATCATAGCCCTCGTGGTGAAACTTTCTTCTCTGAACCCATCATACACCTCTACCCCAATCTCCCACATTTGCTTCAAGTCTTCAATTAAAGGAGCCAAGTATACATCAATATCATTTCCGGTTGTTTGGGCCTGAGAAATTAACAAAGACAAAGATCATATATTTGCGTTTCATGCAAAGCCACGTCGATGAAGTTATAAATCGCCAAAATCACGGGCCATGTATCGTGGGAGCTACTCGATACCGTATGGTTAAATCCATCGCCAGACAATGCAAGGCGTAGGTTTCTCGGTCATCCCCAAATTAGGATACTCAATATTGATTTTTTCCATTGCGGAGAATCTGCGTGTCGTCGTAGCATACCATCTTTAATCCTTTCATCCTCATGCCATGTCAAGTGTTTTGCATCTTCCGAACTACGATACATGCGCCTAAATAGGAATTATAGGAAAATACCACAACACCTTTTGTGGAGCGGACTCTTTCTTCTTATACATGCGCGGCATTACATTTAGGACACGACTTTAACAACGCATGTTCATTCCGAAATAAAATGCAATCATTCGGACAAGCGTGTATCTTCTCATAGTTCAAGCCAATAGACCCCAACATTTGCTTTGCATCATACGTCCGAGAAGGAAGCACATTATCATTCGCAACATTTCTTTCGTAAGTGAGAGTAAATCGGTAAAGCTCTTATCTCGTCCATCCGTGGCGAGTTTTCAAGTTATACAACTTGATCACACCCAATAATTTTGTGAATTCATTACAACCCGCATACAATGGTGTCTCTCGCATCGCTTATCAAATTCTCAAACATTTCAGACAATCATTAAGATCCTCTTCAACCACCTTTGCCATCTCTTCAAATTCGTTCGAATCAAATGAATGTGTTCCGGTGTCAACCGGCGGCGCATATCTCTTACTAATATCATTCATATTTGAAGATTCACCTTTTTCTCACCGTGCATTATCCAACAAGTGTAACTTTGATCAATTCCATTCGCCTTAAATGTCGTGTCAACTCCTCTCATAAAGAATCGATTTTACATAACAACACCTTAAACAAGGACATTTCATACCACTAGAAGTCCCTAAACGTTCAACAAAGACAAATTCACAAAATAATCCACTCCAAATGCATACTCCTTGGGACGCACGATTGGCGGACATCCAATTTCTATCCATAATTGCCAAATATTTATAATAAAATCCCGAGAAGAGAACTTTAACATATGACCCATCAAGCAATTCGAATATAATGAAGAATCAATTCATATAAAAAAACAAACAAAATTTCCTCTTTTAAATTTTTTTCAATTCCACTCCTTATTTTCCCAAGCTATATCTATATCATATTCTATTTCTATTCTCGGTCCTTTGGTCAAGACAAAGGAACCATATAGTCTAGTCTTCCAAACAATTAATTTATGTGTAACAAGAAGAGGCTAGTGGTGAAAAAAAGAAGAAGAGTCTAGTGTGCACAAGTGACAAAACTAATATATTTCTAAACTAGAACCCACAATTAATATCTAACAAGAAACAGAGAAAGGAAAGAAAAAACTCACCAATGTTGTCCGAGTGAGAGAGATGATGTTCAATTTGAGAGAGATGATTTTCGTTGAGAGAGATGATGTTAATTTGAGTTAGAGTGTTAGGGTTTTGCGCTTCGGGTGAGTGATTTTATGCTTCACGGGTAAGAGTGTTAGTGAAAAAGAGTGAAGTAGCTCAATGGGAAACAAAAAAATTATTTAACCATACCTAGCGTTTTCTAAAAACGCTAGGATCTATCTAGCGTGTTTTCTAAATACCTAGCGTTTTGAGTAAAAGCGCTAGGATATGTCTAGAGTGTTTACTAAATACCTAGCGTTTTAAAAAAACGCTAGGGATCTATCTAGCGTGTTTTCTAATTGGCTAGCGCTTTTGAATAAAAGCGCTAGGATCCGTCTAGCGTGTTTTCTAAATAGCTAGCGCTTTCTAAAAACGCTAGGATCTATCTAGCGTGTTTTCTAATTGGCTAGCGTTTTGAATAAAAGCGCTAGGATCTGTCTAGCGTGTTTTCTAATTTGCTAGCGTTTTGAGTAAAAGCGCTGAGGATCCGTCTAGCGTGTTACCTAATAGGTAGCGTTTTACTTTAAAAAACGCTACTAATGGTGTAGCGTGTTATTAAAATGGCTAGCGTTTTTTTATAAACGCTACTAAAGGTGGCGATCTCTTTTTACAATTCTGGCGTAGTGTTAGGTGTTATAGGTGATAAACCGATAACTGATCAAAAAACATGAAGCCACCAATAATACTGTTTTGGAAGATTCGAAAGAGCTTTTATCGAGACTTATAGCAGCACTCCAAATAATAACTCAAGTAATCTAGATCACAAAAACAATGTCATTTTCTCAAATTAATTAATATTAGAGTCGCTATTTTCATGCAAATGTACTATAATAATTCAAATTAATTCTCAGACAATTCAGCTAGAACAATTTTCATGTTAATTTGACATATAAGAAAGTGTCATTTGACTTTTATTTATGATAAAATGTATTTTTTAAACTTAGCAAAATGCGCAAAATCCATAATAGTAGTATTCACCTGATCATAAACCAACCATGAGAAGTAAATCTGCCTCAAACACAAAATCAAGACAACGACAAAAATTGCATAAGAAACAAATGGGGAGATCAAGCATGCAAATGTTATATGCATGATCTAGCTAATAAAGGAATAATCGAATGTTGTATCCCACATACTTGAACAACAATTGAAATACAAAGTGGAATACTCATTTTGGAATAGCCAAAGGGAAAAGTCTTCAACTTGGATAAAAGAGTGATTTGCAGAGATATGTATTGACATAAAACACGAAACTTCCACAAATTAGAAAAGAATAATAAACTATCACATATGCTGATGTTAGCGATATAGTGGTAGGAAATTGTATAGGGGTGAGTTTTCATATTGAAAATATGAGAGAGAGAGAGAGAGAGAGAGAGAGAGAGAGAGAGAGAGAGAGAGAGAGAGAGAGAGAGAGAGAGAGAGAGAGAGAGAGAGAGAGAGAGAGAGAGAGAGAGAGAGAGAGAGAGAGAGAGAGAGAGAGAGAGAGAGAGAGAGAGAGAGAGAGAGAGAGAGAGAGAGAGAGAGAGAGAGAGAGAGAGAGAGAGAGAGAGAGAGAGAGAGAGAGAGAGAGAGAGAGAGAGAGAGAGAGAGAGAGAGAGAGAGAGAGAGAGAGAGAGAGAGAGAGAGAGAGAGAGAGAGAGAGAGAGAGAGAGAGAGAGAGGTGTGAGCTTTTAAAAACTTATTTCAAATATAGAGACTTAAAAAGTCAATTACAAAATTATTTTTGGAACATATATATATATATATATATATATATATATATATATATATATATATATATATATATATATCAAGTTAAAATGGAAGGAAAAAAGGAGAGATTTTATGCACAATTATGTGAATTTATTTAATCGTTGAAATAGTTTATTTCAAATCATTTAAAAAAAAACATTACATGTAAAAAACAACTTATTTCAAATAATCTAAAAAAAACGTTAAATTGCGTAATTGTAAAAACGTTGAACTTGAAATATGATGAAGAACTGGAGTATTACTACACGTTGCACTCATTTAATGTTTTTTAATTTTGTGTATTATTATTAATTATGAAGGATGAAAACGTGGAATTCATTACCCAAAGTTTGTATCATATATTTGGCAATTTTTTCCAACTAATTCCAATTAAAACACAAAATAGTATTGTCATAATGTCTTGGGTAATTTTTCATTTAATTTCAATTAAGAACCTTATTTTTTGTGAGCCGAACTTTTACAGCATTGTAGCCGTTGAGATCAGAGACTCATGCCACTGGCGCATTGTGATCCGTCGGATTTAGTTATGTGTTATGTTTTTTGATGATGTGTTGAACAGGGGGCGCAAAAAAGCTGAGGTGGATTAAATTGATGCTTACGTATTTATTGACGTGGCTGCCTAGGTGGACGCCTACATGGATGATCCATGGTTTATTATAATATATATATATAGCCAATAGCCAATAGCCAATGAGGGTTGACTCAGTTGGTAAGAAGTTGGCTCATTTTTCACAAGTCGTGGGTTCAACTCCCGCTCCCAGCGCGAGGACCCCTTTGGTGGATGATATGTAAGTACCTCTGTAAACGCTCAAAAAGACTTGAGGTCTTCCCTGACCATGATGAGCCCCCGGAGTCCAGTTCATCTAAACTTTATGTAACCAAAAAAAAATTAGGTTCTAGATTATCTCCTTAATCATAGGATGGCGTGTGGTAGTTTCGTTTTTAGTTATAATTCACATGGGACCCTATAATTAATTAGATAATCTAGATCGTTAGTTTCAATCTAACGGTGACAATTAAGAGCAATGTTATTAAAACCGAACCGTTAGTCGACCCGGTCAGGTTATTGGGTCACAGGGTCAATGGTCGGACCGAGGGGTCACTAGTTGACCCACATGACCCGTGATCGTACAAAGACTGTTAAAAATAGGCTTCCTGTATGTAAAATCACACATCACATAACTATTTTTTTTTCATACCCTAAAAATGCCCAAAAAAATCTTAGTTTTTAGTATAACATTTTAATAATTGCAATATAATTTTTGTTCAAAAATATATTTTTAAAGACTAGTACTTTTATGTAAACATTATGTTACAATTGAATTAAGTCATGAAATAAAGTAATATATAACAACACTATAATCTAGGATTCTTAAAACAGATATGTAATATGTATTAAGTATAATATATTCAAAGGATATAACAAAGTAATAATGCAGCTCAGTTGGTTGAGTGCTATTGACTGGAACAGGAGGGAGTGGGTTTGAACCTCACTTCTGTCATTTTTTAATAAGGCTACTCGAATTTATGTGTGGTAGGGGTGTTCAAAACCGAACCAAACCGATAGACACACCGCAAACCGAACCAAACCAAACCGAAAACCGCAAAAAACCGCTTTTAATCGGTTTAGTTTGGTTTTTTTTCACTGAATCGAAAGCGATTCGGTTGGCTTCTCGCTCTCATCACGTAACCCGAACCAAACCAAACCAAACCGCTAAAATACTATATATTGTTCTTTTTATAACACACGCCCAACCCAACAAAACACAGCCCAACCCAACATTCGGTCAAAAAAAAAAACACAACCAATAGGTATCACCCATTCTCTCAAACGCTAACTCAGCAGCAGCGCTTGGATAATGCCTTTAGAGAATTGGCAGAGAATATGCTATTGATTTTAATTGTTGACAAAAACCAAACTAAACCGAACCAATCCACACCGCTTTGGTTTGGTTTGGTTTTTTTTTAAGCGAACCGAACCAAACCAAACCGCATCTAATTTCACTTCGCGGTTCGGTGCACTTTGTTGCTCAAAACCGAACCAAACCGCACCGCGAACACTATTGTGTGGTAATAAAGTTGACCGGGTCAATGCGGGTTAGCGAGTTAACACCGGGTTTGACTGGGTTAAGCCGAGTTGACCGAGTCAACTCCGGTTCAATTGCCAGTGCGATCTGACTAGCGAACCGAACCGAGCAAGACCCTGTTTCCCAGTCCGACCTGCCGGTTCGGTCCGGGTTCAATAACACTGATTAAGAGTTCTCACTTTTTTTTTGACAAACACTAGTTCTCACTTGATACGCTCCCTATATATATATATATATATATATATATATATATATATATATATATATATATATAGTTAAGTAAATTCATTACGAGTGGGCACGGGTGCCTCACTACCCGTCCTCATCTCGTTAATTGGCAGGTAATTTAGTGACCTATTTATTTTATCTGTTGGTACCCATTAAAATACCTGCTCCATGCATGTCATGAATTTTATCCGCAATTACCTGTGGGTGCGAGTTTTTTTGCAATCCCTAATAAAGTACATGTTACGTACTAATTTCGGTGTTGAATTGGTAGCGTGTTTTTCTAATGTTTGTCTTTTTTTTTTGAAAGGCAAACATAGAGATAATATATAATCAAGTACAAGGGCTACTCAACCCATATACAAACGAAAATAATCAGACACCAAAAACATAAAACCAACAATATAAGCTACCACGCACCTTTTAGAAATATAGTTCATAGGATCAACAAACCACTAATAATTTTGATTTAGTGACCTTTAGTGATGACTGTCCACAAGAACCGCAACGATAAATAAAAGTTTAATAGCGACAACCTAAACGGTCCCAAATCTCCCGGAAATGATTTTCAATTCCTCTTTTTCTAGATATTCTCTCTTTAATAGTGATGGCTAGATTCACAAGAATGTGTTTGTTACCTACATGATCTTGGTCTATCGCAAATACGCTTTTTTCTAGTGATCCCCCCGTGAGGAGCCTCCACCGCCACTTACCTAGCAAGCAAAAGTTAACTACTCTAAGACCCTGCACCCTAAGGCCACCACCACTCTTAGGCTTACAAATATCCGACCACTTTACCCACGAGATTTTTTTCACGCCCAAAGGTCCTCTCCACAGGAAATCCCTTTGTATTTTAACAGCCTCCTTCCACACTGCCACTGACAACTTGAAAAAAGAGAGGAAGAAGATTGGAATATTGCTCAGGACTGAGTTAATCGACCAATGTTGCTAGCTTTGAAGTCTTCCTCTTAACACTTGAAGCATATGGTCTCAGGTGGAAACCTTCCTAAGGTTTTCCCCCATCGGAAGCCCGAGATATTTAAAAGGAAGAGATCCTCTATTATAGTTCAAGAATCGTACACCCATATCGAAAAGTCCTCCAAGACATTAACTCCAATCAAACTGCTTTTAGTGAAATTCACTCGAAGTCCCGAGGCAAGTTCGAAAGTTTCCAACACATTCTTCATCGCCCATAGGTTATCTATCGAAGCCTCACCAATTAGAAGAGTATCATTCGCGTACTAAAAGTGAGAAAACATTAGCCCCTAATCCCCCACTGACACCCCGAGAGGTGTCGATCAACCGCCTGGCGCATCAGCCCACTCAATTCTCTACAACAAGAAGAAAGAAAAAAGGAGCGAGGGGATCACTATGCTTCAATCCCCTCTTAATACTAATATCCTCTGTAGGGAACCCATTGACAAGAACATAGAAGTTTCTAGAAAAAACACACGCCTAAATCCAAGCTCTCCATCTAGTGTCGAAAATATGGTGCCCTAGTCTAGGAATCTCTAACTAACTTAATCATAAGCCTTCTCAAAATCCACCTTAAAAATGAGGCAATATTTATGTCTCTTTTTGGAAAAGTTGACAACCTCATTCACAATGAGGTTTCTTCCTTTAATGAAAGCAGATTGAACATGAGATATTAGGGAGTCCATTATAATAATGACAGTGAATTTTGGGATCAGAGCCACAAAGTAAGAAGAAAAACCATGTGGCTCAGACTCTTATAGCCATCACAGTCAGCAACCACGCGGTTAACCTCTTCAAGAGAGAAGGGTTGAGAGAGTGAAGAAGCCTCCACTAGCGACAAAATTGAGGTCTATCCCAATCATCCTTGAAAAATTGATCCTCAAAAAAATGAATAACCTTTGCTCGGATCTATAGAATCTTATCCCCCAGACATTCCCCATCCTTAAGGTTGAGATTCTATTTCTAGCCCATCAAACCTTAATACAAGAATGGAAGAAGCAGGTGTTTGCACCCTCTTCTTTCAACCACCTAGACCTCGACCTTTGAAAGGTCAAATTGTCCTTACCAAAGTTGTAAGAAGCTTTCCTTTCTTGTTAACATCTCTTCTTATGTTAGGCCAAACTCCTCACATCTCAAACAAGTTTAATTGTTCCCACTAGCACCTGAATCTTGGAGTCGACATCCCCATAAGTATCCCTAATCCATTTTTTTCCAATCTGGTTTTAAGAATCTTCAAATTCTCTTTCAAATCTAAAATTCATCCAACCGTCAGGGGGTAAATAATTCCAAGAACATTTCACCAGGCCACTAAGCCCTTGTGATGCAGGCAGTGATTATTAAATCTAAATGGTTTAGGGCCCCACCTCTCATCTGAGTGCTTGAGGACCAAAGGGTAGTGATCAGAGACAACACACTCAAGAGCCCGCAGAGAACCAACACCCCAAGATTCAAACCAGCTATCTGACACTAGGATTCTATCCAACCTCTTGATAGTAGGACCGTTAGGTTGGAACAAAGTTATCCTTCAGCTCGACAAAGAAATATCAACCAGGGCCACATTTTGAATAAAGCCACGAAATTCAGCTGCTTCAACTTCAGTACCAAGAGGGTCACCCTCTCTAATGCCCTTCCTTTCGGCCGAATAGTAGATTGAATTGAAATCACCCAAAACACACTACAAACCATCCCCAAAAACCCTCCTAAACATCACCAGATTTCCCCCACATTTTTCTCTTCCCACCCAAATCGTGCTTGCCATAAATATTAACCACAAAGCATACTTTACGGTCAGGCCCCCACTCAAGGCTCACACCCCTACAAAACCAACTCAAGAGAAATGGAAAAGAAGTTACCTTTAGAAGCATCCCAAATCGAAAGCAATCTACCACTATTTCCTATATTGAAGGAGAAAAATGTCAAAGACAACACTGATTTTCCCATATGTAGCGACACAATGATTCTTAAATATCCTCCATCTATGTTTCGCATATCAATGAAATCCAACTTTTTTTTGTAGACAAGGTGCCTAATTTTATTCTTCTAGGGCAATTCTTCCTACCCACTGAGGTACCCTCCTAAGAAACAATACCCTTATCCGTATTTTGGGCCAAATTTTGAGTTGTCAGGGCCTACAATAAAGATTCTCCATAGAGAATAACTTCCTACACTTAGGAGCCGGCGTTAATTGTTGGTCTAAGACTTGGCATTCCCAACTTTGAGGAAGCAAGCTTCCTTCTTTTTTTTTTACAAAGTTTAACCATCTAGGGACCCACCGTAGAAGGCAAGTCAGTAGAGGAAAAAAAATAGACGAAAAATTATTGGTGGAAGGATGGTTGCACCCAGAGGGTGAATGGTCAGTGCATTTACAATTACATCCAAAATGCCCAAAGGAGGAGTAGAATTAATTCTACACTCCTTCCAGATTTCAATTGAACCCTCTAAAGTGAGAGAATCCAGAACAACCTCTAAAGTGGGAGAGAAATTAGACCCCACACTTAAGCCCAACCCAGTACTCTGCGAAAAACGAGATTAGCCTAAAAAGGCCTAGTGGCACACGGGTGCAAGCTCTTTTCAGAGCAGACCACATTTCAAACTAGGCGTGAATTACTCTAAAGTAACACTAAGGGTCATGGGTCATTTGTGACCCGGCCTAGTGGAGGAACCAATGGGATGAAAGCATCACGAGAAACCCTAACCTCATTGCCCAAAGGCACCAACAGCGAGAAGCAAGCAGGGTGCCCATCAAGCTTCTCTCTCACAACTTTGCAGCGAAAATTGCAGGATCTGTCTAGGACTTGTACCACTCAAAGATGTGTCATCCTCAATCGTGAGAGGCTCTTTGTACCAGTGTTGCAGATGGGAGGTTGACGAAAAAGAGACCTACACCAACCATCTCTAACTTGTACCTGACTAGAAACTTCTCAAATTTGTGTAATTCGTCTGAAACCTGAAGGGATGGAAGCCTCATCAATTTTATAAGTAGTAGGAACAGTTGCAGTTTGTTCAAGAAGGTTGGAAATACACTGGTCCACCACCACATTATCATTCAGGCCGTCAACAGACTCCTCCGTCATCCCAAAAATTGTCACCTCTTCCATGGACCGATCGTCGGAGCAAGAGGAAGAGGAAACCAAACTTTACAAGACTGAAGGGGTGGCTGAAGCGCATGAAAATCTAAAGCATATGTACTTTCTTCAAATATTTTAATTTGGAAAATTAAATCCCCGACTTGAATTTTGATAGAAGTATCAATTGTAGATGAAATATGTATATCCACGTGAACCCTTTCAACATCCAACCTATCAATTTTAATTATTGTTTCATCCACAGAGATGAAAGCCCCAAAATTAGCTCCAACTGTATTAAATAACCTACACATTCCAGATAAGTACATGGACCCCTATAAGGCGAAGCCACGCACGTCAAGTGCTGGCCAAGATTGAAAGGACCAATTGGAAAAAGAAGCGAACCTTGACGCCCACCATTCACGCTTAGTATAAAAGCGTCATGAACGACGCCAGAGGACGAAAACAAAGCAGAACTAGTTTACCTCCCATTGGAATAACCCTAATGATCGAGTACCCTAACAGTGAGACCTAAAAATCCTAAAGCGATTCTTCGAAAGGTTAACTTCTGGAAGCGTGGCCACCAAATTTTAGTTTAAGCAAGAAATTCGAAAATCCTTTGCGCTTTAGGACAATGCCGGTTTAGGGTTCGGGAGTCGTTATGTGTGGGAAGGTATTAGACCCCACCTACATCCATTGTCTAATTAATTAAGATTTATTTAATGATTACCCTTTTATTTATAGAAAAAGACTTATTTAAATTTTTGGTTTTTAGTCTTGACAAGAGTTGAGTCTTGCCCTACGTCATCTCCGGATCAATGGAGGAATCAAAGCCTACGTAGTTTTTCCCGAAAAGGTTTATTGGTTGGTGTTTTTAGTGTAGTAGGGTCTTAGGATTCCTCGAATCAGATGCACCATCGATTCTAGGACGACTAACCCGATTGTACAACCGACTTAGTCCCCTACTTTTTGAAAGTGATTTTTCTATTTTTGAAAGGAGTTGTGAGATGGGTTGATTTTAGAATAGGTATTCTAGAACTCCCGAACTGATGAAATCATTAGTTCTAGAACGATTGACTAACCCAGGTTGTATAACCGATTTAGTCCCTATTTTTAGGAAAAATAGTTTATCCGTATTTATTAAGTTTTCGTGGTTCTTTGAATCAGATGCAATTTCATTGGCCCTAAGATAATGACCAACCCGGTTGTACAACCGACTTAGCCGTTTATTTAGGAAAAATAGTTTATTCGTATTTATTGAATTTTCAGGTTACCGAAATGCATGCACAATTATTGGCTTAAAATAATGACTAACCCGGTTGTACAACCGACTTAGCCGTTTATTTAATTTCGAGAGTAAAAGTAATTAGATTTGAATTGGAAAAGAATAAAAATGAAAAAAGGGGGGTGAAATTGTAAAATGAGGTTTTATTAGTCGCAGGGGGTTGTATAACTAATAGGAGGTGTGAAAAGGAAGCCCAGTTCGCATAGGAGAGCCCAGTATGCGAAACTGGGCTTAAGTGGGGGGAGGTGTGCGTGTGAATAAGCAGGTGTGACTAACAATCTGAACATTTAAAAAATAAATTAAAATAAAAACAGACACTATATAAGCTTAAAACAACAGAAACCCTAAAACCCATTCATCCCCTTCCCCCTTTTTCCGGCGCCGCGGCTTAGAGAGAGGGAGTGACCTCCGGCGCAAAATCCGCCCCATGTCACGGTGAGAGAGAAGACCCCAGCGAGATGCTCACGGTTTCTATGGAAGCAGGTTTGTCGGGTGGTTCGCGATGAGGGAGAAGGAAGGACGGCAGAGACGAACGTGACGCCGGCGAAGGGGATCCCGCCGGTGAGCTTCGTTTTTTCTTTCTCTGTTCTTCTTTGCTTCTCCTCGTTTCTTTCTTTTTATTTACGGTTCCATATTTTCTGATACGATTTTTTTGTGCTCGTAGTCGATCGGTTTTTGGGTATAGGTGAGCGGTTTCGTGGTGGTTTTGTGCGGTTTCGGGTAGTTTTTGGGAGTCTCGCCGGAAGGTTCGTGGTGGAGCTCGCCGGAGAAGACGACCGGAGCTCCGGCGAGCTCGAGGTCAGCTTCTAGTCTCCTTTTTTTTGGTTCTGTTTCCTTCTCCTCCTACACCCTTCTTTCTGTTTTTTACTCTATGTGATTTTCTACTTCTCTTATTTATTTTTATTCATTCTGTTTGTTGTTTTTTTTTCTATGTTCATGTACCTTGGTAGTTTGCTGTGTTGGTGGTCTTGACTAGGATCTTATTTTGCTGGAATTTCTATGTTTACATGTTTTTGTGACTTGCTGTTTGTATTTTGTATTCACTAATTTTTCATTCATAAAAGGAGGCTATTTTGATTCAAAACAAACACCAACAGAGACAAAGCTTTTTATGTACAACCTAATCTACTTATGTGAAAACAAAGAGATCTTGATCTGATTGTTAAACAACAAAAGAGTTTGATATCACTTTAACGCAGACCCCCTTATAAACCTGACTTGTTTTTCTTTAATCAAACTTTGTGTCATATGAAAAATAAACTATCTGATTTGAACATGTTTAAATTTTAAATATCTGAAAAAGATAATTCTGTACTGACCTCTATTCCAACTTCAGATGGGTTTTCCAGTATGCTTATTGCTTATGTTCTTGCTACTATGTGTTGCCTCTAAAATTGCTACTGCTGCGACCCTTTTTCCCAATCTCAGATCTCGAAAAACCGTGTTTTTGTGTGATTAGGGTTTCGATGTGAAGCCCTAATCGTAATTTCTTAGTGATTTCCGCAGCTTTTTTCTGCCTTGATTTCTGTGTCTTTTTGACTGCTAATTGACTGTTTATTTATAGTATAAAACTAGGTTAAAGCATTAATTGAGTTTTGACTGGGTTTTGAATGATTTTTCAGGTCTTGATCCAAGCCCAACAGTAGCTTGGAATGCTGCCTGGAACCCTATTTTGCTGTTTAATTTGTATTTTCGGATCCTGTTTTCTTTGTGTTTTTAGTATTATTATTTTTTGTATTTTTGGACTTTTTGGACTATTAAGTGCTTTTAAATTGTAAATTAAACTAAATAGAATTTTTTTGACATTTTTGGACTGTTATATATGCTTAAATAAACAAAATAAAAATAACAATAAGAAAAAGGAGTCCGGCCAAATACAAAGACGAGAACGGGCCGGACCAGACAACTGCACTAAAACGAGACCAAAAATAAAAGAAATGGGCGCGTTAACTAAAACACTAAAATTAACTCGGAATCGCATTATTAAGTCTGAATTTAAACCAAATTTCGAGAAAAACTGACTTTAGGTAGACCGGCTTATGTACGACTAAACTCAAATACGGATATTAAATTGAAGAACGCACGAAAAGATCGATCATTCGCGCGCGTTCCTAATTTAAACAACGGCATTTCGATTTAGTTGAACGGGGTGATTGAAATTGGTTTGGGTTGGTAACCGAGACTCTACACTAATAATTCTCGTAATCATGCGACTCCAAAACACGCCCTTAAAAAATAAACGACTAAAACAAGAAAAAGAAGGCGGACAAAATTGGGGTATAACACCTAGTAAAACAATATGGTCTTGAATATCCAAGACCCCAACATCATCATGAAAAATCCCACCAAACAGCCTCTGAAAGTCTTGAGTTTCTCACCAACAACCTCCATCTTAAGAAAACCCAACCTTCCTCCTTCCTTGTTGAGCACCTAAGTTTTTAGGTTGAAGTACCTCAAAACAAAACTCTGTGTTCCTTCAGTGTTCATGGGAAATTTTGCAGTATAAATATCCCTTTGTTAACCTCCAACCCAATCTCCCTTTCGACTATTTTCTTCCAAAATTTGGTAAATTTACCCATTGTTTTTATCTTCAATAAGGATGTTATCAAGATATCTTTGTAGCCTATTTTTTTTTTTGACGTCAAGAAGTTGAACGAAACCAAATTGCTTTCCAAGTTTATCTAGCTTATTTGGTAGAAACACTTCTCCCACACCATACTGCATAAACACCTTAGTCAGTTCACTTCCTCTCATTCCTTTTGGAGAAATTGTGAAATAATAAGATACCAAGGTCAGTGAGGTGTGGTGTGGACATCCCTTCCATATCCAAAGAAAGCTCTCCTTCCATCTCTCTGGAGTACCAAATCTACTCTTCTACCTCTATTTCTCCTTCTAACCACTTGTATCCAAGGACCACCCTCCTGTAAATCTTCCTTTCGAACCTCCACTTCATATCTTCCATACTAGTATGTCTTCCCACTCAGACTCTATGTGAGACTCTCATACACTCACTCACCAAAACTACTCAACTAAGCAACATCTCCAACTCAGCTCGTGCAATAAAAATGGAGGTTCAAGGACAGGGGATAAAACAAAAGCTAAGACTTGACTAAAGATTGGGAGCTGATCAAAAGTATTGCAAAGCCTACGCAGCCAAGGGAGGGTTTACTGATGTGTAATAATATAGAAGAATGATATTCATAATAATGCTTTCATCTTTATGTTGGTTTGATCTATTCTATTCGTTTATGTATCTTTTTCTTTTGTATATTATATTTCTATTATTTCTTTTTTTTACCAGATGTATATTTTATTTCTTTTCTAAGACATGTTCCAATCTCCTAAACCATATCTGTAACAAGGATTGAGCAGATATAAAAAAAAAAGGGGGGGAGGCGAGGGAAGTGTAAGAAAGGTAAAAGGGAAAAAAAGACAAAAAAATCTTTTTTTTTTGACCAAAAAAAAGGGAAAAAGACTAGGATGGGAAGTGTAACAAAGGTAAAAGGGAAAAAAAGATCAGGGTGGAAAAAAGAGTTGAGCAAAAAAAGACTAAGTCCTTCTGTTTTTTTTTTTTTTGTAACAAATAGGTTTATACATTTTTTTGAAAAAAGAAGGATGTTTTTAGTCCCTGCAAATATAGCGTCTTTTGATTTTAGTCCTTGCAAAGTATTTTTTTTAAAAAGATCCCTACAAAATCAACATTTTTCAAATAAGTCCTATGTGGCTTTTCTAATAATTTTTATTTATTTTACAGGTCATTATAAGTATCCACTTGGATTAAAAATAAAATGTATTTCCCAAATCCCTAAATCCCCATATTCTTCCATCTTCTTCAACCTTCACTCATCTTCTTTCCCATCTTCTCCATTCTCCATTTCCAGATATGAGAACCTGGGCATGTACCATTCTTCCTAAATTACAAAGCTGTGAAATATTATTACCCCCAATTTAGATGCCTTCAAAATCATTAAAACATTTCTCACAAACAACGTAATTACATATAGAAACCAAAATACCCTTTACCTTCTCATGGTGTTTTAGATTGGTTATTCCAACAAACATTTCATCATAGGTATGAGAAGGTTACACATCTTTATCCCAAACCCATCTTCTAAATTTCACTCTCCCACCACCACCATGCCTCCTCTACTAACATCAACAACCACACAACGAGAATCAATCTATTCCTCCAAACCTTCACCAACACAAAACCTCTAATCACACCCTCCTAAAAACCTACTTTCATTTCACCTCCCACTTGGCTTCCAAGCTCTATAAACTCAACAGAACCCCTTGTTCCTTTTCTCTCTAATTTGTTTCTCTGTTGAATGTGGTTATTATGTGTTTTGTGTTATTCAGGTTCTTGCATATTTGAATACCTCTTATGATGGGTTTTGTGAATGACGAGAGAGAGAGAGATGGTGGGTTCAAATATGTTTCTGTAAAAATGTGGAGATGAGATGAAGAGGAGAGGGGAAGAATGGAAAGATGGAGAAGGAGAAGGAGAAGATGGATTGGGAATTTAGGATTTCTAATTTAAAGTAACATGTAATTTCATATGTGGCAAGCCAACTAAGCTTAAAAAAATTAGAAATGAAAAAAAAAAATACACATCAGCATTTTTGTAACGGAGTTAGTAACCGAATGACCTATTTGAAAAATATTGATGGGGGAATTTTCATCTTCAGAAGAGAAAAGAATAGTCAGATGTAAAATATAAACTATTGCAACTATCGAAGTATAGAGTACTTATCCTGATATATCCAAAGCTGCTGGAAACGGGGGATGGGGGAATCAGCATTCATGTGATATTGTGAAATCCATCCATCATCCCATCATATAAATGAAAACTTTAATTGTGCCAAAATGTAAACTTATCATGACCTTTTTGTATGTAAAGATTCCATATTGTCACAAAATACAATCTGAGCTTTGCAACAAATAAATCAACTATCTGATTCAGAGATCATCATGAACATTATCATCGTGATCAATTTTCTCGATTCCAAGAAGTTTATGCAGTAGTCCACTCTCGTAAGCTTCGATAGTATCTGGAAACCAGTCAATGTACAAGTATTTAATGGAATTTCAAGGAGAATCATATATAGTTTTAATATGGAAAATGCTACTTTTTCCCCTAGATAAAAAAAAAAAAAAAAAAGACTTACCATCTGACCCTCCAAGGTGTTTTCCATTGATGAAGACTTGTGGCACAGTGCGCTTCCCAACAATGTTAGTCAAGATATCCTGAATCTTTGACCCATCATCTGCAAGGAGAAGGTCTCATTTTAAACCATCCTTTAACATGGTAAAACAGTTTCAAAAAACACCCATTCTTCAGTTTCCCTAAAGAAGCAACCTATCTTCTTCCACAGCTTATAATGGTTCAATTTTCCATCTCAAAGAGCTTTCACATTATGAAATTGGATGCCCACCAATGCTGCCTTTCATACATGCCAATTATGAATTATTCGATATTTTCATGAAGTAAATAAAGTTTACAAAACTCTGTACCCTTTCAAAAAATAATAAATACTTCATTTCAACACTTTACCAGCAAATATCCAAATTATCTATAAAATTAATGATCATCAATATGACATCACACAATTCAACGGTTGGATAGATTAAATTCACATTCTTCAAAATCTAAGCAAGTATATTCCTGAAACTTGTACATATTATCAACAAATACTACCTCTATCTATAAGTGTGCAAGGTTGTAAAGGTTAAATTCACATTCTACAAATCTAAGTAAGCTTCCATATACTGTCAACTAATCCTACCTCTCTATATAATGGTATGGTACACTTGTAAATGTATAGAAAGCTCAAGTTTTTCAGTATACCTCTCTCATCAAGCTCCACAACATGTGCCTCTCGGTCCAACTCTTTGAAAACAGCTTTTGCTCTTCTACAATACCTGAGTACAACAAATAAACGAGGTAAACAAAAAACAGAACAGAAAAATGAATACCCCCATAAGTAACTCGCTGGCCTTTTTTTGAGGTAAAGTAACAAATTTTGTACCCAATTATTATTATATGTATAAAGATGTGTGTTTTAAACACCACGATGAGTAAGAACAGTTATAATCTAATCCAAAAAATCTAGATCCCTAAAGTCCTATTGAAAACATGAGCAGCCACATGAGGAATTTCAAAAACAATATGAAATGATCCCAACAAAAACATCCAATTCCAAATTCCAAACAGCCAAATAATTGCCACCAATATTTGAAGATATTAACTAAGAAGTGCGAAAGAAACATGAATGCTATAAGGTCAGATCTTGTGATGTATTTTCGTTCATGTAAAATAAAAGACATGACTTTGTCGATTAGAAATTCTAATTAACGCGCATTCTTATAATTCGATTAATTCATAATTCGGAAATGTAAATCGGAATTGAAGCAACCAGATTAACGGAATCGAAAATGAAGCGACTTAAAGAGAACACGCACAGAGAGAGAGAGAGAGAGAGTACTTACGGACAATAGGTTTTTGAAAAAATGACGATCTCGTGGGAAGAGATGGTTTTGCCGACAAACTCACCTACAGATGAAGATGAAGCAAAAGCTGAAGCTGAATCCAAATAGAGAGAGAATGCTAAAGCTATCACCACTAATGCTGTTAACGTGATTCTTGCAGATGCGGCCATTGTTGGTTGGGTTAGGAATTTTTCGCTAACTCGGTAGCAGTCAGAAGACGACTTTTCTATATACTACTGCTTTGACAAACAAGGAAGCCTCACATACATCACATATATTATGATTTAAAAGCTTCATAAAAAAAAAATATACTGATTAAAAAATATTTTTCCTCTTTTAATTATCGTTCTATAATAATAATAATAATAATAATAATAATAATAATAATAAAAGGATTTAATGTTTAAGTGTTTTATACTTACTATTAATTAGAAATTGACACATCATTAAAAATAAATTAATCAATTGGTAATCACTAGTTAGTAGTCAATTGATAACCAACCATTCAATGAATTGTGATCAGTGGTGGTTGTAAAAGCTTATATACCGTATGTGTACATAACTTAGGGAGAGGATTCCCTCATGTTATGTTCTCTCATGTTCAATCACAACCACTCATTTATTATGTAAAAGGAGAGAGAAAATGTGTATATAAAATATTAAATAATGAGAAGAGATCTAATGGTAGAGATTACAAACATGATCCCCTCATGTTTTTTTCCAACATGAGGGAATCCTTTCCCCATAACTTAAACCCATGATGAAATATTAATACTTTCTTTTTCAATTTTACGCTTGAAAACATCATATTGAGATCTGGAATATTTCTATCTGAATGTTCATTCATTCAAATAGAAAATGAACTTAATGTATAATGACTCGAGTTTACAACAAACTGAGTTACGCTAACTATATATAGCTAAACTAACTAGACTTTGTTTACTTAACTAAACTAGGTCCATTAATACTCCCCCTCAAGTTGGGATATAAAGGTTATGAAGACCCGACTTGCTTGCCAATTAGAGCTTGAAACAATGGCACGGGAAGAGCTTTGGTTAAGGGGATCGGTCGATTGATCTTGATAAGGCACATGTACCAGTTTGATGAACATAGAGTTCACATGCTCATGGATAAAGTGGCAATCGATATTAGTGTGTTTAGATCTTTCATTGCAAGTAGGTGTGCTAGCTAGTTGTATTGCGAATTTGCGATCACAACAGACCATGGACGAAGGCATGCTGATGAGAAGGACAGAATAAGTTGTCGTGCCACTGTTGTTTGCTTCTTAGATTTCCACGCAATGAGAGAAGACCCCAAAATACACAAAAACCTATGGTAGACTTTCTAGTGGATTGGTCGTTTCCCCAATCAGCATTTGTGTCGGTAGTGACTCTAAAGGAGGAGTTAGCAGGAATAAGGAGATTTCTTGAGATATTGAAGGAGGTGATGTGATGCTTTTAGGTGAGGTACTCGTGTTGCCCATAAACTGACACAGCCTATTCACAGTGAATGATATATATCAGGCCTAAAAATTGTTAGGTAGATCAAGTGACCTAATAGTCTTCGAAATTGAGAAGGGCCGATAAGCAGGTCACCATCTGCATCATTCAACAAAGTGTAGGATCCATGGGTGTGTCTAGAGGTTTGGCATTAAGAAACCAGTATCATCCAGTTGCTGTAAGGTATTTTTCTTTGACAGAGTGATATGCCTTGAGTTGAATGTGCAATTTCTAAGCCAATGAAGTAGTGGAGATCACCAATGACCCGTACCTTGAAGTTATGTTGTAGCATATCTCTAGTTTGGTTAATGAGTGTGACATTTGGTCCTTCAATTAAGATGTCATCAGCATGCACACGTAACACGACTAAATTGTCTCCTAAGCCACAGATAAATAAAAAATTATCATCAAGACTATGAGTAAATCCATTTTGAATGATGTCACTTGAAATTTTATTGTGCCATTGCCTTGAGGCCTGCCTTAGACCATACAAGGACTTGTATAGTTTGCAAACTAGGTTCTCTCC
This sequence comes from Oxytropis ochrocephala, assembly GCA_020916435.1. Lineage (NCBI taxonomy): Eukaryota > Viridiplantae > Streptophyta > Magnoliopsida > Fabales > Fabaceae > Oxytropis > Oxytropis ochrocephala. Next base: position 32,311,849 of record CM037093.1, on the reverse strand, counting down.
CTTACTAGGATAACTCAAAAGGTAAGTGTATGTAGACCTCCTCATCTAAGTCTCCATTTAGAAAAACATTGTTGACATCCAACTGCAACATGGACCAATGCTTCTGAGTAACTACTGCCCAGAGCACACAAACTGTTGCTAATTTAGCAATAGGGAAAAGGTCTCATTAAAGTCAATGTCAGCTTGTTGAGTATATCCCTTGGCTACAAGTCGTGCCTTGTACTTGTTAAGTGTTCCATATCTTTTGAATTTCACCTTGTAAATCCATCTACACCCAATTAGTTTCTTGTTCGAGGGAAATGGTTTAATGCTCCATGTGTGATTAAGCTCAAGAGCTGCAATTTCCTCTGCCATAGCAGCTCTCCATTCAAGAATTTTGACTTGCATTAAAAAGTGATGGTAGGAGGGAGAAAGGTGGTCATAGCTGAGGTACTTTTGGATTAGATGAATGAGGTTTCATTGATAATCTCTAAGATAGTTTGGTGGATTATGAGGTCTAGTAGATTTTCTAGGTAAAGGTGTGACATTAGTATCATGGTTTGGATCTGTTTGAGGTCCAAGATTTGGTTCAATATCAGCGGTAGTGTCAAGTTCGGTTGCTAAATTGGCGTATGCAGGGCAGTAGAGGCATTTACTGGTGTAGGGAGGGAACTGGTTCTGTGGATAATGTACGGTATTCCACATGGCCAGTGTCGGTGGATATTATGGGAAAGCAATATATGGTTCTCTAGTAAGATTTGGCAACGCATGGGACATGGTAGTGTGAAAAGGAAAGGTTGTTTCTTGGAAGGTTACATCTCTAGATATATATGAGGATAGCCCATGAAGACACATGGATTTACTCTTGGACTAAACTTATGTCTTTGAGCTACGATGGTTGAAGCATGACATAGACAACCAAATACTTTCATCATGGAATAATCCGTGGTTGAGAGAAGAGGACCTCATAAGGAGATTTTCCATCCAAGTTAGGAGTAGGTGTCTTGTTGATGAGATATGTGGTCGTAGAAACACACTCACCCCAACTGATACATTAGTGAATGAGCCATATTCGTAAGGTGTTGATGCTTTCTTCCTACCACTAAATTTTAGGTCTATAGGGACAAGAGAATTGATGAGTGTTTCCTAAACTCGCAAAAAAATTGTCGTGAGAAACTCTTTGGCATTATCACTTTGTGAATGCCTTTCCCGAGTGGTGTCAAACGAGTTTTAACATAATTGATGAAGGACTTATCAAGTGAGAGGCATCAGATTTGTGTCTCATGCGATGAAGCCATGTAAAGTGTGAGTGATCATCAACCATTGGCGGATCTACATATATTTGAGGGGGTTCAAGTGAACCCCCTCAAATAATAAAATTAGCACTGATACCTTAGAGAAAAATGTTTTTGCATCCCCGGAAAAATATATTTTGCACTCAAGTTCTTAGTTTTGCACCAAAGTTCCTAATTTTGCACCACTCTAATGCACCACACTCACACAATCACTCACACTCTTATATTTTATTTTAAAAAGTTTTTGTCTCTCTATATCCTTGGATCCATTCTTGTTCTTATTATCTTAATTTTGAATCTGTTAGTACTATTTAGTTTGTATTTTGTGTTAGTGTTATTTAATTTGAATTTCTTACCAACAACAGTTGATCTGACTGGTAACTTGGATCCCATCGCAATGTCTCAGGTTCGGATTTTGGCTGTGGCAAAAACTCAGTTGGAAGGGGAGCACCAATATTGATTTTTTAGTGCTATTTAATTTGTATTTAGGAACGAATTTGTGCTATTTAATTTGTATTGGTCTAGTGCAACACAAGGTGAACCTGATAAAGTCTTCTTTTGAAGCTAACACTAGTTTTGCCTGTTGCAACCGTAACTGTAGAAATAATTTTCTCTGCTATGAATATTGTGAAGAATAGGTTGCGTGACCGGATGTGAGATACATGGATGAACGACTGTTTGGTGACATACATTAAAAGTGATGTATTCAATAAAATTGACTTCGAAACTTTTATTCAACGATTTCGAATATATGAAATCATGTAGAGAGACAATTATGAAATGTATAATTTATTTATTTAAATATATTATAGTTGTTTTTAATTATATTTTTAGTAAATAGAGTATTTAAAAAGTTTGACACCCTCGACCTAAGGGTCCCGGATCCGATCCGCCACTGTCATCAACTATGGTTAGAAAATAATGCATGCCATCGTGTATTGCTTGGGAGAAAAGTCCCAAGTATCACAATGTATCAAACACATGAGAAGTAACATGGTGTTGAGGGTTAAATGGTAAACGCTTTTGTTTGGTTAATGGACATATAAGGCAAGAATTTGAGCTATATTTAGAGTTAACATCAAAAGGGATTTTATAACTTAACAATTTCAAAACAGAGTGATAGATGACCATGGCCCATCCTAGCTAGCATGCCATAGCCTAGCAAGAATGGAGCTATCATCTACCAAGTTACATGAAAGTTCACAATCCTTTTTACAAACATAATCATCATGTAAAACAGAATTATAAGGTAGTAAATGTGAAGCAGAATGAGTACAACCAGAAACCAAACTAGGATGAAAGTGGAATAAGCCATTCAAGAGCTCACATCTTCCACTGGAAGCAATGAACTAGTATCTGCTCAAACATCATTAAAATCAATACAACAAAAATCCTTTAAAGCAAAACTGTAATAACTGAACAATGTCTTAGGTTGGATAATTAATCTTAAACTAACAACAATATGACAAAACCTAATTCATCCTTCTAATAAGTTCATTTATGAAGTCTTCTCTGTTGCCAGCATCACCACCCTCAACATAATGATTTCTTTTCTTCTTCAAACCACCTAGGGGAGCTTTGAGCTTGAAAGGCCACAAAAAATTGTTTGCCTCCCTGAAGTGAGGTCCAACTGTCAATATCTCATGGATCAGATCTTCAATGCAAATAATCCCACGCTTTCCCAAGGTCTGTCATCAAATATAATGTCAGTGGATATATGTAAGTGCAACAAAAAACATTCAATGATAATAAGAAAAACAATAGCCCAGCCATAAACAAAAACCTGTTCAATGATAGAGTTGTCGGTCAAGGCAATTCTCTGCTGTTTAACTTTTCCGTGACCCCTCTTGTAGATCAATTCTCTGACACTCTTCAAATTAGGGTACCTGAAATCAATTTACATATATTAAGAAGCCATCCCAAAAGTAATAATGGACCATGGTGATCTAGACTCTTCATAAAATGAAATTTGCCATACCCGTAGGTAACATAAGGCTCCACCCTCTGTAGCATATGGACGGTGGCTTTGTTGACTTTGAGAAAGACACCATTGAAGATCTGCAGCCCAAAGAAAGAGACTTATATAAGGCGACATTCGAATATTGCTTGGAGCCTTGAGTTGAACATAAAGAGACAGAAAGAAGGCGATCAAAGAGGGAAATAAAAAGATCTGAATTTTGGGGAAATCAAGACAAAGACAGTAAGAAGATAATTTACTAGGGGAATCCTTTCTTAGAAGGTTTTATTCAAACCAAACTCACGGGAGCACTTATGGGGTTTAATGGTGAACCCATGATGGACAACAATACCCCATATAGCGCTAAAATTAAACTTGTTATCTAGAAGAATGAGGGTGACACAATCCTGCAGGATGGAACTCTAAACCACTTGGTCACAATGGGTCTAGACAAGGACCAATGCTGTCAAAAGTTTTAGGCACAAACTTATTATCAATATGCAAATCCTACCTAGTATCAGATAAGGAGGTTAGAGTTAGACAAAGATTCATGTTCATAAAACAGTACATATGACCTACCTATTTTATCGAATTAATTTCGATAATGTTCCATAAACATATATGGACAAACAAAAAATCACAAACAAGAACATTAAAACCCCATGTTTTACCACTAACAAGTAGATATATTCAACTTACAAAAAATATATAACAGATTGTACAGTGATTGTAAATAAACAAAAGTCACAAGTTACAATATAAAATATTAAGCATATAAAGGTCTCCGGCAGCAGATGACATTTTCTTTTCAATCCAAGAAAACTAAACAAAAACATGGAAATGAATGACTGAGCACTATAGCAGCAGCATCACAGCCTCAGAGCCAAACCAGAACAAATTAGTGAGACTCTGATTTGATCACAAAATCAAAGACAGAAGCAGAACAATTCAGCCAATAGTTGAAGCTGCAACCTCAAAACAACAACCCCAGCACGGACTATAACAAAGCAGTGAATGCAAACAAAACCAAAACCTATTCTCACCAAATCACAGCAGTCACTTTCAAAAGGTGACAAAATAACTGTTTATGTTTCTTCAACACACTATTTACCTAAAGATCATTTCTCACTGCAAAAGGAAACTCATCTTTACAAATGACCCACAAGAGCAACAACTACATTTCATCTTAAGCTGTGTAACAATTTCATCGACTCCTTCCCCCGAAAACGAAGTTACCAGTTACCAATTACCAATTACCATTACCAAGCAACAAAGGTCAACATAAAAATGAATAGCAACAATTGATATCCAAATTGCATTTGAAGATTACCTGTCTTAAACGCAAAAGCTGCAGAATCTTCCTTGATTTTGGGTCCATAGCATTGATACTGACAATATAGAAATCCCATTAACAATAATTAAGAGAGTGTAATGTAACATATAACATAATGATATAATTAAATAATTACCCTCGGATCCTGATAATGAACAAAAGCTTAGCTTCAGGGTCAACATAAAAACCACCCTTAAGCTTGGCCTCACGCTTCAAGCTAATCAACTCCTTTTGCTGCTCATCGTATTCCTTAGCGTACTGTTTGGCTCTGCTCCAAATGAGTTTACGAGTTTCAGACCTCTTCTTCTTAGCAGCTTCAAATTCATGATTTTTGGACAAAGCCCACTCCTCAGCCCTTTTCTGCTTCTTCAATACAGATTCAGGAACCACCGTTTTCACTTCCTCCTTCCCCATCCTATCCTATTCTGCCAACAAATCAGATTTATGAAATGAAATCAAAACACAAAACCTAAATAATGCGATTGTTCTTGAGATGATTAAGATTTGAGAGAGCTACACTCACTCGAATTCGATGATATGCTGCTCTGGAGGCCGGAGATGGCAACGGCTCGGCGAGCAACTTATATTTCCGAGCTCTGGGTTTTTTTTTTCATATTACAATATGAATATGTTTTAGGGTTAGTACTAACACTTTTTCTTTTTGCTAATACACCACTTCCAAATAATTCCTTTCCTTTTTTCTTCTGAAAATACCAATGTCCACAAGTTAAGTTTTGAAAACTATGATTATATTTGGCAAAATATTTCCGAGCTCTCTTAACTTATTTTCGGATAATGCAAAGGTCCCCTAATTTTTTTTTGTAAAGATTAGGTCCCTTGAGTTTAAATAATGTTGGGTCGTTGCCCTTTTTAACGTTTTATTACTGTTCACGACCAAGCAGAGCATTATGCTGAAACCCTGGTCACGAGACAACGCCCGAGGGACTGGATGCTACATCAGCCAGACTTGGCAGGAGACACAGCACCATGAGACCGAATATAGGTTGGGATACTCGGCACGGTCTTACAAGGCATGACTCTCCCAGAATAGTCGGTTAGCATGTAATATTGTAACGGTTATCATTAACTATGTAACAGTAGTCTTAATTGTGTAACGACTACCTCATCATTAGTAATTGCTCCTTGTATTACTATATATATCGCCCATAGAGGCTAATGAAAGGGTTGAACATTCTATTATTCACGCGAGACTCAAGCTCTCATACTCTCAATCTATGTTCTTGATCAATCCTATTCAGGAAATAGTTGAGAACATTGGCACCCACCGTGGGGCCCGGTGAAATTTTTCCTACGTCCCACATATTTTGTTTTTACTTTTCACCATTATCATCATGGTGAATACCAGAAACTCAGCTTCAATGCCTTCTTCCAACACTACTGATCCAAGAATTGAGGAGCTCCTCGCAGCTGTTCAAACATTGCAAACCCAGGCGCTGAAGGCACGGGAAGTTCAGCTGCAGGCGCAACTCAGGGAAATGCGCCATTTTGCTCAGGTGGTTGCTAACAGAGCCCCCTGCGAGCATTCCAACCATTTTCTGAGGCTATTCAAGCCGTTGTCCTACCACCTCGGTTTAGAGAACCGTCTATTGCCACGTACGATGGTGTTCGCTGGTGTTTTTAGCAAACAATCACTAGTTTTCAATATTAAGACTGTGAGATCAAACTAGAAAATCTCTTTGACAATTGCCTTTAAGTTTTGTGTCTTTTAGCGTGCGTAAGAACAGAAAATAGTAGAAAGAGATAGTTTGAAAGCAGAATGAAAGCAAGAAGTGCAACAAACGTAAAAACAAGTAAAAACTGCATTAAAATGATAGAAAGAAGAAGGTGGTACACCAACACGTACAATATAATCTGATTCACTCTTGTTTCGCTTTGGCTTGGAAGTTGAGTTTCACGAGTTTTTGTAAAGATGTGGCGACCTCGTTTTCCTATTACAAGGAGTATTTATACTCTCGGATACAATCGTGGGCAAGCCGCGACAACTACTTCCTAAAAACCGGGAAATAACCGCCCACTAATCGCTGCTCCTTGCGCTCGACCGCTTGTTGTCGAAGGATCTCGCGAAGTATTGGACCCGGCTTTGTCGAACAATTGGGCCTCTCTCTGCCGAAGGTTTCGACATTGTTTCGTAGCTTGAAGAACCAAGTCCGCCGAAGTTTGCTTGCGCTTGTCGGCACTTGTACAAACTTATCGTCGAATTTATGGTACATTGACTTGAACATTGACTGTGGCCCACGAATACTTATTAAATGTGCAATCAATACCATTTAAAGCTTAATTTAATGCCCTTGTCGAATTTTGAGGTAACAGATTGCCCCCAAAAATGATTTTTCGACGGAATAAGGAATGGAGGAAGAAAAGGCATTTTTGAATATTGTGCAATGGTCATTTCTACCGCTTTTTGCATTTCAACAAAGGGTCGAAAAGACAAACCATCATTACTTGCACGTAAAAACGAACCGTCTTATTGGCACACGTTGCATAGTTGGTGGGCCATCACGTCTCTCAAACGTCGCGAACGTGCGAGTTATGGCGAACGTGCCAATAATCGTAGCTTCCCAACATATATAAACGCTACAACCCTTCATATTCCTCTTTACTCGGTTTGAACTTTTGTGAAGTCTCTCTCGCATTCTTCATTCTCTGCGTTTGCAAGAATCCCCAAAATCACTAAAGTTTCAAACTTTCATTCCTTTCCTTCAATCTACGCTTGAATTTCGCCTCGCATTTGCTTTTCACCTCTCATGGCTTCCTCATCCATTCTTTGAATGTTCAACGAAGAACGCAGCGAACCCAACAGCGGACCTAAAACCCTTGATGGCTTCGTTGATGAGCGACATTCACGACGATCGAGCGGTTCAATGGCAAACCCAGGTATTGATTCCCTCTACTAGGGTTTATACTCATGCATATCTAGGTCCTCTTCCTAGGCATGGCAACGGGGCGGGGCGGGGTCGGTTTTTACTCCCCCCGTCCCCGACCCCGCATTACTACCCGATCCCCGACCCAGACACCAAAACCCGCGGGCATGAAATATGCATCCCCGTCCCGGCCCGATGGGGCCTGTTTCCCCGCCTGCGTCCCCGTCCCCGCTCCACTATTGAGTAAAAAGCCAAAATTTCATCCCACGGGGGAAAACCCGACCCCAAACCCGACCCCAAACCCGATTTCATTGGGGAAACATATTTGTTTCCAAACCTAATTATAAGTACCTATTTCCAAATTATTGAAACATAATCATTAAAGGTGTTCAAAGTAATCTTAAGACTTTTTGGGTACAAAATAGGTTCATACTAATTTGTCACCATACAACCAAACCAAGTTCTAAATTTTTTTAATACAACCAACATTACAAAATACGGACTAACAAGTAAACAAGTGTTACAAATTAACATCTTCAAAAAGAAAATCATCACTTAACAAGACATCTATCGATCATCTTCATTCTTCAAAATGGGTTATAAAAGAGCTTGCAAGTTCACCTGTATTATGATTAAGACAAAACAAATGTTAAAATATAAAAATTAAATCTTATAAATTTTAAAGAAAATAAAGTAGAGAATACTTTATCATCAGAACCAACTTCTGGCGCACATAACCTATTTGCTTCTCTCCACAATCTTTTTTAGAACACATATATTCATGTGTGTATGCAAGTGTTTCGTTCCATTTCTTGAACTTCCACCAAGCAGATTCTTGCAATAATTACATTGAGCTTTGTCTTGTTCGTTAACTTTTATCAATGTGAAATGTTTCCATACAATACTTTTGCGCTTGCATGAATTACCAAAGAAGATCCATCCTTTTTATATCCTATGGCATGAACAAACAAGAAGAATCAATCAATCTAACAAAAGTGTATAATGCAAAGGCATCATCAAAACAAAAGTGTATAAAGCAAGGGCAAGCAAAACCCCTTTCAATTCATCTCATTGAGCAAACTAATTGAATAAAATTTAACAGAGAGACAGTTATCATTTTTTAATAGCACGTTTGCTTTTCTTGATTGTTGCACATTTGGTTTGTTATGAACTCAATGAACCATTGATTATGTAAACTCACTGCAATGAAAAAGGTTTGTCTCCAAGTTAAGGGAAAAATATCACCAATATTCTTAACTAAGCCTATACATAGCACTGAATTTTTTCATTTCAAACTTTGTTGGCCTCAAACAATAACTCTCCTTGACCTAACCAAATTAATCCAACTTAATCGGTTTTCAAAGAAACAGAACCCGAAAAAAACTACAAGACGTAAAGGTTAGAGGTTTGAATGTTTGATACATCTTAAACAAAACAAAACACAACCGCATTAGAAATTAGAAAATCCTCAAAGATTAGTCACCAACTATGCTTCCCATTACACTTTGAACTTGAAAGTTGAAACAACAGACAAAGCAATTGAAATTTGTAAATTGATAGACAATAAAACCTACCAAACCCCAGATTCAAGTATTATTTAAATCGAAAAAATATGGAAATCAAAGAAATCACATAGAAGAAGAACATAAACGAAGGATTTAGGTGCGTATTCTTGAGGATGTGAAGGTAATGACATTCCAAGGGAGGAGGACATAAACAAAGAAGAAATGGAAACTCACCTAGAAGAAGAACCAATGTTGGTCACTTTGAACTAGAAAGGGAGGAGGAGGTCGACAGCATGGCGTGTTGCAATTAGAAAGGGAGGAGGAGAGGTGCTTTGCAAGTCCGCAACTAGAAAGGGAAGAGGAGAGGCGGAGAGCTAAGAGGAGAGAGGCGCTGAATTAGGGTTTCTACTATATATATATATATATATATATATGTATATTTGGGTATTTAAGTAATTTAACAATGTCAGAAAAAAGTAGTTGTACACCTAGCGGGCGGGCTCGGGTTCGGGCTCGGGCTGGGTATCACACTCCCCATCCCCGTCCCCGTCCCCGACTCGATGAATCGGGGAAAACCCATCCCGCCCCCGAACCCGCTCACACCGGTTTTCCCCGCAAAAATCGGGACGGGTTCGGGCGGTTACCCACGGGTTCGGGTTTGATTGCCATGTCTACCTCTTCCTGATATCCTATTAGAAAACACTGAGGTTTCTGAAATTTTCCCCAGTCATGCCTGTCTTCAACCTGCAATTTTCACTAAGACCCTTTTCATTTAGAATTTCAATAGTCCTTCCGGTCTTTAGAGTCCGCTCCAGAAGCTCGACCAATGCATTTACATAGACGGCTCGACAAGGTAGAGGCTAAAAAGCCGACATCCGGAAAAAACAAGGTATTTTTGACCTTATCCAGCTTGTCTAGGTATGGGCCTAAGTATGACAAAGACTTTGATATTGGCCGCTATGCGATTCGGGGGCTCGTGCCACTCATAGCCTCCACTTGAGATGTGGCATGCTAACTCCCACTTTACTAGATGTTGCTTTGCCATCACAGTGTCCGAAACCCTAGGTGAGACTTTTGACCCTCGCCAATCCTCGACTATGAATACCCGCTCACTTTCAACAATGCCACTTTTGCTCCTTATATCACGAAACACCACAATCGTGACACGACGCGGCTACGTTGTCTCGCTAAAGAACACGTAGCCTTCTTAACCCTTTGGTTATCCTTTTTGTTTTCTGCATACTGCTCACCTCCGTTTCTAAAACCTATATTCCATTGGCGACCCAACTTCACGAGAAAGAAAACATTAGTCTTGCCAAACCGTTGTTGGGTTCTTCTATCGTGAGCTTGACAATGCTTTGTTTAGAACTAAAAGAAGAGCGAACCCACCAACAAGTTCTTGGCCTCGCCCATTGTGGCTATTGCAATTGTGGTCATTAGCCACTTTTGAGTCTCGACTAGGTCTCAGATATCCCTAAGTCTGCTCACCCAACTTTAAAGTCTAGGAGGATGAAGGGATTCGACTAGCTCGATTGAAACCAAGCGGATAAATATTCCTCCGTAAGAGTCTTTCAAATTCACTTCGACATGTTCTGAAGTGTACAAGTTTCAGTAGACTCTATGGCTCCCTTTGTCTAAAGGCCTTTCGGTCCAACTTGGTTTCTGTGACCATTTCCTTCTTCTTCCGTCGAACAAGTGAGGAGATTACCCAAATCTGCAAGCCTACCTCTCTCCTGCTATTCTTTCTACCGGACTTACCCCCGGCAAAGCTAAAAATAGCTTCGAATTAAGAGATATTTCCCAAGTTATTCTCGCTGCACGGTTTGGCCTTCACGATTCGACTGCGCCAAGCAGTTTTTCATAGGCGAGAATTTTTCGAATCCGTAAACAAATGTAGCCTACAAACGAGCCTTCAAGAAATTCCACTATAGAGCCTTGAATTTCGAACCTCTCGATTCAACCCTGCATTCTCATGCACCAAGAAATTTCATGAATGGTGGATGATTACTACACCACTGCTGGGGAGAGGCTAGTGACTCCTTTGCAGAAAATATTATGAAGAAATTGGTGCACCCTTCCTTCAACAACCTGTATTTACTTCTTGATACCCAAATCTTTCTCGAGTCTTAAACATCTCAGTAACTTAGTTTTATTCTGTTTGCTTATCAATGTTTTTCGACGCCGGACCAACCTGCACTCCAAGTGAAGACCAAAGTGAGCAAGGCTACCACAAAGAAAATCTCCTCCAAAGAACCAAGAAGACAGTGGTCGTGAGATCTACTCCAGACATTGTCTTAAAGAAGGTATGTTGCCATTTATTCGCTTCAAGTTATTTTTGATTACGGCTTTTATTTATGTCGAAAACCTTCTTTTTAGAAAACAACCCAGGCAGAATTCCCTCAGCAGACCAAAGCTAAAAAGAAAATGGTCCTTCCTGAAGATGAGGTACTATACTCTTGCCTTGTTAATCCGTCGAAATTTCTCTTCCCTTTGTCATTCACTTTCCTGTCATAACCCAAATTCTTTTGCGGACACAATCGAAAGTGATGATAACATCCCCCTCACTCAGAGGTCGAAGAAAAGAAACCTTCCTGAGATTCAAAGGGCAGCTCAAGGCATCATTATTGATGAGGCTCCTGAATCACCTTCTTCTCCTCCAATCAAGAGACTTAAGGTACAAGAGGTAAACTCCCTTTCGACATTAGTTTAGACTTATTCGGTCTCACCTTTCCAATCCTTAACTTAACCGATATACCTTGCATGTGCATAGGTGGGTGGATCGCTTCGTGAACAATCCCGAAGTTCGGTCTATGGTTGAGGCCGCTTGATCTAGAGTTGCCGCCTCTCGTGCTCCCTTTTCCTTCATCTCCTCGTGGTGTAATCTATTGAAGAAATTTTCCAAGCGTTGGATAACCCCAAATCCTCGCTGAGGAGTTTGCTCCAAGTCTTTGGAAATGTCGAACAAGAGGCGCCGTCGAAGAGAATGCTCTCGCTATGGAGGAGGTTGTTCCAACCTTTGGTAGCGTCGAACCGAGGTCGTTGTTGTTGAAACTGCTCAAGTTCGAAACCTACCATTCCAACAACCAAGGACCGAGAAATAGTGGCTACCTCGTCGAAATTCCTCAAGCAAATATGGTCGATCAAGAACCGTGAGGAGCCTAGAGTGGAGGTAGCTGCAGATCAAGGTGCTTCGCGAGAGTCGCCCAACAAATGACACAAGTAGCGACCAAGAATTGGCCGAGCTAAAGAAAACGAATCCTCGGCACCTTTCAAGATCATGTTGAGTCTTAAGAGCTCGTCGAGCCGCTTGATTTGCGCCTTCCTCGAACAACTCTCTAAGTTCTATCAACCAAGAGATTGGTCGAAAGCCCGCTTTGCGGTGAAGACGAAGGTGTTAGAAGGGGACTTGGTGGCAACCATTGAGAATGACTCATCTGTATCTCTTGAGGTGAAATCCTCATTCGTAAGATCACCAAATTGGACCCTCCTCAAAACGCCCTTTCGTTCTTCATGGAATTTGGCCCCATTTTTGAACAACTTTCTCTTTTAATCAACCAACGTTCGACCACCTCCAAGCGCAAGGTTCAAGAGACTCACTCGTGAGGTAGAACTCGCCTCTCTTAAGGCCGATCAAGACGACATTGAGGCTCTTGAAACCCAAGCACTAAAGATGAGAAAGCAATCGCTGAATGGGATGCGAGATTGCGCGCATTGATGAAGAGATAAAGACCCTTCAACTCAAATCACAAACGCTAAGCATCGAGAAGGGCTCGATCGTCGAACGCATGAGTCGCTTCTTCGTCCACCAAAACTACCAAAGCATTGGCAGCTATAGAGCACTTGGAGAAGATTGACAAGCATCAAGCTATTCTCGCCGACCTCGACAAAGAGCTGTACCTTCTCGACACCTCTATTTCTCTAAGTGTTAGCATTATGGAGAGGCATAAGGTTACCTTGTCGAATTTCTGAGACTGTAATAGTTTAGCATTCTAAAAATGGTCGTGTAACTTTAACAATTTCTTTATACATTGCCATTTATGAACAACTTTCGCTTACTTATAATTGCTCAATTTTTATCTCGCTTAACGTTGGCTTGTATCGTTTTAAATACTTGCCATTTATTCTAAAGGTCCTATTTTCGTCACCTAACTCTTCGATTTCATAAGCGCCATTCGAAGCAACGCAACACGCGAAATGGGCCTTCCCACCCTGGTGACCATTTGCCTAAAACTCTATCTTTTTATCCATAGGTAATAGGACTTTCCACACTAACTCCCTTCCTCAAAGGTTTTTAACTTAACCTTTTATTGTAGGCTTTAGCTACTCTTTCTTTCTCTCATCGAATAAGCATCTCTAAAGCTAACAACCTCTCTTCGTCTAAATCAACTAATTCATCAATCATCATATTCCAATAATGATCAAAAGGAATTTCACATTGTTTACGAATCCTTGTTGATTGTAGACAAATCTCGACGCAGTAACACCGCATCGTGCCCAAATGTTAACCTTGTAGGGAGTGGTGTTTATAGACTCTTTCGGTGAAGTTCGACAAGCCCATAACACTTGGTCAAGAGAATCGTACAACTTCTAGGCTTACGCCCAACGTGCTTTTTAATCAAGTTAATAATGATTTTATTGCGAGCCTCTACTTGACCATTGGCTTGTGTGTAGTATGGTGTCGAAGTCAATAACTTGAAACCAATTTCAAAGAATGAAATCTACCATTTTTCGACCCGGTGAAAATAAAGTACCTTGGTCTGTAGTAATGGTTTCGGAATTCCATATCTATAAATGATATGATTTTGAATAAACCTTATCAACGCTTCTTGATCTACATTGGCTAAGGGGTATTGCCTCTACCCATTTAGTAAAGTAATCAATCCCTACTAGAATGTATCTGTGGCCTTTCGACGAGGTTGGTTTTATTTCTCCAATCACATCTAGAGCCCAACCCTGAATGGCCAAGGTTTCACTATAGAATGCAACTCGTTTGCGTGCACATGTTGTATTCCAAAGATGCTTTTGGCATTCTTGGCAACCTTTGGCAAATTCTATACAATCTTTCAAAGATAGTTGGCCAATACATTCCTTGTCGAAATAACAACCATTTCATTTTGTGGCCTACTTGATGTGAGCCACATGCTCCACTATGTGTATCGAAAATCGCCAAATATGCCTCGTTTTCACTAAGACATTTTAGTAGTACCCTTCGTGGAGTTTGTTTGTACAATTCGTTTCCAATTAACACATAGCTTAGAGCTCAGTACTTTACTTTTTGTTAGTGTTCCTGTAGGATTTTGCAAATATTCTACAATGGGTTTTCGCCAATCATCATCAACCATATTGTCAATAGCAAAAATTTCTGCCAAGTCAATATCGTCAAAAATGTGACGTTTTTCGACGCGTACTTCATTTGTATTTATTGCCCCCCCAATTTTTGGTGTTGACAATATCGTCGAAGGAGTATTATAGAGAGAGTCTTCTGAGATTAGTTTATCTTTTATCTCAATTAACTCTTCCAGGCTTTGCTTCGATACTTTGTAACCTAAGCAATTTGTGCGATTCATTTGCCACGTGATTTTCAATTCGTGGTAGATGTTCTAGGTGAACGAATGTAAACCTTTTTAGCAAAGTATTGGCAATAACGAAATATTTAATAAGGTGTTCATTAATACATTTGTATTCTTTTGTCAATTGTTTGACCACTAGTTGAGAATCACCTTTTATTTCGACATAACTTGCCCCCAATTCGAGTAAAATTTTAAGGCCTACTATTAAAGCCTCATATTCACTTCATTATTTGAGCAAGAGTCTCGAATTTTAAATTTATACTTTCGTTGGAGTATTTTCTGGCGAGATAATCAAAATTCCAATACCTGCTCCATTTTTATGGCTTGAGCCATCGAAGTATAATCTCCAAGGACGTGCGCCTAACGAATGTATTTCACATTCGACAAATGAATGGTCCACTATAAAATCAAGAACCACTTGTCCTTTAATTGATTTAAGGGGTTGGTAAGTTAAGTTGTACTCTAGCAAAGCTAAAGCCCATTTGCCAATTCGACTATGCAACATTGGTTTTGACAACATATGTTTAATAACATCAAAATGCGAATAAACATAAACATCTCACGATTTTATATATTGCTTCAATTTTGTACACGAAAAATACAAGCAAAGGCACGCTTTCTCAATTGGACTATACCTAGTTTCAAAGATCGATCAAAACCCTACTAAGGTAATAAATGGGTCTTTCGACACCACTATCATCCTCTTGCGCTAACATGCTACCTATTGTGTTATCGGAAGTCGCTATATACAATTTTAGCAATTTGTTTCCAATAACGAGCAATAAAATTGGTGGCTTGACCAAATAAGACTTGATTGCGTCGAAAGCATCTTGGTGAACTCCTCTCCCACTTGAATTCATCTTCTTTCTTCAATCTCGTGAATGGCGAAAAAACTTGTGTTTTGCCACTTAGATTTGAGATGAATCTTCAAGGAAATTGATTTTCCTAGTAGTGATCAAGTTCTTTTTTGGTCGAAGGAGCCTTCGTTTCCATAATTGCTTTAGTCTTATTTTCGTTGATCTCTATGCCTTTCTTGTGTACTACAAAACCCAAGAATTCACCCGCACGCATACGTAAAGCACATTTGGTTGGATTCATTTTCAATCCATATTTCCTCATTCGTTCAAAAGAACGTCGAAGATGGTCTAAATGACCACTTTCTGAGGATGACTTAACCACCACATCATCTATGTATACTTGCATAAAATCATCAATAAAATCGTGAAACATAGAATTCATTGCCCTTTGATAAGTAGCACCAAAGCATTTTTTAAACCAAAGGGCATGACTACCCATTCATAAACACCCAATGCCCCGGACATCGAAAAGTCAGCTGACACATCCTCTTCGCAATAAAGATTTGATTATACCCCGAGTAGCCATCTAGCAAACTGAGATAATCAAATCCTGCTGCCGAGTCTATTAGCATTTCTGCTACGGGCATAGCGTATTCATCTTTAGGTGTTGCATTATTTAGATCCCTAAAGTCTACGCAAACTCTAAGTTTTCCATTTTTCTTCATTCATCGAACTATATTAGCTAACCAATCAACATACCGCGCGCGGTTCGATGAATTTGCTTTTGAACGACCTTTCTATTTCTTCCTTGATCTTAGCCAATATCCGAGGAGCAAATCTTCTTGGCGTTTGCTTCAATCGGCTTCTTCCCTGGTCGAATGGGTATTTGTAATTCCACCACTTCTCGACTCAACCCGCATTTCATTTGTACTCCCAAGCAAAGCAATCCTTGAACTCTGCAGAAGTGAAATAACTTGGGTTACAAGAAGCATCGAGATGTGCACTAATATAAGTTGGCCTTTTGATCAAGCCATTTCCCAAATCCACCTCTTCGATCGGATCTTGAGCTTGCATGCGCTTTGTAGAATCTCTAGGGTCTTTTTCAAAACCCAATGGTTCGTCGTCATAAATGCAATCCGGTTTGTCATTTATGACTTCACCATTTTCTTCAGATGAAGTTATGGCTTCGGCGACCATTGTTTGTTGATGTAACTCGCGGCCAAAGCCGCTTTTATTTATTTTCGGCCATGTAAGCGTAATTCTATCCCAAGCACTGGGTAATGCGACATCTAAACCTTCTAAGAGTCGGTGTCCCATCCCGCTGAGGTAGCACACCATCGGGATAGACATTTGCACCTTCTATTTCCTCTCTTTCCCACACAAAACCATGTGTTGGGTATAGGTGAATGGAGGAAAGCACATTATCCAAGAGATATATGCTTGGCTAGAAGATGAACATGGCGCAATATTCGCCATTTGCTTCTCAAAATTCTCCTAGTGACATTATTCACGCCGTGAAGGAAATAACTCAGTCCGCTTCGACGTACTCCACGGCACCATCATCCTCCACATTACCAATTTTTGGTGTAGGCTTGAGGAACAGCTCCTACGCCATGTATCCACTCTCTCCCAAGGAGTAGATTGTAGCTTGCTTTTGATGCTATGACAAAGAACGTGGTGGTTCTTCTTACGCCCTACCACCACTTCTACTTGGACAAAATTTCAACGATCAGGCGATTTCCCTCATAATTGGTCAACATAATATTATGAGGTCTAAGGTCCAGATCAAACAAATTTATTGTCTTCAACATGGCACGAGGCATTAAGTTAACAAAGACCTCCATCGACCAAGATCTTATTAATGCCTACGCCATTAACTTTGGCCCAGACGTCTGAGGGCTTCAAATGGTGTTGCATGCCCTCGTCGGCCTCTCAAATGTGGCCATCTGTTTCTTCCACGCAGCCATTGTTCATGACATAGTAGCATACTTGGCTTGTGGTTAGCCATATCCCCAATGAAGTCTTCTTCGGCGTCGTTTGGGATCAGAATAACATCGTATTCACTTGGCGTAATGGACACCACGCTGCGGATAACGCCGAAGCTAGCCTCGAGTCGTCGAAATCGAAGTGACATCTTCATCCATGTCGAATGAAGCACTTTTCTTCTTTAAAGTCATTAATGGAGGAAAAATCCTCTCCATAGCGAGCCTTCTTGGTTCCTCTATCACAATAGATTTCCGCTTTAGCCTTATTTCCAACCTCACTTGTTAGCAAAGACCTATACTTATCTTTGTGTTCCCCACGGTTTTAGAGTCACACCCTTAACCGCTTTTGGCGTTTGCTCGTTAGCAACCGGTGTTGCCTTCTTTTCGAGCTACTGTAACGACGCCATTGGGTCTTCGTCATGGGATTCTTCCCTTTATAATTATTTTTATAATTATACTTTGAGGCCTCACCGTGATTGGCTTGGCCGTTCCAACTGTTGCTGAAAAGACTTTGTAGTGTCTACATCCAAAGCATGTATCCACTTCTCATTGGATGGGTCCGCTTGGAAAAAAAATGGTTTGGCAGAGGCGATATAGCACAAACTCCTTCTTGGCTACACTCTTACAAAGAAAGCTGCGGCTTGCTTGTCGAAGCTTGCTTGAATTCTTTACCTTGTAAGGAAGGTCCCCTTTTTGAAGTGAAATTTGGCCTCTTATCCGCCATTTCTCTTTAGGGGTTGTCGAACTTCACAAAGATTCGACACTCTTAGCCGCTTCTTTATCAAACACAAGATCGCACCTTGGACATAACATGACCTCGTGAGCTCAATTTACACCGATTTAGGAAGTCTATCAAATCTTCCTCGGCTTTGGTACCACAGTTGTACCTTCTCCTCGTATTCTTCTGAGTAACGTGTTGCACAAAGATTACTCTTTGCACAACACTTTTGATTTTTTCAAATAGGAGGTTTGGTAGACTTAGGAGAGTCCACCATTTTTGCATCTACCATATTGATACTCATCTCAATTGGTTCTCGCATACATCGCTCCACTTGATGGAGTGGGTCAAAGATCAATTTGCATCGGTGCTTTATTCTTTTTATCTCCAAATTTGAGCCTTCCTTCTTCGATCGCTTTACGAACCATGTCCCCGAAAAGAACACACCGGTCGGTTGTATGTCCCAAAAAATTATGAAACTTACAATAACCCTTTTTCTTCCTCTCGCTCGAGAGAGAACTTTCGAGCCATTTGGCACTATTATTTGGCCATCGATTACTAGCAAATCAAAGATCTCGTCACATTTAGTAACATCAAAGGTGTACGTTTTAGCACAAATCTATCATTCTTAGGCTCTACAGATTATTCCCATTTGCGAGGCCTTAATAATTTACAAGCATAGGGAGGACCAGGGCTTAAGTTCACCACGTCTATTTCTCCGATTCGACATCGCTAAATGCAAAGTCGAATTGTTCATCTACATAGGCTATCTTTTCTTTTTGTGAAAACCCACCGAGTTTTCTTTTTTATTGTACTTATTCACTCTAGCCTTTTCCTCTTTAAGCCTTTCGACTTGTCGAACTCTATCACTAGTTGGGCCATGTCTCTCAAATGAGACGTATCCAATTTCTTTTCGAATTGAATAGTCAAGGCCACTGCAGCCATTTCGACAAGCTCATGTTCGTGCACTTGTGTAAAACACCTTGCCTTCGTGAGCCTAAATCTATTCAAATAATCATCAATGGCCTCGGGCACTTTACGTCGAACACCGCCCAATTCTTTAAGGCTAATCTTGATCGCCCATGTAGAATTGCTCATGAAAAGCCTTTTCTAGTTGCCCCATGTGTACATGGAACCAGGGGGTAGTGTGGTAAACCACGTAAAGGCATTCTTAGTTAGAGAATTTGGAAAATATTTCATCTTCAAATTCTCATTTTGGCGATGTCCTCCGCCTCGATCATGTAACGGGCAATGTGTTCGATGGTGGACTCATTGGTATCACCCCAAACTTAGTAAATTTAGGGATTTTCCAACCTCTTGGCAATTCTGTCTGCAACACGTATTCACACAATGGTGATATGAAATTAGGCCTATGTAAACCTATGTTAAGGCCATTTTGCGCCATTATGGTTTCGACCAAAGTGGCTATGTTGTCTTGAGCACAAACGTTATTTCGTTGCACTTGTCGAACAACTTCATCGCTTTTGGTTTCGATTCACCATGACTACCTCAGGGATGTGATTTCCCATTTGTTGTTCGCCCATAACCGCCTGGGCTTCGACAGTCGCTGATCTCTGTGGGGTGTTAGGCATGTTGTTCCCGCAATTTGGTAACTGCCTATTGTTTCCCGTAGGAGCCCCAAAGAAATCTGCAATCCTACCCATTTGGTCTGCTAACATCTGATAACTGGTATTTGTGTTCTGAATCAAAGGATTGAACACGGTACCAATTTGTTGAGTCAGCATATTAACCATATCGTGATTGCTTTCGTCCACTTGTTGTCTTAACGCCAACAAGGACGCATTGGTTAATCTGATGGGATTTCGACCAAGTGCGCCTCGGAAGAGACGTGTGAAGGAGAAAAGGTCGAGACATGTGGCATTCCAGAAGGCATGCCATATACCCCAAAAGGGTATGGTGGTAGACTCATATTTTGGAAACGTGTTTCCAAACTATTCCCTGTTGCCACATAAGGACTAGAAGGAAGTCCCATACTTTGTGGCAAGGCCATAGACGATGTCGAACCAACATTAGTCATTGACATCGTGGGAACGGTTACTGATGTCACTGAGGCCGTAGTCCCTGTAACATTTCCAACGTTGACATTGGCAGAATCTACCGTTGTTCCTTGCCCTTGTGATATCACAGGGTTAGAACTAGAGGCGTTATTAGAATTGGTACGTACCATTCTACCACTCCTCAAGTGCCTATAAGTTTATACACTTAACAGAAACGACACAAAATAACTGGCAAAAGTCCCACTGGGCGTGCCAATTTGTTCGCTGGTGTTTTTAGCAAACAATCACTAGTTTTCAATATTAAGACTGTGAGATCAAACTAGAAAATCTCTTTGACAATTGCCTTTAAGTTTTGTGTCTTTTAGCGTGCGTAAGAACAGAAAATAGTAGAAAGAGATAGTTTGAAAGCAGAATGAAAGCAAGAAGTGCAACAAACGTAAAAACAAGTAAAAACTGCATTAAAATGATAGAAAGAAGAAGGTGGTACACCAACACGTACAATATAATCTGATTCACTCTTGTTTCGCTTTGGCTTGGAAGTTGAGTTTCACAGAGTTTTTTTAAAGATGTGGCGACCTCGTTTTCCTATTACAAGGGAGTATTTATACTCTCAGATACAATCGTGGGCAAGCACGACAACTACTTCCTAAAAACCAGGGAAATAACCGCCCACTAACTGCTGCTCCTTGCGCTTCGACCGCTTGTTGTCGAAGGATCTCGCGCGAAGTATTGGACCCGGCTTTGTCGAACAATTGGGCCTCTCTGCCGAAGGTTTCGACATTGTTTCGTAGCTTGAAGAACCAAGTCTGTCGAAGTTTGCTTGCGTTGTCAGCACTTGTACAACTTTACTGTCGAATTTATGGTACATTGACTTGAACATTGACTGCGGGGCCCACGTATACTTATTAAAATGTGCGATCAATACCATTTAAAGCTTAATTTAATGCCCTTGTCGGAATTTTGAGGTAACAGATGGAACTGGTGATCCCTTAAGCCATGTTGATGCGTTTCAGACTCAGATGATGATCAGTGGTAGTGACGATGCAATTAGCTGCAAAATGTTCACTGGTACTTTGAGGATTTAGCCGGACGCTTTGCACAACAATTATCTGCTAACAAAAAGAAACAGGTGATGGCCGAGGACCTATTTGATCTACGCCAGAAGCCTAATGAACCACTGAAGGGATACCTGGAGCGCTTTAACAAGTCCACTATGCTGGTAGATGACCCTGATGAATGCTTCTTCGTGAAAGCTTTCATGAAGGAACTCTAGAATGGTGCATTCAGCGAGGCCCTGTCAATGTGGAAACCACGGAATATGGATGAGCTTCGTGCCCGAGCAAACAAGCACATTGAAGCCGAGGATATTGCTACTGGCAAAGATGAGAGAGATACTCAAGTGCAGGCTAAGCGTGTGGTTTCCCCTCCCAAATTAACGGTCTCCTAATAACCGGCATGTTCCTTTCGAAGGGCGTGACCGCGGGGGTTAGAAGTGGAAAATCACGTGGCCGTCGAAACCGTCCTCCAAACTCGGAGGTTGCTTTTACTCCACTTCGTGTGAAGCCTTCGGCTATTCTCCATGAGTGACTCAATGATGGAACAATCCGACGTCCATCACCTTTTGTAGGAACCATGGGAAATAGTACAAGTGCTTATTGCAGGTTTCACTAGACAGACTGATACCGATGATTGCTGGACCCTTAAATAACAGATCGAGCAACTGATCCAACAGGGTCAATTGAAGAAGTTCGTGCAATCCAGGGGTGAGGAGAAAAAGCAGCGAGAAGATAGTTCTCCAAAACCAGCTGCTATAAAGTCTAATATTCAGAACCAGAGAGGAAGTCAATGCAAAGGAGAACATGAAAGCGTAGACAAAGGCCTTGTTAACAATATCTTAGGAGGTTTCTCTGGAGGAGGATCTACGTCGTCATCTCGAAGAAAATATGCAACATCTATCATGTCGGTGTCAACCGCCGAAACTACTTTTGCAATAACTGAGACTGAATACCCAGAAATATCTTTTGATGTGCAGAAATATCTTTAATTTAAATACATTGTTTGACCTAAGATGAGTTTCCATCTATCTTTGTTACAGTAATGCGTATGTGACTGTTAACTTTGGTAATGTGGCATGCTTATGTGGCTACTCACATGAACATAACAGATGCATCATTCAAAAAAAGAAAGAAATGAGGAAGGAAACATATTCGGGTTAGGGTTTCATCAGAGCCGACCCAACCTATTTTGAGGCCTAAAGCAAACCTTCTAGTGAGGTTTTTTAAAAGGGGAGGTTTATATAAAAGAGAAATATTAGAGTGAAGAAGAACTATAAAAATTAGGAGTCTTATAAAAATTTAAAAAAGAAATAAAATATTATACGGACAATTTTATAATTTTTTAAATTTAGAATGTAAAATAGAATATAAATTTAGTAATAAATATAAGTGCATTGCAGGTTTATATATTTTAATTATGTCAATTCATCGTTTGTTTTAACTTGATGCAATGGTAAGCCTTATGGTTAGTTCATACCAAAAGTTCCGTGTTCAAATTTGAAAACAGACAATTTTGCTTCAATTTTTTTATTTTAACATGGGCATGCATAAAAAAATCCACAAAACAAGCTTTATGACAATCGAACTTTGGTACCTAATTCTACGCCAAAATGCTTTTGCTAGTAATGCTGCCTATTGAGACAAAATTTGGGGCCTTTTCTAAATATATATATACTACTTGATTTTGATGCCTTTTTTTACCTTTTAAAAAATTATTTTTTGTTGGGTTTTTTTGTACCCCCACCACTTTGCATCTACCCCCAAAAGACTTTTTTTGACGAAAACACCCCTTAAAAAATTGGACACATCGTATATACATATGGGAGGGGTATATACGACTTGTTAAATTACAAATCGTATATACCCCCACAGATACGTATATACGACTTGTTAAATTTGTACCCCCACCTTATTAAAAAAACAAATCGTATATACGTATTTGTGGGGGTATATACGAATTGTAATTTAACAAGTCGTATATACCCCCACCCATACGTATATACGATTTGTTAATATAAAAAAAATGTTTTTTATTTAAATTTTTTAAAAAAAATTATAAAAAGGCTACTAAAAATCCGTTAAAGACTCAACTAATCAAAAAATTATAAAAACACCACTAAAAATCTAACAAAACCAAAATAAGGCTATGCAATTTTTTTAAAGATTTTTTGGAGACTATGAAAAATTAAAAAAAAAAGTAAACGATGGAATTTAGGATTTTGAGCCTCGTTGTCCAATAAGAAGTACCTTCTACGGGAGTCTTAGTCCTTGATTTTTTTCGGATTTAATGGTTGTGGTTTCATTACAATCGGAGTAGGTTGCCTGAATACCAATTTTTTAGCCTACATTATTCGCTCGACGTATAACAGCGTCACGTGTTAACGAACTACACACTAAACCGATTTTTTAGCCTAAATTATTTATATCTAATATATTTTTATTTAAAAAATATAATTTTAATTTTTTAAATGATTTATTTATTTTTTATTTGGAATACAAAGTCGTATATACCAAAGGTAGATGTATACGACTTTGTAATTTTACAAATCGTATATACCCCCACCTTTGGTATATACAACTTCATTTTTTTTCTAATTCTAGGGGAAAATCGTATTTAGGGTATATACGATTTTAATTTTTTTTGAGCTAGGGATATGTTGGGATTTTTAAAATTTTGTGAAGGGTATTTTAGTCTTTTCGTAGGATATGTGTGGGTAGATGGGGAAGTGGTGGGGGTAAAAAAAAGCAATCCTTCTTGTTGAGGTCTAAAGTGAGGGCTTGGGCCTACTGTATAGTTGGGCCCTGGATTTCATTTCTTCATAAGGCTCTTGCTTTTCCCACACCCCCTCCTACTCAAAACACACCTCATAAGGGTGTGAAAAGACCTAAAAGACCAGCCGAAACCTCTTTTTTTTCACGAAATTTCACCTGTTCGAACACGGGCCTTCGAACAGGTTCGAATGACATCGTTTGTGTGTGTTAAATCTTGACTTCACACCCTCTTGTGCGTAATTTCACCTGTTCAACGGGGTCATTCGAGCAGTTCGCATGAGGGTGTTCGAACACCCCTATTTTATTACAAAAAATGGACTCTCACACCACATTCACCTTTTTTACCTGTTCGGTTGACCTCAACCGAATAGATTCAGTTGACCATCCCCGAATAGGTGAAAACACGCACTCCACTTAAGGGTATTTTTGGAATATTTGGAGTTAAGGGGTGTGAAAGAGTAGGAGGGGGTGTGGGAAAAGCAACACCCCTTCATAAAAGGTCAAAGATTAACCCATTTTCGCTATTTAATTTAGAGTTTTTATCTTCAATGTTTGTTCTTTGTGAGTGTGAATCTTCAACGATTGTTTAATAGATTTCATATGGGGTTTTTGCTTCCTTTTTTCTTATTTTAAAGTCAGACTAAAATATAGTCCCAATAAGGTTTTTTTCTTTTATGTTTTGTTCTCACACATTTGTGTTTTTCCCGTTCTCTTTTGTCCTTTTTAAGCTTTTCCCCTGCATATACAGGCTTGATGAATGTTTTTTATAATGTGGTAATTTTTGTTGATTTGGGAATGACAAAATATGAAGGTAAATTATCAATTGAGAATGTGATGCTAATAGGTGGAGTTATTGAGGAACAAACTTCGTATATTTGAATAGTTAAAGTTTTTCTGAACGCTAAAATACCCTAAAGCACACTACGTAGCATCACATTTTACGTATTTTGTGAGGATTTTTTTTTCTCACCAAACTGGTCATTGAGGAAGAAACTTTGCGTTTTGAACGGTTAAATTTTTTTCTGAACTCTAAAGTTCACAAAACATATTGCTTAACATCTCGATCACTTTACGTATTTTCTAACGAAATAAAAAAAAACCACCAAATCAGTTATTGAGGAATGAACTTCACGTATTTAAATATCTAAATTTTTTTGGACTCTAAAATATCCCAAAACTTATAAAAAGAAAAAAAATACAAAACGTGGAAGTTTGGCCCGAATAGGTGTTTAGGAATCTATAAGTCAAAATCACATTATATTGCTTGCTACAAACTTCATCTAAGTCATTTGTTTAGCACAATATAGCAAAACATAACTGCATAAATATGTAGCATCCACTAAGGCAAGTATCACTTCATGTGAGGTGTTGTCATCATCACTCGTCCTAAAGATCAAATAAGCCACAATTGTCATGCTAAAATCCACAGTTTCCTTAAGAATAGGTTAAATTTAAAAGACTTTGGAGTTTGGATTTCCTTAATACATCACTGTGTACACTTAACCACCTGTTTGACTGTTCCATGTTCTTTCAGTAGCAATCTTCCCTTGCACATATATTTGACATGGTGTGGGGTGGGGGGAGATTGATGATATAAACAATTTTAGAAACCTCGAAAGTATAGCTGTCAAATATCTTGTCAACCATAGGATTCAACTGATAGAGGAGAATTTTATTGAACAATTCTTGGAATTCAGAGTATTACAAATCCACTGTCAATGTAACAGTAGGGTAGTCAAGTAACCAATTTCTGTTTAACTGCATAACTGAATAACAGAGTTACAGTTCTGCTATTTATACAATCCGTTATTTACAAAAATACCCCCTTACTTATTATTTGAGCTACCCCCCTTTCTAACATACACCTTCTTAACTAGTGGCCTGCTATCAATCTTGTCAACCAATTTTCAAAGATCTTGTCAACCAATTTTCAGAAAGAATACAAAGACAGAATTGAAATTTGAGTCAAGTGGCAGTTGAGATCCATATTACCCCCTAAATTTACCATGGCTGTTGGCAAGGGACCCTACAGAGTACAGACCAGTTGATATGGCAAGCAGAGAGCAATGTAATGCAAAAAACAAGGAAATAAGATGTCAAATCGCACTTCTATGATTAAAATCATAGAGAATATGAGAAACTCAAACTATAATCAATTATTCAAGAACAGGACATTGAAACTAAAAATGTTAAAAGTAGTACGATTGATATATATTCAGAGAAATTACAAATTACAATCTAAGCATTCATTACATGTCATGTCAGGCACATAAAAAAGCACAAGAAAGAAAGAAGTAGAGTACAACAAGGGAAGACCTGTACATGAGGAACCTATGTGAACTTATATGAACTTAGATTATGACCGATAGCTTGCTAGCTAGCTACACTGGTGGTATGTTAGAGAAAGAGAACCCTTTGTATCCCTTGTAAGCATAATATGCAATCCGCGTGTAGTAGAAACCCGGTATGAACAAGATCATTCCCAGTATTGCAAAGAAGAGCCCTATCAAGAAAAACCATCCACACAAAATTCAAAATCAGCAAAAAAGAATCCATAAAAATAGCTAGTTTGTTATACTCTATCTAGCCAATGCCAAAAAAAATTCAGCTTCAGTAGTAATCTCTAAATTTTAAAGCAACCCAATTACAATTAGTCCTTCATAATTTGAAATTTAACATCGTTTTTGTCATAATAAAATTAGGAGAATCCATAATAATAGCTATTTTGTTATACACTAGCGATGTGCCAACTGCTGAATTTGAGTCAACAAGTTTTCATCTTTAGTAGTAATCTCTACATTTAGCAGCTACACTATTACAATTAGAAATTTAACATATTTTCTCATAATAAAAATAAGGAGAATCCATAATTATAGCTATTTTGTTATCCTCTAGCCATGTGCCAGCTGAAATTGAGTCAAATAATTTTCCCAGCTACCCACCCAATTACAATTAATAATCTCTAATTTGAAATTTAACATTTTTCTCTCATGAATTAAAAAATAGAGAAGCTAAACAGAAGTAAAGAGGGGAATTGTTCTGTTACCGTGAGCAGTGTCACCGCCGACATGGTTGTATGCCATGAGAGAACCGATGATGATGCCGAGGACACCGAAGACGAGAAGGGAAACGGCGAGGGCGATCTCTTTAATAGGTGGCTTGTTGTTGACGGTGTACGAGGTTCCAATCATGATATCCTCGTCTGAAATCGAAAACGCGTGATCTACGTATGCCATTGTTAGTTACGATCTCTGTGTCTGTGTGCTGATTTCCTTCCTTGTACTTTGTAGATTTGGATGAACGAGGTTTTCTTAAAGAGGGTTTTGGTTGAGTTCGGTTGAATTCAGCTTTAGCTTCTTTGCTCTTTAAGATGTTCAAATCGAGACTATTCAGTTTGATTATTATATGAATGAATTAATTAACCACTTACTGTCGGCTGCTACTGCATTCAACCAGCTAAAAACAAACTTGACAAAATATATGGGTTTGGCTAAATTGCATTTTCTTGCTTGCTTTATGTTTTACCAAGACATTTTTTTCTCATTTTAATCTTTTATCTTTCACATTTGTGTTAGTTTGGTCTTTTATCTATTTATTTTCACTTTAGTCATTTATCTTTCATACTAGTAGGATACCCGTGCATACGCACATGCTGTCATATTCTTTTTATGAACGAACTTAGACATAATTTAAATAGTCTGGACAATACATTGTGAAAAAAAAGACAAATTTAAAGTTGTTAAAAAAGGAGTCTCAAATAAAAAATTAGAAAAATATTAAAATCTAAAAATCTAAAAATATTAAAAACAATATGTGCATTTATCCCGTTTTCTTTTATATATTAGTGTCTGTGTTGTTATCCCGTATTTTTTTATATATCAGTGCAGCTATCTCGTGATTTTACATACATCATTGTAATTATCCCGTGTTTTTTTATATTTCAATAAAGTTATCACGTGTTTTTTAATATATCAGTGAAATTATCTCATAGTTTCAATTGATTATTTTAGTTGATTAATAGATTATAGTAGACGATATTGGATAGATGGTAGATTATCAAATATTTCAGGTGAAGTGTTTTTATATATCGATCACGATTATTACGTGTTTTTATACATACCATTGTAGTTATCTCAAGTTTTTTTACATATTAGTATAGTTATCCCATGTTTTTTTATATATTTATTTAATCGTTTCATTGATTATTTTAGTTGATTAATACATTATAGTAGAGTAAAAGATTGATAGTAGATTATCAAATATATCTAGGGATGGCAATGGGGCGGGCGGGTGCGGTGAGTACTCCCCTCTCCCGTCCCCGCCTCCCAAATCGTCCCCATCCCCATCCCCGTAAGCGCCGCTGACATTTCTTTCTCCCCATCCTCATCCCGGTCCATGATGAATTCCGAATAACTATATAAATTAAAATATAATAAAATTAGAAAAATATATAAAAAGTAAGACTATAATTCAAAAGTTTAACATTTTTATTAAAAAATATAAATGTTAGTCTTAGTTTTAATTTTAATATTTGGAAAGTATAAAAGTTAGAACAATTTAATATTTTGTTAATATTTTAAATTCAAAACACGTATAAAAAGACTAAAAGATTAATTATTTATAAATAATATATATCTATAATAAGTATATTTATGTAATTTATTCGGGGTGGGGTCATGCATGATGGTATGATCCCCATCCCCATCCCCACTTTGATTGCGGGGGGATTTTCTCCCCCGTCCCCATCCCCACGGGAAAAAATCCTCCGCCCACGGGGCTCCATTCGGGGGAGTCCCCGCAGGGATCCCCACTTGCGGGTAGAAATTGCCACCCCTAAATATATCAGTGTAGTTATCCCGTGTTTTTTTATATATCAGTATAGTTATCCCGTGTTTTTTTATATATCGATCTGATTATCCCGTGTTTTAAATATTAATCGATGAGTTGAAATAGTCATTAAGTTTTCCTTTTTCTTTTGATATATTAATATCGTGTTCTTTATATATCAGTGAAGTTTTCCCGTGTTTTTATATATTAGTGCAATTATCTCGTAGTTTAGATTGATTATTTTAGTTTATTAGTAGATGTGATTTGATTTTGAATTTCGAAATTTGAAAAAAAAGAGAGGAAAGTTAAAAAAATTGAGTGAGAAAAAAGTGCATTGGGAGAA
Source organism: Oxytropis ochrocephala (assembly GCA_020916435.1). Classification (NCBI taxonomy): domain Eukaryota; kingdom Viridiplantae; phylum Streptophyta; class Magnoliopsida; order Fabales; family Fabaceae; genus Oxytropis; species Oxytropis ochrocephala. The sequence goes on along the minus strand of CM037093.1, from coordinate 32,282,813 downwards.
GAAATTTGAAAAAAAATGTGATAGTAAATTACAATATTGCCCTTAGTTAGATGAGTTGTCAAATAAATAGGGAAACTTATTTGAGTAATTTAAGTATGGTTTGTTTGTCTTGTCAAAAAAAAGTATGGTTTGTTTGTATAAATAGATATTAGATTAGATTAGTAGATAGTGGGTAAAGAAAGTTGATGAGTATGATTTGAATTTTGAAAAAAAAAAGTAAGAGAAAGTAGGGAAAAAGTGGGAGTGAGAAGAAAATGCATTGAGAGAAGAAATTTGATAAAATATGATAGTAAATTACAATGTTGTTCTTAGTTAGATGAATTGTCAAGTAAATAGGGAGGCTTGTTTGAGCAAAAGTGGTGATGTGTCAAAAAAGTAAGATGTCTAAAATTGTAATTTTGTAAGTTGTTTGTTTGAATAAATAGATATTAGATTACATTAGTATAGTTATCCCATGTTTTTTTATATATCGGTCACGGTTATCTCATAGTTTCAATTGATTATTTTAGTTGATTAGTACATTATAGTAGATAGTAAAAGATAGAGAGTAGATTATCAAATATATCGGTCACGAATTGAGCTTTTTGTAATAAAAACGAAAAAAGGACTAATCACAGTACACGTATATAACTTAAAGGACTTAAGTGTTACGAAAAAAACTTAAAGAACTAATTTGTTACAATTAAATAATTTAAAGGACTTCCAGTGTAATTTTGCCAAAACAAAACGATAACAAAGTTAAATATTCCAGACATGTATTTAAATTTTAAACACCCCAACAAATGTTCCAAGTGTAAGGAGCTTATTTAATTTCATTCAAGTAAGGTAGTATGTATAGGAAGAAAATGAAAAATCCTATGTTCCAATTTCATTATCATGTTCCCTTGATCTAATATATATAGATCTAATAGTCACAATAACGAAATACCACTGATGACACATGTTGGACTTTATAATGATCATCTCCTCCTTTTTCAAGTTTGATTCTGAATGCTGCAAACATTGATCTGATTTCCAAATCCTGAAGAGTTGTAACAAATCTAAGCCCATCTGGAACCATCTCAAGCTTAGTACAATTCACAATCTCAAGTTTACTAAGACAAGGCATGGCTCCTTTATCCAACTTCCACACTTCAAAGTTAGGTAAATCACTAAGAAGCAAAGATCTTAGCATAGGAAAACCTTTGCTAGAACAAACTAGTTGCTTTCCCAAATATGAATCAAGTTGTAACTCAAGCAACCTTAAATTTGGTAGCTTCTCCAATGTTGTCATTGGATCTACAACAAGTCCACAACCTTGCAATTTCAGCTTGGCTAACTTGGAAGATATTTGGTGAGGTTCTGGAAAATTCCTTATTGGTCCTTCTATATGTAGCTTGTAAAGATTAGGACATCCTATAGCAACTTGGATAATTGATATTTCCTCAGAACTAACAAAAAACAATGATTCAAGATGGTTAAATGTTACACCAGAAGACTTGAAGATCTCTCCAAATTTAGGATCATCTATCACTAGCTTTCTTAAATTGGTCAACTTTATAAGATCTCTTACATCACATTTTTCTGAAGGGAAGTTAACCAAGGTCTGCAAGTTATGCAGATTGGTTAGTTGCCATTTTTCAGTGCTATTGCCACATGACTCAGGGAGATATAAATGTCTCAATTTCTCCATTTTTCCTATAACATTTGGTATTTGAACAGTTGAGTTACCTGTGAGAAGATCTAGTGTTTGCAAACACTTTAAATTCCCTATTGAAGTTGGCAACTCATCAATTTTTGTGTTTCTTAGACTTAGAAACCTTAAGTGAATCAAGTAGCCAATTTCCTTTGGTAATTTGCCTATTTGACCTTGTATTCCTTCCAAGTTCATGACTCTAAGTAACTTGCATTTCTTGAAAACTGATTTCATTAAATTCCATTCACTTAGCTTAGCTGATTTTTCATGGTAGCAAAGGAGAGATCTTAGATGATGGTGATTTTCTAAGTGTTTAGGGAAGAATCTATCAACATCTTGATCAAGATATAAGGCAATCCTTCTAGCTTTACCAATTGAACTTCCTCTTGAGTTCCTTTGTTCATCTACATTCCATGAGTTAATCATCTCAAGAAAGTTTTCTTGATATGCTTTAGATACACATAAGTCCCTCATGAGGTTATGCATTTGAACTGTTCTAATTCTTCCTATTGAACTCTTCTCAACTACTTGAATCATACACCTTTCCACGAGCTCGGTCACGTAACGTTGCGCGATATCCTCGAGAGCTTCTTTGCGTTCTCCTTCATTCTGAACTAATGATATGATACCTTCTGCTACCCATATTCTTATTAGTTTCTTTGTTGGTATCTCTAAATTCTCAGGAAATGAGCTAAGTGTAGGAAACATGGCTTTAACTGATATGGTAATTCATAGTAGCTTATAGCTAGTATCTCAGATACTCCTAAGAGTTGTTCTTTGCCTTTTGCTTTTCTTAAGTATGAATTGATATTCTGAAGCACTGTGTCCCATTCATAAAATGTAGGTTTTGATGCTAATAGCCCTCCAAGGACAATTATGGCTAGAGGTAAACCTCCACATCTTCCAACCATTTCCCTTCCCAACTTCTCCATCTCTGTGCTTACTCTGTAGTCTGTAAAAAGAAGGATTCATTTACATTACATGCACAAATCATACATTTTATTCCTTGGTACAAACAATTCAAAGGAAACAAAATTAATTTCATTAGATAAGTACCATGGTTATGCATGCATGCTTGTTTTATAATTAGATATGACATTGTTGAACTTTCAGCAGGAAAAGAAAAGCATGTAAAATAGTTTAACTTTTAGAGAACAAAGAAGCTTCTTAGAAGAGAAGGATGGTGCCATTATTCCTACTTCTGTGGCTTTTACCCGATATGAGAAGCTGCATATATTGATGAATGGTTATACAATGGCGGTCCTTATGAACTAATTGTTCTACACTTCTTACTTGGTGTAGCTTGTTACATGGGTCGTGAGTGAGAACTTAGTTTTCGCCAGGTATGCACCCTTGGATTGCTGTTGCATATTCAGCTCTGTTGTAGCAGCTACTATTGGTTTCTTGATGTACCCAATTGGTCAATGAAGCTTTTCAGATGGTATGCCTCTAGGAATCTCTGGTACTTTCAACCACTCACTTATAAAAATTGAAGAACACAAACCAAGGCAAAAGTAGATAATAACAGAATCTGAAGTCTTGGATTCTTGTTATCCACCCGTATTAGGCGACACTTCAAATATCCAGTTTTGAGCGTGAGAGAGGGGGGTGGGGTGGAGGGGTGTTGAAGTATCTCATCGATTAGGTAGGGTCTAAATAGTCCTTAAAAGACTTGGGAAATCCTCTCCTTACAAGTCAATTTTGTGGGATTACGCCGTAAGTCGAAATATAAGAAGGTAGCAGAACCTATTATAGAGATGTTTTTGGGTCAAGGTCTTTGTTATTCCACCCGTTTATCCACGCTCTAAATGTCACTTCTTAGGTTTGAATGGGGTGTTGAGATCTTTCTTATTCCATCCGTATTAGTCCACGCTTCATATGTTTATTTCTAATCATGAATTAGTGTGCTGAAGTCTCACATCGACAAGAGATATAGCCTAACTAGTCCTTATAAGACTTGGACAAGTCCCACCTTACAAACTGATTTATTGGAAATGAGTTAGACCCTAAGCCAAAATTTAAAATGAAGTTCATTTCTAGGAAAAGTAAGCCTGGGTTTTGACAACCATTTCTTTGATCTCAACAAAATGAATCTTTAACTCATTTCTTGTATCTCTTTTTTGCTGAATTGTATGAATTAATACTGCTGAAAGTCAAATTTGAACCAGAATCTTTCCCCATCTACACCCTCCCACAATTACCAAAAAGAAAATCAAATTTGAAGATTCAGAATTAACAGAAACTAGCAGGTCCGTTAACATGGGAAACAACAGCATTATGAATGATATTAAGAGTTCATTGTAGAAAGAAGATAACATAAATCTACATACCTGGATCATCATTCTCCGGAAACGCCTTCTTTCGGAACAATTCCCAGCTATCATCTTCATCTAAACAACTTGGTTTATGAAGATAACAAGTAGGATCCATATGCAAAGCAACATCAGTATTTCTAGTAGTCAACAATATTCTACTACCAACTACTGACAAAAACCTCCCAGTTGGAAATGCAGGACTCAAATTATTCCAAGTAGCACTACTCCAAATATCATCAAGCACAACCAAACACTTCTTCTCCACTTGAACATTATAAAGCATCTTAGCAATCTCCTCATCTCTCATTTTCACAATTTCCTCTCTTAACTCTTTAGAAGGAGATATCAACTTAAACAAAATCCCTTCCCATACATCCCTAGCTTGACAATGTTGTGATATATAAGCCCAAGCTAAACCCTCAAAATTGTGTCTCACTTTTGTACTATGATACACTTTTTTAGCTAAAGTTGTTTTTCCTAAACCTCCCATCCCCCAAATAGCTACTACTTTGTAACCATGGTTAGTGTTGTTAACCAAACATGATTCCAAAATTTTTACATCATCTTCTACACCAATTATATCTTCTTCAATTATATGAGAGTAAGATCTTCTTAAAGCTCTTTGTCTCCCATGTATAGAATTTGAAGCTTCTCCTCTTTCAACTTGAATGCCAAAAGTTTGTAAACTCTTTCTAAGGCTTGATATTCTAGTAATGATACCACTAACTTGAGATCCAAATTGATGGATTTCTATTAACCTATTGATTATTAAAACATACCTTTTGAATTTGTTAAGGAAACTTGTTGTTGTCATGTTACTTCTTGAAGCTACTTTAAGTGCATATGCTTCAATAACATCATCAGAATCATAAGCTGCTTCTCTTATTTCTGAAATCCAGTTTCTTAGACTTTCATCTTCTTCTTGTTTTCTATCTGCATCTTGTAAGTAAGATTCCATACTTCTTAGTTCAGTTCTTAGTTGCTGAACTTTGTCTTCTACTCCATATAAGAACACAGCTTCTTGAATTAGTAAATTACCAAGACTTTGCATTATGAAATCCACTATAGGTCTTGCCATTTTGTAAATTTTATGTTCTTTTCACAACCCTTTTGCTTTATCATAGAGATCTAAGCTTGAAGTTATACACTGATATATCAATTTCATAAGGAGAATGAGAAAAGTAGAAGCTGGGTTGACTTTGGTATTGACTTGCTGCTATAAGAAGCCAAACCATTTGCTGTTCTCAAGCCAGTATTCTACCCATGTGTTAGGAGGTTTGAAGTTTGAACCATTCCATAGTGGAATTTAGAATAAATAGATAATGCTCTCAACTCAATTAAAAGAAAAAAAAATATTAAATTGACTTTAATATAGTAAATGTCGACAACTAATCTATTTATATTTAATATTATTACATCAAAAATATCTTTAAATTAGTTCCTTAATGCGAGTCCGACCATCAGATTAAAAAAAAAAATTAGTTCATTAATGTTGTGAGGTAGATCATGATAATTATGAGTAATTTAGTAAAATCATACTTTTTTGGGTATATTTTTAGTCGTTAAGAAATTGCAAATTTTGTTTTTAATTTCAATAAAAAAATTTTACTCACTTTTAGTCCTTACATTTTATTAAACAAAACTTTTAATCCCTTATCCAGTTTCATAATTCCAAAATCCACTTTATTGGTGATTTGGGAGACACATATGTCATACATGCATGTGCATGTGCATGTATCCACTTTATTGGTGATTTTGGGGAACATATATATCATACATGCACGTGCGTATGCGTGTACGCGTCGCGTGATTATCAAAAAAATATCCAATGGCGCTTGTAATTTAAACAAAAATCGCACAATTAAATGAACCCCAATATTGTCACACCATTTACCAATATACCCCTCATTTTGTATCTCACTGTTTACCAATATACCCCCACTTTATATTTTTGGACTGACATTGTTGCCTCATCCCACCAACGGCTATTGTTGCTTCTTCGTCTTATATATATGTGTTGCGTATTTTTATACCCCTTATAAAATGTTGATGTTTTTTCAAAACTACATCTCAGTAGCGCATTAATCACCTCCTCGCATCGCATGCATCGTAATCCCTATATATTAATACTCTAACGTGATTTCTCACGTTTTGAGTGGCAAAATTTTTTTATTCTTTTTTTTAGTCCCTTTATGTACTTTTTTTAAGTCCCTTTATGTGTGTTATTTAGTCATGTATGTGTTATAGTATGAAACACTTTACACTGGCTACTTTATTAATCAATTTGGGAGGCATTTTTGATAACATTAGTTGTAAATAATGCAAACTTTTTTTATAAGTCCCTTTATGTGTATTCTTAGTCATGTATGTGTTATAGTGTTGTACACTTTACACTCGGCTACTTTAATTTTTATTTTTTTTATAAGTCTCTTTATGTGTGTTACTTAGTCATGTATGTGTTATAGTATGGTACACTTTACACTGACTACTTTATTAATCAATTTGGTAAGACATTTTTTGATAACATTAGTTGTAAATAATGCAAACTTTATGTCCATTATTAATCTAGCAAAAATTAAGGTCCCACTCTTTTTTTTTTTTTTTCTAGCACTCATTATTTTTATTATCAAAATGTATCCTCATTGTTAAATACATATTATTTTGGTTTTTTTATACTCCCACTTTGTTTACCAATATACCCCCACTCTATATTTTTAGACGGACATACCAGCGTAAAAATTAAAGTCCATTATAAATCTAGCAAAAATTAATGTCCCACTCTTTGATTTTTTTGTTCAAAGACTCATTGTTTTTATTATCAAAATGTATCCTCATTGTTAAATACATATTATCTTCGTTGTTTTTGGTGCTCTCCAATTGTTCACCAATATACTCCAACTCTATATTTTTGAGCGAACATACCCCGACGAGAAAATGAACCATTTAGATTTATGTTTGTAATAGGTAAACACGATTTATGTTTTTTCAAGTCGTATTTACCTATATGAATCTTATTTATCTCAGAATAAGGTAAATACGATGCAATTTTTTAAGGAAAATTTGATTTATATTTGATGAAGGTAAATACGACCTACTATTTTTGAAGCTTCGGGAGGGAATCGTATCTAGATAAATACGATCTGAAATTTCTTTGGAATTCGTATCTATCTCTTGGAAGGTAAATACGACAAGCTCTAAATTATATATAATATAACCGTTGGTTAGTTAATATCTACAACGAAATTTCAATGTCATTTTTTTAACCAATAGTTGACATCCATTTTTTTTGAACTATCTTGCCCTCATTATTGTTAAAGAGTATTTTTATTACATTTCTCACATTCTAAATCACCATCATGCATTGGTTCGTATCTTCGCAAATATATCATATATAAAGACAACCCTGTTAACATAAAAATTCTATTCTATGTTTAGTTGTAAATTATCAATTTGTATCAACCACTAAGTTTGTAATACATAATTTTTTTATTTTTTTTTTCACAACTTATAAGGAGCTTTTGGACACGCCTGGACTTCATCCCACCAAAATTATTGTTGCATCTTAAATCTTATATATATGTGTTGCGTATTTTGATGCCCCCTAATAAATGTTGATGTTTTTTTGAAACTACATCTATAGGCCTGTTAATCACCTTCCCGTGCATAGCACGGGCGTGTGTCCTAGTGACTATTAATAACACTTTTTTTGAGCTTTTTATAGTGTTTTTCAGTGTTATTAAAAGTCACGAGGACAAAAAACATTGGAAGAAAATATGAAGACTAAAAGTGAGAGTGAGTTTTTTTTTATATAAGGACAAAAACAAAATTTACATATTTTATTAAAACCAAAAACATATTTAACTATTTTTTACTGAAATCAAGAAAAATAAGTGGACGACTTTGCTATTCTGTGTGGATCTCTCCTCTCATAAATGTTTTGATCATACCTAAAACTCAAATTTGAAATCTTAAGGTTGTTACGACTCAGACCCAAAGTGTGTGAATATAAATATTTTTCTTAATCCAAGAGAGTTATCTTTCAACCACGAAATTACAACTAGAAGACAATAAAGTCAGTGTGAGAGGTGACAGAACTGTGTGAAAGGGTCTAGTAGTAGTGGTGGAATTTTATCATTTATTTAGTACATCAATAAAACAAACAATAAAAGAGTGAGATGGGTAGGGAATGGGGAATGGTTGAAAATTTGGAGCCGTGAGATACTTTGATACATTACATTACATTACATTACAATAATATAATCCATGTGAGTCAAATTTTGGCCTTCATTCACTCGCTCTATTAATTATTCAAAGTTGAGTTGAACAAGTGTGTGTGACAGTGCCAATTTTAGACTAGGAAAACACACCCGTGTGTGACAGTGCCAATTTTAGACTAGGAGAACAAGTTGAACAAGAATATATAATGGAAGGTGAGGAGAACAAATCATAAACGTAGACTAGGACACACACCCGTGCTCTGCACGGGCCTGATCGGTTATGAATTTTTTTTATAGATATTAACTAATCAACAGTTATGTTATATGGGCTCAACCATTCTCATAAAAGTAAATGATTTTCTTGGTGCCCCACCATTTGACTCGATACCCCTACGCATACGGTGAAAAGACTAAAATACCCCTAAAAAATTACAAATTTACAGAATATTGACCATTTCTCACTTACATATGATTTGACCATAAATATTGTAAAACTCATTGTATTTACCTTCCAGGGTTTAGGGTTTAGGGGGGAATAAAAATGATGAAGCGTGAGATTCTTAATATCGTGGGGTTACTTCAATCAACTCCAATTCACTTGACCCAAAAAAAAAAGTAAGTTGTTCTCTAGCATTTGCTGAAGCTGAAACAATGTTAGAGTACTGTGTTGATTGAACATTTGAGCCATGTGATCGTGTCGTATAAATGACTCCAAGATTCCCACCTCAGATGTGATATGGCCTAAAAAAGAGTTTATAAGTAGGAGACATCTCTGAGCTTACAAGTCGGTTTGGTGGGATTGAGTTAGGCTCAAACCACATTTTAAGATGGTATCAGAGCCAATCCAAGATTCGTTGGGCCACCCGCTATCAGGCCACTCGGGTCACGCTCCAGTTGTCCAGTCATGGGCGTGAGGGGGTGTGTTAAAAGTCCCGCATCGAATATCTCCAGTTGTCCAGTCTTGGGCATGAGGGGGTGTGTTAAAAGTCCCACATCGGATGTGATATGAGCTGAAAAAGAGTTTATAAGTGAGAGACATCCTCACCTTACAAGTCGGTATAAATCAGTTGGTTCAATTTTTTGTCGATGGTATGTCGGTCCAAAAATATAGAGTGGGGTATATTGGTAAGCAGTGGGGGTACAAAATGAGGGGTACATTTTGATAATAAAAAAGAGTGTTGGACAAAAAAATTTGTCGAGGTATGTCGGTCCAAAAATATAGAGTGGGGTATTTTTGATAATAAAAAAAGAGTGTTGGACAAAAAAATGTGTCGTGGTATGTCGGTCCAAAAATATAGAGTGGGGGTATATTGGTAAGCAGTGGGGTACAAAATGAGGGTACATTTTGATAATAAAAAAAGTGTTGGACAAAAAAATTTATCGAGGTATGTCGGTCCAAAAATATAGAGTGGGGTATTTTTGATAATAAAAAAAAGAGTGTTGGACAAAAAAATGTGTCATCGGGGTATGTCGGTCAAAAATATAGAGTGAGGGTATATTGGTAACAGATGGAGTCTGAAATGAAGTGATATTTTGATAATAAAAAAAAAGAGTGTTGGACAAAAAAACAATGAGTGGGGCCTTAATTTTTGCTAAATTAATAATGGACATAAAGTTTGCATTATTTACAAATATGCCATCCAAAAAAAATTTCCCACCAAAAGTGGGTTATAAAGTAGATTTAACCATTATATGTAGGGATATGTAGGGATTATATCATAAATTGTTAAGATTAAAAGAAAAAGTCAAGTGACTTTTTTATGTAGTCCAATAATTACTAAACAAGTTTTAATCATGACCATTCACGTATTATTATACTTTCCATATTTACTCTTTCATCCTCTTAATTATATTAAAACTCCACTCACTTTTCACTGTTAAGTATAAAATGCTACACTAAACTGTGATTTTACTATTGCTGAATCAAGTCATTTATACAAACGCCAATTGCTTTGGCTAGTCAATAACTATCTAAAGTCTTAGCTAATTGACTTAACCAATCATAACATAAACACTTACTCATTTACAAACTGAATCAAACTGAATTACAACTATTAACAACTGTCTAACATTTCCTCCCTTAATTAAGCTGAATTGTCTAACTCCAATCAGCTTATATCTGACTGCAACATCATTTCCAATTTCTCTTTCAAGCTAGAGGAAGTCTCCAACATCACGGGTTTAGTCATCATACCAGCAAGCTGCTGAGTTGGGTAGTGTTGGGGAGTCCATAGGAGCACGGGGAGAATTACCGAGCTATCCAATGAACGGACCACCAGGAGACTTGGACACCACATCTCTACCCAAAACCTTAAGGTATTAGGTATACGGGTCCCCTCTCTTATATGTCATTCATGTAGCTCATTCCTAGCCGATGTGGGACTTAGCTACTCCACTTGAATTTTTCAACAATCTCCCCCTCAAGTGTGAGTCACCCACATCGCTAGCCGCTCCCCCACCGAGCCGAACCTTGGTTCTAGTACCAGTTGTTGGGGAGTCCTGAGGAGTACGGGGAGAGTTACCGAGCTATCCAATGAATGGACCACCAAGAGACTTGGACACCACATCTTTACCCAAAATCTTAAGGTATTAGGTATATGGGTTCCCTCTCTTATATGTCCTTCATATAGCTCATTCCTAGCCGATGTGGGGCTAGCTACTCACACTTGAATTTTTCAACAATCTCCCCCCAAAACTTTCTTACACCAATTTATTGTTTTAACCCTTGGTTAAAACACTCCAAAGATTACAAACAGAGGACGGTCAGCTTGAAAGCAGACCAGATATCAGATCAACTGATATCAACACCAAGCAAGTCAAGACAATGTCTAAACTTTCTTACACTTACAGGTTTGGTTAGCATATCCACAGGATTGTCACTTGTGTGAACCTTTATAACTGCATCTCTCAAAACAGTTATATCTACCTACTTCTATATGTGGATGACATGTTGCTAGCTAGCAAAGACATGACCTCCATAGTTATACTTAAAGGGGAACTCAAGAAGGAGTTTGACCTGATGGATTTGGGGCCTGCAAAGAAGATTATTGGTATGGAAATTACTAGGAACCGAGAAAAGAAGAAACTGATTATCTCTCAAAAGAACTACTTGGGTAAGGTGATCAAAAGATTCAACATGTGTGATGCTAATGCCACTTCATTGCCTCTAGCACCACACTTCAAGCTTTCTTCGGCTCAAGCTCCTAGTTGCAAGGAAGATAAGGATTACATGAAGACTATCCCATATGCTAATGCTATTGGTAGTATCATGTACTCTATGATATGCTGCAGACCTGACATAGCTCAAGCAACGAGTGTAACTAGCAGATTCATGGGTAATGCAGGTAAAGAACACTGGCAGGAAGTTAAGTGGGTACTTAGGTATCTTAAAGGAACTTCAGATGTTGGTTTAGTGTATACTAAAGGGGAAGCTTCAGCCAAGTGTGTTGAAGGGTTTAAAGGGTGAGATTACAAATCTCAGTGAGTCCTTTCGGAACCCCTCATCATATAACTCTCGGTGTGTTTATTTCTTTTCTTTTCACTTGCCTCAGCATAACATCAGACAACCACTGCACGGTTCCCCCGATAAACCCACCGGATAATAGCTATTACCAAGTTATGTTCTTTGGGTCCAAGCTTAGGGCCAATTACCTCCCCTCCCTTGGTATGCTATTTACTTGGGATCGTCATCCCCATGGTATTTTAATATTTAGCTAGGACTAATATGTCCATTAATTGACACTTAATTACTTCCTCACCCTATAATAATATTTATACGGTTTATTTATACAACCATACATCAATCCAAAACTAATCAAAAGCAGGATATTCATGGTTCATTGTCATTGGGGAAGGTTGGGAATAAAATTGGGAGAGATTTGGAACACCATTGGTACCCAATGGAATGAAAAATAAGTTTTAAATCTGTTAGATGCGTCTGGGCCATGGCCGTGCGCTTGGAGCGCTTTTGGACAGTTTGCTTCTATCACTCATGCGCTCGGGAGCATAGTGGTGCGTCTGGGGCGCTTTTGGAGCACTTGCAAACATCAAAACAACAATGCCAATCATACAAGTCATGAAATCATCAAGCAAATCATCATTTACCAGGTGGCTTTTACGGTACCCGTGGGTTGTATTTGGGTACCATCCACAGATTCCATTTTGACTTATTATTTCAGGTTTCCAAGTTTTTCTTTAATTACATATGTGACCCACTTTAATTCTGTTTTTTATAATTTACCCCATTTTTTTAACCAAATTTCCTTACTCTTTTTTTACTTAAAATCTTACTAATCCAAAAATCATCTTTACCTTTCACTTCATCTTCAACCTTTCGTCTTCACTTCATGCACACCCTTTAATCTTCACTTCATGCCACTTAATATCTCCAAAAATCATCCTACACTCTCTCACATTGTGTTACGTTCAACTTTCTCTAAAATCGCTACCAGTTGATATTCATTTCTCAGGTACGATTCTTACCCTTCGCTGGAATCGCTTTTGTTTATGGTTTTCGGTTTGATAAATTAGGGGTTTTTTGGTTTCATTAATTAGGGGTTTTGTGGTCTGTTAAATTTGTTAAATTTGGTTTCATAAATTTGGGGTTTTTAGGGAATAGGGTTTTGGGGTTCGTTATTTTGGGTAGAATTTCGAATTGGGAATCGTCTAAATCGCTTTGGTTTTGGTTTGGTTTTTGGTTTGATCAATTAGGGGATTTGTTTGATTGCATGATTCATTGAGGCTTCTTAGGGATTAGGGTTTGATTGCATGATTCGTTGAGGCATCTTAGGGATTAGGGTTTTGGGGTTCGTTTTTTTGGGAAGAATGCATGTCTTTTTGTCTTAGCATGATTTGTTTGATTGCATGATTTGTTTGATTGCATGATTGTTTGATTGCATTATTTGTTTAATTTTCAGTATTTATCAAACAAAATGCATTATTTGTTTGATGTTTTAGTTGTATTCTGCTATGGCTTCTTTACTCACAATGGTAATTGCTTTTTTACCAATCCTATTTGGTGTTTGTTGATTACTTTGAGTATACAACAACTGTTAAAATGATACCTTAGAGGGACTCCTAAAATGCAGTTCCAGAATTTACAAATGATTTCAGGACTTGCATTTTCTGTTTAAGATATTTATAATTTCTGTTTTAATATAATTTCTGGTTTTACTGAAGCTAATTGTTGGAGCTTGCAATTTCTATTTAACTGTTTAGGACATGGAAACTATGAGCTTTGTTATACGTCATATGAAACGTGATGGAGATCGCGTTGTAAGTAAAACCAGTTTTAACATCTAAGTTTTTGTGATTTTGATTTGAAATATTGTGTTAAAATGCTGTTATGTTAATGGTATTTTTATGAAATGCAGATGATACCACGTCGATTCACTGATACGTGGGGTCATACAATTGATGACAGTGTTTATCTCAAGACAAAAGATGGCTATGGGTGGTGGGTGGAAATCGAGAGACGTAGCGGTAACTTGTGGCTTGGAGATGGCTGGGAAATTTTTTCCCACTTCTACAAACTACAACTGTTTGATTGTCTCCTATTCAACTACAAAGGAGACGGGAAGTTTGTTGTGTTCCTATTTAATCGGTCTGGACTTCAGTTTACACCCGGCCACAATCCAAAAACACAGATACTTTTATAAGGAGGTGGTGACAAGGAATTTTGCTACTAAAATTGTAAGTATTTAGGGTTTATCTTTTAATCAAGTTCATTATTATTAAGTGGATTTCTTGATTTAGGACACATTATTTGTATGGGATTGGGAATATATTCACATGCAATTGAAAAGACGCATGCATGCTTGCATTGTGAACAGTAGAAGCAGGCGTGGGAATCTCTCGTTTCTCTGCAATTACATATACAATGCTACTGTGAAACGAGAGATTCCCACGTCTGCTTCCCCTACAAAAAACATTGGGTTTAGCGAGGGAAATATCAGTAGCTAAAAGGCTCAATTCCGTCGCTAATTGCCATTAGCGAGGGAATTAGCGAGGGACCAGTTCGGTCGCTAATATCCTCCTCGCTAATTCCCTTTAGCGAGGGAAATTGTGTCAGTCGCTAATTAGTTAGGGATAGTCCCTCGCTAATTCCCTCGCTAATGCTGACATCACGCTTCCCAAATCTAACTGGCACGCTTCTCAATCTGAGTTTATTATTATTATTATTATTATTATTATTATTATTAGTAGTAGTATTATTATTATTATGACTGTTGTTGTTATTATTATTATTATTATTATTATTATAACCAAAATTTCCAAAGAGAGAGTGAGAGAGAAGTGAGAGTGGTGGTGGTGGTGGTGGTGGTGTCGTAGAGAGAGAAGAAGGAGAAGAGTAAGGGAGAAAGAGAGTGGTGTTGGTGGTGGTGGTAGTGTGGTGGTGGTCGTGAGATCTATGTGGTGGTGGTGGTAGTGTGGTTGGTGATGGTGTGGTGGTGGAAGAGAAGAAAAGAGAGTGGTGGTGGTGGTGGTGTGGTGGTGGAAGAGAAGAAAAGAGAAGAAGAGAGTGGAAGAGAAGAAGAGAGAAGAAGAGAGTAAATGAGAGAGAGTGGAGTGAAAAGAGAAGAAGAGAGTGGTGGTGGTGGTGGTGGTGTGGTGGTGGAAGAAAAGAAAAGAGAAGAGAGTGGAAGAGAAGAAGAGAGAAGAATAGAGAAGAAGAGAGTAAATGAGAGAGAGTGTGTTTGGATAACAATGAGAATAAACATACATAAATTTGTAGAGGTGATTAAGGATGACAAAGAAGGCATGATATAATATGTTACAATTTGTTTTTATCCCCGTCCTCGTCCCCATTTTTAGGGAACAAATTGATATAAAGTTAGTGAGATCAATAACTATTGGATTGTCTGTGCTTGGTCCAAAGAACATTATTTTAAGAGACTAAACTTGAAGAGGTGGTGGTTGACGACGCATCAATCTAAGACGAACACAATTAGTACTCATTGGAATATGTATATTGGAAACCATGATATTGATGATAATCCTGCATGAACTCGTATTTGATGTGAAGAAAATAAGGAAGTAAAAAAACCAAGATAGATTGCTAAAGCACACATTGAAGTTGCTGGAAATTTAAAGCTTATCGAGAATCTGGCCATATGGATGTATTTTTCTAGCAGACCATAGGTAATGGGGGATGATATGCACTCATAGCTATCTAAGTATCTCTACAACCAACCATTGGTGTATGTTCGCAGATCTCACTATAACATATTCATCACCGACGACCATCCCCTTGACATCCAAATCACATCAACCTCACAATTCTAATTACTTCAAATTATTTAATAGCCTGTATTCATCATTACTACCTTCTGCAATGGAATTCAATACAAATCAGTTTAGCAACTACTTTCAACAGGATTAATCTCATTTCACCTGAAAAGAAAAAGAGAAGATGTGAGAAAGAAATTGTGGGTGAGGGAGGTAGAAATCTAAGTATTAGTAATCTAGTTAGTATCTAGTTTATTAGCGTGTGTCTAGGTGAGCATTTGCTTAAAAAAATTGGCATAAAAAGGAAGTCAAATATAAACTGGAGAGGCTAGTAGCAGTACCTACTCTCATAGAACTTCTCCAATAAAATTATGCAGTTTATACTGGGGATGCCTAGAAGGAAAGATATCCAATTATCCACCATAGTTCATGTTAGTGATTTGAGGCACATACGTTTTTGCTAACAGCATAAACAAATTATGTTACTCTTTGACACCAGTCAAATAAATCAAATGATTTTAAATGCAGCATAAACAATCCTTTGACCTAATGAATTGGATAACTATCCATTTTTAGTACAAAATACCATGCAATTGATCTGTTTCAGAAAGAATGCTCCATTTTCAATACACAATACCATCCAATTGAAAATCTGATCATTTTCAATATTGATTAAAAATTCATCAGTTCAAATCTACGAACTTATCAGATTTTTAATCAAATACTCAAAACATCTTATATGAAAAAATGATCCTCACCTCTAAAAACACTAATATGTGGCAAGAGAAAAACTGATCCTCATCAATAAAAACACAGATTTGTGAGTTGAGAAGGCAGAAGAATGTAGGAAGTCAGGATGTAATGCATCATGCAGAGGACAAATATTGAACAAAAAAAAATCAATATATAAGATTTGTTACTTACCGACCATAGATATATGACACAGAGGACCAAGATCTCACCATGACTTATATGGTTAATATGAAGAGTTTCAAACCTTTAACTATCCAAGAGAATCTGATGTAGGCTTGATATTAAGAAAGGGGGGAACATGAAATAAGAAGCCAAAAACATCTTTAATCATAGGAGATTTAGCAAGTCATCTTGATTTGATGAACTTCATTTATAAAAGAAAGTAACTGATAAATGCAAGAACTGTAAAAAAAAACAACAAATAAATGCAAGAAAAACATTATATTGATGCAAAAGTCATCATACATGTATAAATAAGCCTATCATGGTATTGGTAGCTGAAGATTCAAGTTGTTGAAAACTGGAGTTGTTGTATGTGAGCTTATAATTCACCTAGTTAAGTTGCAAAAACAATTAACTGCATAATCTAATTAAAGCAGATTTAATGTGATCATTACCGCTGTCCTTGTCTTCTAGTCTATGTGCATTCTTCTCCCTTGCTAATGACTTTTAATATCCCATCCCATGCCTATTGTGGACATCCCATTCATTAGCCCTGAAAATGAACTTAACAAATATTAATACTAAAGAATTTGACAACATCAACTTTGGATCGAACAATAAAAGTTACAAACAGAACTTTTATTTAGGATAAAAAGAAAGCAAATTGGTAATCTATCAATGGCAAAAATGAAAACCCACAACATGGAAAGGAGAATGGAAAAGTAATAAACATCCAAATCCTAAATCCAGTGAAATGTCTTAAGACAAAAAAATCATAAAAAATAACAATGTCATGCTAAGCACATCTTAATTGAAGATAAATACTAAATCCAGTAAAATATATTATCAGCAATATAAAGGCAATCAATTAAAAGGACACTACAATTTTCATCCCGGATGCTCTTCAAATGCAATGATCATATAAGATCACACTCATCCACCTCATGATAATGTTCAATTTCAAACAAAATATGGTAGATCCTTTTAATTCATGACTCCATGCTGAATAGCATAATATTTTTAGACATTTGAAGAGAACATGTGGTATAATTATAGTAAAATACAATACTTTTCTAGACAAATAGCCATAGGAAACAAAAGTAAAGAATTGGTCCTTGATTGTTAATTTCATTTGTATTTCTATAATTGAATATTTGGACCACTTGTGGTTATATGGAACACATGTTCTAGAACAGAAACAAAACAAAACAGAGTGAGTACCATGAGGCAATAAGCAAAGACTTGAATACAGTGTTTCCAAGGGAAGCAGCAGCAAGCTCCTAGTTACCAAGGTGTCTTGAAACTATTTGCGTGGATATAGACATGACATAGTTGATAAGGTAAACGTTAACAACAGGAGTTGCAAGTGGAAGAGTGCTCCAAATTAAGCTTAGCCAGAAGAGAAGAGTGATCCAATTAATTAAAAATGCCTGGTCATAATCTCTTGTAATCCTCGAATGATATACATCTGCATCAATTAAAAATCCAAACCAACAAAAGCCAAATCATGCTAGAGAAATAGTAAGTAATAGCAAATCTTTAAAATTCAGTTCTGAAATAAGCCAAATAATGCTTCCTCCATGCTAGTTCTATCTGAATGTGTCTCATACCACTAAGCAACACTAAAAAAATTATTTAAAAGTGACTAATAAACATGGCATACTACAAAATTACCAATGTCAACCCATGAGGTATTAAATTTCTTAATGGTTATGTTTTCAACAGATGAATTTCACAACAAGGACTTTGTAGAAAATCATAAAGCTTGACTTGATTTCAAGCAACTTTAATCCCATGATAATCACCCAATGATCTATATCTGCATGAATTAAAAATCCAAACCAACATAAAAAAGACAAATCTATCAGATGCCCATTTCTACAAACTCAGGCGCAAATTATCAAATCAGAAAATGATCAACTTGAATTGAAGAACCAAAAAGACTTCAACTTTGAGACAAAAAGTAAATAAAAGAAACATATACCGTCTTTGAAGCTCCATTTCCGAGGATTTATCATCAAACTGAGAAAAAGGGATTTGAGAGAGAAAATGGAGAAACAATTAACGAAGGGTAATAGTTGTTGTAATTTAAGCAAACGAAAGTAAAAAGGTAAAGTTTATAGATGATTTTGAGTGATGAAAGCATAGAATATGAAATGGCTTAGGAAAAGGAAGATGAAAGTTCCAGGCGAATTCATGAGAAGAAGGTGATGGGTGTTTCTGCAGCTGTTACAGCAAGCTTCCTCCACACGATTTGTAAGCAAGCTTTCTGCAGCGTTTTTTAATGATAACTGTATGGCTTCCTTTGCAAGCTGGTGCACTGATAAACAGTCAAAAGTCAGATCCATGATTTTTGGATCTAATTAGCTGTGTTATAAATGACATTTAAAGGATGTTTTTAGCTGTTTTGCGTTGATAGGAAGGGACTAAACACGGCAGTTTCATTTTTAAAAATTAACTATATCAGGGTATATGAAACCACTCAATGACGCTATGTTCAATAGGTAAATCATATCCATTGGATCAGCTGCAAATTGGTGATCGACGGCTGTAAAATTTTTGTAACCGTTAAAGGTTTGACCGAAAAGTTTAATGCTAATTATTGACTGTGTTCTCTTGTCTGTTCATCAATTATTCAACAACTACCGAAATCCCCTTTTTTGTAAGCCGTTAATTTGCTCTACCCGAAATCCCACCGAATGATCCAACGACAGTGATTTTTTTATTGCTTGCGTGACTTTTTTCATTGACAGCAGCGTGGCTTTATTGTGTTGTGACATGGCTTTTTTGAAAAACTCTTATTTAAATATAATAAAGATAAAGATAAATATATATATATATATATATATATATATATATATATATAAGAAATCTCTAACTATTGAATCGTTTCGTCTAAATTACATTCATATTATTTTTTTTACCAATTTGTTCGTCATTGGTGGCCTAAAGCTGCCTTTTGCTATTATCTAACCACTCTATAGCGAGACAATGGCAAGCGACTCTCTAACCGTTGCCACGTGACATATGTGGTTAGAATCACCTACCCAACGACATGCACATTGTTGGTTAGTGTGTATATATATATATATATATATATATATATATATATATATATATATATATATATATAATGACAGAGTGGTTATTGTGGATCCCTTCTTTTGTGGTACTCGTTTCTATATATTTCACTAAATTCCATTTAAAATGCCTAATTTGTAGGAACCATATAATAATTTAACAATATTATATGTTATTTATTAATTAGAAAGTTACCATTGTAACCCTTTAGTGATAGTCACTAAAGCTATAGCTTAGTGACATAAGCTAGACTCGTTGAACAGAACTTTCCCTAATGACTGCTAATTAATGAAAGGAAGAGGAAACTAGTAAAACAATCCTAAGAACTCAACAGAAACTTTGATATAAGCAATTAATGAAAGGAAGAGGAAACTAGTAAAACAATCCTAAGAACTTAACAGAAACTTTGACATAAGCTCTCAACAGAAACTTTCCTATACAACATTGGCTTCACTATAATAATTCCAATAATACATCTATTCTTAGGTATAAGTTGAAGTTGAAGAGAATATACCTAAGAACTGCTAATTAATGAAAGGAAGAGGAAACTAGTAAAACAATCCTAAGTGATTCAACAGTGCATCAACAAATTAGAATTGACAAAAATTGCATCAAAATTATTAGAATTCAAATGCATCAAAATTTCACAAATCGAAATTGGGAACCCTATGAGGAATTAGGGTATTCAATTAGGACAAATCGAAATTGGGAACCCTAATCATAATTGACATACAAGAGATTCAACAATCAACCGATTCAATAGCAACAGAGTAAGAATGGGGGCTTAAGAGTTTTCAAAGAAATAGTGTTTACCTAAGGAAGCGATTGTTGAAGCAATTGTTCAACCCCTTCTTTTCATGTCGTGCTCTTCACCGTGGTTTCGAATCTGGTTTGGATGCAATTGAAGAAGGGATTTTGATTTCGTCGAAATAGGCTTTGAAATAGGGTTTGGTGTCGAAATCGTCTCTTATTAGTAGTCAACCCCTTCATTTCGTCTCGTGCTCTTCACCGTGGTTTGGAATCTGGTTTGGATGGAATAGAAGAAGGGATTTTGATTTTGTTGGATGAGATTAAGATTCGGAGAGAGGAACATCAATGATTCTGTAATGGAGGATATCCAGTCAAGCTGAAAAAAACTAATCTGTTTATGTTTCAATGTTGAACCGAATAGAAGAAGAAGAAGAAGCTGATTCTATGTTTTAATTCATAGTTTGATGAAAAATTTTTAATTTTTTTTACCATTACAAAAACATAAAAACAAATTTTGACAAACATTAGGGCCAAATATGCAAATCATGGAAACTTTCAAAGGAAACAAAAGGAAGTGGTATCCAGTCTTCCATCTTGACCCTTGAATTATTTTATATTAAATCAATGGTAATGAGGGCATTTGGGTTGGTACACAATTTGTGGACCGAAAAAGCCACCCATTTACCATCCAATTTCAACAATACACAACACAATGCTTCTCCAATGAACCTCTAGATTTTCAAACCATTTCAGCAAACATAAACTACCAAAAGGAAAAGGTTTTTAATATTCATCAACTACAACTTTACATAACACTCATATAAGTGAAGAACTCACCTATCTATTTTTCAACAACAAATAATCAAACAATCCTACACATGCTCATATACTTAAAAATCAAATTAACTAATTTACTTGAGTTAATTACTCAATTTGACTATGAGCTGAAAGTTTAAGTGACGTGGAAAAGACCACAATACCATTTGTTCTTATTTTCACTTAAACTCCCCAATTTCAATCATCAATCAAACGATTAATCAACAATGCATATATTCATATCATAAAGAATCATATTAGCCATCACACATATTTGTAATTGCTATCATATTGAGGTTAACCCATTAATTTAGTTATAACCGTCCATTAGGCAAAATGACTATTTTGCCCTTACTCTTACTTTCACACTTAAGACCCCATTTTTTTTCATTCAATCAATAAACAATGCACATGATTTCCATATCATTTGGCAATTAAACTTATAAATCATCTACTCAGTCATATTCAATCAATTATATTAACAAAAACATTCAATAAAATCACCTACTAATCTCAAAATTGAGATTAGCCACTTGGGGATGTTACGTAAAGCAAGCCTCCAACACATTGTTGCCTTATCTACTACGTGTGAGTAGCACGTGGCTCTATCTCAAGCAATCAAGGAAGGACTTTGATTCAAGGTCTAGTTGGTGAGTTGGGCATTTGTGATAGTTTGGTAAGCATCTCATGTGATAGCCAAAGTGCTATTCATTTGAGTAAAAATCAAATGCACCATGAGAGAACCAAACACATTGATGTTAGGTTCCATTTCATTAGAGACATTGTGAAAAAGGGAAGTGTAGAAGTTATAAAGGTTCACACAAGTAACAATCCTGCCGATATGCTAACCAAACCTGTAAGTGTAAGCAAGTTTAGACATTGTCTTGACTTGCTAGGTGTTGATATCAGTTGATCTGATATCTGGTGTGCTTTCAAGCCGATCCATCCTCTATTTGTAATCTTTGGAGTGTTTTAACCAAGGTGGAGATTTGTTGTTTATGGGAAAACAATAAATTGGTGGTTTAAATAGTACTTTTGGGCCTGTTTTGTGTTTTCGGTTTGGGCCTGCCTTTATTTAGGGCTATTGCTTTTCCCACACCCCCTCCTACTCAAAACACACCCCATAAGGGTGTGAAAAGACCAAAAGGCCAGCCAAAACCTCTTTTTTTTCACGAAATTTCATCTGTTCGAACACGGGCCTTCGAACAGGTTCGAATGACATCGTTCGTGTGTGTTAAATCTTGACTTCACACCCTCTTGTGCGTAATTTCAACTGTTCGAACGAGGTCATGCGAACAGGTTCGCATGAGGGTGTTCGAACACCCCTATTTTATTACAAAAAATGGACTCTCACACCACATTCACCTTTTTTACCTGTTCGGTTGACCTCAACCGAATAGATTCGGTTGACCATCCCCGAATAGGTGAAAACACGCACTCCACTTAAGGGTATTTTTGGAATATTTGGAGTTATGGGGTGTGAAAGAGTAGGAGGGGGTGTGGGAAAAGCAAACGCCTTATTTAGTGGATACTTTTTAGTTCGGTTTCCCTGTACTCAGCTCGGTTCTCATTCTTTCTTTCTCTCAAGCTGCTTATGGTTTCTGGTGTAAACGATTTCGGTTAAAAAGCTATTTTGCCGTTGCAACTGCCTCTTGCATCTCAGCTTGGTATATAAGGCTGATATCGTTCATTCTGCAGCAACGAAGAAAGAAGATTTCATCATCACGCAAGAACGCATAGAGCAGAAAAGTGAGAGTTCTGTAAAGAGTGAAAAACACTGTGAGTTTAGATTGAATGTTGTAATCTATGTAACACTTGTAAAGCTGGAGATTTTAATAGTGGATTGGCTTGAAATTCAGGCCCTCGGACGTAGGAGTAATTGGCTCCGATTTGGGTCATCATTCTCGGTGTATTTTGTCTCCTTTCTCTCATTTTATTTCTTGCATTTATTTTGTTTGTTTGATTCTCTGAACGCAAGCACACATAATCTGTTATTGAACAATTGTTTCAGTCAAATTACGTTAATTCACAATTAGAACTCGATTCTTCAATTGTTCTACCATTCGTTTCAGGTTTTGTTGTTAATTCTTTATCGTATTACGCAACAGGTAGTGTGTCCGTCCTTCTGCTCATGACAAATTACTTCCAAAATTCTCCTTAACCAAATGCCTTGACAAGAATAATATATGGCAGAAATAAAGTTTGCTTCTATAGTGGACAATGTCACTACTGGTTGCTTCCAAGAAGACCACAAAATGACACCTGATCCCATCATAAAAACATACCCTGATGTACTTTTCCTGTCGTCCACATCCCCAACATAGTCACTGTCTGAGTATGCTATCAATTCCTCCCTTTGATTTTTTGTTCTAAGAATTCCCATGTCCAAACTACCTTTCAAATATCCGAGAAATCGTTTGGCTCCCATGAGGTCAGGTCTCGTGACTGTTAGATACATAAGGCTACCAACAATTTGCTTGTAGTTAGTGGCATCAACAAGGTTTCCTTCTTCATGCTTGGATAGCTCGATTCCTAGCACAATGGGATTGCTCATAGTACTACAGTTTTCCATGCCAAATCTTGCTAAAATATCTTTAGCATACTAGCTTTGACATATGAAAATTCCTTGAGCATTATGAGTTACTTCAAACCCCAATAGGAATATCATCTTTCCCAAGTCTGTCATATCATACTCCCTTTTCATAGATTGCTTGAATTCTTCAAATAGCTTACTGTAGTTACCAGTGTAAATCAAATCATTCACATAGAGATTAATTATCAAAATGCTACTGTTTTCCACGTACTTCAAAAAAAAGTGTGCTCGTAGGAACACTTCTCAAAATAGGATTCTATCTTGCTATACCAAGCCTGTGGGGCTTGTTTGAATCCATACAATGCCTTTTTTCAATCTATACACCATGTGTTCTTCTCCCTTCTTTACATACCCTAGTGGTTTCTCAACATACACTATTCTGTTCATCTCACCATGCAAAAGGGCACTCTTCACATCAAATTGAAGGACATTCCATCTTCAAATTGCTACCAAGGACATAATGCCCCTGATGACATCCCATACTCTTGAGAGTATCCTTTGGCCACAAGTCTAGCTTTGTGTTTCTCAAGCATTCCACGTTCATTGTGTTTAGTCCCACAAACCCATTTCACACCAATTTTCTTACTTGATGGTAGACTAGTCAATTACCATGTGGCATTCTTTCAATAGCCTTTATCTCAGTTTTCATTTCCTGCTTCCACACCTCTTGTTTAAGAGCTTCTTCAAAGGCGAGGGGGTCTCCTACTGGTGTAAAGATGGCAAGGCTTAACATCTCAGCATCCTCATTAGTATAATAGTCAACTAACCAAGTAGGAACATATCTAGTCCTCCCTTGTCTGTCCCAGGTGTTACTACTTTTGTGTTGTCTGTGGTTTCTGTCTCTAAAACACTTACTTCATTCTTATTATGTTCTACAGTAGCGTCAGCATTATCATTCGATACTTCTTCCTCTTCATGATTGTATTCAATCACTGCATTCTCACTTTCTCCACTTGCAGTTCCCCAATAACATGCTTCAGCCTCAGAGAATACTGATGATGGTCTTCTTGATATTAGGTTCATGGAATATACAAGCCCTAGATTCCTCACTAACATATAAGAAGACAAACTTCATACTCTTATCATCCAATTTCTTCCTTTGTACATAAAGTATATGACATGTGCTAGACATCCAAAGACTCTAATATGTCTAACAAAAGATTTATCTTCACCAAGCTTCCTCCGGAGTGGCATCTTTAACTATTAAAGTGGGACACCTATTCAACAAATACACATCCTAGTTCACTACTTCAAGCTAGAAGGTCTTAGAGAGATTTTTCTACTTGACAACATTCTCCTCATTTTGTTGAGGAGTATAAGCAGTTGTGAGATGTCTCTTAATACCATTTTCCTTATAAAATAAATCAATCATCTATGAGGTAAACTCATCTCCTCTATCAGTTCTCAAGCAACCAATCTCACATCCAGCTTCCTATTCAACCATTACTTTTAATTTCTTAAAATTTTCAAAAGCAGCAGACTTTTTAGCTAGAAATTACATCCAAAGTTTTTTTTACTAAAGTCATCTATGAAAGAGAGAAAGTATCTTTTACTTCCATATGAGGTTGGATTGATGGGACCACAAATATCTACGTGAATTAGTTCCAACCTTTTAGATGCTCTCCAGTTGCTTTGTTTGGGATTAGAATCTCTATGTTGTTTGCCAATCTTGCAATCCTCACATACATGTTCTGGTCCTTTGAAACTTGGTAAAACTCTTACCATTTTCTTCTGAGATAATGTATTCAAACTTTTAAAGCTCAATTAGTTGTATCTACAATGCCACAACTCATAATTATCCTTCCAGTTGACTTGTAAACTCTGTGGTGGGGCTCTTGATGCAATTGCTATGAACAACCTGGTGGTAGCCATCTTTGAAGTATTGAGTATCCCCTTTTCTTGATGATACACCTTGCACACACCATGACTACACTACAAATACATTCTACTGGGACTTATTAAAATTACATTTAAATAGATATACATTTGAGATAAAACGTATGAAATATATGATTTTGACTTGATATCATTGTGATGAGCGACCTAGTCTATGAGAGGTGAGAATGGTGCTCAGGTGATACCGTGACTACACTACAATTGTGTTTGTGATATTTGTTGTGAATGCTGTAATATGGTATCCTTGAGTCTGAGTTGCCTAGCTTGTGTAGTGTGAGAATGGTACCCAAGTGATGCTATAGCAAACCTAGTATCTTTAAGTCTGAGTTACCAAGTCTGTGAGAGTTCGACACTCAAGTAATGCTATAGTTGATCGATATCTCTGAGTCTCAATTAGCTAGCCTGTGAGTCTGAGTGACCTAGTCAGTGAGAGGTGAGAATGGTACTCAAATGATGATATTACTCACTTAGTTTCATTGAGTTTGAGCTACCTAGTTGTGGAGTGAGGTGAAGATGGTGCTCAAGTGGTTGCGTGTCATCGAGTCTGAGTCATCTAGCCCTAGGGTGAGGCAAAGATGGTTCTCCTTTTTTTTCTTCTTCTTTAGTCTAGAGACAAATTCTTAGTTTCATTAATTTGTGACTTGTGAGGACTTACGATTTATAATGATTTATGACTTGTGATCACCTGTGATGTCAGCAATGCTTTACTTTATTTACCTTTAATATGAGTTTATCGGCTTCAACCTTTTACCATTAACATGTACTATACTCCTAGTTGATGCTGATGTAATTGGAGTCCTTACTCCTAGATTGATCCTCGTGTAGTTTCCTTTGAGCTTTTTCCCCGTTTAATCTAAAAAAAAAACATGTACTATACTACCCACTCTGATTTTATACTCGTCAAATTGTAATTGTTTGAACTTGAAATGAATATGTAACTTATGTACTTTTTAAAATGCATGTGTCTCACACGTATGTTATTCACTGACTTTACTGTTGTGTTTAACTTAAACGGGATTGGGGATTGGTGTCTGCCTTGGTGTTTATTCCATCGTCTTAATATATCTCGAGTGTGATTCTCACCGTAAAACCATTTTTTTCTAGATAATTGTGATTGGATATGTGCCTTGGCTGGAAGTCCAGTTTCAGTGGAATGTTCTTCGATATGAGACACTAGTCCTCATGTCCACGTCATTATATGGTGTCAGGCTCTTACTAGGTGATGCCGGGATGTTGGGTTTTATCTCAAATGTATATCTATTTAAATGTAATTTTAATAAGTCCCAATAGAATGTAAAGAAAGAACAATGCACGTGGTGCCTTTTTCCCAAGTGTAAATAAAATTAGCTACATCCAATATGTAAATCTTTTAAAGTTTATTATCATTCAAGTTATATTAATTTATTTCAAGAAGGTCATCATATTTTTCGGAAATTTAATTTATTAATTTGTTTTCAGGAAAGGACTGTCACAAGAGGGACTTGTGTCCATCATGTAACACATCCGTTTTCATTCGTAGTTCTATGAATAGTAGTTTGTACAAAAAACTAGAGGCGATTTCATAACACTCAGTAGCCCATCACGCCTAACACATGCGATTAGACAGGATCTCTGGCTATTGCGGTGAACAATGTACGTTTGAGCCAACCACTTGTATTTTCAAACTATTTCAATTTAATGCATTTTTTCTTCAACACTCGAGTGCTTCACTCTGGTCCATTTTTCTCTTTTTTTTGCACTCTTTTTTTTACTTCTCTAATCATTGAACTTAAGGAAATCGTGATGTTCTTTTCTTCTTAGGATTGATTTCTGTGAATTGCTTAAGTTTGTTCTTGTTTTATTTACATTTCAAAAACCATTGGTGCAAATTACTCGAAGGATTCATGACGTTCTACCCTCTTTTGGTGTGGTTGCGATGGATGAGAGAGGGGTGGCGACAAGTCTGTTAGAGAGGCTGAGATAGTGAGAGAGAGAAGAAGGATGGGTGGGGGACAGTGGCTGTGTAATTGTGAGAGAGGGGAGGACGGTTTGTGGTGGTTGGTGGCGGCTTATGGTGGTTTGTGGGTGGTGGGAAGAGATGAGGATGGCTTCTATATTTTTCTGATTTCCTTTTCTTTATAATTTTTTGTTTCAGATCTGTCTCTGTTTGAATGGGTAGGGATTCAGCATGAAAACCCTAATTTTTGTGCAGTGATTTTTTCTCGAAAATTGTGTCTCTCCTGACTGCTTTTTAATCACTTTGATCGGGCCTTAACTGTGTTGTATTTTTCAGATCTGAAGCCTTTGCAGGCCCAAATAACATCAACATCTTTGGAGAGCAGCTGGAAACCCTAGTTTCTTTTTCTGTATTTTTTGGTTATTTTTCTATTATTTTTGGATTTTATTATTTTTTTGGATTATTGTAAAAAAACATTGTAAGACAAATAAATTAAATCTATTATTTTTTTTTGTAATTTTTTGAATTAGCACATATTTTTATTTTTGTTTAACTAAAAATAGTAAAAATAACGCGAAAGTGACAAACGCGTGCAAAACGACAAATTTTACACTAAAATTCGAAAATACACCAAAAAGCGATTATTTTTGTGATTTTTCGAAAAAAGTTAAAAATACCGGTAAATATTGAGTGTTCACAGTGTAACACCCTGGGCCCTTTTCTTCTTAGTAGGTTACCCACAAGTGTACATCATGAACTTCTCTACTCCCTTGTAGAGTTTTTGCCTTCCGTGGGAATCAAAAAAACCAACGATCTTAAGTATTTTTATGCTATTAAATTAATTTTTTGTTTTTGGCTTAACAGAGGGTAGGTTGTTTATGTCGGAAGGGATTAATGAGGTATTGTTGTGTGAACTTGCCAGTTATTCCTTAGGTGGTAAATGTATACCTTATGACATTACTAACGGGGAAGGTATTGGAAAATAGGATTTGTGTCTTTATATAAGGCCTCATTTTACACCCTCATTTGGCTCTTCCTTACCTTAAGGTATTATTATTTTTTTTTTGCATTTATCACGCCTATATTATTATTATTATTATTTTTGGATGACTCATTCACGATATTGATATTACATATTGTTCGTTAGCCCTTATTGATTATCTGACAACTTAGAATACCATGAGTAGCTAATAAAACTAGTACCTTGTGTGTGCCAGATTAAGTTTTAAGATACTATTGTGACAATTAAGTTAATATGCTAAAACTTTTAACTCATATTTCTAGTATCTTGTGGATGATGATTGTGATGATGACTAATATTATGTGTATGACTAACTAACGAGAGAAAAAGTTCTAACAGAGTATATTTGTCACGACCCAAATTGGACCATGACCGGTGCACAAACAATCACCCAAGTCTGGCATGTCTTCCCTAAACTCAATCTTATTTCAAAAGTTAAACATATATTTGAAGTATAGGTAGATTAAGTAAGTAGTATATGTTTGATTTTTTAAATAAGACTGAGTTTATTGATTTTTTAAATGTGTTTAAAAATTGTAGAATGAATTATGTGCTAGTTTATTGATTTCATATGGGGTAGCGTATAAGAAGAGGGAGAGGTGCGCCTAAAATAAGGGTAAAATAGACAATTCCACCCTAAACTCTCATTCCTCTAATACACTCAAATTGAAATTTTCCATCACAATGACTTTCACTTAGTTGAAAAAGAAAAGAAAGGGAGTTGAGGGAAAGAGAGATAGAGTGGCGAAGAGAAATAGAGGAGAAGAGGGAAGTTGAGAGAAACACCATAAAAAGCATGATTGAAACAGATCTTTTTTCTCTTCGTTCCAACTATTAGTTACTAAATCTTAGTGAATCAAGACTCACATTAAAAAAAAGAATCTTAAAGAACTTCTCTTCATCTTCACCCAAGTGGGTTTTTTGAGTTAAATGCGAGCTAGAGGGAGCTTGGATGATCATTGCATGTTTGAAGTGGGAGCTGCAATAGGTAGTCTAAAAGCTTGGATGATGAAGAGTTTGAAAACATGTGTTGAAGACTGAAGTTTTATTTTGAAGTATTTTTTTTGTACTTTTGCAGTGTGTTTTTGGATGATGGCTTATTACTTTTGCTGTGTTTTTTTTGTACTTATTGAAGTAAAAAACTATTTTGTTTAAGATACATGAATTATGTCCTTGAAGTAGCAATATGTTCCTGGGTGTATTAGCAAATACGAGGATCGCCAACAAAGAATTGGACTCGCGGCCACCGCCGCCTCGACGCCCAAACACGCCGCTTGGAGCGCACTTCGCCGTAAATCTTCGCAAAACGGTCGGACCTCGCGGTATATATCGCGCCATTCGCATATGGCTTCGTGCACGTTCTCAAACTTGTGCTATCTGCCCGAGCGACCTCTCACTAGATCGTCGGAGTGTCTTTGCAGGTACCACCCGAGGTGTTCTACGCGTGAAGCCAGGACCGGTCCTTTCACTCATTCAACGACCGACCCATTTGACGAATCAATCAACACTTCAACTCTTCATTGGTCAAGGTACGATCAATTGGCGACCACAGTGGGAGGCCCGTGCGCTATCCTACCTCATTCATGGCTCCACGCGACCGCCCGGCACGCGGGCCACTTCTCGACTCAATCCTCCGGCGAATCGCCAGCGAACCCGGAGGGCGTGGCCGCCACGGTCCACGAGTCTCGAGACTTCCGCGACAAGAACCTTTCAGCAAGGCACAACGATCGCGGACCTATCCTCCAACAGATTCAACCGGCCGTTCCTGGAGACTTGCCGCCCGAGCTGGTTGAAGCGGGCATTCAGGAACCTCTGCCGGACCATGTCACTCAAGCCGTTTTGCAAATCCTGCAAAACAAAAATCAGGTGATCGCAGACCGAGACGCGCTCATCTCTCAGTACGAAAGAGGGTCGGTTCGGGCGCCGCGTGCGGAAGACGGAGAACCCTCTGCTCGCCGCCGACCGGCGCGAAGACACCGCTCCCCTCCACGAAGGAGCATCTCTCGCCGGGAGAGCACCACCCACAACTCTCCTAAGAAGACGGCGCGGGCGCATGTGCTTCCCGGCGAGAAACAGCGCGAGACGCCGCTCGATGTCCGATGACTATGAAGATTCTAGCTACCGCCCCGACACCGGCCGCCACCCACCGTGTACTCCTCCAATGAGTCGTCCCGGTCACGCTCGGTCGAGAAGCGGATCTTGGGATTCTCGAGAAGAGCCGAAAAACTACGAGAGATGGAAGAATCGGGGGCGCCGTGATCGGCGGCCGGAGAGGCCAAAGCGGCGACCGAAGGCCTCCTCGACTTCCACCAACCGCCCGTCCGGGATTCTATGGAATGCCGCAACGCGAGGCATGCCTCGCAATGCAACCCTTTGGGTCGAACGACATTCGAGAATGAACACGGCCCGTTCTCCGGAGAGATCGGCGTTACAAAATTCCGAGAGATCTCCGCAAGCCGCCCAATCTCAACAAGTTTGACGGAGGAGATCCGCATAAACATCTCCGCTACTTCAATAATTATCGCTGCTATAGGGAATTGGGACCGACCATGAAATGCGTGCTTTTTCCCGATCCACCGGGCGGCCGAGCATTGGAATGGTGGGAGTCTCTGCGACCCAATTCCATCTCCTCGTGGGGACGACTGATCGTAATATTCTTGTCTCACTACACCGCAAACCGCGCCAATATCGGTATGAAGAATACTTGGACTCTGTTGTTCAAGGAGATAATGAGACGCCGAGGCGATATATCGACCGGTTTAACACCGAGGCCGAGTCCGTTCGTGACTTGTCGACAAGGACAAGCTAAAATATCTGAGCGTGGTATTATTCGGACCGACCACCGTCAGAAGAATTCACTCTTAACCATTACCAAGATCTCGGCTACTTTTAACGAGGGCTAACGTCCACATGGCGTCACGAAGAAATCTTGGCAGCAAGGAAGGCCGTCCGCGCACGACCCTAAAGAAGAAAATAGTAAGCGGCCAAAGGGCATGAAGGTCGCCGCGACAATCGGTCCGACTTTCGAGATAAGAAGTTCGATCATCGCACTCCTACCAACACCTCTATTGCACGATCTATAGCGAGTGCCAAAACAATGAATTTGTGGGAGTAAAGCGGCCGATCCACTTGTGCTCAAGAGAAGGGGCACGGCCGACCAAAAGGTATTGCCGTTACCACAAAAGCAAGTGGTCATGATACTAATGATCAGTATGGCCTCAAAGATGATATCGAAGAACTCATCCGAGAAAGGAAAGTTGAGAAAG
Source organism: Oxytropis ochrocephala (assembly GCA_020916435.1). NCBI lineage: Eukaryota > Viridiplantae > Streptophyta > Magnoliopsida > Fabales > Fabaceae > Oxytropis > Oxytropis ochrocephala. The sequence continues at coordinate 32,251,105 of CM037093.1, read as the reverse complement.
TATGTGAGGCTCGGAGGAAGGCGACCGACCTCAAGAGAAGCGAGAAAGAAGTCGATCCGCATCGAGGAAGGGTGCTCTAGTTGTTTCAAGCACCCAAGACAAAGACCGGTCCGAGGATCGAGAAGCTCCATGATCCGGGGGCCGCAACGCGTCGCAATGGTCATTCACGGTGGAAATCCGCTGGATCGTAGAGAATCAAATAAAGCTACAAAGAGGAAGTGGGGCGAGCTCCTCGATGGTCGGTTCAACGTCGGTCCCCCACCGGTCTCGAATAGACCCCATCTCGTTTGGAGATAGCGACTCTACACGATGGTAGGCCGAACGCTTATGTTCCGTTGGTAATCGTGGCGATTATGGCCAATCTTGAAGTTCAAAGAATTCTAGTCGACTGTGGGGTAGCTCGGCCGACATCATGTTTGAAGGCTTGATTGACAAGATCAAGGTCGATCGAAGCGAGATAATTCCCCAAGCCGAGCCTACTCCCCTAACGGGCTTCAATGGAGCAGTCACCTACCCGTTGGGGACGATTGAGCTCATGGTCACATTTGGTGACGACACTGGAGATAGCACTTTGTACAGGACGGTCCGCGCGACGTTCCTTGTACTCCCCAAATCATGCTATCGCGATCATCATTGGTAGACCGACCACGGCTAGAGGCCGTGGCATGGCATCAACGACACACCGAAGATGAAATTCTATAGCAAGGACGACCAGGTAGTTACCCTGGCGGCCGACCTAGAGGCTGCAAGACGAAGCCACGACCTGTATCAGCAAATTTGTGATGAGGTAGATCTTGGCCCAAACGTTCAAAGCGCCGTGAAGGCCATCAAGTCAACGCCATCGATTTGGATGCTCGGTATGATCCGCATAAATGACCCGCAGGATAACGATGATGACTTAGCCCGAGAACCGAAAAATAGGTTGAAAAGGCCGAACCTCATGGAGAACTAATGGATGTGCGGTTGGGAGACGACCCAACAAAGATACTCAAGCTTCGGTAGCGACCTCCACGGAGCAAGTGAAGCAAGACCTTGTGCAATGTTTGAGAGACTACGCCGACTGCTCGCATGGCGGGCATCGCACATGCCCGCATTCCTATCGGTAGCTCGCCATCAACTTTCGATCGATGAAGGGTCGCTTCTGGCCGCTCAAAGACGACGTACTCGAACGAGGAAAAATCTCAAGCCGCCGCAAAGCGCCGCTGAGGACCTCATAAAGGCCAATTTCATAGAAGAGATCAAGTACACGACCGGTTGTCCAATGTCGTGTTGGTCAAAAAAGAAGAATGGTAAATGGAGGATGTGTGTAGACTACACCGATCTAATAAGGCATGCCCGAAGGATGCCTTCCTCGTACTCCAACATCGACAAGTTGGTCGATGGGGCCTCGCTACAAATTACTCGTCTTTTCTCGACGCTTACTCGTGGTACAATCGGATCACGATGTATCCCCGATCGACACAAGACAAAGATTCATGACAGATCGGGAAATTTTCAGTACAAGGTGATGCCTTTCGGCCTGAAGAACGCTGGAGCGACCTACCAGCGGATGATGAACAAGATCTTCAAAAGGCAGATCGGTCGAATCTCAGAGGTGTACTTGGACGACATGATCATCAAAAGCGTGACCGACCCGGATCATGTGAGCGACCTCGGGGAGATATTTGAAGAAGCTAGGAAGAACTCACTTAGATCAATCTCGAGAAGTGTACCTTTGGGGTGGGCCTACAGATTCTTGGGCTTTCACCGACCGAAAGAGGATAGAAGCAAACCCCGAGAAGTGCGGGCGGTGGTCGCCGATATGAGGCCGCCCACAACTAAAAAAAAGAAATACAACAATGAATGGCATGGTGGCCGCTCTGTCGTGTTCATTCCCAAAGCGGCTCGCAAGTCGCCTTCATTGCTTAGATCAAAGAAAGAGGTGGATTTTGAGTGGGTGACCAATGCCGAGCATTGGGCGAATTGAAAAGCAAGCTCGACCAATCCGCCAATTATGACTAAGCCGGCCGGGCGAGACATTGTACTGTATTTGGCCATCACGAGAAGAAGTTACGGCGCCGTGTTGGTCGAGAGAGTGCGGTGAAACAAAATCCGGTCTACTTTATTAGTAAAGTGTTGCGAGGCGAGCCGAGGTACCGAAAATAGAGAAGTTTGCTCTTGCACTCGATCGCCGCTCGAAGGTTGAGGCCCTACTTCGTGGCCCACCGTGTCGTGGTAAGGACCGATCACCCAATCGAGCAAGTCCTCCATCGGCGGACCGGCGGGGCGAATGATAAAGTGGGCGGTGGAACTCGGTGAGTTTGGCATTAAATTTGAATCCAGATCGGCGCGCAAAGCGCGGTGTTGGCCGACTTTATAGCGAAATGACTCCTACCCCGTAAGATCAAGTCAAACGACACGGATCTTGCACGTAGATGGGTCGTCTAATAGCAAAGGAAGTGGAGCCGACCTAATACTAGAAAATTCTGAGGGCCTGGCTGTGGAGGTGTCTTTGACTTTCGCTTTCCATACTTCGAACAATCAGGCCGAATATGAGGCGTGTATAGCCGGCCTGCAGCTCGCCAGAGACTTCAATGTTGACCGAGTTGAACTTCGATCGGACTCCTTGCTGGTCGTCTCGCAGATCAAAGAATTATATGATGCTAAGGACGACGTGCTGAAGAATTACCTAGCCAGTAAGAGAGCTTCTCAAGCAGTTCGACCGGGCGGAAGTGACCCATGTGCCTCGGACCGAAAATGTTCGAGCAGATATACTATCAAAGCTGGCAAGTACCAAAACTCCGGGGAATCACAGAAGTGTGATTCAAGAGACTCTAAATCGGCCGAGCGTTTCGACCAAGCCAAGTCAGTCAGTGGCCGTTCTGTGCGTCGACGCGGATTCAGATTGGATCACCCCTATCCTTAGATACATTGTTGAAGGGGAAGAACCGAGCGATCCAAAGCAAGCTAAGTTGGTCAGGCTCAGAGCGACCAAGTATTCGGTTATAGAAGGAAGGTTGTATAGAAGAGGGTTCTCCTCACCACTGTTAAGGTGTCTTGCGTCGGTCGAAGCCGACCATGTCCTGAGGGACATTCATGAAGGTGTTTGTGGAAGTCACCAAGGCGCCTGCCCAGTAGCTAAAAAAGGCTCTCGTGGCCGCTATTATTGGCCGACCATGGACGAGGATGCCAAGAAGCTCGTTCAGAAGTGCAAGAAATGCCAAATGCATGCTGATGTCCACATTGCACCTTCCACAGAGTTGCAAAGTCTTGTCTCACCTTGGCCGTTCGCTTGGTGGGGCATGGATCTGCTAGGCCCGCTTTCCACTGCTCCCGGGCCGCTTCAAGTTCTTGATCGTGGCGGTAGATTATTTTACTAAGTGGGTCGAGGCCGAGCCTCTTGCAACCATCACCTCTACGAAAGTGAGCAAATTCTTCTCGGTGTGTGTTGGCCCGCTTTGGGATCCTCAAAGCAATTGATAACGCATAACGCGGCACCAGGTTCACGTACAAGAGATTCGGAGAAATGTTGGCGACTTAGGGTAAAACAGCGTTTCACCTCGGTCGAGCACCCTCGACTAACGGCGGTAGGCGGCGCCAACAGAGTAATCTGCGTGGGTTGGGCGAAGACTCGATGAAGCGAAAGGAAACTGGGTCGAAGAGCTGCAGTCCGTTCTATGGGCTTACAGGACGACCCCTCACTCAACGACCGGGGAGTCCCCATTCAGACTGGTATATGGGACTGATGCTGTGATACCCATAGAGATGGGCGAGCTGAATTGGAGAACTTCGAATCCCCCTACAGTGGTTGACAACGACCGAGCTATTCGAGAAGAATTGGACCTAATTGAAGAACTGCGCACCCAAGCGTCACTAAGAGAGAAATTGATCAAACAGAAGGTCGCAGCCAGGTACAACACTCGCGTGCAAAAGAGAGACTTCACGGTCGGTCAGCTCGTTCTAAGACGGGCCGACGTAGGAAACAAGAATGCACGCCAAGGGAAGCTCGCACCAAATTGGGAAGGTCCATACAGGGTCATCAACAAGACTGGAAAGGGGGCTTACGAGCTGGAAACCATGGATGGGGCGACTATCCCTAGAACATGGAATGCAGAGAAACTTAGAAGATATTACGTTTGAATGTAACGAACGACTTGAATGTAATAAATGACCGACCTATCAATAAAAAGCGGTGCAGCGCTCTTTTCCCATCGGGTTTTTTTACAGAGGCCTGACCTTTAGAAATATGATGTGTTCTTTACTTTCTCGCAAGAATGTATGACCGGTCGCTCAAGATTGCCCGTGGCAAAGGAGCGATCGAAGATTTATCAAAATTGATTAGATCGTCGAAACGATCTACCTCGAGAAACATCGAAATGGCCCGAGGTTAGATAACCCGCAAACTTCGTGTCGTCGAAACGATGCGACACACGTGCACCGAGCCGCACAAACGACGGTCACCGAAGTTGATTTCGAGCGAGCGCCATCGAAAATGGCCCAACAACGTTAGGTCGTCGAAACGATCTATATCGAGCGCCATCGAAATGGCCCAAGGGTTAAGTTATAACCCATCGCAATAGGCCGTCGAAGCGACCTACCTCGAAAAACCACCGAAATGGCCCAAGGGTTAAGTTATAACCCATCGCAATAGGCCGTCGAAGCGACCTATCTCGAAACGGCCCAAGCAAGGGTCACCGAGTGGGCACCGTCAACGAGTGCCGAGCGACCTAAATCCAAAGTTCGTAAACTTAGAAAAATAAATGCGAAACAATCAGATTCAAGCAAACAAACAAATTAAACAGAAATAAATTGTCATTACAAACAAGGGACGCCCGGTCGAAGCCGAGCGCCCACTAATTGAAAAACTGCACGAAGGCAGGAAAATTGTTGTGCCCGAAGGCAAGTTAAACTGTTACAAGAATTACACCGCTCGCAGGCGGGCTTCAGAGGCTTCAGAAAAGGACGGTGGCCGGTCGAACGACATTTCCATGTTCATCTCTTTGCTCAGGCAACATGATCTTGTTCTCCGCCACGTAATGGGCGGGCTTAATCATCTTCTCATCGAAGTTGATTTTCAGATCCGCATTCAAGGCACGCGCCTGAGCAAGAGCGTTATAGAACCGCCGATTCGCGCCTCCCGACCGACACAGGCAACCATTTGGATCTTCGCCTGCAGCTCGGCATTCTCGGCCTCCAGCCTGGCCTTATCCTTCTCCACGGATTCAAGGTCAATCTTCAGACTGTTCACCTGGCCAGCAAGCTCCTTATTCCTCTTGGCAAGTTTAGCCCGGTCCTCCTCGCCCCGCTGAAGGGCTTCTTTCTTGGCCTTGGCGAGCTTGTCGTACTTCGCCTGCAGCTCAGTCAAAGACTCCTTAGCAGCTCGAGCCCCTGCAAATAGAGATCGTCCAGCTATTAGTCGGTCGATCTAAGGTGAAAGAAATAACGGACTGGAAGAGTAAAATACCTTCAGCTTCGGCCCCAACCTCGGCCATGATTTTGTCTATCCCCAGGCAGAGAGAAGCGCAGACCTCCATCGGCCGCTTCCTGAACCAATCGAGCTCGACCTGTCCTAAACCCTCGAGCGAGAGAATAGGAAGGTCGGCCTTGGCGGAGTCCATGTTCCGGTCGTCAAGCCTTATCCGCTTGGCGGAGCGATCGTCATTACGAGCAGGCGACCGAACAGTTTGGCAAATCTGCGCCGGCTTATTCTTTTGGCCCTTGGGAGTAGGGGGCACCTTGGAGGACGACTCAGGAACATCCCCCGGCCGAGATCCGTCATACCTCTTAGCTCCTGGAATTGCAGCAGGGTTCAGCACTGACTCGAGCACGGCCCAATTTTTACCGGCCATTCTTTCTGCAAAATAACGAGTTATGAGTTAGAAGAAAAGATTGACATCAAAAATATAAAGGAAAAGTTCAAAAGCAAACCGATTTCGGCCTCGGTGCACCCCTCGTGCAAGACAAAGGGGCGGCAAGGTATGTCGCCTTAGTGGTGCCGGACGCATCATGCCCGCCAACGCGATCATCATCAAGAGATCGCAGTCGGCCTCCCCCAAATCTTTGGTTGAGTAAATGTAATCCCGTGCCGCTGCGCGAGTGAGCCTCGTTCCACATGATGGGAAAGTAAGGTGGGCCGAGCATTCCGTCCGTTGGACCTCCGACACGGCCTTACCAAACCTCCTCGGTGGGAACGATCCGTAAATCTTGGCTTTTCGGGCGCTCCCAACGACTCTGGAATGCTTTGAAAAAGCGGTGGTGGGTCTTCGCATCTTAAAGGAGACTTGCTCCTCTTCTCCTTGTTGGCCTTCTCCACGAGCCATCTCACTCAAAGAGAGCAAAGAAAAGCATCATCGACACCGCCGACCCACCTTGGTCAAGTGACACCTCAAAGGTCTTTAAAACGCCCATGCGTTTGGATGAAGCGAAGGGGCGACCCGATATATGGCGCGGGCGTCGCGTTGGAATTCGGTAAAAGGAGGGTAATCTTCATCTTCTCGAACACGAGCCGATACATCGTGAACTTGAAGTTGGAAGAATAAGTTGCGATATCTTCGCCGTCCTTCATGCCTCTTACCCTCCAAACGCGGTGAGTCATCAAGGCGGCTCGCAGGTCGGGCAAGCATCGTGGCGACGATATAACGCTCCTATTAGAGCGAAGAGTTTCCGATACCCAAGACATGTCGATATATCTCGAGCTACATCGGCTTGACTTCGCCGACCTTCGTTCGACCTCCGATGTTGACTTCCGCACGAAATGCGGCTTCGGGCCGAATCACTTCTTCCTCGTGGGCGCCTCCTCCTCGGCGGCGCCGGCCTCTACCATCTCCTCGTCCGCGATCGGGGCGACGCTTAGGCTCTTCATCATCAATGATCACCACCTCAACGCGTCTTCCTCTCCTCCCGGTGGAGTGTTGCACTCCGCTCTTGAGAATGAACGGACCTTGACCCGCAGCTCTTTGAACCGGTCGACCCTCGGCCGGAGGAATGGGAAGTCGAGCTCGTCATCGCTCGAGGAACCACTCAAGAACAAGAACCTTTGTCGCCCAAGAAGAGTTAGGCTCTTCCTCGCGGAGATTGGGGTCGCCTACCTCGACATGTATGGAGCGAAAGATTGCGGTGGTTTTCCGAATACGGTGGTCGGTTCGTCCGTGGCATGCAAAAACACCGTGATAAAGGGAATGAGTCGGTCGGCCCGAGCACTCATGAGAGAGGGCGATTTGGCCATCCTCGACCGACCCCCTATCACGAGGCGTGGAAAAGCACGGCAGTACTTTCAAGTAAAAACTCAAGCTTAAAAAGTAAAGGAGAGATCGATCCATACCTTAGCGGATGTAGTGGATCGGTCGCTAGTAGACGTAAACAAACTTTGGATGCAAGTCACGGCGGACGAGTCGGTCGTTGGCGAGCAATTCTTGGAAGTGTGAGAAATGAACTCGTGAAGGGCTATTTATAGTGCGATTTACGCGCGAAGGGGACCGGGATACGAAGAGTCACAACACTTCGTCTTCTCACCAATGGTTGCCTCGGCACAACCTCGAGACACCAAACGTCACGCCTTAAATGGCATTAAAGATCAACCGTCACAACAAAGACGGCCAATGGTTGACGAAGCGGCGACACCGCCTGCGCAGAAAGCGAACGGCGCGCGCGCTTTCGTCAAGATAACTCCACTCACGGGGCATCGATTCAAGCCTCGGCCGCTTTCTTAGCGACCTAGGCTTGGGGGCAATCGTTCTCGGGTGTATTAGCAAATACGAGGATCGCCAACAAAGAATTGGACTGCGCGCCCCGCCTCGTCTCGACGGCCCAACACGCCGCTTGAGCGCACTCGCCGCCGAAATCTTCGCAAAACGGTCGGACCTCGCGGTAGATATATACGCCATTCGCATATGGCTTCAGGTACGTTCTCAAACCTTGTGCTATCTGCCCGAGCGACCTCTCACTAGATCGTCGGAGTGTCTTTGCAGGTACCACCCGAGGTGTTCTACGCGTGAAGCCAGGACCGGTCCTTTCACTCATTCAACGACCGACCCATTTGACGAATCAATCAACACTTCAACTCTTCATTGGTCAAGGTACGATCACAATATAAGGATCATTATGTTTTTTAAATTGGTTTATTTCAGTATCAAATTGTTCCAATTAACAAGTTAGTGATGCTGTTAGACCACTATTGACTTATCAGAGGAAGAAAAAGACCTCTGCTACTGCAAAACAGTGAGCAGAGTATTTTAAGTTCTGTTTTACTATGTTTTACAGATATGCTATTTGTATTTTTCTATTAGCTTTATGACATGTTTTAATTGCAATTGTTTTGATTAGTTAGTTAGTTAGTTTCTAGCCATTAGGAGTTAGTTATAGTAGTTAACAATTTGTTACTAACTTGTGCTCTTTCTCCCCTAGTATATATAGGAGAGATAGGACAAGGGTTAGCATCATCTTGTTCATTGCTTTTAGATTGCTGATCGGGTGATCAGTGCAGGCGCCTAGTGAGCGTCCGTGTAACTATTTCTTTTTAGCCTCGTGGCCAATAAAATGGCTCTGTGTGAGCCGGAGAGTGCTCACTACAGATTCCTTACCTCCATAGCTCTACCAGATGCAAATGATATATAATAGGGTAGTTATTTGTTTTGGTTGTTCGTAATAGCAACGGTTTTGTAGCGTTGTTGTTGACATGGATTCTTAAAATAAATAGGGAACATTTTTTTCGTGTTGCCAATGACAGCAGCGATTTTACTTTATCAACAAAAATGGTTTTAGAGTGTTGCCATATCTAGCAACGATTTTTGTTTCAATATATAATGAAACGGTTCTCTAGTGTTGCCATATCTGACAACGCTTTTTACGTGTTGCCATACCTGGCAACAAATCTTAAATGTTGCCAGAACTGAAAACTGTTTGCGACTGTTGCCATAGCGTGGAAACAAAAACTGTTGCCTTCCAGCTTTCAATAGCAACAATTTTTCGTCTGCATTACCGTAGGGTCAAAATGTTGTAGTGCACTATCGACTAAGTCAACCAAACATTTAAGAGTATTTTCTCTAAACATATAGTCAAAATAAAATTCAAATTCACCAAATCAATTGCAAAATAAGTCATTTAACAATATAAGTAATAAATATTACTTTGAGGTGTCACATAAATCCATTAATAAAAATAATTGAAGGTTGGCAACTCGTTATCTCTTGCAATAGCCACAAAAATCATGAACTATTAATTAATTAATTAGCCTTAAGCCATTCGCATAGTCTAAAGCCATTATAACTTAATGTTCATGGCAGCCCATTATCTCCTGCAATAGTCATAAACATCTTAAACTATTAATTAAACTATTAATGGATTATTTTCACTTTTAGAGTATATGGTTTTTTTAACATTTTTAGCACGCCTTTTCAATCTCTTAAAGATAATTATCTTTTTCATCATTTTGAGAAGTCAGTTTATGCTATTTATGAAAAACAATATACAATCTCCTTAAAATATATTTTTTATACAATGTAAAATAATTTGTGTTTTATTGAAATTTTAATAAAATTACACGCCTTAGAATATTTGCATACCACAAACACAATAGGAATTAATCACAAACTCAAACACACAGAAATATATAAAGACACTCACCTATACTTGACTAATTTAAATAAATAATTAAGTTATATATAATTACTTAATGTTTATGTTTCAAACAAGTATTTCTAAATTATATTATTAATGCATCATATTAAGTATTTAGAAAACATTTTGAAAGGAATTGGTTGTGCATTGCTATAAATAAAGCTATATTGTGTAATACAAAAGACATCACAAACTTGAGAAATCAATACAGATTTGAGAATATAAGAATAAAAAAGAGTTATGGCAGTGAATGATGTGAAGAAATGTATTGTCATGCTAATGATTATGCTAGTTGTAACACAAGCTCATATAAATCAATCTCAAGAAGTTGAGCCAAATAGACCTTTTAAGGTTCTTATTACTAATTGGCATGATTGTGTGCTAAAGTGTATTCAAATATGTGCTGTCAATAGCAAAAATGATTGGAAGTGCATCGAAAATTGTGGAAACATTTGCAAGGCTATATTTCCAATACCAAATTCTCCTTAAAAGGTAACCATATTTTCATTTTCTTCTCATCTTATATCTAATCTTTTGTAACAGTTTTCTTTATTTTTTATCATAAAAAACCTTAAATATTTTTATACTATTAAATTAATTTGTTGTTTTTGTCTTGATAGAGCCTCCTATCATGCAGACATACACTGGTTTTAGCTTGGAGGCTTGCAGCAAATAAAAAATAATAATTTGTATGCTACATGAGACTCTAATTAAGAAAATGTACTCACAAAAATAGACAATTATGTCAAACTGTAATAAATTAATTTTTATTCAAAGTACCTATTTTCTATTTTTATAATTCATTTATCCTGGCATAATTTTTTCCTTGTTTGTTTTTTCTGATGACCTATTGAAGTCAGTCATGGAAATAATTAGATAATTAATTAAATAACTAATAAGTAGCGGTTTGAAAAGTAATAATCGTACACCGAAATAAGAAAACAATTAACAGGACTATGCTAGTTGATTATGCTAATGCTAATGATTAGACCATTGATAATGCTAATTAACAGGGAGTGTGATAAGGCTAATGATTATGCTAGTTGTTACACGAGCTCATGAGGATATCAATCAATCTCAAGAAGTTGAGCTAAATAGACCTTTTAGGATTCTTGTTACTATTTTCCAAGATTGTCTTGAGAAGTGTCTCTAACTATGTCGTGGCTATAATCTAAATGATACAGGATGTTGGACAAGATGTCGAATGCTTTTCTATGATATCCATGTGTAACAATGTGATTTAGAAAAAAAAATCAACAATGGTATCCATATTTTCATTTTCTTCTCATCTTATATCTAGTATTTTGTAACAATTTTTATTTTTTTTGTCAAAAAAAAAAAACAACAATCTTAAGTACTTTTATGCTATTAAATTAATTTTTTGTTTTTGGCTTAACAGGACCTCACATATGGAAAAAATAAAAATAATAGTTTGTATGCTACGTGAGACTCTAATTAAGAAAAGGGGAAATTACACTCACCTCCCCTGAAGTCTAGCTAAATGTCACACACCTCCCATCTAGTTTCCTCTTGATAATAACCTCCCCTCAATTTAACACTGTTAGTGCTCTATTCGGTTTTAGAAAGGAAACTAGTCGCGCGCGCGTGATTTTTTCATCTTTCTCTTTCATTCATGCTCTCTGATTGATTAAAATTTTAAACTCTGAAATCTGAATATACAATTAGAAAGATTACTTCCATTTCCTAAAATTTTAATGCACCATTATAAAATATTTCATCCACATTTGTTAGTTCTGAACAAGATTTCATTCCCTAATATCGGAACCTATCATCACAAAGATTTAATCCATATTCCTTCATCTCATCCCAAGAAAACACTTCATATTTCATCCATGTGTTTTCCTTTAAATTTTTTGGTTTCTCATCTTTCTTTTGTTCCGTCAATTCTTAAAGATTGCTCTCACTTCTTACTGCTTTGGGTGTGATACTTGGAGGACAACTTCTCTTTTATATGCACAACCATTACAATTTTATAAACCGAACCCAGTCTTTATAGCTTATTTACATGTATGTTTTAGATTGAAAGTGCTGAGCAGAGAGAACACATTCGATTAGAGAAAAAGGGGGAATGAGAAGGGTGCTAACTAGAGAGACTTGAGTTCCAATTTTTGATGAAAAAGTGCAGAGCGGAGAGAGGTCACATGGTTTCTTAACGGAAGTCACAAACACAAATGGTGTTAACTTCGAAAGGGGTGTTAATGTCGTGAGAAGAAAAAATAAGGGAGGTCATTGTTCAATTTAAAACTAGAGGGGAGCTGTGTGGTATTTGACCAAAACTTAAGGGAGGTGAGTGTAATTTTCCCTTAAGAAAATGTACTAACAAGAATTCGCAATTATGTCAAAATATAATAAATTAATCTTTATTCATAATGCCTATTTTTATTTTTATAATTTATTTATCTTGGTATAACTTTTTCTTGTTAGTTTTGTATGGTGATCTATTAAAGTCAATAATGGAAATAATTAGTCAATTAAATAACTAATAAGTAGCGATTTAAAAAGTAATTATCGTTACCCAGAATAAGAAAACAATTAACATGCTATTACGAGTTTTTTCACTAGTTTAAAGTATTTTCTAGACGTGTGCGGGCTTATAGTAGCATGCTATTTTTCGTCACATTGTTATCGTAGTTTTTTAATTAAAAAACTACTTTACCTTTCATTATTAAGATAAGAAAAACCTCAACTCCACATCCAAAAAAAATATAAACCTCAACTGCTTCCTGAAGTTTGGCCTCGAAACCATCTCTTGAGAAACCCATCTTTAACAAAGGAGCAAAAGTCTTCATCTTTCCAATCAAAATAGAAATAAACCTCCTATATGAAACTTAATCTTCCCAGTTAGGTTTTTTAGTTCTTTCTTCTTAGCCTCCAAATTCACCTTAGCCTTGTTTTTATCCACTTCAATTCCCTAATTAGCCTTGTTCCGAATTTATTAAAAAAAAGAAAAGGAAAAAGACAGAGAGAAACGAAGGGGGGACTAGACAATAATAACTCAAGCTAGATATACAAGCTAGAAACAAGCCAGATTAAAAGGATTCAGAGGCAGAATTAGCTTTTGAGCAAGTATTGTAACCAACAACCAACTACCGTTGCTGTCTGAATTTCTTCATTTGAGACTTGGACAAACGACCAACTAGTACAGACGTAATTGTTCTATACGAGTCAGAAGTCACTGGATCACCAACACCATCTGAAGATTCATCCCAGAGCTTTCTTAAAATATTCATGTCAGATTCAACTACCGGGTTCGATGTAGCAACGTGATCTGAGACAGCAGGCACATTTTCATCACTTGAGACATCCCCCACTTCTCCCCTAAAATTCTCATGTCAGGAACTTCTACAATGTTTGAAGAGGGGGCATCTAGCTGATTCGTGGGAGATTGGGTTGAAGAAGAGTGAACCGCCTCCAAAGAGTTAACCGGAGAACTCTGAACAGAAAGCGAATCAAGCCTAGTGGTGGGAGGCTGAGTGGAATCACTACCCGTTCGGCTAGCTGCGAATGTGCTAGCCATCAAAGGCTTACCAACATCTGCAGTAGCCGAGGCAGGGATAAAGGATTCATCCGTAAGAGCCGTGGTAGAATGCGTGACATTCTCTCTAGTCTCAATCGACAAGGGATCCCCTTGCTGTTTATGAGTCTGGGAGGGTTGCTCATAAGAGTTCCCTTGTTGCTGGTTTACCTGAGTGGAAGTCTCCACTTGCTGCTGGTTTAATTGAGTAGAAAAATCCCCTTGCTGCTGAGATTTCTCATTATTAATAGCCTTATGCTTAGGCACATACACCTGTTTTACCTAATGAGTCCTTCCTTTACAATAACTATTGGTATGACCAACAATATTACAATTCGAACAATAGGAAGGCAAGTTTTCATATTCAATGCCAACTGAAAAAGCATAGCCCGGCCTCTCAACTAGGATGTGATCCCTAAATGTTAATTTCAGGTCTATATCAACCAAGAGACGAGCAAAGTGACCAAAAGATCTATCAAATGGACTTTTGCTTGTTGTATCATCTAGTCTAAGTGGAGTTCCAACACAACTAGCAATTGCAAAAATAATTTAGGGTCTCCAATATTCTTGAGCCAGTCTTGTAATCCTAATCCAACATTGAGCATTTGTATGTTTGATCTTGGAAGGATTAAAATCAGACTGCCAGGAAAACAGACGAAGCAAACCTGGCTTGCACTGCCAAAAGGTTTGTGACTGGATTCTTTGTTAATCGTCGACACAAGAAAAAGAGAATTCGTAGTATCATTTCCCTAAAGAAATCAATCCCCACTTACCTGTTGGTTTCCAGAGAGTTTGGAGTTTGGGTTTCAAAGTATCTATCTTGATAGGAGCGTCTCCCTTTGAAAGTATAATTCTTCCATGAAGGTGTGATTTGCATTCTTCCAGCCCTATCCTATACTCCTCTTCCGGGATCGAGATAGATAAATCATCTCCTTTGAAGCACGGACGAGGAAGTTGGCTAATGTCACATGTCTTGTTTTTGGATTCCACCAAAACTTGTGCAAAAGATTTAACATTGATTTCCTATTTGTGAACATTCTGGTTGGAATCAAAAAGAAAAGGGACCTCAAGTCCCACCGGCGCGCAGTCATCAGGAACAATGGCCATCAGATCGGGGAATAGTGCCTTTAACTCTTTCAGAGCAGGCGTTGGGACCGAAAAAGCAGGTCTGACCAACGCTTCAATCGTCGCTGACACGCCTGCACTGCCTGCGTCGCGATTGGCTGGCACGCCTGCAACGCTGCTTTGATGGTGATGGGTCTGCTCAGGTTGTACCGCGTAATGTCTAGTAGGCGCCGAAGTGACAGCTGTCGTCTGCCTCAGCTGCAACACGCCATACGGCGCTATAGGGATCTGTCTCTTCAAAGAAGAAACTGAGATGGAAGCTTCAGGGAACAAACTATTCACTAACTGACGCGCGTTAGGGACAGATCCACGCAGTGCTCAGTCACTGTCAATCATGAGAGTCTAGAAAGGCGGGATCTGCAAAACCTTAGTAGAGCATGTTAACGTCGTGATAATCAACACCTCCTCATCAAAGTTTTCAAAAAATGATCTCTTGAGAAACCTATCCTTAACAAAGGAGCAAAAGTCTTCATCTTTCCAATCAAAATAGAAATAAACCTCCTATATGAAAATTAATCTTCCCAATTAGGTTTTGTAGTTCGTTCTTCTTAGCCTCCAAAATCACCTTAGCCTTCTTTTTATCCACTTCAATTCCCTAATTGTAGACTAAAAAACCAAGAAAGTAACCAACCCATACTCCAAAAATGCACCTGGAAGGACTCAATTTAAGATTGAGGAGTCTCATTCTCTTCAAAAGCTTGTTCCAACTCTTCCAAGAGTTGTTGAAAACCTTTGAAATTCACAACCACATCATCAATGTATACCTCCATACTTATGTGATTAGATCGTTAAAAATGATATTCATAGCCCTCATGTAGGTAGCCCCTATATTTTGGAGTTCACGACCACCAATAGAATCATGTTTCTTTGAGATCACGCCTACTGGTTTCTAATAAGGAGTACTAGGTTGGGTTTTAGTATTGCCCTTGTACTTTTGTTGTCTGGACGTGGGCTTGTGTGACTTTTCCTTGCCCTTATCAGATCGGGCCATTAATATGGCTGTACCCTTTCCTTTATTAATGTTCTACTCAACATTTCACAACTGTACTAGCATCAGGTCTCAGTTGAGCTAACGATCGAGATGCTCTCCAAGATGAGAAGCTTGCTCGCTCTAGGTTGTTTTCGAGATGGTCGTGAGATGAGTGTTGAGTTGATGACTGAGATGCAGCTTCTCGAGTTGATTCGATGAGGGGGCACTACTAGAGAATGGGAGATTTCATATGAAATTTCAAACGGATTTGGGATAGATTTTAAATGATTTTCGAATGGAATTAAAACTGATATGTAGTTTGTGATGGATTTCGTATAAAATGTCTCCCGTTCGAAAAACCCTCATTGAAAATTCAAGAAATTCGTCCCAACTAATTTTGAACGAATTTCAAATAAATTTTAGACGAAATCCTTCTGAAATCTTTTCAAAATCCGTCTCAAATGTGTGCGGAATCCTTCTTAAATATTTTTCGTCCGAAACTCGTCTCAAAATTATCCGAATTATAATATAGTTTCAGATGAAACCTATTCTGTCTGAAATTTCCGTCCAAGAAAGTTGTTTTTCTAGTAGTGGGGGTGATACCTACATACATTCTGATGTTTCAGTTAGCATATGGATTGGGTGATGTGAGTTAATAAATGTGTACCTGTAGAAATAAATGAAGCGCATATATATAGGCAGAAGCATTAAGGTGAACAGAACTCCATCTATTGGATATTCTGTATTAATCTCCGTCGTCCACTAGTCCGTTGATCAAAACATTCCTACGGCCCAACGGATTGCTTTCTTGAGTATTTATCCAATCCGGAACAGTAAGTTACAAAAAATGAAAAACAAACAAAAGGGAGTAGGAAAGAAAGGGAGAGTGAGGGAAAGAGAGTGGAAAGATCAAAAGGGGAAATTTATGGTTCATCACCTCATTTTCTTTCTTCCATCATTAGTATTATACGATTCTCATCTTCCGCATCATTCTTCACTCTAAAATTAAAAATTGTACACCTCCATAAAACCGCCTATACATAACCCAAAGCGTTGTTTTTGAGCAAACTTAGGAGACTTGCATGTCATTGATTCTGGAAGAATATGGGTTCAGGGTAGTAGGAGCCAACAGTACCGTTTCTGCAAAAAATAATGTTCATGGATCTTTGTGGTTTTGCAAGTTCAAGAATGGAATTGAATTAGGGGTTAGAAGTTTGAAGAAAAACAGGGGTCCATAGGAACTTGAATTTGGAAGATACAACTTGGGTTTTAGAGCACAAGTTTGTGGGAATAAAGGAGCTTCAAGTGAGATACTCATAACTAATTCTGCACAAAAATAGTTTTGGAACACACCTTTGAGGCTTTGAAACATTGTTGGTGTAGGTAGATTTGCAGTATAGGTAGATTAAGTAAGTAATATATGTTTGATTTTTAAATAAGATTGAGTTTATTGATTTTTTTAAATATGTTTAAAAATTGTAGAATGAATTATGTGCTAGTTTATTGATTTCATATGGGGTAGTGTATATAAGAAGAGGGAGAGGTGCGCCTAAAATAAGGGTAAAATAGACAATTCCACCCCAAACTCTCATTCCCACTAATACACTCAGCTGAAATTTTCCATCACAATCACTTTTACTTAGTTGAAAAAGAAAAGAAAGGGAGTTGAGGGAAAGAGAGATAGAGTGGCGAAGGGAAATAGAGGAGAAAAGGGAAGTTGAGAGAAACACCATAAAAAGCATGATTGAAACTGATCTTTTTTTTCTCTTCGTTGCAACTATTAGTTACTAAATCTTAGTGAATCAAGACTCACATTTAAAAAAGAACCTTAAAGAACTTCTCTTCATCTTCACCCTAGTGGGTTTTCAAGTTAAATGCCAAGCTAGGGAGCTAGAGGGAGCTTGGATGATCATTGCATGTTTGAAGTGGGAGCTGCAATGGGTAGTCTAAAAGCTTGGATGATGAATAGTTTGAAAACTTGTGTTGAACACTGAAGTTTTATTTTGGAGTGTTTTTTTGTACTTTTGCAGTGTGTTTTTGGATGATGGCTTATTACTTTTGCTGTGTTTTTTTTGTACTTATTGAAGTAACAAACTATTTTGTTTAAGATACATGAATTATGTCCTTGAAGTAGCAATATAAGGATCATTATGTCTTTTAAATTGTTTCATTTTAGTAACAAATTGTTCCAGTTAACAAGTTAGTGATGCGAATGATATAGAATATGGTAGTTATTTGCGGTTGTCTGTAATAGCAACAATTTTATAGCGTTGATGTTGATACGGATTTTTAAAATAAATAGGGAACAATTTTTTCGTGTTGCCAATTACAGCAACGGTTTTACTTTATCAACAAAAACGGTTCTCCATTGTTTCCATATCTGGCAACACTTTTTACGTGTTGCCATCCCTGGAAACAGATCTTAAATGTTGCCAGAACTGAAAACTGTTTGCGACCGTTGCCATAGCACGGAAATAAAAACTGTTGCCTTCCAACTTTCAATAGCAACAATTTTGCGTCTGCATTGCCTTAGGGTACAAAAAACTGTTGCCTTTAGTTTAGGCAACACTCGAAGGAACATCGGTATCAAAATCATTGCCAAAGGTTATGACAACAGTTTTTTGGCTTTAGGAGATGGTTTTCGACCGTTGCCGTAGGGTCAAAATGTTGTAGTTCATTATCGACTAAGTCAACCTAGCATTTAAGAGTATTTTCTCTAAACATATGATCAGCGGTCGTACGCGGATCAAAATAAGTAAGAAAAGAAAAAATATAGTAACAAGGTAAGTTAACCTTGGTCGTCTCACAAGGACCTCCAAAACTAAGATTACCAAAATCATGACCGAAAAAACAATAAAGAAGGTTTTTTTTTTAGTAAAAGAGCTTGATGTTTAAGGAATAAAATAAATTAAAGATAGGCAATCAATCCATTGGTTTCAGGTGCGTTTCTTGGATTTATCAGGGGTTCTAAAATAAAGATTTGTGCAAGAGGTTTGATAATTCTTGATTGACAATAAATCAATCGAATTCACACCATTTTAAAGGAAGCGTCAAAACAGTGTATTAAATCAATCGTGATAGTGAACACGCGCCAGTAACACAATTAATATCATAATTGAATTCTGCCAATCGTATTGTTCCTGCCTGGCTGAAATCCCGACATGGATTGGGCTAGGCCCAATACGAGTCCAAATGTAACAGTGCGCACCGCTACCCGAACTACGACATCCCGTATCGAACGGCCAAGATCCACCGCCCGGATCCGACGCTCAAGACCAGCCACCTTCTTCTATAAATACGGGTGCTACCCCCCACTTCCAGGTATGCTTTAATTTTTAACTCACGAACTGACTTAGGCATCAGAGTGTCTGCATGTACACCCCACCCGACGTGGGATTCGTGACTACCTCGGACCACTCGGGCTCAATCTTTAAGGACCGAGCTCCATCGTAAAGCAACACGAAGCAAGAGACTCAAGTACCCCGAATCAGATAATTCCCGAGATCCAGTACCGAACATTTGCGACCATAGTGGGAGCTTAATCGTTCGCGTCCGCTCTATCTCATTCCTACCCTCGGTCTTTAACAACTTCACCTCAGCCCATGGCTCTACGAGGACGTCCCCCGACTTGGGCGCAGTCCCGAGCTCAGGCCGCTAGCACCGTAGCTCACTCACAGCCTGTCGACACCCCTGAAGGTCACTTTCAGACATTGCCATACGAAGAAGTTTCTGTCGTACCCGCCTTGGTGAGACCTCCATTGCCAACACCAGCTCAACCAGTCGACCATACTCCGGCCAAAATTCAAGCTATCAGTCACCTACTAGAAGTGCTAGAACGCCGTAGCCGAGACTTGGTCCAACAAAAACAATCCAAGATGGAAATGGCCGCACTGGCTAGAGCTGCTACCGTTCAACCCTCAGGACGAGTTCAACCGGGTTCTCCCCAAACTGCTGTCTCTCACCGACACCGAACTCTGATGCGATGCCTGGCCTACGAGACCTCACCTGTTCGAAGAGAGAAGCGACGGGGCAAGCCTCCGACTCCACCCTCGCCACCGAGTTCCTAATCTGAACACGACTCCGGCAACTCCTCCTCGGATTCTTCCTCTTCTCGGAGCCCATTTCCGGAGAAGAAAGCTTCCCACAAAAAGAAGTCTACCAGAAAAGAACACCGGTCTCGGGCACGTCCCTTTGTCCCGGAGATAGAACATAAATACCAAAATGCTAGGAGAAATCACTGGCCTTGAATCTGTATGACGGAAAGGGTGATCTAGACGACCATGTCGACACTTTCGACCTCACGCTGGATTATCACGATGCCCCTGAAGAAGTGCGCTGCAAGCTCTCCCCTCTTTCACTCAAGAAAAGTGCCCTAAAAGGTACAGGGATCTTCCACTGGCCTCGATATCATTTGGACTTAGTTTACAAATGTAACACCCCCTTCTACATAACTACTATTTAATTAATTTGAAAATCAGAGTGCGTAAAAACTTTTAGTGCGACCACTTGAGGGTGCCACATTTAAACACCAAAATCAAACTCCAAAGTATTAATTAAAATAAAACTCCAACATATAGGATACATAACACCAATTAACTCCGGGAATAAGTATTACAGCAGTGGAAAATAATAACTTAACATCTTAGTTCAAAATATAAAGGAAATAACAAACTAAACATCCCCCCGGTGCTACGTATCAGAGCCGACTCGACCACACTAGAAGAAGGATCTCTAGTCACCTTCAGTCACCGTCACCTGCAGGTTGCCGACTTACAAAGCAACACGACACAGTAGGGTGAGTCTCTATACATAGGAAATAAAAGATAAAACAAGAAACACAGTAGAATAGGCACACCAGAGATATAGTCAATTCCAATACACCATTAATACAATTTACACGAAATACTGATTACACGAAATACAATTACACGTAAATACGATTACACGTAAATACAGTTACACCAGAAATACAGTTCAGTCAAATACACCATTGATTTATGAACACCCAATCAGTCACCAGAACATGTATGTAATGCATGAAATGCAAACCAATACTCCACGGGCATATGCATGTGGATCCATCACCAAAATAGCCTTGAGGGCATTCCCCAAAATTTAAGAGGCCGAGGCCTATTCACCAAAATATGCATATGATAATGCGACACCATGACTATGCACCAGAAACACCAAATCACCAAAATAATGCAATAGCATGCTCACCAATAGCCTTGTGGGCTCACCAACACCAAAGAAAGGTCATAGACCCCCAACTCACCAATATTTATTCACCAATAATGCACCACACCATAAATAGTAATTCTATAAGGACTACAAGATCACCAAGACTAATTCTACACCAAAGGACTAAAGTCACTCCAAGGACTAAAGTCAACACCAGAGACTAAACCCACACCTAAGGACCAAAATACCTCCTAGGGACCCTTTCAACACCCAAGGACCATTTTGACACCTAAGGACTAATTTGACACCTCAAGGACCAATTTGACACCTAGGGACTAATCTGACATCATAAGGATTAATTTAACACCCAGGGACTAGTTTGACACCTCGGGGACTAGAAAGTTCAGAGGGACCAAAACAGTATTTTTTGACACTTTGGGTAACATTGGCAACACCCGCACAAGGTGCTTTGGATTCCTCTGAAGATACTCTACTTCGTGAATTATTTAAAATAGAAAGCGACATCGAAAAATTACAAAGGACCACTCATTGGAAAGCCCTCTGAGTTTAGTTTCTACCTATGATTTTAGTTTTTCAAAATAAGTGTCCAGTTGGTACAGTTTTTCAAAACACTACACTGAGGTACCAAAATCGGACAGAACGCTTTACCCAACTTGCAACCAAATTTTCTTTCTCATTTCTTAATGAATTTCAGTAAAATCAGTGCCTATTTCGTAGAGAATTAAGTCTATTTTTCAATGAAATAATAATCACTTAAAACGGAGTTCAATTGATAACACAAAACCTGCAAAAATCGAACCTACTCCCAGTTTGACTCCAGAAATTTGACCTAACTTTGGAGACTCATAACTTGAGCTACACAACTCCGAATTGAACGAAACCAGTGCCAAAACGACCGGCCTTAAGTCTATTTTCAAAAACAAGCCACACAATTTTTGGATCAACCAAACAGTACCAGTTGAGAAAAACCGAAACAGTGTCCAGAAAACACACAAAAACCATAAACAAGTAAAGTTCATCATCAACACCCAATAACATCAACAACACTTAAACACCAAACACCATTTACACACCATATTGCATTAAATTCATGTAACTCACCTTAACACCAACAATCAAGAACAACATTCACATATAAAACATCACACCATACAATCTTGTAAAACATTATCATGTTCATTCAAGCAAATCATCAAACACCTAGCCATCACTTTCATTCTACCTATTATTCTTAATTAAAATCATGTTATAACACCTTAATACCAACAATCAATGCAATAACATTTTAATCTCCATACAACAATTAATATAATCACATATAAAATCACACAATCACCCAATCACTCAAATACTTCCTGAATCAATTTAAACAACTACTCCTAACACTTAATCCCTATGATTTCATGGTTTATAGATTATTAACTATGAAAGAGAGCCCCCATACCTTTTACAATTGAAGAAGACACCTAATCTTTCAAGAAGAATCCTCCCAAGACCCCAACACTCCAAGATTTCCTCCTTCCTCCTTGCTCTTCACGCCAATCCTCTCTCTTTCTTTCCCTAGCCGTCGCGTTCCTCTCTTCTCCTCTTCTCACTTTCTAATTTTTGATTTTTCTCTCTAATGAGGGTTTCTCCTAAGACCCTAAGGTTTTATTAATTGGGTTTGGGTCACTTAACTCAAATGGACCCTATTTGCACACCCTTAATTACTTTCTCATATCCCTCCCTATTTAACTAAAATACTCCCCATTTATTTACTACACCCCACTCCTTATTTAATTTGATTTTTAATTCCCAACCATACGCTACTTTTCCTCCTACTTTTCCTCCCTCCTATAACCACTTTGGTTTTCCCTAGAAACTGGTTTTTAATAATAATAATAATAATCATCTTATATTAAGTATTTATAACATCAATTTTAGTCCTTCTCAACATGGTCCCTATGCCAAAAACTCTCCAATTTGGTCCACTACCCTATCAAATCAACTCTAAATAGTTTCTAATAAAATTTGGGGCGTTACAACAAAACTCTTCACATGGTGTCAAGGCTCAAACACAAGTCCGTAGACATACTACGAACGATATGCCAGGGCGAAAAAGAATCCCTTAGGGATTACATCAAAAGGTACAACAAAGAAGTCGACGAAGTACAAAATGTGACGGATGAAGTACGAATGATGTTCATGAAGCACGGCTTCAAGAAAGGCATACTTTATCATGTCAATGTCGGACTCCGTAACCTAAAGACCTTAGATGAATTCCTGAGGCGAGCACAACGCCTTATCGATTACGAAGAGTCCACCGCCGCTGATGAGCCAAGTGCGCCCCCGGCCTCAGGAAAAGAGAAAGAAGGGAAATAAAAGACTATGAAAGACAATGGTTCCGGCTCGAAAGAGTGGAGATAGAGATTCACTGACTACTCTCCCCTGAATGCATCAAAGAGTAAAATCCTGTAAGAATGTGCTAACGCCGAGTTTAACAATGTTAAATGGCCGACACCAATCCAACAGAAGCACAACACCAATAAGAAGACCTACTGCAGGTATCACAGAAGTCACGGGCACAACACTGAGGATTGCCAAGTGCTGAAGGACAACATTGAAGACCTCATCGAACGAGGCAAATTAAAGCAACATCTCAAGGCCGACGAAAAGAAAAGGGAGCATTCGCCCCAGATAAGGCGTTAGCACATTCTTGCAGTTCCAACTCAAAATGAATTTATTCTCAGAGAAGGGCGAGGTGGTGGCAATCCTCGCGGACCGCGAAGTAACCAGAAGGTGCCATTACCTCTGTTTAAAAGCATAGCGCCGAGCCGAGAAAGAAGCAGCCTCCAAATCGGGATCCACCGAGAAAGGAGAGTAAGTAAAGATGTATTAATGACAAATGAGGTATAGGCATTTCGCTTTGCCGAGAACAATGTAATACTTCCTATCTTCAATGAAGAAAAGTTTACAGAATTACTAATTTGTCAATTTTACAATTACTTGCACATTTCTAGACTAACATACAGCACGCCGTCGGCGACCGCAGCTCCCGACTTAATACAACGCCCCTCTCCCCCGACTCCGGCACCGAGCTTGTCACTCGGCGGATGACAAGATGATGGGAGGCCGTCAAAGAAAGTCCTCCACGATTCCGAGCTCATACGCTCCATCGTGGGGTGCTGGCGAGGCCCACAGCGGCTCAGGTCCACAGAGACCCTATTTCTTTCGCCTCGTGCAATTGTACCTTCTACTCTTGTGTCCAAGATACTCATCTCGACCAGACGACGAAGGAAGAAGTCCTTGTAGGTTTTCCCCCTCTTTTGCCCCGTGCGATTGTGCCTTCCCTTTTGGTGTTCGAGGTACTCATCTCCACCAAAGGGCGAAGGAAGAAGACCTTGTGGCTTCGGTCAAAGTGAAGGCCCGGATCCATAGCGATCCAGGTACCAAGTATTCTCTGATGTCAGAGCTAAATGCTCCATCAGAGAACCCGGTGGAATCCCACAGCGGCTTCGGAGCAAAGACTACGAGGTAACTCACTCACTCTCAACTATTTACTACGGCAATATTCGAATTTTTTTGGCTACGGCCAACTCTTTCGTTAATCTCACCACACGAGTGCTTAATTACTGCTAAGGGACCGAGATTCTTGTGAAGAATCAGACTCGGCATTTTCTTCTTCTTCTTCTTCTTCTTCTTCTTCTTCTTCTTCTTCTTCTTCTTCTTCTTCTTCTTCTTCTTCTTATTCTTCTTCTTCTTATGTTGCAGATAAGGGCTCAAAGACCACCTCGGCATCCTCTAGGGAAGAACTTCTTGTGGCTTCACGATCCTCCCTTGAGACACTCCTAGCCGAAGTCCAGGTACTTCAGAGGGAGGTGGGAATGCACCACGCCAATCAAGCTCTTAGATCGCTCGAACCCAAGTTGGGAGGAATCCGCCACTTGGGTGGCTAAAGCAGTATTCTCGGCCTCAACCCTCTCTAGCTCGGCCTGACCAGCAACATCCTTCCCCCGAACTTGCGACGCTTCCGACCTCACGGAGGCAATTTCTTTCTCTAATGCATCATATCGGTCAGCTTCCGCTTGGTCAACTATCAATTGGGCCTCTAGCGCGGGAATCTGCTCTTCTACCGACCTAAGGGATTCCAGTTCACCCCAGAGCGCCACGTTCTCATTATAGAGTTCCGGAAGCATCACCTCCCGGACACACCTCAACTTTTCTTCTTGATCCAGCAAGTCCCCTTTAGTCCAAAGGTTCTTCTTCTCAATCCTCTTAAGGTTCTCTTGGAACCATGCTGTGGCCGGATTCAAGTCTTGTAGCTGGAGCTTTCTGAATAGGGCCTTTCCAACTTCGGTAACCCGAGCGCAAACCTCGAAATCAGCCTCGGTGGGAACCTCAATTGGTCCTTCCTCAATTGAGGTTTTGAGTTTTTTGGGGGCAGAAGTGCTTGAGCTCGAATCATCTCGTTTGCGACTTTAAGACATTTTGCCTTTGCCCTTCTTGGTGGAACAGGCCCAAACCACAGACAAGTGAGGCTCAAGACCGAAGTCAAAGCCGTTGGCCAACTCTCTGCACGAAAAAAGAAAAAAGTTAAAGTTAAAGTGAGCTCAAAGGGAAATCTGGAGTACGGTTAAAGAGTCCTACAAACTTACCAAGCACCGACTTCAACTTTGCCTCAAATTCAAGCATTGCGTTGATAATCTCCCCGCACCTGAATTTTTTCTTTGCTTCCCGCAGCTTAACCACCTATTTCACAAATGGATTGTAGGTCACGGCGTCTTCGCCAGCAAGGGACTCCAGGTCAAAGCAGTAAGAGCTACAATTTGGTCCGCAGTGGCTCGCAGACTAGAAAAGCGGGAAGTGAGGGTTGACCTATTGTTGCGTGTAAATTCGTGTGGTATTCGCAAATATAGTGCAAGTATACACGTCGTTCAAGTAATAAAGTAGATTTAAGTACGAGATCGTTCCCACGAGGATTGGTATACTGTTCAAAGTTCAAGTTTCAAAACACAAGAGAATCAAGTAACAATCGGCAATAAGAGTTGATTTTAAAGCTAAAGATGTAAATAAAGCAAGTAGACAGATGTTGGTTGTGAATATGGATGAGAGATGAGTTGAGTTGTTGCATGCAAAATAAATCCTTTCTAGTCAGACGTTATAACGTTTACACGTTATTACGTACAAATGTTATTTTGTATAGACGTGGCCACGTTTGAACGCTGTTGCAAAAGAGCTATGCTTTTCAGCACAAAACGTCAGAGTTTCAAGTATAAGAGGTCCTATGTCTAGGTTCTAAATAGGCCCACTCCTATATTTTAAACACCCACAGCAATGTTCTATGAACTATTATCCGTTCTATGTATAGACTTAGATAAAAATGCCTAAATGTCTTTAGTACATTGTTCGTTCATATAAACCTTTGATTTCTTTTCATAGACCATGTATGTACCTATGAATCTACCTATTTCAAGAGGCCAACCTCAAAACAAGTCTGGAAATATTTTCACACAAAGATTTAAAACATGCAACGTCAATACTTTATAACATTAACTAGAAATTCATTACAAACAAAACAACAACTCAACTACAGAGTGTTTAGCTCATGCTGAGCATCTTTACAGAATGATGAGGATTTATAATCCAAATACCATACATAACAGAAAAGAAACTAAGTGCAAAAGATACACCTAAGTAGCTCTTCAGCATGCACGCTGTAGAGACGTTACAACGTCTGAGCCTCACAGCAGTGAGTTATGCAGAAAATAAAAACAAAGTTCAAAAAAGTAAAGAACAGAAGTCTGTTTCCAGATCTTCTTTAATGCACTTTCTGAAGTGGATGAAGGTAGGTGATGGACTGGAGTGAGAGTATGAGTATGTATCCGTGTATGAGTGATATCCTTTGAGAGAGTTGAGCCTTCATTAAATAGCCTTCTTGCTTACGTGTTGCTGATGTCACTTGCCCACCTACCAGGTCTGTTTTTCTTCTTCTGACTGACACTGTGCAGAGCTACAGTGTATCTTCCGTGTCAGCTCATGGGGAATA
Source organism: Oxytropis ochrocephala (assembly GCA_020916435.1). Classification (NCBI taxonomy): domain Eukaryota; kingdom Viridiplantae; phylum Streptophyta; class Magnoliopsida; order Fabales; family Fabaceae; genus Oxytropis; species Oxytropis ochrocephala. Next base: position 32,224,654 of record CM037093.1, on the reverse strand, counting down.
GAAGATCTTCTGACTTTTTATATCTTTGACCATCATTACTAGCGCGCCAAAATTGAGACCTTTCACCCTTGCTCTGCGCTGCTCCCTAAGACGTGGTGAGGGACCGTGTAACGTTCAGCACTATTTTTCCTGCACAAGCACAAAAAGCATCAAAACGCTCTCAAGGGCACCACTTGGTGCCAAAATGCACAGATTTATCCATTTAACCTTTCACTCACTCAGAATTACGAAACTAACATAAAACTACTTAAATTATCCTTGTATTGCTAGAGAACTTGCATGATTTATTCTTGAATGAGTATAAATAACTCATATAAATATGAGTTATCACACCCCCAAACTTAAATCATTGCTTGTCCTCAAGCAATCAAGACAACACTCAATTAACAGAAATGAAATCAACTACACTAGCAGGTTATATTCTACTCAGCCAACAGATTAAAACTTCATTCTCAAGGGGCTAATTCTTCACACACTCACACACCAATGCATAATTAAATTCCAGATTCATTAAAGCTCAAAGTGAGTGTGTGATCTCTACATTAATTTCTCCTCTAGCTAGTTCAGAAACTACTTTAGCCTATGAAAGAGTGGTTTCCATTTGGTGACTGCAAAATATTTTTCAAAACAAAGAATAGGCTAACATTTTCACATAAGAAATGGGGGTTCATTTGAAGCATGACAAAGGGTCTTATTTGGGTGCTAGGACTAGGTTAGTGCATCTAATTTTCTGACTCACACACGCAAACGACTGTAACCCCCTCATTACTGAGCAACTCTCTTTTATTTGCTTCATTTTGAAGTTTTTTTTTTTAGGGTGCTCAGCATTTGTTTCAGGGTATTACAGGGAACACAGAATACATGTGGATTTTCCACTTATTTGTAAAAACACACTCTTTTTGATCTTTTTGGGAGTAGACGTTACAACGTTTATGGGTGAGACGTTGCAACGTTTGAACACACAACACAACACACACGGCATACGTTATAACGTTACGGGTAGACGTTACAACGTTGCACTCACGCTACACCTGCACTTAATCATCCTATAGTCTTTGCATCCAGCCTTAGTACGACTTGATTCACCCCCAAACTTAGCTTCTACTGCTATTCTAGGTTTTTAATCAAGTTTTATTCTCACCATAGTTCACCAAAACTAGCTTCAGCACAAAATATTCCCTAGCTAGCTAGATTCTTTCTTAAAACAGAGTTTGTGTAGGAGCAGCAATCAATTCTTTTCATCTAATCATGCATAGGCTACTCACACACACATTTTCACTATCTTTAGCCCAAGGAGAATTATTTTCACTGCTTGACAGGGTGAAAACACAAACTGCTTTTGCATTTTGATTTCATGTACAACACAGTACAGTAACTTAAAACATTAAGATTCTCCCCACTTAAAGTTGAGCGGTGCCTACCTTTGCCGCTCAAAGCGCTTTTTTTTTTTTTTTTTTTAGGGGGGAATTAATCAAACAGACCATAGAATAAAAACTACTAAAACTAAAACTAAAACTAAAAATTAAAACTACAGACTACTTTTAAAATTAATGGGGGACTTACTTGTTTGCAGCACCAGACCTGAGCCTTCCACTCTGTCTGGTGGGAATTCCTGACTGACTTTCTCCTTTCTTCTTATCCTTCTTCTCCTTCTTGACCTTCACTCCTCCTTGCTCAGTTGTGGTGGTTGTTGTTGTTTCATCAGATTCTTTTTCTTTTGAGCTTGCTCCCACATTTGCACCAGCAGCACTTGAGGCTTCAGCAATCCTCTTTTTGGCTTCCTCCCACATCTTCATTGCTAATTCAGCAGGGTTGACATGCATTGGTTCGTTGGGGTTCATCTGGGATTTTTCCACCTCTGGCTCTTTAGACGTTGCCACGTCTGATGATGATCCTCCAATTCCGGCAAGAATACCACTGGCTTGCTTCAACAGTGCTCGCTAATTTCTGAGTGGCCTCTTCCATTGCTTGCTGCTTTACCTTTTCCAACGCAGCTTCACGCTCATTCGCAACTTGCATGTATGCAAGCTTGGCTGCGACCTCTTTTTCAGCAGACGTTATGACGTCTGCAGGTGTTTCTTCAGCAATAGCAGGAAGGGTTTCTGCAGAACCACTGGCAGCAACAAATGCTGCACTAGTAGCAGTAGAAGGCTTTCCTGAAGCACTCTGGCCTTTTCTTTTTACTGGGAGCTTTTGCCTTAATGCTGTGGGGGCTACAACTTCCTCTTTCTCTCCACTCACATGGGCTTGTTTTGATTCAGCAGCTAGCTCCTGTCTCTTCTTTCTTCCAAAAGGGTTATATGTGAGTGCACTTTTCACTCGTGTCTTCTTGGGTTGGGAATCTGGGTTGCTTCCTGTGTTTGTTGCCTCAGACGTCGCCACGTCTGGTTCCTGCATTTTCTGGGGTGATGGTTGCTTTTGAGGTTCAGGTTGGGGTGGGGGTGGTTGTGGGATTGGTTGGTCTTGGGCTTTGGATTGTGGAGTCTTAGGGGTGTTCTGGTCATGGGTGGAGGGTTCTTGTGGTGAAGGTAGTGGTTGTGTGGCTTGTGGGGATGGTGTTTTGGACTTTGCTTGGGCTGGCTCTTTGATTGTTGGGTTTTCTGGGGAATCACTCACTGTCTTCTCACTCGAACTTCCTCTTTCTTCCTGACTTTCTTCTTTTTCCTCCTCACTGATTACCTCCATGCTTACCTTCCTTGACTCATCTGCATCAACATCAGAGATATCATCTAGGTCAGTAGAATTAAATTCCTCTTCACTACTTACCTTTTTCTGTTTCTTTGCTGGGCTCTTCCTTTTTGGTGGGCTTCTTGCTCGCTTTGCTCTTTCTTTCTTCATAGCTCTTCTTTGGATTGTTGATAGGGGAACATCATCATCATTTTCCTCCTGCATCCAGTCAGGCAATACAGGCTCCTCAATCATTTTCTTTCCTTTAGACACTTGGGCAAATACCTTCTTTTGCCACTCATATTGCTCTTTGACAAACTTTGCCAGGGTGCTCTGCCTCTCCTCCAGACGTTGCAACGTCTGCGCATCAACAGAACTTGAAGTTCCTGCAGATTTCACCCTAGGCTTGAATTTTGTTGAAAAGGGGCCTTGAGGCTGTTCCCTTAGTTCAGAAGCATCAATCTCTACCCCAGCTTCCATGCACAAATTAGTAATCATGCAAGGGAAATACAAGTACCCATCTTTCCTATTCTTCCACTTGTTGAGTTCACGGTTGATCAACTTTCCAACCTCCACCTTGTCCCTTGACATGATTGCATCAATCACAATCAGTCTCTCCTTGTCTACCCAGGAGGTGTGTGAGGTAGGAATTAGGCAATGCCTTATGAAATGAAACCAAGTATTGGCTTCATCACATAGGTACCTCTTCATGATTTTGAACTCACTCCCGTGCTCACCACTTCTCTCCCAGACAACACCTTCAACACAGATCCTTTCTTTGATTGCTTCCATTTCAGTCAATCCATAGGTTTTTTGCTTGGTTTCCACAGCCTTTCCATAATACCCTAGCCCAAAATAGTCGTTGATCACTCTTACCCCAAACTTCACTTCCTCTCCTCGCACCTTTGACACAATGGAAGGCTCTCCTTCAGGTCTCTCAACGATTCCCTTGTAGAAATCGTGAACCAAAGTAGCAATGTATTCCTTCCTGTGCACAACGAATTTTTGCCAACCCAACGCTGCGACGGTTGCAAGAAAGTCAGGATTGGGGCTTTCTTGACTAAAGCCCCTTTCTGGAAGTAGGGCTTTCTTTTTGGATGGGTTGGGTGTTTCAGGGATAGGGGCTGAGGATGAACTTAGGTAAATATTTTTCCTTTTTCCAGAGGACTTTGCAGCGGATTGCTTGACTTTTGTCATGGTAGTAGCGCAGAAATTTCTTGGAAGGGAATGAGGGATTTTGGAAATGTTAGGTTTTCTGATGAAAAGAGGGAAGATTGTTGTTTCAGAGAGAGAGATTAGAGAGAGGTTGCAGGTGGTGGGATAATGGTGAACGATTAGATTTTTATGGGGAAGTGGTTATGGGGAGTTGAGAAATGGAAGAGTGAAGTAATGGAAAAAAGTAACCGTTGATTAGACAAGTTAGGGAGGGGAGATGACGTCGTGGTCAGTTACCACGTTCGTGTTGCAGAGGGAAATCATTTCTGACACGTCATCACTTACGCCTTTGACTTAATTTAAAACTGCCCTGACTGCCCAGACGTGCCCACGTCTAGTATACACCTGAGACGTTACGACGTCTACCACCTCTTACTTTCTCTTCACTTCAACCTTTATTCCTGCAAAACAAAAATTAAAAGACACAAAAATTGTTGATTAATCAAAAAAATCATTGGGTTGCCTCCCAAGAGCGCTTGCTTTAAGAGTCTTCAGCCAGACTTTGGTCTCTTTCATTCACGAATTGTTGAAGGACAATTGGATCTTGTCCCTTTCCACATGCTCTCCATGATCTTTGCTTCACACGTTGGCCATTAACTTTGAACGTGGTGTTTGTCTTTTCATCAAATAAGTCCACAAAGACCATGAGGATATATTTTTATTAATTTGAAAGGACGACCACCTTGATTTTAACTTGCACGGGAACAACTTTAGCCTTGAATTGAATAACAACACTCTGCTTTGTCCTTCGCGCTTCTCTCCTTTGGATTCTCTGATCATGCCACTTCTTGGTCTTTTCTTTGTATATTCTTTGAGTTTTCATAAGCATGGTGTCCGAATTCTTCTAGCTCATTCAATTGCAAAGAACCTTGCTTCACCAAATTTTTTGCATGATCTAAGTTTAATTGTTTCAGTGCCCAATAGGCCTTATGTTGGAGCTCAATTGGTAGGTGACAAGCTTTGCCATAAACTAGCTTGTAAGGAGACATACCCAATGGTGTTTTGTATGCTGTTCTGTAAGCCCACAATGCATCATCTAAGTGTAGTGACCATTCCTTTCTGTTGGGACCAACCATCTTCTCGAGTATTCTTTTGATCTCTCTGTTGGATATTTCTGCCTGGCCACTGGTTTGAGGATGATAAGCTGTGGCAATTCTGTGTTTCACTCCATACTTAGCCAAGAGGTTCTCAATTAACTTATTGCAGAAATGAGAGCCTTCATCACTGATTATGGCTCTTGGAGTACCAAACCTTGTGAATATATTCTTTTTAAGGAACTTGCTAACTGATTTGGCTTCATTGTTGGGCAATGCCACAGCTTCAACCCACTTTGACACGTAATCAACAACTACCAGAATATATAGATTTCCATGAGACATAGGAAATGGTCCCATGAAATCCATTCCCCATACATCAAACAATTCAACTTCCAGAATGTTTGTGAGTGGCATTTCCTGCTTACTTGATATATTTCCTGTCCTTTGGCATTTATCACATCTTCTTACCAACTCATGTGCATCCTTGAATAGTGTTGGCCAATAGTAGCCTGGTTGTAGGACCTTTGCAGCTGTTCTGGTACCTCCAAAATGTCCACCATAAGGTGCTGAATGACATTGTTGCAGCACATGGAGTTGTTCTTCCTCAGCTAGACACCTTCTTAGTAATTGATCTGGACACAATTTGTACAAGTATGGCTCATCCCAGAAATATTGCTTTATAGTGTGGAAGAACCTCTTCTTCTGTTGATAGTTGAATCCTACAGGCACAATCTTGCTAACAAGGAAGTTAACTATGTCAGCATACCATGGTGCAGTAGTATCAGACGTTATAACGTTTGACGAAAGTGTCATAGACGTGGTAACGTCTTCAACTACTGAGGCTACTGACAATAGCCTCTCATCAGGGAATTTTTCTTTTATCTCCTCTTCACCTGTACCTGCATCAACATTCTCAAGCCTAGAAAGATGATCAGCAACTTGGTTCTCCACCCCCTTTTTGTCACGTATTTCCAAGTCAAATTCTTGGAGGAGGAGAACCCATCTAATAAGCCTTGGCTTTGCATCTTTTTTAGCAATTAAGTACTTAATGGCTGAATGATCAGTATAAACAACAACTTTTGCACCCACTAAGTAAGATCTAAATTTATCAAAAGCAAATACAACAGCTAAAAGCTCTTTTTCTGGGCATCATCTAAGGTTTTACTGGCATAATAAATAGAATGAAATTTTTTTCCATACCTTTGCCCCAATACAGCTCCTACAACATAATCACTTGCATCACACATCAACTCAAATGGCTTAGACCAATCTGGAGTGACTATTACTGGAGCAGTCACCAAGGCAGTCTTCAGTTTGTTGAAAGCCTCATGACATTGTTCATCAAAGTTGAAGACGTTGTCACGTTGCAACAACAGACACAGGGGTTTTGAGATCTTCGAGAAATCCTTGATAAATCTTCTGTAAAACCCTGCATGTCCTAAGAAACTTCTGACTCCTTTGACAGTTGTTGGTGGAGGTAGCTTGTCAATAACATCAATCTTTGCACTGTCTACCTCTAACCCTTTCTTTGATATTCTGTGCCCTAACACTATTCCTTCTTGTACCATGAAATGGCATTTTTCCCAATTGAGCACTAGGTTGGTTTCTTCACACCTTATCAGCACTCCTTCCAAATTATCCAGGCATGCTTTATATGAATCTCCATAGACTGAAAAGTCATCCATAAAAACTTCCATGGAATTCTCAATGAAATCACAAAATAAGGCCATCATGCACCTTTGAAATGTTGCAGGAGCATTGCACAGCCCAAATGGCATCCTTCCGAAAGCAAAGGTACCATATGGACAAGTGAATGTTGTCTTCTCTTGATCTCCGTGTGCTATAGCTATCCGGTTGTAGCCCGAATAACCATCAAGAAAGCAATAAAAATCTTTGCTGCAAGTCTGCTCTAGCATTTGATCAATGAATGGAAGAGGAAATGATCCTTCTTAGTTGCTTTGTTCAGCTTCCTGTAATCCATGCATATTCTCCATCCTGTTACTGTCCTTGTGGGAATTAATTCATTCTTGTCATTTGTTATCACAGTAACTCCACCATTCTTTGGCACACACTGTATTGGACTTACCCAGGAGCTATCACTAATAGGGTAGATTATTCCTGCATCCAACCACTTGATAATCTCTTTCTTAACCACCTCCTTCATTATTGGGTTCAATCTTCTCTGCCATTCAATGCTGTTCTTAGCATTCTCCTCCAAAACAATTCTATGCATGCAGATTGTGGGACTAATACCTTTGATGTCTGCCATTTGCCAACCTATTGCCTTTTTATGTCTCTTCAGGGTAGTAATGAGATCATTCTCTTGCTCTTGGGAGAGTTTAGCAGAAATGATCACTGGTAGGGAATCATTTTCCCCTAAAAAGACATACTTTAAATGCTCAGGTAATACCTTTAGTTCCAAGGTAGGTGGCTCTTTGATGGAAGGCACATTTTTCTTAAGATTTGATTCTTCTTGCCCTAAAGATTCGTACCTCTTTGTCCATGATTTTGGTGCAGGGAGCTCAGACGTGACCACGTTTGTGCTAGACGTTACAACGTCTAGAGGAACAACTTCTTCTGCTAAAAACTCTTGGAGTTCATTACTGCCCAAGATCTTCTCCAGATGATTATTATCTTTGTTGAACTGCTTTTGAACCATATGATCAATGGCAACTACATAAGAACATTCTTCTGTGTTTGGATCTGGATATTTGAGCGCATTGAGGACGTTGAACTTTACTTCTTGGTCATTTACTCTCATGATTAATTCTCCTTTCTGCACATCAATGATTGTCCTTCCAGTAGCTAAGAATGGTCTCCCCAGAATGATGGGAACTTCTTTATCTGCATCAAAATCTAAAATAACAAAATCCACTGGAAATACAAACTTGTCAACTTTAATCAAAACATCTTCTAATATGCCCTCAGGATATACTCTACTTTTATCAGCTAAAGTGAGACTTAAAGAAGTAGGTCTGGCAGTTCCTATACCAAGTTTATCATATATGGATTTGGGCATCAAGTTGATACTTGCTCCCAAGTCACATAAAGCTTTGCCAATGTAAAAATCTCCAATGGAGCATGGTATAGTGAAACTGCCAGGATCCTTGAGCTTTCTAGGAAGTTTATTCTGCATAATTAAACTACATTCCTCAGTTAAAGCAACAGTTTCAAACTCGCCTAGCCTTCTCCTTTTGGTGATGATGTCTTTTAAGAATTTGGCATAGTTTGGCATCTGTTGTAAAGCTTCAACCAAAGGAAGGTTGATGTGTAGCTGCTTTAACATCTCCATAAACTTGCTGAATTGCTTGTCTTCATGAGCCTTCTTCAATCTTTGAGGATATGGTGGAGGAGGATACTCAGGTACAAGCCTAGACACAGTCTTGATCCTGGTTCAAAATTAGACGTCGTAACGTCTGGCTTAGACATCACAATGTCTGGAGTATCTTTCACTCCACTTGAGCTTGCCTCTTTCCCTTTCTTTTTCTCTTTTTCTGGCACCTCCTTCTCTTTCTCTAGTACTTCTTCCTCCATAGGCATAGTTGGTTCAGGATATTCAGTACCACTTCTTAAAGAAATTGCATTTACCTGTCCATTTCCCCCATTATTACCATTAGGGTTGGATGATGATGATGGTGTTTCTGTTGTAGAAGGAAGAGATCCATTCTATCTTTGAGTGAGAGCTGAAGCTATCTGCCCAATTTGATTTTCCAGAGTTTTGATTGAAGACTCATGAGTTTGCAAAGTTGTCTTACAATCACTTATGAAGCTTTTCATCATGGCCTCCATGTTGCTATTGTTGTTATTCTCGCACAAACCGCCTCTGTTGTTGTTGAGGAGGAAATCCGGAGGTATTGCGGAGAGCGAAATGCTGCCGGTATTCAAAGCATTGTTGTTTCTCCAACCAAATTTGGATGATTTCTCCAATTTGAATTGTATGAGTTGGAATAGGGACCGCTTCCCTTGTTACGAGATACAAATTTTACTGATCGAGGGTTGTAAGGACACTCCTCATACACATGCCCTTCTTCACAATAAACACATACTACTCCCCGCAGTGGGTAGGTTCCATCGCTGCAGCAGATCAGCTTCTCGACGTGGGCCACGTTTGAAGTACTCAAAGTTTTGATCATGTTGGTCAGGGTAGTCACTTGAGCAGAAAGAGCAGTCACTTCACTTATCTCATGAACACCTGCCTTCTTTCCAGGAGTAAATCTATCAGATGGCCAATGAGAGTTATGGGTGGCTATTTCATCAATAAGCTTGCATGCCTCAGAAAAGGACATGTTTAGAATGACACCACCTGATGAAGCATCAAGTATCAATCTAGTAGGCTGATCTAGACCATTATAGAAAGTCTCCATTTGGATCACCACAGGAATGCCATGGTGTGGGCACATTCTCAGTAACTCCTTCCATCTCTCCCAAGCTTCAAATAATGATTCCCCTTCTCTTTGTTTGAAGGAAGTGATATCATTTCTCAGCTTAGCATTCTTGTTGGGAGGGAAGTATTTTGCAAGGAACTTCTCTGCTAACTCATCCCATGTGTGAATTGAATTTGGCTCCAAGGAGTTCAACCAATTTTTGGCCTTATCCTTGAGTGAGTATGGGAAGAGCTTCAATCTAAAAGCATCCTCAGAGACTCCAGGGATGATAAAGTTGCTGCACACACCAAGAAAATGCCTCAGGTGTGCATATGGATCTTCTTGAGGGAAACCTCCAAATTGCCCTGCAGTTTGCAGCATTTGGAACATCATTGGCTTGAACTCAAAGTGACCAGTATGAAGGGTTGGTCTTGCAATGCCTGTTTGCAAATGAGCGAGTGGTTGAGCACAAAGATAGTCACGCATAGGCATGTCCCCTGTCATTGACCATGTCTTGTGGTCCCGCATTGATGAGTTCTTTGCCTTTGCGGTGTTCATCATCAACAACTATTATCTCAGTATGAGTTTGTGGTCCACGACCATGTCCTCTACCTCCTCTTGGTGTATGTCCACCTCTAGAACCAGTACTATGATCAGACATGGTTGGGTGTAGTTCTTGTTGTTGTTGCCTCCTTCTTAACCTTTGTTGTCTCCTTAGTTGTCTGAAAGTTCTTTCGAGTTCCGGTCAAACTCAGTCATGAGATGCACTCCTTGGTTCAGTTGAACTAGAGCTTGCGTTGGAACAAAGCATACGCTGTAACGTCTACCTGTTCAAACACAGAAACAACAAACAACACAGTAAAATTCTTTCTACTTGTGTTCCGATATTTTTGAACAATAAAAGTTAACTACAATCCCCGGCAACGGCGCCAAAAACTTGTTGCGTGTAAATTCGTGTGGTATTCGCAAATATAGTGCAAGTATACACGTCGTTCAAGTAATAAAGTAGATTTAAGTACGAGATCGTTCCCACGAGGATTGGTATACTGTTCAAAGTTCAAGTTTCAAAACACAAGAGAATCAAGTAACAATCGGCAATAAGAGTTGATTTTAAAGCTAAAGATGTAAATAAAGCAAGTAGACAGATGTTGGTTGTGAATATGGATGAGAGATGAGTTGAGTTGTTGCATGCAAAATAAATCCTTTCTAGTCAGACGTTATAACGTTTACACGTTATTACGTACAAATGTTATTTTGTATAGACGTGGCCACGTTTGAACGCTGTTGCAAAAGAGCTATGCTTTTCAGCACAAAACGTCAGAGTTTCAAGTATAAGAGGTCCTATGTCTAGGTTCTAAATAGGCCCACTCCTGTATTTTAAACACCCACAGCAATGTTCTATGAACTATTATCCGTTCTATGTATAGACTTAGATAAAAATGGCTAAATGTCTTTAGTACATTGTTCGTTCATATAAACCTTTGATTTCTTTTCATAGACCATGTCTGTACCTATGAATCTACCTATTTCAAGAGGCCAACCTCAAAACAAGTCTGGAAATATTTTCACACAAAGATTTAAAACATGCAACGTCAATACTTTATAACATTAACTAGAAATTCATTACAAACAAAACAACAACTCAACTACAAAGTGTTTAGCTCATGCTGAGCATCTTTACAGAATGATGAGGATTTATAATCCAAATACCATACATAACAGAAAAGAAACTAAGTGCAAAAGATACACCTAAGTAGCTCTTCAGCATGCACGCTGTAGAGACGTTACAACGTCTGAGCCTCACAGCAGTGAGTTATGCAGAAAATAAAAACAAAGTTCAGAAAAGTAAAGAACAGAAGTCTGTTTCCAGATCTTCTTTAATGCACTTTCTGAAGTGGATGAAGGTAGGTGATGGACTGGAGTGAGTGTATGAGTATGTATCCGTGTATGAGTGATATCCTTTGAGAGAGTTGAGCCTTCATTAAATAGCCTTCTTGCTTACGTGTTGCTGATGTCACTTGCCCACCTACCAGGTCTGTTTTCTTCTTACGATCGACATCGCGCGAGCTACGAGTGTATCTTCCGTGTCGGTTCATGGGAATAGAAGATCTTCCGACTTTTTATATCTTTGACCATCATTACTAGCGCGCCAAAATTGAGATCTTTCACCCTTGCTCTACTGCACTTCTATAGACGTGGTGAGGGACGTGGTAACGTTCAGCACTATTTTTCCTGCACAAGCACAAAAACAAAAAGCATCAAAACGCTCTCAAGGGCACCACTTGGTGCCAAAATGCACAGATTTATCCATTTAACCTTTCACTCACTCAGAATTACGAAACTAACATAAAACTACTTAAATTATCCTTGTATTGCTAGAGAACTTGCATGATTTATTCTTGAATGAGTATAAATAACTCATATAAATATGAGTTATCACCTATCCCTTGCCCTCATTGTCGATGATCACTCTCTTAGCAGCAAGATTGACCTCCCTCATGAAGAAAAAGGCCGACTTGAACCACTTGTTGGAGTCGTTCACCGGCTTGAAGTACAACTCATTCCGAGAAAAACGGAAGGCAATATGCCTGTGCCCAGATGTGTCGCCCTTCTCCGGTAGGCGGCAGGTTTCGATCAAAGCGAAAAATACCCGGACTGACAGGTCACGCTTCAGATAATCCATCAGAGCTTCAAAAGTCCTGACGTAACCCCAAACATTGCGTGCTAGCTGGGTCGGAGCCAACCGCAGATGCGCCAACACGGCCTGCTGAAACTCCGTCAGTGGGACTCTTATTCCCATCTTCTCTATCATCCTCCCATGAAAGAAATAGCCGACAATCTTTCCCTGTAGGTTGATGCAAACAACCAAGTGACCCGCCTCTTCCAGCCTCCACTTTTGCTCCGAAGGGGCCACGATGAATTGGTCAGAGAAGGAGAGTGGTTTTCTTTTTATGAACATAACCTTGGTGTTCACTATCTTGGAAGAAAGCCAATGGTACCACTCAGGGTTATCCTCATACGTCTCAATGGAGGCCACGACATCGCTCTCGGATGCGTGCTCTATCTCCTCGACCTCGGGACCTCTGACGTCGACAGAATTGGAACCTCTTATTTCCGCTTCAGACCTCTGGGGCGAAGCAGGTGACGAAGGTTGATATTGGCTTCCTTTTGATGCAAGCTCCATTGGGACATAAGTTGACATAATTCTGGAAATTTCTTGAATGTTGAAGCCGGATTGAGTAAAAAGCTTAGATTTATTGCATCGCGCAAGCAAGATTGAACTCGAGATGGTTGCCGGAGAACACAAAGAATTTTTTACTGGCAATCGGAATCGGGGATTACTTTCACACTTTGTGAACAAAATAAAGTCCCCATTTGAACAATTTATACTCTGCCAACCTCGGAAATCGAGACATCCCATTAAATCACTATGTCACTTCATAAGTCACATGGGAAATTGCACCGCAATCATGAAAGACACATCGGTTCCCCAAGAATTGATAGTTGGCAAACCCATCATTGCCCAACGTTGACCTCGGATTCATCAAGCCGAGGTCGACCTCATGCCTCGACCGACCTCGACTTGCGGGCCACTATTCCAACATGAGCTTAAATCCCCACATGGATTGGGCGAGGCCCAATACGATTCCCAATGTAACAGCATGCACTGCTACCTGACCTATGGCATCTCGTATCAAAGATCCACCGCCCGGATTCGACACTCGACTAGCCACTTTCCTCAATAAATACGGGTGCTACCCCCACTTCCAGGTACGCTTTCATTCTTCACTCACCTCATCTCACTCATGAACTGGTAACACGAAGCAAGAGACTCAAGTACCCCGAATCAGGTAATTACCGAGATCCAGTACCGAACACCTATAAACAAGCGTGATAGACTCTATCAATTCCTATCCAAACTAAATTAAACAAGCGATAAAATAGTTTGAATAATGAAAGTTGCACAACAAAATCATGATTAAGTGATTAAGCAAAACAGAATCATAAAACGAATCACATTAGTAAATCACAGAGTTTGAGTAATTAAGCAAAACACAAACCGAATTTGCAGCAAGAATTACAGAGTTGAAATTGATAGAGAAATAATTAAAACCATAAAAATGAAATAAACATTAAGCACTGAACTTCAAAATCCTTACAGCAACACCCTTCACCAATAGGTTGATCTAGCGTTTTAAGCTTCCATGGAGGTTAGGCCACCAAATTCTCAAAATTGTATAATAATGGCTAACAGAGCAAAAAACGACTTTGAAAAGTGTATTTAACTAGGAAAAAACGAAAACCCTAACTCACTAACTGGGTTCTTCGATAAAAGCCCGATAAAAATAGTAATTAGCCCATAAACCCGTAATTGACTAAACTGCTTCGGTATTTGACCTTCAATATCAGAATCGGGTTTTGAGCTCAACCGAAAAGTTGTAGCTCTGTTCCTTAGATTAATGTAATTAGATTTGTTTTTAATTTGTTTCTCTTTTAGAAATTTGTTTGATCCTTTTTACTTATATCTAGATATGTAAGTTTATTAAAATGAATATCTTATTATTTAAATAGACAAAATTATTCATTCTGTAAACTCTATTCCATTTTTAAATTTGGGGAAATTTTACGCCAAGGAATATTCCTTTATTGTGTACCACGACATGTGTTACTCTTAGCTTATAAATTAAGGTTGGTTTATTCAACTTAGATTGTCAAATTAAAGTTAACATACAACGAAGGATAGTCAATATATTTAAAGAGAAGAACTATGGCAAAGAGTGACATGAATAAGGTTGTTTCAGTGATGCTTATGATTATGTTTGTCTTTGCGCAAGCCGATGATTTGCCTCCACTTTCAACAGACTCTGTAATCGGTAAGGCTGTTTGTATAGGAAAGTGTGCCCTAGGGTGTAGAAGTTCCCACTTTGTTTCACTTTGTGTTGCTCGTTGTGCACTAAAATGCCGTAACACCTCATCAGCTGCTTTGTATGACTGTGCAACTAGTTGTGCCTTGTCCAAGTCCATTACTGTCAATGCAGGTACTAATTCTAGTTACTCTTACCTATTTTATTATTTATTAGTATAATTCTTCTTATCAATTATGACTTTTAATTAATTGTATTTTTTACATAAATTTAACGTTTTTTCCCAGATATTCATGGTTTTGGTGCATTCGTGGATTCTTGCTTGGAAGACTGCAAGAAGAAATAAGATGTATTCAAAGTCAATGTTTAAGGAATATGTTGTACAAGAGAAATTAAAAGGATTTTTATTCTAATAAATCACTAAAGTCACTGATGAGTGAGTTTTATTAGACATTTATGTTGTTTGTACACAAAATAAATGAAAACAATTTCAATTTGATTAGACGTGCGTTTACATTTTAAGTAGTAACTGACGCTATAATCGGTGCACATAAACATACTTAAACTAACCTAATCATTATAAGCATTTCCATAATCGGTGCACATTTTAAGCATTTCCATAGAAATTTTATTAAGTTTAACGTGTGACGGGTTAGGGCAAAGTGACTCTCATACTTTAACTAACCTTAAAATTTAAACGAGCAAAAATATAAGCTCCAAACTTGAACTTATCTTTAATGAAACATAATGTTATAATATGAGATTAGATTTTGTCACCGTGAAGTGTGGTCAAATCTAAATCAGAGTGATTATGTTGTTTTGAGTTATTCGGTTTGCTTACTTTTTACCACATCACTAATTTTTTATTGTCATTAAAGATTAAGGATGTTGCTCAAATAGTAGTCACAGATGGCACCGAATATTTTGCACCGAGTGAATCAACTTTGGCTCCCGAATGACTCAATAAGATTACCATGATTATCTCGACGAACATAATAAACTGAAATCCTTTTCAGAATATTGCAAGACTCAGAAAGTCCAAAGTATATATATATATATATATATATATATATATATATATATATATGTATAGATTATACATGATATTTACTACATCTGAGTTTTCATATTACATAAGCATTGCTAACATAGCGAAAATACAAATAATACAAACTAACTAAGGTTCTTAAACAATAGAATCGTAGTAATGAAAATCTCATGACCCAACGACTTTATCTTCAAGAGAGTTCAATTAAACCTCTATATTTGAAAATCACAAACCATGATAGGGTGAGATTTAAGAAATCCCAGTGAATTCCTCAAACGACCCCTCACCAAAACTCATAAGATGTCTTTTATTTATTCACCAATGACGCATTAATTCCCCCATCAAAATAATGATATATAAAATCAGATCAAATAGGGAAACCCAACTCCAATATATAGAAGCGGCCACATAGGATCTTAGATTCAGGCTCATGACTTCTCTCTCTAAGTACGCCCCAATAATTCTTTAAATTTAATTTCGATCGTATTATATTTAGTTTAGATTTCTCTATTTACCGAATGAACGGAGTGGTCCGAGCCAATAACACTCTGGTAGTTAGACAGAGTTAGCTAAGGACATAGTAAGTTAATTGTCGGACATTCTAATTAAGTATGTTGTTTTGGAGCATTGAGTCTGATCAACTCAATATTCCAAACAAGAAACTAAGAATAATGATAATTGTGGATTAGTTTAGAGATTAACTATCCTGATTTTTGAGGTCAAAATTTCTAAAAAGGTGGGGTGTAATGTTAAACCTCAAAACTTAACCTATTAGGTTAGGAATAGATCCCAAATAGTACTAAATTAAGCTAGTTAGAATTAGGGGTATTAGAATTAGATATAAGAAATGATAGAATGATAGAATTAGGTGGGGTGTAAATATAATGGATGATGAATTTTATTTTGGATTAAACATGATGTTGAATTGATTCTGTACAGGTTTTGTATATCCAAAGAAATTTAATATTACTTTGGCTATTACCTTGTATGATTTTAATTAGATTGTATGATGGGTGCTTGATTGATTTAATTGTTATTAAATTAAATTAGTTTTGTGAGAGTTAGAATAAACATTACTCTAGGAGGAGTGGGGGGTTGTTGTAGAAATTGCTGTTAGCACCACATGGTTGGGTTGGGGCACTAAGCCCAAACCAATTGGCCCAAAATGAACTCAATCCATCTGATCTCTATGGAGAGAAAAGAAAAAACCCTTCAGCTCATAAAACTTTAGATAGAAAACAAAAGGGAGTGAGGTAGAAGCAATGGCGGATCTAGAAAATTTGTTTCGTGGGGGATAAAATATGAAGAATCTAATATATAAAACTTTTACAATTTTTTTGTTTTAAAGAAATTTGACATTTAATAGAAAAAATTAACCAATAAATAAAAAATCATATTTCAAATTAAGAAATCATCTAAACAGTTTTCTTATATTTGACTAGGAAAAGAAAATAAGAGGTGAATAATAAATTTATGAAAAAGAATTTTAATGTAAAAGAAAAATGAGCTTTATGTTTTTTGTAAATAGATGAAATTATGTTTTTTTACTAAAGTGCTTCAATTTGTTTAAAAGGGTTGTCACTAAAGTGTGGTCAAATCTAAATCAGAGTGATTCTGTTGGTTTGAGTTATTCGGTTTGCTTACTTTTTGCAGCATCACTAATTTTTAATTGTCATTAATGATTAAGGATGTTTCTCAAATAGTAGTCAGAGATTGCACAAAATATTTTGGACCGAGCGAATCAACTTCGGCTCCCGAATGACTCAATAAGATTACCATGATTATCCCAACAAACATAATAAACTGAAATCCTTTTCAGAATATTGCAAGAGTCAGAAAGTCCCATGGAAGAAATAGCCGACAATCTTTCCCTGTAGGTCGATGCAAACAACCAAGTGACCCGCCTCTTCCAACCTCCACTTTTGCTCTGAAGGGGCCACGATGAATTGGTCGGAGAAGGAGAGTGGTTTTCTTTTTATGAACATAACCTTGGTGTTCAC
Source organism: Oxytropis ochrocephala (assembly GCA_020916435.1). Lineage (NCBI taxonomy): Eukaryota > Viridiplantae > Streptophyta > Magnoliopsida > Fabales > Fabaceae > Oxytropis > Oxytropis ochrocephala. Next base: position 32,207,458 of record CM037093.1, on the reverse strand, counting down.
TATCTTGGAAGAAAGCCAATGGTACCACTCAGGGTTATCCTCATACGTCTCAATGGAGGCCACGACATCGCTCTCGAATGCGTGCTCTATCTCCTCGACCTCGAGACCTCTGACGTCGGCAGAATTGGAACCTCTTATTTCCGCTTCAGACCTCTGGGGCGAAGTGTAACGCCCCAAATAATTTAATTATTTATTTAATTAAATTGTTTAGGTATTGTATTAGTATAGTCATATTAAAATAATAATATGGTGCTTCATTTAAATCATGGGGTAGTATTTAGTAATTAAGTAAGCGGTAGAAAGAGGCCCATGACCCAATAGCGCATGATATAAGCACTAGGGTTAGAGCCAATTGCTCATTTAGAGAGCAAAAGAGAAAAAGAGAGAAAAGAAAGAGGAGACGTGAGGAGAGAAGAGGAAGAAACGACGCAAGGAGTGGAGAAGGAAGTGAGGTGCACCAAAGGAGGAGGAAGAAGGCTAGGGTTTGCAATCTTCCAAGGCTAGGATTTGTGATCATCTAAGGCTAAGGGAAGGGTGGGGTTCTATCTCTATAATAGGGTGTAGGATGGGTTTTATGTGGGAGATTAGGACCTTTGATGTTTCTTGACTTTGTTTGGTGCCTATGTGATGTTTGATAAAATGTATTTGGCAGCATGTAAAAATTATTTGATGATTGATGATTATGCCCTATGTTGGCGCCACCTAGGCGCCGTTTTCATGTGCTGCTGGCGCCACTAGGTGCCATGTTGCTAAGTGTTGTGTTGCTGTAATAGCATGTTGTTGTATTTCTTTGTGTTCTTTGTAATTGCATGTTCTTTGTAATTGTTGTTGTTCTTTGTAATGAATGGTCAGAATTCTTTGTGTTGTTGTAATTGCATGTTCTTTGTATTTCTTTGTGGTTCTTTGTAATTGTTGTATTGTTGTAATTGATGTGTTGCTGTAATTGCATGTTGCTTTATTTGGTTTGTGTTCTTTGTGTTCTTTGTAATTCTTTGTAATTGTTGTGTTCTTTGTAATTCTTTGTGTTGTTGTAATTGTTGTGTTGCGTTTTGGTGCTGCCACTGGGCGCCAGTTTGTGTGTTGTTTGGCGCCTATGTTTTGTTGTAGTGTCGCCCTGGCGCCAGTTTGTGTCTTTAGCGCGCCACTGTCTTCTTTGTGTTGCCTTGAGCGCCATTTTTGCTGTTTTGGTGCGCCCCATGTGGTTGTCCAATAGTTGTGGTCTGTTTTCTAGTGTCGGTAGTGATCGAGGTACTGTTGAATGATAGACTAACTCATAGGTGTTGGTGGGTTGGGTGTTTTTGGTGTGGTGGGAATTCCACAACTGGTGATGTGGCTATTCTGGTAATTAAGGTGATGGGTCTATGACCAATTGATGATGTTAGTGTTGTTGTGTAAGTTGTTGTTGTTGGTGTGGTTGTATAAATCGTGGTTGTTGTTGTTGTTGATTGGTGTTTGGTGCATGGTTCATGGTGTCACATGCATGTCATGCCTCCGGTGATGGTGTAGGCTTCGACCTAGAGCTATAGGTGATGATATTGATGCTCAAAATAAAATTGGTGATGAACGGTACCGCATCCATATACCCATTGGTGTGGGTTGCATCTCATTCATTCTCGCATGTCATAGTGACGTCCCCTTGGTGGTTGTATGTTGATGATTCCATGTATTAACGATGTTCCTTGGTAGTTATAGTTTGGTGTTTTCCTTGGTCGTGTGTGTATCGATCTTTGTTATTACGCCAGTAGTTAGTTGTTGTAACTCTAGCATATTGCCTATCGTATAGGCTATTATATTGATTGATATCTCACCCTTCTACTTTTGAATGTTACCCTATGTTGGTAACGCAGCGGTGATAGTGAGTGAAGGCTTGTCTACCTTCGCCGCCAATGAGTCGGTATCGTTGCTCTGATCCGTAGCACTTAGGGGGGGGGGAACGAACACTACTTTATTTAGTTTGGTTTAATTACTTAATTGTTTGATTTTATTTCTGAGGTTATGATTTCATTATTCCGCTCCGTGGTGATAGAACTACTGTTACTTAGACTAGAACATGGTGTTTTGAGGGTTCGTCCCATTCATGACGTGTTATGTATTACGCTAAACCTTATTTTGGTGAATTTATTTATTGCTGACTCTTGAATTGTTTTATCAGTGTGAATGTGAGGGTGTAGTAGAAAAGGCTTTTAAAAACTCTGATTTTCGTCTTTAATTTACCGGGTAGCAAAAAGGTGTGTTACACGAAGCAGGTGACGAAGGTTGATATTGGCTTCCTTTTGATGCAAGCTCCATTGGGACAGAAGTTGACATAATTCTGAAATTTCTTGAATGTTGAAGCCGGATTGAGTAAATACGGGTGCTACCCCCACTTCCAGGTACACTTTCATTCTTCACTCACCTCATCTCACTCACGAATTGGCAACACGAAGCAAGAGACTCAAGTACCCTGAATCAGGTAATTGCTGTAACGCCCCAAAATAATTTAATTATTTATGTAATTAAGTTAGTTGAGAATTGCAACATTTAATTAAGTCAATTAATTAATTTGGAGTTTTATTTAATTAAGTGTTATAGTGATTAGTTATATTAAAAGAATAATAGGGTGTTTAATATAATTAAGAGGTGTTGGGTAGTAAATAAGGGAGTGGTGATTTAATTATGTCAGGGAGTGGTTGAAGTAACTAGGAGGTGCAAATAAAGGGCCCACGGCCCACTAATAGGCCCAAATCAAAGGAAATAACCTTAGGGGTGTAGGGTTCTCTTCTCATTTGAAGAAAGAAAAGAAAAAGGAGAGGGTAGAGAAGAAGGAGGGCTGAACGCAGCTGGCTGGAAAAGGGGGAGGAGGAGAAATTCTCATTTTGGCTTGGGTAAGTTGGTTTGGGTACCATTCTTCTCCATTTTTCTTTCTTTTTCTATTAGTGTAAATTTCATACACTAATTCCCTTCCATTTTCACTTTACCATGGATGGGTTTGAAGCTCAAAGTGTTGGAGAAGCTATTTTTGGTGGTTCTTGTGTTGTTGAAGGAGAGGCTACTTGGGTTCTTCAATTTTGAGGTTAGGGGGCTCTCTTTCATACATAATAGGTTATAAGATGAGTAATTATGTGTGGGTTAGGTTTTAGGATAGTCAATTGATTGAATTATGTGTTATTTGTGTTGGTTGGTGTTGTGTTGAACTCAATTTGATGAAATGCCATGTTGATTTTATTGGGTGTTGATGATGAGTTTTACTTGTTTATGGTTTTTGTGTGTTTTCTGGACACGGTTTCGGTCTTTCTCAAACTGGTACGGTTTGGTTGATTTAAAAATTATGTGGCTAATTGTTTTTGAAAATAGACTTAAGGCCGGTCGTTTTGGCACTGGTTTCGTTCAATTCGGAGTTGTGTAGCTAAAGTTATGAGTCTCCGAAGTTAGGTCAAATTTCTGGAATCAAACTGGGAGTAGGTTCTGTTTTTGCAGGTTTTGTGTTTTCAATTGAACTCCATTTTGAATGATTCTTATTTTATTGAAAAGTAGATTTAATTCTCTACGAAATAGGCACTGGTTTCACGAAATTTCATTAAGAAATGAGAAAGAAAATCTGGTTGCAAGTTGGGTAAAGAGTTCTGTCCGATTTTGGTACCTCAGTGTAGTGTTTTGAAAAACTGTACCAACTGGACACTTATTTTGAAAAACTAAAATCATAGGTAGAAACTAAACTCAGAGGGCTTTCCAAAGCGTGGTCTTTTGTTGAAATCCGATGTCGTTTGCTATTTTAATTAATTCGCGCTGGTAAGTGCAATTCTTTGTAGGAACTCAAACATTGTGCCACTATTTTGTTGTTTAAGTGTATTGGTGAAATGGGTGTATGGGTGTGTGTTGTGTGTCGTGTGTCGCGCACAAGCACAGGCGCCACTTTGGCTGCCCAAGTGCGCTGTGCACCTATGTTGTGTCTTAGTTCCGAAAATGCTGTTTTGGTCCCTCTGAACTTTTTAGTCTTCAAAAATGCTATTTTGGTCCTTTGAACCTTTTTAATCCTCAAAAATGCTATTTTGGCTCCTATACACTATTGGTCCTTCTAAAATGTTGTTTTGGTCCCTAGGTGACTGTTTAGTCCCTTAGGTGACCGTTTAGTCTTTGGGGGTGTCGGTTTAGTCCTTAGGTGACAAGTTGGCCCTTTTGTGAGAGTTGGTCCTTGGCATTGGTGTTAGCCTTAGAGCTATGTTTTGGGTGTTAACCTTAGAGCTATGTTTTGGGTGTTAGCCTTAAGTCGAGGTGGTTGTTTAATATTTTGTGATGGTTGATTAATACTTATGGTGGTTGATTAATATTTTATGTCGGTTGTTAATACCTTAAGGTGGTTGTTTAAGGTAATTGTTTAAGGTGACTGATCAAGATGGTTGTTAATACCTTAAGGTGGTTGTTTAAGGTAATTGTTTAAGGTGATTGATTAAGATGGTTGTTAATACCTTAAGGTGGTTGTTTAAGGTAATTATTTAAGTGGTTGTTTAATGGTGGTGATGATTTGTATACAATGAGGTTGTTTGTGATTGATGCATAGTTCATAGTGTATAATGTTTCATATGTATCAAATGGTGGTTGTAGGTTCGGCCTTGATATCAATGGTGGTTGTAGGCTTCGGCCTTGATATCAATGGTGGTTGTGATATCTATTATGGTGGTTGTGCCCTCGGGGAAAATTTATGGAGGTTGATGGTACCACATGCATACTTGCATTCATGCATACATTCATGTGTTTGGTGTCGCCTTGATGATGATTATGAGTTGATGTGCCAAACTTGATGTCCTGTGCTATTTGTTGAATTGTGATTGTTGCTAGTTGCCTTCCCTAATATAATGCTTATCCTATTTGCTATTATTAATGTAAAGAGACTCACCCTACTGCTTTCGTGTTACTTCTCATGTCGGCAATCTGTAGGTGATAGCGAATGACGTAGTCTGGTTATGATCAAGCTCTGATATGTAGCACCGAGGATGGGGGTCTTAGTTATTTAGTATTTTGTTTTGATGCTGCTAGACTATTATTTAGTGATGTATTAAATACTCCCAGAGTTGTTGATATTCCGCTGTGCTAGAGGATTATATTTCAAGATGTTGTAAATAACTAAACCGGTGTTTTTGAGGGTTCGCCCCATTTTAATGTGCTATATATCACGCACTAGTTGTTTTATGAAATTTCAACGTGTTGTTTTATGTTTTTGAAGAAATGTAGCACTCTCTTTGTGGTGCGTGGAAAAGTTTTTGAAAACTCTGATTATTAAAATTGACTAATTAGTAGTAATTAGAAAGGGGGTGTTACATTAGTGGTATAAGAGCAGCAGACCTCTCTTAGTACGGTGTGGTTCGGGGACGAACCAAGTGGAAGCTGGTGGGCATGTGACACCCGGGGCCGACGAGGGCGGGGAGTGATCGCCGGTGCCCAAAAAGGTGGCATGGCAAAGAGCGGCTCCTGGCAGCTTCAAAGCGAAGGGGCGCGTGAATTAACCGAATACACATCGGAATGAGAGGGATCCTGAGGCTGTGCAGGTATGGGACTGTACAGTTGAAGGAAGGCTTAAAAGAATTGATTTGGACTACCTATACCAACAAGATGCATCTTCTTTTCGGGAGCCCATCCCATAAGAACTCCATAGTTAAGCGTGTTTGGCTTGGAGTAGTAGTGGGATGGGTGACCTTCTGGGAAGTTTTTCGGAAAGCATGAAAGTGAGGACAAAGCATGCTGAAAAGACTCGTGTTGGTTCGTGGGGGAAGTCAATAGTTCTAGAAGCAGTCTGGGATGTTACAAATGGTATCAGAGCAGTTCGGTCTGTCCGGCCAAGTTGTCGAGTCTGTTAACCCTCGAGTCTTGGTACTCGTTCTAAATCATAATTATGTTGCTGTTTATTACTGTTACCTTTGTTGGTTTGTTCTTTCATTGACATGCCTTGTAATTTATTTGATGGATAACAATTGAAAGTTATATTGATTTATTGAGGTATGTGTGATTGAAATGTGTAACTGTTAGTTGTAACATTGATTTTGGTTGTTTGCGACTGTTGTTTGTGTCATTAAGATATGTGTAATTAAAAGAGTTCTAACGACGTCAAAGGAGTGAAAGTCGTGATTTACTCCTTTGCACTCCTGCATCACAAGTAAAAGTCTTTTAATGTGGTAGTTATAAGAGAAAGTAGTTTTGTGACCTTAATTAATTGGTTGCATGAGTAGGAGGGACTGATCACCCCAATAACTCATCACCAATGAAAGAGGCGACAATAACTCATGGTTATTATTAACTTTGGATGCATACACTAATTTTAATTTGAGTGATTGCTTGATTAGCTTGTTGGAATATAGAAAGTATTTTTATATGACCTAACCTTGGTGAGCTATACATTAGACAATATTTGAAGGATTGCTTGTTGAAAATTGTTGCACTTGATTGACGTCTCTGCTATAGGTTGATTGTTACTGTGATGTATAGAAGTTTAAGTTTGACTTGTGCTTAATTGTTTCGAAGTTAGTGTGCTAAAATGAAATGCTGTGTAATGCTATATTTTCATTATCTCAATTAAAGTTGCATAATTGGAAGTTTCGACGTTTTCGATGTTTCAATTTGGTTTGTTTCGTGAGCATGATGTGGTTGTCAAGATTAAATGATTAATTTTCCTTACTTTCTGAGTTTATGTTGGAAATTAAATTTTGAACTAATAAGTAGTTGTTTAAGTGGTTGCATGCTCGAGTGATAGTAAGGTTGGGATTCGCATATGGTTTCCTTTTTGACAAAACTGTGAGTTCTATGGTTTTCGAAAAAATGGTACTTGGGAATTTTATGCTATTGGAAAATGAGTGTGATGTCAAATTAGTGTTGAATTCTGCTTCCAAGTTGTTTTAGGATTTTTATTTCAAAATGTGACATGACTTCGGCTTTTGGACCGATTAGGTGTGGTTTGATGTTGTTTGAAAATTTTGGAGTTTTACACTAATTGCATGGTTAGATGAGTTAGAATCTTTATGTTATGTGAAGGTGAGTCCAATAATGATTGTCAAGGTTTTAGAAACAAATGTATACGATTTTAAGTACTTTCTTGACTGTGAACTACAATTGTATAATTGTGTTCGTTTTATGACTTAACTTGCACCTTGTTGTTGCTATTACTATTATTATTTGTCACTCTTGAATTGTGTTACGTAGCTCCTAAAATCTAATAATGAAACCGTGCAACGAGATCTTTTGTGCACTTCTACTACTTGATTAGTTTTCTTTGCTAAATAATTGACAAGGGTATTTAATTCTATTTGTTTAAACTAATATTGAGTCTTGTATCAAAACAATTGTATTATAATGCATGTGTTGGTTATATTCTTTTGTGATATGGAATCAGTTCATTTTGGTAGAATTATATGTTCCATGTTACTTCTAGGGAAGTTGAAAAATCGCATGTTAGCCGATCCCTAGGAGTAAAGAGATCGAAGATGATGTCTACATGTTAATCCTTTCGGACTTGTGTGTTTAAATTGTTTGCAATGGATCATGAAATATATATGTTGTTGATGTTGTTTTGAGTGTTGATGGCTTTGAATAAAATCGATGGTAAAACGTTGCATATAAGGTGTTTGATGAATGCATTGATAGTGTTTGAATTGGTGGCTGAATTGTGATGATTGTTGTGATGTTGAATTCACTGTTTTGAGACGTTCTGACATAGGTTCAGTATTTTAGTGACTGAGAACGTTTTACTGATTGAAAAATTACGTGGTTTGTCATTTCGAAAACTTGATTGAATGCTTGTTAATTTGGCACTGATTTGGTTGCATTTGGAGTTGTATAGCTCGAGATATGAATTCCACAAGTTAATGTAAGATTCTGGAAACAAGCTGGACATAGGGTCAGTGTTTTGGTTACTGCATTTTCAAAAGAGCTCATTTTCCAACGAATACAATTTCTTTGAAAACTTGACAGAATTTACCTCACTTTATGCACAAGTTTCATGCAATTTGATCGAGTTTTGGTCATTATAGAACTGCTTGAATTTGAAGGACAGAAACTGCATCTTTTGAAACTAGTATGTGTATATTTGAAAACTGTACCTATTGAACACTTTCCTTCAAAAACTGAACTTAGGGATAAGAAATAGACCCATAGGGCTTTCCAACAAGTATTTATTGGTCAAGTCCGAGGTCGCTTTACTATTTTTTAATTAATTCGCCAAAGTAGGCGCAGGGTTATAGAATTTTCTGCACCTAAGTTTCGGTAGATTGGTTTGAACGTTGAATAAGGATGACTAATTGGTTGAATAGGTTGAAGTTGAATTTGTTGTTGTTGTCGTGTTAATTGTTGATGTTAATGTTGTTGGGTATATGATAAATTGGTGATGTTGGTGATATTGTATCAATTGTTGAGTCTATTGTGGAGATTGGTGTTGTTGTGTTAATTGCGGTTGTTGGTGTTGTTGGGCCTCCGCCATGGTTGTTGTTGTCTCCGTGTCCAGGTAGTCGGGTAGGATTTCGATAACCTACAGGTTAGAATACCTATTTAGGGAGTAAGAGTGTAGATGAGGGTGTTTAGTCTGTTGCGTGTACGATAGAACATGAATGAGAACGGTTAGAGGTGATAAGGAGATTTGAGATTGATTTCGTGAGTTTGGCGTAGATTTTTGAGGACGAAAATATTTAAGTGGGGAAGAGTTGTAACGCCCCAAAATAATTTAATTATTTATGTAATTAAGTTAGTTGAGAATTGCAACATTTAATTAAGTCAATTAATTAATTTGGAGTTTTATTTAATTAAGTGTTATAGTGATTAGTTATATTAAAATAATAATAGGTGTTTAATATAACTAAGAGGTGTTGGGTTGTAAATAAGGGAGTGGTGATTTAATTATGTCAGGGAGTGGTTGAAGTAACTAGAAGGTGCAAATAAAGGGCCCAAGGCCCACTAATAGGCCCAAATTAAAGGAAATAACCTTAGGGGTGTAGGGTTCTCTTCTCATTTGAAGAAAGAAAAGAAAAAGGAGAGGGTAGAGAAGAAGGAGGGCTGAACGCAGCTGGCTGGAAAAGGGGGAGGAGGAGAAATTCTCATTTTGGCTTGGGTAAGTTGGTTTGGGTACCATTCTTCTCCATTTTTCTTTCTTTTTCTATTAGTGTAAATTTCATACACTAATTCCCTTCCATTTTCACTTTACCATGGATGGGGTTTGAAGCTCAAAGTGTTGGAGAAGCTATTTTTGGTGGTTCTTGTGTTGTTGAAGGAGAGGCTACTTGGGTTCTTCAATTTTGAGGTTAGGGGGCTCTCTTTCATACATAATAGGTTATAAGATGAGTAATTATGTGTGGGTTAGGTTTTAGGATAGTCAATTGATTGAATTATGTGTTATTTGTGTTGGTTGGTGTTGTGTTGAACTCAATTTGATGAAATGCCATGTTGATTTTATTGGGTGTTGATGATGAGTTTTACTTGTTTATGGTTTTTGTGTGTTTTCTGGAAACTGTTTCGGTCTTTCTCAAACTGGTACGGTTTGGTTGATCCAAAAATTATGTGGCTAATTGTTTTTGAAAATAGACTTAAGGCCGGTCGTTTTGGCACTGGTTTCGTTCAATTCGGAGTTGTGTAGCTCAAGTTATGAGTCTCCGAAGTTAGGTCAAATTTATGGAATCAAACTGGGAGTAGGTTCGGTTTTTGCAGGTTTTATGTTCTCAATTGAACTCTGTTTTGAATGATTCTTGTTTTATTGAAAAGTAGACTTAATTCTCTATGAAATAGGCACTGGTTTCACGAAATTTCATTAAGAAATGAGAAAGAAAATCTGGTTGCAAGTTGGGTAAAGAGTTCTGTCCGATTTTGGTACCTCAGTGTAGTGTTTTGAAAAACTGTACCAACTGGACACTTATTTTGAAAAAACTAAAATCATTGGTAGAAACTACACTCAGAGGTCTTTCCAATGAGTGGTCTTTTGTTGAAATCCGATGTCGTTTGCTATTTTAATTAATTCGCCGAAGTAAGTGCACTGTTGTAGGAACTCAGCATTGTGCCACTATTTTGTTGTTTAAGTGTATTGGTGAAATGGGTGTATGGGTGTGTGTTGTGTGCTGTGTCGCGCACAAGGGCGCCACTTTGGCTGCCCAAGTGCGCCTGTGCACCTATGTTGTGTCTTAGTTCCGAAAATGCTGTTTTGGTCCCTCTGAACTTTTTAGTCTTCAAAAATGCTATTTTGGTCATTTGAACCTTTTTAATCCTCAAAAATGCTATTTTGGCCCCTATACACTATTGGTCCTTCTAAAATGTTGTTTTGGTCCCTAGGTGACTGTTTAGTCCCTTAGGTGACCGTTTAGTCCTTGGGGGTGTCGGTTTATTCCTTAGGTAACAAGTTGGTCCTTTTGTGAGAGTTGGTCCTTGACATTGGTGTTAGCCTTAGAGCTATGTTTTGGGTGTTAGCCTTAGAGCTAGTGGTTAGTGATGTCTTGGTGAGTCGAGGTGGTTGTTTAATATTTTGTGATGGTTGATTAATACTTATGGTGGTTGATTAATATTTTATGTCGGTTGTTAATACCTTAAGGTGGTTGTTTAAGGTGACTGATCAAGATGGTTGTTAATACCTTAAGGTGGTTGTTTAAGGTAATTGTTTAAGGTGATTGATTAAGATGGTTGTTAATACCTTAAGGTGGTTGTTTAAGGTAATTATTTAAGTGGTTGTTTAATGGTGGTGATGATTTGTATACAATGAGGTTGTTTGTGATTGATGCATAGTTCATAGTGTCTCATGTTTCATATGCATCAAATGGTGGTTGTAGGCTTCGGCCTTGATATCAATGGTGGTTGTGATATCTATTATGGTAGTTGTAGGCTTCGGCCTTGATATCAATGGTGGTTGTGATATCTATTATGGTGGTTGTGCCCTCGGGCAAAATTTATGGAGGTTGATGGTACCACATGCATACTTGCATTCATGCATACATTCATGTGTTTGGTGTGACCTTGATGATGATTATGAGTTGATGTGCCAAACTTGATGTCCTGTGCTATTTGTTGAATTGTGATTGTTGCTAGTTGTCTTCCCTAATATAATGCTTATCCTAATTGCTATTATTTATGTAAAGAGACTCACCCTACTGCTTTCGTGTTGCTTCTCATGTCGGCAACCTGCAGGTGATAGCGAATGACGTGAGTCAGTTATGGTCAAGCTCGATATGTAGCACCGGGATGGGGTCTTAGTTATTTAGTATTTTGTTTTGATGTTTGCTAGACTATCATTTAGTGATGTATTAAATACTCCCGAGTTGTTGATATTCCATTTGTGCTAGAGGATTATATTTCAAGATGTTGTAAATAACTAAACCGGTGTTTTTGAGGGTTCGCCCCATTTTAATGTGCTATATATCACGCACTAGTTGTTTTATGAAATTTCAACGTGTTGTTTTATGTTTTTGAAGAAATGTAGCACTCTCTTTGTGGTGCGTGGAAAAGTTTTTGAAAACTCTGATTATTAAAATTGACTAATTAGTAGTAATTAGAAAGGGGGTGTTCTGCCAAGCCTCGGAAATCGAAACATCCCATTAAATCACTATGTCACTTCATAAGTCACATGGGAAATTGCACCGCAACCATGAAAGACACATCGGATCCCCAAGAATTGATAGTTGGCAAACCAATCATTGCCCAGCGTTGACCTCGGATTCATCAAGTCGAGGTCGACCTCATGCCTCGACCGACCTCGACTTGTGGGCCACTATTTTAGCCTGAGCTGAAATCCCCACATGGATTGGGCCAGGCCCAATACGATTCCCAATGTAACAGCATGCACCGCTACCCGACCTATGGCATCCCGTATCCAAGATCCACCGCCCAGATTCGACGCTCGACCAGCCACCTTCCTCAATAAATACGGGTGCTACCCCCACTTCCAGGTACGCTTTCATTCTTCACTCACCTCATCTCACTCACGAATTGGCAACACGAAGCAAGAGACTCAAGTACCCTGAATCAAGTAATTACCGAGATCCAGTACTGAACACCTATAAACAAGCGTGATAGATTCTATCAATTCCTATCCAAACTAAATTAAACAAGTGATAAAATAGTTTGAATAATGAAAGTTGCACAACAGAATCATGATTAAGTGATTAAGCAAAACGGAATCATAAAACGAATCACAATAGTAAATCACAGAGTTTGAGTAATTAAGCAAAATACAAACCGAATTTGCAGCAAGAATTACAGAGTTGAAATTGATAGAGAAAGAATTAAAACTATAAAAACGAAATAAACATTAAGCACTGAACCTCAAAATCCTTACAGCAACACCCTTCACGAATAGATTGATTTAGCATTTTAAGCTTCCATGGAGGTTAGGCCACCAAATTCTTAAAATTGTATAATAATGGCTAACAGAGCAAAAACGGCTTTGAAAAGTGTATTTAACTAGGAAAAAACGAAAACCCTAACTCACTAACTCGGTTATTGGATAAAAGCCCGATAAAAATAGTAATTGGCCCATAAACCCGTAATTGACTAAACTACTTCGGTAATTCGTGGTTTTGACCTTCAATATCAGAATCGGGTTCCGAGCTCAACCGAAAAATTGTAGCTCTGTTCCTTAGAATTCCAACGCATGCTCGCACGCCTTAATCGGATAACCGTAGCCAAAGTTATGGCCTGGAGAGGAGACAAGGGTCAATATGCAATAAAAATGAGAATTAGCCAATAAATCGTTATGCTGCTCCAATAAGATCCAAAGTCTAAAAACATGTTAAGACTCAAAAATTAGGCATAGAGTTTTTTGAAACGTTATCGGATAGCGTATAGCGTTTCACTTTTTTGTCATTTTTACCCTCATTATTTTTCTTAAATTCATTATCTATCCTCATTATTCTTACATTTATTAATTAGTTTAGCCGCTAGTATTACCAAACACATGATTTTCTATCCGCTAGCTTCTCCAAAGATCTTTTATCCGCTAACTCGTGCATTATCTCGCTATCAACTACTTTTTACCAAACCGAATCTAAAAATGTAACAACAATAGCTACAAATATTTAAACAATCGAATTATTGAAGGACCTAATTCGTGCTATTGGAATCTTAGACTCAAGTTGCAAAATCAAAAAATTATTCCTATATAATTATATACGTTATCTTAATTATTTGATTCTATCATATTGTTTTTTCATTTTTGGACATTGTAAATAATTTGTAACAATCTTTTAAGAAATCATTAAAATATTATAACTTTATGGTAATCAAATTAATGTAATTAGATTTATTTTTAATTTGTTTCTCTTTTAGAAATTTTTTTTGATCCTTTTTACTTATATCTAGATATGTAAGTTTATTAAAATGAATATCTTACTATTTAAATAGACAAAATTATTCATTCTGTAAACTCTATTCCATTTTTAAATTTGGGGAAATTTTACGCCAAGGAATATTCCTTTATTGTGTACCACGACATGTGTTACTCTTAGCTTATAAATTAAGGCTGGTTTATTCAACTTAGATTGTCAAATTAAAGTTAACATACAACGAAGGATAGTCAATATATTTAAAGAGAAGAATTATGGCAAAGAGTGACATGAATAAGGTTGTTTCAGTGATGCTTATGATTATGTTTGTCTTTGCGCAAGCCGATGATTTGCCTCCACTTTCAACAGACTCTGTAATCGGTAAGGCTGTTTGTATTGGAAAGTGTGCCCTAGGGTGTAAAAGTTCCCACTTTGTTTCGCTTTGTGTTGCTCGTTGTGCACTAAAATGCCGTAACACCTCATTAGCTGCTTTGTATGACTGTGCAACTAGTTGTGCCTTGTCCAAGTCCATTACTGTCAATGCAGGTACTAATTCTAGTTACTCTTACCTATTTTATTATTTATTAGTATAATTCTTCTTATCAATTATGACTTTTAATTAATTGTATTTTTTACATAAATTTAACGTTTTTTCCCCAGATATTCATGGTTTTGGTGCATTCGTGGATTCTTGCTTGGAAGACTGCAAGAAGAAATAAGATGTATTCAAAGTCAATGTTTAAGGAATATGTTGTACAAGAGAAATTAAAAGGATTTTTATTCTACTAAATCACTAAAGTCACTGATGAGTGAGTTTTATTAGACATTTATGTTGTTTGTACACAAAATAAATGAAAACAATTTCAATTTGATTAGACGTGCGTTTACATTTTAAGTAGTAACTGACGCTATAATCGGTGCAAATAAACATACTTAAACTAACCTTAAATTTTAATCATTATAAGCATTTCCATAATCGGTGCACATTTTAAGCATTTCCATAGAAATTTTATTAAGTTTAACGTGTGACGGGTTAGGGCAAAGTGACTCTCATACTTTAACTAACCTTAAAATTTAAACGAGCAAAAATATAAGCTCCAAACTTGAACTTATCTTTAATGAAACATAATGTTATAATATGAGATTAGATTTTGTCACCGTGAAGTGTGGTCAAATCTATATCAGAGTGATTCTGTTGTTTTGAGTTATTCGGTTTGCTTACTTTTTGCAACATCACTAATTTTTTATTGTCATTAAAGATTAAGGATGTTGCTCAAATAGTAGTCAGAGATGGCACCGAATATTTTGCACCGAGTGAATCAACTTTGGCTCCCGAATGATTATACATGATATTTACTACATCTGAGTTTTCAACAAAATTACATAAGCATTGCTAACATAGCGAAAATACAAATAATACAAACTAACTAAGGTTCTTAAACAATAGAATCGTAGTAATGAAAATCTCATGACCCAACGACTTTATCTTCAAAAGAGTTCGATTAAACCTCTATATTTGAAAATCACAAACCATGATAGGGTGAGATTTAAGAAATCCCAGTGAATTCCTCAAACGACCCCTCACCAAAACTCATAAGATGTCTTTTATTTATTCACCAATGACGCATTAATTCCCCCATCAAAATAATGATATATAAAATCAGATCAAATAGGGAAACCCAACTCCAATATATAGAAGCGGCCACATAGGATCTTAGACTCAGGCTCATGACTTCTCTCTCTAAGTATGCCCCAATAATTCTTTAAATTTAATTTCGATCGTATTATATTTAGTTTAGATTTCTCTATTTACCGAATGAACGGAGTGGTCCGAGCCAATAACACTCTGGTAGTTAGACAGAGTTAGCTAAGGACATAGTAAGTTAATTGTCGGACATTCTAATTAAGTATGTTGTTTTGGAGAATTGAGTCTGATCAACTCAATATTCCAAACAAGAAACTAAGAATAATGATAATTGTGGATTAGTTTAGAGATTAACTATCCTGATTTTTGAGGTCAAAATTTCTAAAAAGGTGGGGTGTAATGTTAAACCTCAAAACTTAACCTATTAGGTTAGGAATAGATCCCAAATAGTACTAAAGTAAGCTAGTTAGAATTAGGGGTATTAGAATTAGATATAAGAAATGATAGAATGATAGAATTAGGTGGGGTGTAAATATAATGGATGATGAATTTTATTTTGGATTAAACATGATGTTGAATTGCTCTGTACAGGTTTTGTATATCCAAAGAAATTTAATATTACTTTGGCTATTACCTTGTATGATTTTAATTAGATTGTATGATGGGTGCTTGATTGATTTAATTGTTATTAAATTAAATTAGTTTTGTGAGAGTTAGAGAATAAACATTACTCTAGTGGGGGGTTGTTGTAGAAATTGCTGTTAGCACCACATGGTTGGGTTGGGGCACTAAGCCCAAACCAATTGGCCCAAAATGAACTCAATCCATCTGATCTCTATGGAGAGAAAAGAAAAAACCCTTCAGCTCATAAAACTTTAGATAGAAAACAAAAGGGAGTGAGGTAGAAGCAATGGCGGATCTAGAAAATTTGTTTCGTGGGGGACAAAATATGAAGAATCTAATATATAAAACTTTTACAATTTTTTTGTTTTGAAGAAATTTGACATTTAATAGAAAAAATTAACCAATAAATAAAAAATCATATTTCAAATTAAGAAATCATCTAAACAGTTTTCTTATATTTGACTAGGAAAAGAAAATAAGAGGTGAATAATAAATTTATGAAAAAGAATTTTAATGTAAAAGAAAAATGAGCTTTATGTTTTTTGTAAATAGATGAAATTATGTTTTTTTTACTAAAGTGCTTCAATTTGTTTAAAAGGACTGTCACTAAAGTGTGGTCAAATCTAAATCAGAGTGATTCTGTTGGTTTGAGTTATTCGGTTTGCTTACTTTTTGCAGCATCACTAATTTTTAATTGTCATTAATGATTAAGGATGTTTCTCAAATAGTAGTCAGAGATTGCACAAAATATTTTGGACCGAGCGAATCAACTTCGGCTCCCGAATGACTCAATAAGATTACCATGATTATACCAACGAACATAATAAACTGAAATCCTTTTCAGAATATTGCAAGAGTCAAAAAGTCCCATGGAAGAAATAGCCGACAATCTTTCCCTGTAGGTCGATGCAAACAGCCAAGTGACCCGCCTCTTCCAACCTCCACTTTTGCTCTGAAAGGGCCACGATGAATTGGTCGGAGAAGGAGAGTGGTTTTCTTTTTATGAACATAACCTTGGTGTTCACTATCTTGGAAGAAAGCCAATGGTACCACTCAAGGTTATCCTCATATGTCTCAATGGAGGCCACGACATCGCTCTCGAATGCGTGCTCTATCTCCTCGACCCTCGGACCTCCTCGGCGTCGGCGGACTGAAACTCTTATTTCCGCTTGGACCTGCAGGGGCGAAGTGTAACGCCCCAAATAATTTAATTATTTATTTAATTAAATTATTTAGGTATTGTATTAGTATAGTCATATTAAAATAATAATATGGTGCTTCATTTAAATCATGGGGTAGTATTTAGTAATTAAGTAAACGGTATAAAGAGGCCCATGACCCAATAGTGCATGATATAAGCACTAGGGTTAGAGCCAATTGCTCATTTAGAAAGCAAAAGAGAAAAAGACAGAAAAGAAAGAGGAGACGTGAGGAGAGAAGAGGAAGAAACGACGCAAGGAGGGGAGAAGGAAGTGAGGTGCACCAAAGCAGGAGGAAGAAGGCTAGGGTTTGCAATCTTCCAAGGCTAGGATTTGTGATCATCTAAGGCTAAGGTAAGGGTGGGGTTCTATCTCTATAATAGGGTGTAGGATGGGTTTTATGTGGGAGATTAGGACCTTTGATGTTTCTTGACTTTGTTTGGTGCCTATGTGATGTTTGATAAAATGTATTTGGTAGCATGTACAAATTATTTGATGATTGATGATTATGCCCTTTGTTGGCGCCACCTAGGCGCCGTTTTCATGTGCTGCTGGCGCCACTAGGTGCCATGTTGCTAAGTGTTGTGTTGTTGTATTTGCTGTAATTGCATGTTGTTGTATTTGCTGTGTTGTTGTATTTCTTTGTATTCTTTGTAATTGCATGTTCTTTGTCATTGTTGTGTTCTTTGTAATTGTTGTAATTCTTTGTGTTCTTTGTAATTGCATGTTGTTGTATTTGCTGTGTTGCTGTAATTGTTGTATTGCTGTAATTGATGTGCTTCTGTAATTGCATGTTGCTTTATTTGCTCTGTTGCTGTAATTGCTGTGTTGCTGTAATTGCTGTAATTGTTGTGTTGTTGTAATTGTTGTGTTGTTGTAATTGTTGTGTTGCGTTTTGGTGATGCCACTGGGCGCCAGTTTGTGTGTTGTTTGGCGCCTATATCTTCAGTATGTCGCCCACAGGCGCCAGATTTGTGTCTTTATTTGGCGCCCTGTCTTTCTTTGTATTGTCTTCGGGCGCCATTTCTTGCTGTTTTGGTGCGCCCCATGTGGTTGTCCCATAGTTGTGGTCTGTTTTCAAGTGTCGGTAGTGGTTGAGGTACTGTTGAATGATAGACTAACTCATAGGTGTTGGTGGGTTGGGTGTTTTTGGTGTGTTTTGGTGCTTTTAGTGTGGTGGGAATGCCACAACTGGTGATGTGGCTATTCTGGTAATTAAGGTGATAGGTCTATGACCAATTGATGATGTTAGTGTTGTTGTGTAAGTTGTTGTTGTTGGTGTGGTTGTATAAATCGTGGTTGTTGTAGTTGTTGATTGGTGTTTGGTGCATGATTCATGGTGTCACATGCATGTCATGCCTCCGGTGATGGTGTGGGCTTCGGCCTAGAGCTATAGGTGATGATATTGATGCTCAAAATAAAATTGGTGATGAACGGTACCGCATGCATATACCCGTTGGTGTGGGTTGCATCTCATTCATTCTCGCATGTCATAGTGATGTCCCCTTGGTGGTTGTATGTTGATGATTCCATGTATTAACGATGTTCCTTAGTTATAGTTTGGTGTTTTCCTTGGCTGTGTATGCTGATGTTGTTATTACGCGGTAGTTAGTTGTTGTAACTCTAGCATATTTCCTATCGTATAGGCTATTATATTGATTGATATCTCACCCCTTCTGTTTTAATGTTACCCCTATGTTGGTAACGTGCAGGTGATAGTGAGTGAAGGCTTGTCTACCTTCGCCAGTTGAGTCGGTATCGTTGCTCGATCCAGTAGCACTCTGGGGGGAACGAACACTACTTTATTTAGTTTGGTTTAATTACTTAATTGTTTGATTTTATTTGTTGAGGTTATGATTTCATTATTCCGCTCCGTGGTGATAGAACTACTGTTACTTAGACTAGAACATGGTGTTTTGAGGGTTCGTCCCATTCATGACGTGATATGTATTACGCTAAACCTTATTTTGGTGAATTTATTTATTACCGACTCTTGAATTGTTTTATCGGTGTGAATGTAGCATCCCTTGAGGGTGTAGTAGAAAAGGCTTTTGAAAACTCTGATTTTCGTCTTTAATTTACCGGGTAGTAAAAAGGGGTGTTACACGAAGCAGGTGACGAAGGTTGATATTGGCTTCCTTTTGATGCAAGCTCCATTGGGACAGAAGTTGACATAATTCTGAAATTTCTTGAATGTTGAAGCCGGATTGAGTAAAAAGCTCAGAATTCGCGCAAGCAAGATTGAACTCGAGACGGTTGCCGGAGAACACGAAGAATTTTTTACTTGCGATCGGAATCGGGGGATACTTTCACACTTTGTGAACAAAATAAAGTCCCCATTTGAACAATTTATACTCTGCCAAGCCTCGGAAATCGAAACATCTCATTAAATCACTATGTCACTTCATAGGTCACATGGGAAATTGCACCGCAACCATGAAAGACACATCGGTTCCCCAAGAATTGATAGTTGGCAAACCAATCATTGCCCAGCGTTGACCTCAGATTCATCAAGCCGAGGTCGACCTCATGCCTCGACCGACCTCGACTTGCGGGCCACTATTCCAGCCTGAGCTGAAATCCCCACATGGATTGGGCCAGGCCCAATACGATTCCCAATGTAACAGCATGCACCGCTACCCGGCCTATGGCATCCTGTATCCAAGATCCACCGCCCAGATTCGGCCGCCGACCACCACCTTCCTCAATAAATACGGGTGCTACCCCACTTCCGTGTACGCTTTCATTCTTCACTCACCTCATCTCACTCACGAATTGGCAACACGAAGCAAGAGACTCAAGTACCCTGAATCAGGTAATTACCGAGATCCAGTACCGAACACCTATAAACAAGCGTGATAGACTCTATCAACTCCTATCCAAACTAAATTGAACAAGCGATAAAATAGTTTGAATAATGAAAGTTGCACAACAGAATCATGATTAAGTGATTAAGCAAAACGGAATCATAAAACGAATCACAATAGTAAATCACAGAGTTTGAGTAATTAAGCAAAATACAAACCGAATTTGCAGCAAGAATTACAGAGTTGAAATTGATAGAGAAAGAATTAAAACCATAAAAACGAAATAAACATTAAGCACTGAACCTCAAAATCCTTACAGCAACACCCTTCACCAATAGATTGATTTAGCGTTTTAAGCTTCCATGGAGGTTAGGCCACCAAATTTTTAAAATTGTATAATAATGGCTAACAGAGCAAAAACGGCTTTGAAAAGTGTATTTAACTAGGAAAAAACGAAAACCCTAACTCACTAACTCGGTTCTTGGATAAAAGCCCGATAAAAATAGTAATTGGCCCATAAACCCGTAATTGACTAAACTGCTTCGGTAATTCGTGGTTTTGACCTTCAATATCAGAATCGGGTTCCGAGCTCAACCGAAAAATTGTAGCTCTGTTCCTTAGAATTCCAACGCATGCTCGCACGCCTTAATCGGATAACCGTAGCCAAAGTTATGGCCTGGAGAGGAGACAAGGGTCAATATGCAATAAAAATAAGAATTAGCCAATAAATCGCTATGCTGCTCCAATAAGATCCAAAGTCTAAAAACATGTTAAGACTCAAAAATTAGGCATAGAGTTTTTTGAAACGCTATCGGATAGCGTATAGCGTTTCACTTTTTTGTCATTTTTACCCTCATTATTTTTCTTAAATTCATTATCTATCCTCATTATTCTTACATTTATTAATTAGTTTAGCCGCTAGTATTACCAAACACATGATTTTCTATCCGCTAGCTTCTCCAGTATCTTTTATCCGCTAACTCGTCTGTTATCTGCTATCAACTACTTTTTACCAAACCGAATCTAAAAATGTAACGACAATAGCTACAAATATTTAAACAATCGAATTATTGAAGGACCTAATTCGTGCTATTGGAATCTTAGACTCAAGTTGCAAAATCAAAAAATTATTCCTATATAATTATATACGTTATCTTAATTATTTGATTCTATCATATTGTTTTTTCATTTTTGGACATTGTAAATAATTTGTAACAATCTTTTAAGAAATCATTAAAATATTATAACTTTATGGTAATCAAATTAATGTAATTAGATTTATTTTTAATTTGTTTCTCTTTTAGAAATTTTTTTTGATCCTTTTTACTTATATCTAGATATGTAAGTTTATTAAAATGAATATCTTACTATTTAAATAGACAAAATTATTCATTCTGTAAACTCTATTCCATTTTTAAATTTGGGGAAATTTTACGCCAAGGAATATTCCTTTATTGTGTACCACGACATGTGTTACTCTTAGCTTATAAATTAAGGCTGATTTATTCAACTTAGATTGTCAAATTAAAGTTAACATACAACGAAGGATAGTCAACATATTTAAAGAGAAGAATTATGGCAAAGAGTGACATGAATAAGGTTGTTTCAGTGATGCTTATGATTATGTTTGTCTTTGTGCAAGCCGATGATTTGCCTCCACTTTCAACTGTAATCGGTAAGGCTGTTTGTATTGGAAAGTGTGCCCTAGGGTGTAAAAGTTCCCACTTTGTTTCGCTTTGTGTTGCTCGTTGTGCACTAAAATGCCGTAACACCTCATCAGCTGCTTTGTATGACTGTGCAACTAGTTGTGCCTTGTCCAAGTCCATTACTCACAATGCGTAATAATTCTAGTTACTCTTACCTATTTTATTATTTATTAGTATAATTCTTCTTATCAATTATGACTTTTAATTAATTGTATTTTTTACATAAATTTAACGTTTTTTCCCCAGATATTCATGGGTTTGGTGCATTCGTGGATTCTTGCTTGGAAGACTGCAAGAAGAAATAAGATGTATTCAAAGTCAATGTTTAAGGAATATGTTGTACAAGAGAAATTAAAAGGATTTTTATTCTACTAAATCACTAAAGTCACTGATGAGTGAGTTTTATTAGACATTTATGTTGTTTGTACACAAAATAAATGAAAACAATTTCAATTTGATTAGACGTGCGTTTACATTTTAAGTAGTAACTGACACTATAATCAGTGCAAATAAACATACTTAAACTAACCTTAAATTTTAATCATTATAAGCATTTCCATAATCGGTGCACATTTTAAGCATTTCCATAGAAATTTTATTAAGTTTAACGTGTGACGGTTAGGGCAAAGTGACTCTCATACTTTAACTAACCTTAAAATTTAAACGAGCAAAAATATAAGCTCCAAACTTGAACTTATCTTTAATGAAACATAATGTTATAATATGAGATTAGATTTTGTCACCGTGAAGTGTGGTCAAATCTAAATCAGAGTGATTCTGTTGTTTTGAGTTATTCGGTTTGCTTACTTTTTGCAACATCACTAATTTTTATTGTCATTAAAGATTAAGGATGTTGCTCAAATAGTAGTCAGAGATGGCACCGAATATTTTGCACCGAGTGAATCAACTTTGGCTCCCGAATGACTCAATAAGATTACCATGATTATCCCAACGAACATAATAAACTGAAATCATTTTCAGAATATTGCAAGACTCAGAAAGTCCAAAGTATATATATATATATATATATATATGTATAGATTATACATGATATTTACTACATCTGAGTTTTCACCAAAATTACATAAGCATTGCTAACATAGCGAAAATACAAATAATACAAACTAACTAAGGTTCTTAAACAATAGAATCGTAGTAATGAAAATCTCATGACCCAACGACTTTATCTTCAAGAGAGTTCGATTAAACCTCTATATTTGAAAATCACAAACCATGATAGGGTGAGATTTAAGAAATCCCAGTGAATTCCTCAAACGACCCCTCACCAAAACTCATAAGATGCCTTTTATTTATTCACCAATGACGCATTAATTCCCCCATCAAAATAATGATATATAAAATCAGATCAAATAGGGAAACCCAACTCCAATATATAGAAGTGGCCACATAGGATCTTAGACTCAGGCTCATGACTTCTCTCTCTAAGTACGCCCCAATAATTCTTTAAATTTAATTTCGATCGTATTATATTTAGTTTAGATTTCTCTATTTACCGAATGAACGGAGTGGTCCGAGCCAATAACACTCTGGTAGTTAGACAGAGTTAGCTAAGGACATAGTAAGTTAATTGTCGGACATTCTAATTAAGTATGTTGTTTTGGAGCATTGAGTCTGATCAACTCAATATTCCAAACAAGAAACTAAGAATAATGATAATTGTGGATTAGTTTAGAGATTAACTATCCTGATTTTTGAGGTCAAAATTTCTAAAAAGGTGGGGTGTAATGTTAAACCTCAAAACATAACCTATTAGGTTAGGAATAGATCCCAAATAGTACTAAAGTAAGCTAGTTAGAATTAGGGGTATTAGAATTAGATATAAGAAATGATAGAATGATAGAATTAGGTGGGGTGTAAATATAATGGATGATGAATTTTATTTTGGATTAAACATGATGTTGAATTGATTCTGTACAGGTTTTGTATATCCAAAGAAATTTAATATTACTTTGGCTATTACCTTGTATGATTTTAATTAGATTGTATGATGGGTGCTTGATTGATTTAATTGTTATTAAATTAAATTAGTTTTGTGAGAGTTAGAATAAACATTACTCTAGGAGGAGTGGGGGGTTGTTGTAGAAATTGCTGTTAGCACCACATGGTTGGGTTGGGGCACTAAGCCCAAACCAATTGGCCCAAAATGAACTCAATCCATCTGATCTCTCTATGGAGAGAAAAGAAAAAACCCTTCAGCTCATAAAACTTTAGATAGAAAACAAAAGGGAGTGAGGTAGAAGCAATGGCGGATCTAGAAAATTTGTTTCGTGGGGGATAAAATATGAAGAATCTAATATATAAAACTTTTACAATTTTTTTGTTTTAAAGAAATTTGACATTTAATAGAAAAAATTAACCAATAAATAAAAAATCATATTTCAAATTAAGAAATCATCTAAACAGTTTTCTTATATTTGACTAGGAAAAGAAAATAAGAGGTGAATAATAAATTTATGAAAAAGAATTTTAATGTAAAAGAAAAATGAGCTTTATGTTTTTTGTAAATAGATGAAATTATGTTTTTTTACTAAAGTGCTTCAATATGTTTAAAAGGGCTGTCACTAAAGTGTGGTCAAATCTAAATCAGAGTGATTCTGTTGGTTTGAGTTATTCGGTTTGCTTACTTTTTGCAGCATCACTAATTTTTAATTGTCATTAATGATTAAGGATGTTTCTCAAATAGTAGTCAGAGATTGCACAAAATATTTTGGACCGAGCGAATCAACTTCGGCTCCCGAATGACTCAATAAGATTACCATGATTATCCCAACAAACATAATAAATCAAATCCTTTTTAGAATATTGCAAGAGTTAGAAAGTCCAAAGAATATATATATATATATATATATATATATATATATATATATATATATATATATATATATATATATATATATACACGATAGTTATATCTAAGTTTTCTCCAAAATTACGTAAACATTGCTAACATATCGAAAGTACAAATAATACAAAATAACTAAATTTCTTAAACTATAGAATCGTAGTAATGAAAATCTCATGACCCAACAACTTAATATTCAAGAGAGTTACGTTCAATTAAACCTGTATATCTGAAAACCACAAACCATAATAGGGTGAGATTTAAGAAATCTCAGTGAATTCCTCAAACGACACCTCACCAAAACTCAGACGATGTCTTTTAATTATTGACCAATGACGCACTCCCTCATCAAAATAAATTATATTTAAAATCAGATCAAACGAGGAAACACAACTCCAATATATTGACGGAGCGACGGTAGGATCTTAGACTCAGGCTCATGACTTCTCTCTCTAAGTACGCCCCAATAATTATTTAAATTTAATTTCGCACGTATTAAATTTAGTTTACATTCCTCTGTTTACCGATTGATCAGAGTGGTCCAAGCCTATAACACTATGGTAGTTAGACAGAGTTAGCTAGTGACATAGGAAGTTAATTGTCGGAGATTCTAAGCTAGTGGTCCAACTCAATATTACAAACAAGATACTAAGAATAATGATAATTGAATTCATTATCCCCGAACCTTATGCCACTAGAACTTTGGATTAATGTAGAGTTTAACTAACCTGATTTTTGAGGTCAAATATTCTAAAAAGGTGGGGAGTAATGTTAAACCTCAAAACTTAACCTATTAGGTTAGGAATAGATCCTAAATAGTATTAAAGTAAGCTAGTTAGAATTAGGGGTATTAGAATTAGATATAAGGAATGATAGAATGATTGTTATTTACTTGCTTGATTATGTGATTTTCAAAATGTTTTGTTGAATTTTGTATTAATTTGTGTGTTGTGTAAATGTAATGGATAAATTTTAATAGATAGATTAAACATGATGTTGAATTGATTTTGTACTGGTTTTGTAATATCCAAAGCAATTTAATATTACTTTGGCTATTACCTTGTATGATTTTAATTAAATTGTATGATGAGTGCTTGATTGATTTAATTGTTGTTAAATTATATGTGTTTTGTGAGAGTTAGAATAAACATTACTCTAGGAGGAGTGGGGGGTTGTTGTAGAAATTGTTGTTAGCACCACATGGTTGGGTTGGGGCACTAACCCAACCTAATTGGGCCAAAATGAAGTCAATCCAGCTAAGCTCATACTTCTTCCAACCCCCCAACTACTTATTGGACAACCTTAATCCTTAAATATTCCAAAAATATATTTCATGAAAAACACCGCTTCGCACGGTCGTTCGAACCGATTCGGAGGTGTGAGGACTGAACCCCACAAAACTCCTCAAGTTTAAATATGCTTGCCTTTTAGGATGATTTGGGTCATGACACAAACAAAACACATACACTATGGAGTATTAAATTAAATTAATTCATCTCATGTCATTGTACCCTAGACCCTAGTGACGTAGAGTCATTGTCAATGTCATGTCTCAAATGGAGTATTAAATTAAATTAATACTTGAACCTACAAATGGGGAGTATCAAGTATTCAAACGATCCATATCAAGTATTAAATTACAACAATGTTATTTAGAAAAAAAATTAGACAAAAAACCAACTTATAACACCAATTAATCAAGTTTTTTAGACTATTAACCAACTTGCTTTTTCACAGTTTTCGAGGCGTTGATTAAAAACTTGGTTAATTGATCACTTGGTTAATGACCTAAAAAACTTGATTAATTGGTGTTGTAAGTTGATTTTTGTCTAATTTTTTTTGTCTAAATAACATTGTTGATTAAATTAATACATCTCTATGTCAAGTATTAAATCAACAGGTATTGATCAAATATCAACAGGTTCAGTCGGTTGTGCTTTGAACCTAATAAAAAATAGTTTTAAGGGGGTTGTCATTGAAAATAACACACTCAAGATGCTGAAATCAAAACTGTTCTGGCTAAGCGTGCACCGAATCAGATTTAATGTTTAAAATATATATATATATATATATATATATATATATATATATATATATATATATATATATATATATATATATATAACCCAATTTTTAGTAAGGACTTTTGGTCTTTTCACCCCATAAAAGGGTGTCTAGTGAGGAGTGGAGGGGTTGGAAGAAGCATGGGCCTCCAGCTAATCTATATGGAGAGAAAAGAAAAACCTTTCAGCTCATAAAACTTTAGATAGAAAACAAAAGAGGGAGAGGTAGAAGAACTCGAGAGGGAGAAATGGAGATGAATGGAAATGAAATTCAGAAACTTGAAGCTACAGTCATGAAATTAACATTGGGCTTGGCCCAATCTCTCTTCCAGCACGACCCAAGTAGCCCTCGGCGCCGGGCACAGCGCAATCCGCTCAGTTCTCACTAGGCCGACGGCCTAGATCAATCCTCGGGATCCAACGGCCACGGTACCCCCAACTGCTCTATAAATAGGGGTTCACCCCTCTACCAAGGTATGTTCTGCTCACTTGTCTACTTGATAGATTCAGGGCTCCGCCCATTTTCTCTCTCTGATTCTCTTTCCTTCCTCCTTCTACCTCGGCTACATACTGACTTGAGCGTCGGAGTGTCTTGCAGGTACCCCCCACCTGACGTGGATCTCCAAGCTATCTCGGGAATGCCGAAGTGCTATCTACAAGCTGAGCTCGGCCCGTGTCCTCCCGACTACCTCTGATCATTTCACGCTTTCTTGGAACCTTTCATCAAAGTACCCCGGGCCAAGGACCAAATCCAAAGTCCAGGTACCGAACAATAAGTAAGCTAATGAGTAAACAAAAAATAAATTAACAAGTTGTAGAACCCAATTTTATCAACAACGAGCCAGTGAAACAAAGGATATTAGTACAAAAATCAACGTGAGAACAAGTTGTAATTCCTTTCGCTATGCAGTTTCATCATAACAATCTAATGCTATATCCGATACAAGGCTTCATTAAAAACACATGTCTAAGCTCTCAATAGGTCCACCCCTGGCTATTACGCACCCACAATTTTCACCCTATGGAGTTTGCCCTCCTATGTCTAGGTTTTAAGCAAGGATTATTAAAGTGTTCTTTAATAACCACTATCCATAATATCCTTTGAGGTCAGCTTATAAATCATGTTTGAATCTATAAATGGAACTTATATTTAGCTGATCAATTTTAAAATAAGTTTAGAATTAGTATCACACAAAGCATAAAAACTCTAAACAGCAAATACATTGCATTAAACCATTAAAACTCCATTACGTAGTTACTAGCATCCCAACTATAAAGTGATTAGCTCATAGTGAGCAACAAACACAAGAAATAAAGCATAGATGCGAAATCTAAAGTCATAAAACTGAAATTATACCAAGAAGAGGTAGACTGAGAATATCTCAGAGAACATTGAAAATGAGGATACAAACAACTCCCAAATCCAAGAAACACTCTAAGTAATGACAGCTCCAGTGATGCTGCAGCATTGCTCCCAGCATTGTTGTGCAGAATGTCTACTTTTTATTGTGAAAATGGATCTTGGAACGAAATTGGAGAGAAAGGCTATGTCTAAACCTTGCCTCCTTCGAACCATCCTCTCAAATGAATAAGATGAGTTGCCTTTTATAGTGCTAGGGTTAGTAATCCAAGGAAAATACCCTAAAGAGTCACCTTTGTCACTATATGTGCCTAGAAGTACAATATGTCCATATAAAAAGGAATATTGCAAACATAATAGTACTGGTTCCCTGCTACAGAACATGTCTGCTCTTTTCTGACAGCTAGTAGGCGTTGAAATCAGCGCCTCAGTGTTTCTCTCATCTGTGGCAGGAACCTCGTTGTTGTGGCATCTAATGTTGCAGCACACTGAACAAACATATTAAAACACAAAAAGGGCACTAAAGTGTCAAATGATCACAAACCAGATTCAAACCCCCCTTTACACTAAACAATACATTTTAACTGATTAAACACAATATTACTTTAGAACTCACAACCATTTAAGCTAAGAAAACACAAATAACCCGTATAAATAAGAGTTATCACAGATAAGAAAGGTAAACAAGGACAGGAGTCTGAGAAGACTAAGGAGTCTTGCTACTTCACTTGAATGGAGCTTTCTCTACAAGACATTCTAGTCTTTTTTATGTGATTATTTTGCTATGTTATATTGATACTTGTAATGGCATGTTGAGACCATGTTGTATCAATGTTGTTGTTCCTAGTAAATGTACACCTTAGAACTGGATTTTGTGTAATATTGACTCAAGTAACCCTATCAAGCCTTGGATTTGAGGTTATGATGTTATGGTTTCTTAAATCCTATTTTGAGTCATTTCAACTGTGTATCTTGCATCTGTGGTTATAAATCCAAATCTATTGTTATGCATTCTCAGACTTTTATTAAATGGTTAATTCTTTTTATTTAGTTGACGAATGAAATGTAAGGATCGATGTTACAAAGCCTATTTTGCACTCTCAAATAGGTAGGTGGGCATTAGCATTAACAGAGTTCTGTTTGACGTATGTACCTCTTAAAGCCAAGAAAGGGAAAGTTGAAGTCAATAAGTGTCACAAGGAAGGGGGGTTGGAATTGTGACCCTTTTAAAATTCACCTGAAACAAGGTAATTATATTCACTAGTATGACTATATGTTAAGATAGTGAATGCACTTAGTTAAGAAGGGTGAGAACTATTTACTTAACTATGACAGTAAGATGAGAAGGTTTGAATAAAACTGTCTTCTCAACTATGTAACTGAGTTGAGAAGGGTCAGTAGATTATTTTCTCCAAACTCACTATCACTTGTTTAATGGTAACACAGATTCAAAGCCTGAGACTATGTGTTCTAGTACATTGTTATATTAACTACTACCTCAAAAGAAAAAATATTCAATTACTAGCAAGTTAATTTGTGAGATGAGAAGGTTGAAAACAGTGTTATTAGTTAAAACTGATATTAGCAGAGAAGGGTCAAGTGTTGATTTCTCAGTTTTCATAAACCTACTCCAAGAGGAGTGTTTTGTTTCATAATACAAAAACAACTTAGAAAAGCAGTAAATGACACAATGATGTATAGTGGTTCACCCAAACCCGGGGCTACATCCACTCTCACTCTCTCTGCTTTGATATATGGGTTGTGGGATTTCTAGAACTTGATTGATACAAGGTATTTCAATTTACAATGCAATACAAGCATAATAACATACTCAGAGATTGAAAGAATCCCTTCAGTTGTAAGACAACTGAGTATGGATGAGAGAAAACTTTGATACTTGAGAAGGTTGGAAGATCTGAACTCAATGCACTCTCTCACGTTTGATACTTTCACATACCTTCTTTCTGGCCTTAGTCGTTGACTTTGCGCTTATTTATAGCTGAATGTGTGTGTAATATCCTCTAGTTAAGAGGAAAGAGTCGTTGGAAAAGTATTATAGCCATTGGGAGGCTTTTTGTCTTTATGCAGTTGTGTTTTTGCTTTCCAGCAGAAGACAGCAAAATACAATTGTCATGACTCTTCGCAACTCTGACTCTTCTCAACTATTGACAGTTTCAAGAGATGATGCTTCTCAAGTTGTTGCTTCTCAAGATGACATTTGTTACGTAGACATGAAATGACTCTTCCCATCTTGAGCTTTCTCATCATGACTCTTCTGATTTTGATTCTTCTCTTGTCATGATGCTTCTCAACTTGACTCTTCTCAACTTGACCTTTCTTTATCATGACCCTTCCGAGCTTGACTCTTCTCATGTCATGATGCTTCTCTTATGATGCTTCTCATCTCTATCATTCTGAGATACCTCTTATATTGATTTTGTCTTGATACTTCTGAGGTTGATTCTTCTTATTACTCTTCTCATGTTGACTCATATTAAGATGAGTCTTCTCATGATGATCTTTCTCAAGTTTACCCAATTGGTCTTGATCCTTTGATTGTCTCATGAGAAACCTTCTTCTTTACATATTATGTGTAACATTGTTTTAAGTCTTCTCAATTATGATGCTTCTTATAAGCATATAACTTCTTGAGACTTGGTTGATTATACCTGTTCTTGTCTTACACTCAAGAAGAAACATTAGTTGCTTTATTGAATCAGATATCTTAAGCTTCTCATTTGAAGTTTGTTAATTATCAAAACTAACTAGGGATTTTGCCTCAACAAAAGTAACCACTAATCTTTTAGCCAATTACGCTTTGGGAAGAAAGTAGCCTTTGGAACAAAAATACGTTGACATTGACACGTGGAAGTTATATTTCGATGGTTCTTGCCATGGCAAAGGTAGTGGCATTGCTATCGACATACACTTGTTAGAGTGGTAATCGGTAGTCGTCAGGTTGGTGGTAATAATTGGGTTTGACGGTGGTGGATAGTGGTTAGAGTTGTGGTTGATGGTGGTCAAAGTGGTGGTTGACGAAGGCCGGAGTGGTAATCGTTAGTGGTCGGAGTGATAGTCGACGCTGGTCGGAGTGGCGATTGTTGGTGGTCAAAGTGGTGGTTGACGGTGGCCGGAGTGGTGGTCAGAGTGATGGTTGGTGGAGGTCAAAGTGGTGGTTGATGGTGGTGAACGGTGGTCAGAGTGGTGGTTGATAGTGGTTAAAGTGGCGGTTGACAATGGTCAAAGTCGTGGTCGGTAGTAGTTGGCGGTGGTCAAAGTGATGGTTGGTGGTGATCAAAATAGTGGTTGACAGTGGTCGATGGTGATCAGAGTGGTGGCTGGTGGTGGTCAAAGTGGTAGTTGACGGTGGTGGACAGTGGTCAAAGTGGTGGCTGGAGTGGTGGTTGGTAGTGGTCAGAGTGGTGGTTGGTGGTGGTCGGAGTGGTAGTTGGTGGTGGATGAAACATAAACAGAAACAAAAATTATAAAACCTATTTTGTGGTTTTGAGTTTTGATGGAAAACCGTTTTGAAATTAATAGTTGTCTTGGGTTTCTAAAGGACTCAATATACATGAATAGTATATTTGGAAAAATTTGGTGAATTTTTAAAAGTACTACTCCCTCCGGTGCACAATATAAGAGAAAAAATATGTGTTTTGGTGGTCCACAATATAAGAAATAAGCATTGATGTTAAGGTGTATTAAATGTTTAGTTCCAATTCTACCCTCATTTATTGTCTCAACTTTCCCATGTAGTTTAACTTTATTATTCCCTCCGGTCCACAAAATAGGAGAAAAAACCGGACATCTCACATGCCAATGAATGACATTGAAATCAACTATTATCATTTAATAAGGTCGATTTTCAACTTTATTAATTGAAAATAACAAGTTTCAATGTTATTCCTTGGTATGTGAAATGTTAGGTTTTTTCTCTTATATTGTAGAACAGAAGAAGTATTATTTTGAAACAAAAATGAAGGTCAAAAGTACCAAAGATCAAAATAACGGAGGGACTATATAACTTGATTTTAATTATACCCAATGTCTTAACCCCCAAAATAAACATGGTGACTTCCTTTTAATTTGTGCTATTAATGTCATTTTTCAGGAACGAAAAGGCACCCAAGTTCGATTAATTAAGAATTAGTCATAGATGGAAGCAGATTCCCTCATGTTGGAAAAATAAATATGAGGAAATCATGTTTTTAATCTCCACCATTAGATTCTCTTGTTTCCATGTCTTTAATATTTTATACACTTACTTTCGCTCTCTTATATATATTAAATGAGTAGTTGAGATTCAACGTGATAGAAAATAACATGAGAAAATCTTTTCCCGAGTAGTAACTAGTGTGATAATTTGATAAAGGATATATACATTGAAAACAGCCAAAGCACCGCCTTTGGAATTACTGGTGTGTTGTGGGGGCAATTAACTTGAGCTCGTTCCCAAGAGCATCTTAAATGCATAAAGGTAAACTATGGCCCCTTTTGCTGAACCCACTACACCATCTACTCCAAATATAAAGAGCTAAATCCTTTAACTCACTCATTCAGAACAGATTTCATTATTTGGATTGGATGCCATGCCCATGCGTAACATAACTCCAGATCCATCTAACCACCATTCTCAGAGTAACCAGATTGGCCTCATCAAGATATTTTTTTTTTAGTCAGCTAAGACGAATATACAAAAAATTAAACATCATAATACACTATCACACGATCATACTCGAGTTTGATTTTGAGAATCAGCATTCTCATATCGTTGAAATTGTCAATACAACTAACAGTAGAGACCCTCATTGAGATATTTATCATATTGGTCCGACCTGGGCTGAGAACTTCATTGAGCGCTTGGGCTAGGCCCATTATCCATCAAGGAGCTCGGCCCATTAAGCCGGTCCAATGACACAGCGCGTCATCACGCCCCGCGAAAGACCGACGGCCCTGATCCACCGCAAAGATCCAACGGTCAGCGCCGGACACCCTTGTCTATAAATAGAGCACCCGACCTCCATTTCCAAGTACGTTCTCATTCTTGCACATTCCGCCTATTCTCTTACTGACTTAGGCATCAGAGTATCTGCAGGTACACCCCCACCCGACGTGGGACAAATTGCGACTCGAACACCCGGGAACAACTCTCTCATTCCGAAGGCAACTGACGAGTCCCGAGAAGCGGAACCCCAAAAGCTCCTCGGACGAGGTAACCTATCAAGTTCAGGACCGAACATTGGCGACCACAGTGGGAGTACTTCAACGTATTCTCACTCGGTTCCACCTCTCCTCACGACTCTACCGCAAAGTATGCCACCCCGAGGGAGTCCTCCTACTCGGGCCCAGTCTCGAGCCCAGAACGCGAGCGCTTCCGCACAGGTCCAACAACCCGGCCAGACCCCAGAAGGGCACGTCCAAACTATGCCCCTTGAAGAAGCTTCTGCGGCGCCGACCGCACCTAGACCGCCTCTTCCACCACCAATTCAGCAGATCGATCCGGCTCCGGCGCTTCAAGCAGGCGGTCAGTTGTTAGATGTCTTGGAAAGGAGAAGTCGGGATCTCGTTCAGCAGGAGCAATCTCGACTCGAACTGACTGCTTTGGCCCGAGCTCCTACTATACACCCCTCTGTGTAACTCCTACCAGGTTCCCCTCAGACTGTAGCATCTCGGCAACGACGGGCAATTCCGCGATGCCCCGCCTAC
The DNA here is from genome assembly GCA_020916435.1 of Oxytropis ochrocephala. Taxonomy (NCBI): domain Eukaryota; kingdom Viridiplantae; phylum Streptophyta; class Magnoliopsida; order Fabales; family Fabaceae; genus Oxytropis; species Oxytropis ochrocephala. The sequence continues at coordinate 32,174,235 of CM037093.1, read as the reverse complement.
GATTCGCCCGTTCGGAGGGAGAAACATCGAGGAAGACCTCTGAACCCTCCATCTCCATCTGACTCCGACTCCGAATCCGATAATGGTAATTCCTCTTCGGACTCTTCCTCCTCGCGGAGCCCTTCCCCGAAGAAGAAAACTCATAAATCTAAGCGCAAGGTCAAAGGGAAAAGGTCCGGGGGAAGCACATTCGTATCCAAAATTCAAGATTACAAGATCCCGAAGTCCAGGGAAAAGCCACCTCCTCTGAGCTCCTACAACGGGAAATCCGATGACCATGTAGAAGATTTCAACAGGATCCTAGACTACAAGGGCGCTCCCGAGGAAGTTCGCTGCAAACTCTTCCCCCTCACTTTGAAAAAGAGTGCGTCAAAATGGTTCAGGGACCTTCCGTCGGCATCTATATCGTCCTGGAAGCAACTCGCAAACCTTTTCACCGCCCGATTCACCACGTCAAGTTTAAAACCTAAGTCTGTCGACATCCTTCGTACTATCTGCCAGGGTGAGTCGAATCCTTGAGAGCTTATATCAAGAGATATAACAAGGAGGCCGACGAAGTCCACAATGTCTCGGACGAAGTCCGAATGATGTTCCTGAGGCATGGTCTCCGAAAGGGTACACTTTTCAACGTCAACATCGGCCTCCGCCCGCCGGCGACTTTAGACTATTTCTTGAGACGGGCGCAGCGCCACATAGACTACGAGGAGTCCAACGAAGCTATTGAAGGAGCCGCTGCCTCGGCCCCAAGAAAGGGAAAAGAGCCGAAAGACAGACCAAAGAAAGAAAGGGGAGGGAACGCCCAAGAGTGGCGTTCCAGGTTCACCGACTACTCGCCACTCAACACCTCCAAATCAAAGATCCTTCAGGAGTGCGCGAATGCCGAGTTTAACGAGGTTAAGTGGCCGGCGCTGATCCCTAGAGGCATAACCAACAAGAAAACCTATTGTCGCTACCACCGGAGCCATGGGCATGACACCGAGGATTGCCGAGTGCTCAAGGATGATATAGAAGACTTAATCCAACGGGGCAAGCTGAGACAGTACTTGAAGACCGAAGAGAAAAAGAGGGAACGATCATCCCGAAAATCCAAGTTGGCAGTCAATGAAGTAGCAAAATCCTCTTTCGATGACAGTGACTCCGAAGGAGATTCCCTGAGGGAACAGCGCCAGAGGCCCGTCGCCATGGTGGTCATGGGCGGCTACTCCCTGAAGGTAGGGGAAACACGCCGCTCGATGAAAAGGAGATGGAGTGATATCTTGGACATTGGAAATAATCCAAACCCGATAATAGTCAAGTCAAGCCGACCCCCACTCACCTTTGACGACACCAAATTGTTGGGCGGGAAAGAGAACAAATGGCTATCGTTGATTGTCTCGGCTGTAATCTCAGGAACCGATGTCAAGAGAATCTCGATCGACCAAGGGAGCTCTTCGGACCTTATGTTTAAGGAGTTATTACCTAAGCTCCATATCTCCGAGTCTGACCTCGAAGATTATGACGGAGGGGGCTTGACAGGCTTCAACGGATCGAGAACGATCCCACTCGGATACATCGAGCTTCAGGTCACGTATGGCGAAGGCAAGCTTTCACGAACGGTCAAGACCAGCTTCCTGGTACTCCCTTGTCAATCTCATTACAATTGTATAGTGGGGCGACCTACCCTGGGTAGACTTGGAGCTGTGACCTCGATGGTCCACCTGAAGATGAAGTTCTTTTCCGAGGAGGGTGAGTTAGTTACCGTTCAGGCCGATGGAGACGCCATCAAACACTGCCACTACCTCTGTATGAAAGAGGAAAGAAGAAGCTCATCGTGCTGAGATAGCGGCCGGGAAAAAAGCTAAGTGAAAAACGAACAAAGGAAAAACGATGTAATAATATTTCTGATCTCTTTAATGAAAAGAAAGATTGTCGAATGCTCTTGTCATACATATATTTTGCATATATTATTTATTGTTTTACTCGTATGCACGACTAACACACAGGCCACGTTGGTGAGCCATTCTACCAGACTGACTCAACGCTCCCCTGACTCCGACCCCGGGCTGGCCACCCGGCGGATGACGGGATGAGGCGAGGCCGTCAACAAGAAAAGTCATCCACGATCCCGAGCTCTTATGCTCCGTCGTGGGGCGCTGGCGAGGCCCACAGCGGCTCAGGTCCTTGCGACCCTTTCTTTCACCTCAAGCGATTGTGCCTTCCAGTCTGGTGTCCGAGGTACTCATCTCCACCAGATGGCGAAGGAAGAAGTCCTCGCGGCTTCGCCCCTCTTTCGCCCCGTGCGATTGTGCCTTCTCTTTCTGGTGTCCGAGGTACTCATCTCCACCAGGAAGGGGAGGACCTTCCCCTGAGGTCTGAGGGCTCGCCCCGCACCAAAGGGCGAAGGAAAGGAGTCCTTGCGGCTTCCGTCAAAGTGAAGGCCAGGATCCACAGCGATCCCGGTAAGAAGGCCCGCATCCACAAATGATCCGATAAGAAGACCTCTCGGCGTCGTAACGTGTTCCGTCGAGAGAGCGATCTGGGCACGACCTCCTCGCGCTCAAGGTACACGCCTATTTGAACATTTCAATTACACTTTACTGTGGCTATCTACTTAACTCTCTCGACAAGTCTCACCGTGAGTTCGGTCCTCGGACCCGACTTTGGTACGACTATTAGAGACGCGGCGGAAAAGTCACAACAAGTGATCAAAAGATAATTTTATATATACCGAAAAGATATTACAAACCGGTATAAATGCCGGCAAAAGAAAGCAAGAAAAGAAAAATACGAGATATGCTACTGCGCTGCAGGTAGATTTAGATTCCTCCGACGAATCTTCTTCGGCTTGGGAGTCTTCGCTTGTATCTTCTTCTTCATCTGACCCATGCAGGGGAGACAAAATCACCTTGGCCTCGTCCAGGGAGGCGTCGCCGGAAGGCTTCACGATCTTGCCATCAAAGGCCACGTGATCCAACTTCACCTTCTCCATCGGCAACTCAGGGTGAAGGACTTCAGCCTGAGCTCGGAAACTCTCAAACCCTAGTTGGATGAAACTCTCTGATCGGCGCTTCAGAGCAGCCTCCTACGCTTCCTTTTCCTTCACCACAGCCTCGGCAGCTCAAACTCTCGGTACTGCTCGGCTTCAGCCTTGATCTCCTCCAACTCAGTCACCAAGGCATCATGCTCTTCGGCCTCCCCCGTATAGCTGAAGACTTGGCTCTCAAGCTTGCCCAGATCCTCACCTGCCGACTAAATGTAATCCAAATGTGTCCAAAAGCACTGGTTGTACTCGGAAGTCTCCTAAGAAGGACGCCTCGAGCGGACTGGTTTGTCTTCTTGATCCAGCAAGTCACCCTCGTCCCAGAGACTTTGGTTACCAAACTTCTTGAGCTTGGCTCTATACCACCCAATCCGAGCACTCAAGGCCTGACTCTTGACAGACTTCCAAAGAAACTCCACGGCTTCAGCGACCCGACGACAAGTTTCAAGCTCGGCCTCCGAGGGCAGTTCAATGCCATCCGCCAAGATGAACTTGGGCCTTTTCCGAGAAGGTCCTTTCGAGTTCCAGACCTCCTCTTCTCGCTGCCCCTTCTTGCCCTTCTTGGCCTCAGTGTTGCAGGGTCGGATGACGAATGCTTGGGGAAGTCGGGTGAGCTCCACCCCATCAGCCAGTTTATCTGCACAAAAGAAAATCATGTTTAGCCCAACTACGTATATAAATTCGCGGCCATAAGCAAATTCAGTTGCTCCGACGAACTTACCAAGAATAGTTTTCAGCTCCTCCTCGGACTCGGAAGCTGCATCAACAATATCTTTACACGGGAACTTCCTACCCGTCTTTTTCAAGCTCTCAGGCCATCGACAGAGAAGGTTGTACGAAATGGAGTCTTCTCCGACCAACGAAGTGGCCTCAATAGCATAGGACCCTACCTCGGGGCCGAAGTGGGCAACAGTCCAGTTAAAAGAGAAGTTGGGGACGTACTCCTCTCGGTTGACCTAGGAGCTAGTGATAGCTTCCTTTGCTCGTCGGTTGGTGGCCAACACGTAAAAGTACTGGCGTTTGTACCCCTTGTTGGAGTCTGTCACCGGGTCGAAGAAAGCCTCACCAGTGATCCCCCGGAGCCCAACATGGGCGTGACTACCTTTCTCATTCTTCGCGGGAAGTCTGGTAATCCGAGTAAAGGCGAAGAAGACTCGGACGGATGGTTCTCGTTGCAAATACTTCATCAGGATCTCGAAGGTCCGGACGAAGCCCCAGCCATTCGGTGCCAGCTGGCTCGGGGCGAGGTGTAGAAAGTTCAGCACCCCTTGCTGAAACTCAGACAAAGGGATCTGTATCCCCATCAAATCAAGGCTTTTCCCGTGGAAGAAGAATCCTAGCGTGTCTCTCAGGAAAGTAGTGCAAATCGGAAGGTTCTCGGCATCCCGTAACTTCCAGACTTGGCCCTCGAGGGCCGCGATGAACTTGGAATAGTAAGAGAGTGACTTCTCCCTTACCAGTCGGGCCGTAATACCACGGATAGTTGGAAACACCCAGTGATACTCATCATCTCTACCGCCAGGCGAGAACGCTTCGATCGAGCGGGGAAGCTTCTGAGGCGAGGATCTGTTTCTCGGTTCTCCCCCAAGACGACCTCGGGAGGCAATGAAGACATTTTTGAAGGAAACTGGTAAGATCAATGAACTCGGAAGGCGGAGGAGAGAAGAAACCACCGTGCATAGGGAACAGAGGTGATCTCAGATGGCGGCCGGAGTTCGAGTATGCAAACGGGAGGTGTTTTCAACTTTGCTCTCGTTTCACAATTAACAAGTGGAAGAGAAGTGTCAAGGCACAAAGACATATATATTGGCTAGACCTCGGGAACCGAAACGACACATTAAAGCGACCCATCCAATCAGCGCCGCCTTTGGAAAATGTGCCTCAATAATTACCTGTCACTTCGCTTCCCCAGAAGTGACTGTTGACAAGATTGGCATAAGTGGTACCCGCTGACTGACATGTCGAGTCCGACCTCTTCACTCGCTCGTCCCCGACTTGGGGTGCCACTTTATTCGACTGGCCGAGAACCCCATTGAGGGCTTGGGCCAGGCCCATTATCCGCCAAGGAGCTCGGCCCATTAAGCTGGTCCAACAACACAGCGCGTCATCACGCCCCGCGAAAGACTGAGGACCCTGATCCACCGCGAAGATCCAACGGTCAGCGTCGGGCACCCTCGTCTATAAATAGAGCACCCGGCCTCCATTTCCAAGTACGTTCTCATTCTTGCACATTCCGACTATTCTCTTACTGACTTAGGCATCAGAGTGTCTGCAGGTACACCCCCACCCGACGTGGGACGGATTGCGACTCTGACACCCGGGAACAACTCTCTCATTCCGAAGGCAACTGACGAGTCCGGAGAAGCGGAACCCCAAAAGCTCCTCAGACGAGGTAACCTATCAAGTTCATGACCAAACACATATATACCCGTCTCCCCACAATAAAAATAGCTAGAAAGTAATTTGTAACAATTTTTTGATAAGCCAATGTTAGTTGTTAGAGGGGTAGGGGAAATTTTAGTTTCCGGGGTTTGAACCCTGGACCCCCTTCTTACTCTTTCGATATCCCTTAGTTCGCCAACTGAACTACCTTTGGGATAAGTAATTTGTAACAATGATAGATCCTTACAACTAAGAAAGGTAATTATAACAATGCTATATCCTTACTAAAAAAGTAATTATCAAAACAAATTTTGGGAAAATTAAAATTCCTTGCAAACTAGTATAATAATGGAATTAGACACAGATTTCATATTTTTTCATTACTAATATTGTCCCTCTTTAATTTCACTTTATTTTAGTAGGGAGTCCATCAACACAATAATTTTTAGGTGAGACCGATAAACTTCAATTTAGTGTATTTTAGTGGTATTTTCAAGTCACTTTTAAAGCAATTATTATTAATTATATATATTATTGACTTAATTTGCTCTCTCTATTTTACAGAAATAAAGAAGAGATGAAAATAATAAAAGTCCAATTCAATGCCACTCAAATAATCAACTATATATATATATATATATATATATATATATATATATATATATATATATATATATATATATATATATATATATATATATATATATAAAGTTTTACAATTAGAAAGGCACGTATCTTACAACACATGATGGATGATGTGGACCAAGAGCAAAATTGAAATAATTGAACAAGGAAGCTCAAAACAAATTGAAGGAGTGCAGGATTTAAGAGAAAAGAGAATTGGCCCATTAATTCAATTGTCAAAGCCCAAGCAAGTTTGGTAACCTAGGAGCATGCCCATGCTTCTTAGAACCCCTAGCTACTTACTAGAACCCCATACCACGCTTTATTCCCAAAATATCCCTAAATTTAAAACATTTTTTTTAAACATTAACTACGGTTCGGCCATGCGTGCGCCGAACCTATTAACACTACAAGAAAAGCTTGTTTTAGCCACCGATGGCCACCGCGAGCTTATTAAGTCGATAATTTGCCACAGTTTACGACGGAATGTGTAAAAAGGAAGAGCGCGAAATTTCCATTGGTGTTTGCCACGGGTTTGCCACGGACATGTGAAAGGACGAGAAATTTGCCACGGAGATGCCGTGGCAAGTCCGTGGCAAACCATTTATCAAAATAAAAGGAGCCCGATCCCTATCCTAAAATCAGAAAATGAGCCTGATCCCCTAGCTCTCTCCTCCTCACCCTCTCGCTCTCTCCCCCTCACCTCCTCACCCTCTCGCTCTCTCCTCCTCACCTCCTCACCCTCTCGCTCTCTCCTCCTCACCCTCTCGCTCTCTCCTCCTCACCCTCTCGGTCTCTCACTCTCTCGTCGTTCTCTCCCAAATAGAACACGCTCTCTCGATCTCTCAATCTCTCGCCGCAAGCAAGTCTCTCGGTCTCTCATTTGTTGCCAAACAAATCTCTCACGCTCTCGCCATTGCCAACAACGAACATGGTTTGTATTCTCCTCTTCTCTTCTCCGATTTGTAGTTCAGTGAAACCCTAAAAAGTTGAGAAGATGGTATTTGATTGGAAACCCTAAACTCTGTTGTTTTTGATTAACAGATGCTATGGAGATACTTTGGAGATGGTATTTGATTTGAAACCCTAAACTCATCTTCTCTGCGCTCAAACCCTTGTATGTATTCCTCTTTTTCTTAAATAAAAAGTGTAGATGGCATGTTTAAGGGAACAGAGCTTGGGCCGCTGGCGTTCATCGAAAGATAGGTTAAGCTGTGAATCAATCATATTCATATTTATTACCTGTGGCAAGAGTCACCAGATATTAGTGTTTGGTTCAGAAATATTTTAGGTTGATTGTTATGCAAATTTATTGGAGAAATCTCCAATAAAATTGATATCTATTATTTTTTATGGTAGCATTATATTTTTCATTGCCCACTTCATGATTAAGGCTTGAACCCTTGCACACTTGGAAGTATGCCATTAAAACTTATTTGACATTTGATATGGAGGAAAACTACTTTTTTACAAAAGTGAGAAACAGTAAGAAAGAGAGTTGGGAATGAGTTTAACCGCTATAAAGATTCTGTCTCCCAAAAGTAAAAATGATATATGGTCATGAGATTACTTATTTGACATTTGATATGGAGGAAAACTACTTTTTCAAATTGTAATGTATTGTTATACAACTTCTGTTCTACTTTGGTGATAAGGTGGAATTGCCATGCTGATTCTGTGTCCAAATTAATCATATAATGATGTTTCCTACTAACTTTTTGGCGTGCTGTGTGTGTCATTCTAGCAACATAACTGACTTTTATAAAATATGCAGCATTGGGAATTTCTTTTTTGCAGGAGCACAAATATTTTTTCAGTCTTTGGATGCGGCAATATTTTTGTTTTTGAGGGTTTCAGATATTCCCCCTGAAAGCTTGGTTCTCCCTGTGATCTCAACCAATGACAGACTTACATTAGGGTGTGAACTATGGGTACGTTATACATCTATTGAACTGTGAAAATACTGATGGGTTCATAGAGGTTAAATGCTACCGTTTAGGTTATACATCTATTTAACCGTGAAAATACCTGATGGGTTCATAGAGGTTAAATGCTACCGTTTAGGGATAAATTATTTGTTTCCTGATAAATGAACTTGATATAGAAAATCGTAAAGATGACTGGCCTTTTATTTTAATAATTGTCACATTATTCTTCAATATCTGTACAGGATGGAACTGTTATACGGGGACAAAATGAAATTTCTCATCCTACCAGTGGAACAATGGAACCCATTAAGAAGGTATGTCACCGCATATGTCATGAAATTATACCTACCCATGCTATAATTTGTTTAAATTTCCATCTAAATGAAAAGCAATTGAACGTGCTTCCATATACTTTTGAGACTTATTGGAAGAAACCGAGCACTAGTTTTTAGGTCAGTATATTGATATGCAGTGTATGCTGATGTTGCATGGATGTTGGGCTGACATTTGGAAATATTAATAGTGGTGTGCGTGGTAATTGTGTTTGAAACAAACAAGATAATTAGTTTATTCCAATGTTTGCCCTTTTCTTTTACGAATTTTGGTAAGGGGATTTCACCTTCCAATTTGATGATGGATAATGATTTTAAATTGAAACATTGAAATTGTTTTTTCATTCACACTCAATAACTACATAATAGTGATTGGTGTGTCTTCTACTGAAAGTCAACATCAATAATATGTTGATTTCCTTGATTGAGATTTTATACTGTGCTGCTAGTTCCTGGCACTTATATATATTGAACTTCTATTGAAATTCTATAATTTCATGGTAGGAAAGCTTGTCGGCTCCAGCACTTCCTTCAAAAATAAAACGGGTGTTCTACATGTCAAGTGAGGGGAAAAATTTGCTTCACGAGGTAAATGACGTGTCTGGTTGGACCTTCTTGTTTCACATATTTTGAAGGACCTTTTGCCATGTATGACTCTCACACTGTGTTTCTCTTTCTCATTGCGAACAACAATTGGCAGAAGAGGTAAATGGGTTATATGAAAGATAAAGCTAGAGAGGGCATCTATTCAAGTTATTTTATTGAAACAGACAGCATGACCCTTCTACCTATATCTTACATTTATTATCATTTATCTGTGTATATCTTTCTCATTTTGCTGTAAAAAATTCTGAAATTGTGGATTACAACTTGGTCACATAATAGGAAGTCCATAGTTGATTCATTTCCTCAGTCCACTCAATTACGCATCAGTGCATAGCATTTCATCGCGTCTTGTTTATGCAGTCAAACTCCCCTTTTTCATAAATTTTTAATTCTGTGTCTGTACTGTAACAGCGCTCCCTTTTTACTGTACTTCAAAGTTGTTGGAAAGGAGAATGGTTTGTAGGAAGCTTTTGGTAGGAAGGGAAGAGGAGATTATGATTTCTAAAGTGAGAGAATGATTTGCTCTTTAGAACTTCTCAAGTAATGCTTTGCTTTGCTTTTCTTTTCTTAGTTTACAAATGAGAGGCTCTCCCTATTTATAGGCTCCATGGGAGAGTTCTACATAACTCTAGAGAAGTTTCTACACACTTCAAGTGGGTGACTTTCTACATACATCTAGAGAATATTCTAGGCACTCTAAGAAAGTGAGAGAGTTCTACACACTTCTCTCAACTACTTATTTAATATTACATATTCAACTTCTAATCTTTTCTACTATTTTCTAGAATATTCTTTAGACTATAACCCTAAAGCCAAATGGGCCTAACACTTGATTAGTCCAATGGGCCAAATCAAGTTTACCTTTCAACACCCCCTCTTAAACTTGATTTGTCATTCCAAGTAGAGTTCTCAACTTTGTGAAGTCTTCATGCTTGAGGGCTTAGTGAAAATGTCACTACTTGGTCTTGCGACTTCACATATTCGACTTGTACATCCTTTCTTGCTATGCACTCCCTTATATAGTGGTAGCGGGTATCAATATGCTTGCTCCGATCATGGAAGACTGGATTCTTTGCTAGAGCTATAGCTGACTTATTATCCACAAAGATCTTGGTCGGCTCCTCTCGCGACATCCCCAATTCCTTTAACAGTTTACGAGCGGTGCGCATGGCAAACACATGATGTGGCGCAACATATTCGACTTCACAAGTTGAAAGTGTGACTATTAGGTACATTTCTTTGACATCCAAGTGAAAGTTGTGTTTCCATGAAAAACACAAAACCACTTTGTGCTCTTTCGATCATCTCCATCTCCACCCCAATCATCGCCACTATAACCAATGAGCTTGTAGTTATTATCTCGATGAAAACCATAAGCGAAGTTGATTGTTCCTTTGATATAGCGAAATATTCTTTTTGGCCTTGAGATGAGATGAGTTGTGGTCGGATTTTCCATGTATCGACTAATGAGTCCATGAGCATATAGAATGTCGGTCTTGTGCATGTCGATACCGCAAACTCCCAACCATACTCTTGAAAGTTGTAGCATTCACCTTTGTTGCTTCATCGTTACTTGGATAATTTCATTTTACACTCTCTTTGAGTCTTTGATTAGCTTGCAACTATCCATCTTGAACTTTTTCAAATCTCTCCTTCGCATATCTTTGTTGTTGTGAAATGAATATTCCATCTCCTTTTGCTTTACCTCAATGCCAAGATAGTATGACATTAATCCAATATCGGTCATCTTGAACTCTTTTATCATTGCCTTCTTGAACTCTTGAACATGTTTGGATTGCTTCTGTGAAGACCAAGTCATCCACATATATGCACACGATTAAGACATCTCCATTTTTGACCTTGACATATAGGGCATGCTCGTGTGGGCACTTTGTGAAGTTGTTTTCCTTGAAATAGTTATCAATTCGACTATACCATGCTCTTGGTGCTTGCTTTAATCCATAGAGTGCTTTCTTTAGCTTGAGAACTTTGTCTTCCTCGTCCTTTTCACCTTGTATCCCAAAGGTTGTTCGATGTAGACTTCTTCTTCTAGGACTCCATTTAGAAAGCGGACTTCACGTCCATCCGGTGAATTTTCCACTTGTTTTGGGTCACTAGAGAGATTATTAGTCTTATGGTCTCCAAGCGAGCGGCCGAGCAAACACCTCATCATAATCAATCCCACCTTTTGACTATAGCCTTTTGCAACTAGTCTTGCCTTGTATCTTCGATTTCTCCATTGACATTCTTCTTTGCCTTGTACACCCACTTGACACCAATAGCCTTATGCCCTTTTGGAAGAGACACGAGTTCCCAAGTGTTGTTCTTCTCAATGGCTTTAATTTCTTCATCCATTGCATGTCTCCATCTCTTATCTTGCGCAGCTTCTTCAAAGTTCATAGGTTCACGATGCGCGAAGAGGCGAAACAATGTGATGTTATCTGTTGTCTCAACTTCTTCATAGAGATCTTCAATCCTTCAGCGGTGAAAATGCTTCGTGTTATTATACACATCTTGGAGACTTCGTATGCGTGTCACTATCCTTTCACTCTGTGTGTCTTGATGTTGGTGATGTGGGCCCTTGTTGAACTTCTTTAGTTGTCTCTTCTTCTTCAGATTGAGGAAAGAAAGCGTACTCCTTTTCGTGAGGTCCAAAGTCCCATTGTCCTTCTTCATCGAAGACTACATCACGGTGACCACGCCTTGTTTGTTGTTCGGGTTGTATAGCTTGTAACCCTTTGAGTTTGGATCATAACCGACAAAGATGAATCTCTCACTCTTATCGTCGAGTTTTACTCTTCTCTCATCAGTATATGGACGTGGGCTACGCTTAGAAGACTCTCAAGTGTGAGATCTGGGGGGCTTTCTTCCACTCCATGCTTCTTGTGGTGTCTTTCCCCACACACTTCTTGTTGGAGATCGATTTGATAGATAGATCGCACACGCCACGCCTTCCGCCCAAAAATTCTTTTGGCGGTTTCTTGCTTTTAAGCATGCTTGAGCCATGTCGAGGATTGTTCTATTCTTCCTTTCGCCACGCCATTCTGCTGAGGATCTTGGAACCGTCAAAGGGCGTCTAATTCCATTCTCCTCACAAAACTCTTGGAACTCTTTAGAAGTGAACTCTCCACCTCGATCGAGTTCTCATAGCCTTAATCACTCGACCACTTTCTTTCTCCACTGCACTTTGAACTTCTTGAAAACGTTAAAGACTTCTCGACTTCGCGCTCAAGAAATATACCCATGTCTTTCTTGAAAAATCATCAATAAATAGGAGGAAGTAGTTATTTTTACCGAGTGAACTTGGCTTGATTGGTCCACAAACATCCGCATGTATGAGCTCGAGCGGCTTTTTGGCTCTTGAGTTTGACTCCTTCGAAAACTTCGTCTGAATCGCTTTCAAGTAAACATCCTTCACAGAGTTGATCGGGTTTGTTGATAGACGGCAACCCTCTCACCATATTTGTTTTCGACATCAAACTTAAGCCTCCAAAATTTAAGTGCCCAAATCGAAGATGCCAAAGCCATGCTTCATCATTATAGCAAGCTTTGAGACACTTCGCCGCATCATTTTGGATATTCAATAAGAACATCCTATTTCTTGACATTGGTACCTTGGTGATGAGATTGTTTCTCTGATCTCTTATTGAAAGACTGGAGTCTTTCAAGTGAATATCATAGCCCTTTTCTAAGAGTTGTCCCAAACTCAAAATATTATTTTTCATGCTTGGGACGTAGTAGACATTTGAAATAAAATCATGTCTTCCATCCTTTAGGCGGATTAAGATCTTACCTTTGCCTTTCACCGAAACTCTAGAATCATCACCAAATGAGACATTGCCACTTACTGATTCATCAAGGTCCACGAACATGCTTCTTTTTCCGCACATATGGTTGCTTGCACCGGTGTCAAGGTACCACATGTTCTCTTGGCTTCCTTCATTGCTTTTGCGTGCTAGAAGCACGGTTTCAACTGTTTGGTTCTTCTCCTCCACATAGTTTGTCTCCTCTTCTACTCTATTATTTGAAAATCTACATTCTGAAGCGTAATGGCCAAACTTTTGACAATTATAGCATTGAGTTTGAGATTTATCAAACCTTGTGTTTGGAGATCCTCGTCCACGCCCTCTGGTTGAGCTTTCTCCCTTCTTGAAATTGTTGTTGGTGAAATTTGCACCTCGTCCATTTGTATGGCGTCCGAACTGTCCTCGGCCAAAACCTCGCCCTCTGCCTCGACCTCGATCTTGTAGGCCTCTCTCATTTCCATGACTTCCTTCCTTCTCCTTTAGTTGCATCTTGAAGAGTTGCTCGGTGATCTCCTTCTTTTTCTTGTGCTTCTCCTCATAAGCTTGCAATGATCCTTGGAGTTGTTCGATCGTCATGGTCTCCAAGTCTTTGGTTTCCTCGATCGTCACAACAATATGCTCGAATTTGGTATCCAAAGAACGTAGTATTTTCTCCATAATTCTTACATCTTCTAACTTCTCACCATTTCTTTTTAATTGATTTGAAACGGCGATAACTCTTGAAAAATATTCAAGAAAAGACTCTGACTCTTTCATATGCAAGGATTCGAACTCACCTCTTAGTGTTTGGAGACGTACCTTCTTTACTTTGTCTGCTCCTTTGCAAGAGGTTTGAAGTTTCTCCCATGCCTCCTTAGCGGATGTCGCATTTGAGATTTTCTCAAACTCATCTTCATCCAATGCTTGATAGATGAGGAAGAGAGCCTTCTTGTCTCTCTTTCTTGAATCCTTCAAAATATCTCTTTGTGCTTGAGTTAAGGAATCCTCATTTTGTGATTCCTTATAGCCTTTTCAACAATCTCCCAAACATCATGGGCTCCAAGAAGAGCCTTCATTTTGATGCACCAACTATCATAGTTGCTCCCTTTTAGAAGCGGAACTTGGAAGGATGACACTCCATTGCTCGCCATGATTATGAAAGAATTTCTTATCGTAACCTAAGCTCTGATACCACTTTGTTGGAAAGGAGAATGGTTTGTAGGAAGCTTTTGGTAGGAAGGAAGAGGAGACTATGATTTCTAAAGTGAGAGAATGATTTGCTCTTTAGAACTTCTCAAGTAATGCTTTGCTTTGCTTTTCTTTTCTTAGTTTACAAATGAGAGGCTCTCCCTATTTATAGGCTCCATGGGAGAGTTCTACATAACTCTAGAGAAGTTTCTACACACTTCAAGTGGGTGACTTTCTACATACATCTAGAGAATATTCTAGGCACTCTAAGAAAGTGAGAGAGTTCTACACACTTCTCTCAACTACTTATTTAATATTACATATTCAACTTCTAATCTTTTCTACTATTTTCTAGAATATTCTTTAGACTATAACCCTAAAGCCAAATGGGTCTAACACTTGATTAGTCCAATTGGCCAAATCAAGTTTACCTTTCAACAAAAGTTTGAACTTTGAACTTGAACTAAGGGAAACACATTTACCAAGAGGGTGGTTAAATGTGATTAATTCCGCAAGATAGTATTCAACATGTTGTATTTTTGAAATTCATGTGGGTGGGTGCTATTTTACTTGTTTTGCCATGTTATGAAAATATAATTAATACCGCACAACTTTTAAACTCGCTCATCTTACTACATGAAATCTAAATTGGATCTGGCCATTGTGCTTCTAATCATGAGGTTCCGATAACCGAAACTTCTTCAATTCTTTGAATAGGTCTTTCCCTCAGCTAATGCGGCTGTATTAGAACAGTTAAATAACGTGGACTGCATTGTGTATGGCATGGGATCCCTTTTTACTTCAGTCTGCCCCTCATTGGTAAGATTCTCACAATTACAGGAATTGATTTTTGGCGATCACATATGGCAGTGTTCGCCTTTGCAAATGACAACATTGATAATTATATATATTTGAAAACCTTCCTAATTAAATATATGAGCAATTGGGGTTTGTATACCTGGCTTTCTCTTCCTTGGATATTGTGAATGTATTGAGATTGTGTCTAAAAAACATGAATGTTTAACTCTCCCAGTATTTTTTTGAGGCAATTTTTACTGGATTGTTTTGTTACTTTGTTGGAAAACATCTGGCTTTCATTCTTTATGGCAATTTTGTTTTCCCATTACATTTTTACTGACATGCAAATTATTATAGGTATTACTGGGAATTGGAGAGATTATTTCTTCTAGGTCCTGCCTCAAGGTATTCCATGTCATGTTACCATTCATAATTTCTTTAGATAAAAAGTATGATGGCCTTGTACCCTGTGATATTTGAGTAATTTGAGCACTTCTATGCATGAGCTTCCGACTGTATTATATGTTAGTTTGGTTGCGTAATGTTAAATCAGATATGGCTATCTTTAATATTCAAAGAATCTACTTTTTAAGCTCAATTTTCAGTAATTTGTTTTTAAAAAAATGATAGGTACTTATGTTAAACGGCACACATGACCGGGAGACTAATGGGTTTTCAGCTTCTTGTTTTGTAACTGCTATTACGGATGCTCTGAATCGAACTTATGGAGGACCTAGCAACCGCTTGCAGAATCTTGTGAGTGAGAATGCATTCCCCCTATTGAAACTACTTGGTGCCAAACAGAAGACTATATTAATTCTGGTTCAAAGTAAAGTATTTGATTCAGATGGCTCTCTTTAGAGAGCCACTATTATAGTTTGGGTGCACACTTTTTATTAATATTATTAATTATTAATATTGTTGTTGCTGCTACTGCACACTTTTTACTAATATTAATATTGCTCATGCTGCTGTCGTCTTCGTCGCTTTGTTTCTATTACTCCAATTTCATAAGATTTATCATTTGTCCCTTGTCTCCATTTGTTTACACATGTTTGGCATGATATGCCAGACAATCCTAAGAAAATGACTACTCTATCTGTTTCATTGATGTTTTCTTAATAGTTTTCTTCCTTGATATTCTGTGCTTGAGATACAATTATAACAGAAAATGGAAATCAGAAAGCACAGTACACTGAATAATTTCCTGAAGTATTTTATATGCTGTTTATATTTGATGCAGCCAAGTCAATTTATCAATACCCTTTTGGTGCCCCGAAAGGGTGAAATTTCTGTTGATGTTGATTGTTTGGCTGCCAAAGGAATATATGATGTGGTATGTCTCCCAAATCTACTCATTATGCAAAATAGAGTGGACAGAATCTCTGCTATGTAGCATGATAAATATATTTCCAAGACGTTTTTTCTCTAAGGTTTCATGTAGACAACTTCATGGATAGAGCTGGGGTTGTCTAAAGCATTGAGTTTTTTTATTACTATTAATGCAAAAACTCTTTTAAGCCGTGACTCGATCTCATTTATTTTACTTTCTCTGTGATCATCCTACTGTTCTTATTTTTGCAGATAATCGTTGACTCCGTACTTGATCCTAAAGTGGGTATAATATATGAGCCGAAGTCACTGATAAGAGCTCTTGCTGACATAATTGACAGATTCATGAAGTCGCAGGTCAATGGTGTAATTCAAGATGATAATGAGCTTCTAATCTAATTATTACCTAAATATTGACCGCTGCATCATACTTTTGCGGTCTGTTCTTCACAATATACACACTACAAGAATAAGCCTGTATTGCCACCAACATTTGCCACGGAGGACTATCCGTCGCTAATTTGCGACGGACTTGCGACGAAAAGAGATGTTTGACATGAGCGCTAAAAATCCCGCTTAAATTTGCCACGGAAATAGATGTCGGTCGCTAATTTGCGACGGAAAGGGATGTTGGTCCCTAATTTGCGACGGAGGGTTGGTCGCAAACCCGTCGCAAATGTCAATGATAATTTTTATTTGTCGCGTGAGTTACTAAACCCTATTACTTCTCTTCTCATCACATAACACAGAACACCCTCCGTCTCGCTCGACTCACCCTCCGTCCTCCTCCATCTAACCCTCCGTCCTCCTCCATCAGCCACAACCCACAAGTCTTCTCTCCTCCCTGCATTTCCTTGTGCAGCCACAACGTCTTCTCTCTCTCTCAAACCGGTTTCCACAATTCAGCTCGATTTCGGCGTGAGAGTGTAAACCTAGTTTCTGGATTTCGGCGTGAAAAGTGTAAACCCAGCTAGTGCTTCTCATCTCGATCTCGCCTCAACTCGATTTTCTTCTCAACTCAATTTCTTCTCAATCTGGTATTACTTCTGATTTCTTCTCATTTTCCTGGAATCGATTTCTTCTAATTTGTGAATAAACCCTAATGTTATTAACTTCTTCTGATTTCTAATTTTGAGTTATGATTAAACCCTAAGTATTTGTTGAAGTGCAAGTGTATGATTCCCTTCTAGAGTTTTAGGGATTTTGTGGCTATTTGTGAAGGTTAATAGTTTGATTCTGTTGGTGAATTCTTGGAGTGTGTGATTGTATTTGTGCAATCCTGTTTGAAAGTACAAGTGAATTCTTCACCCTATAATGTTTCTATTGTTTGATTTTGCCAATAGAATGAGCATATGTTTTGATTGGGTTCATGAGTGTTGAAATGTTTGGGATTTTGTGTCATGCAATATCCGGTAGATCATTAAATGTTATGTTGCAGTCACAAGACTTTGATTCTCGATTGCATTGTCTGTGAGCTATAAATGCCTTCAATTTTACCACTACTCCTGCATTTGTATATATCCTTATTTCATCATGCATCAATGAAATGTCTAGTTGGAACTATATACTTTGCCACTAGGTCACTCTATTTCAGCATATCCATAACTAGACTGATTTTGTCAATATTGTTTTAAATTTTTTCTACTCCACCTCATTGTCATGAAATCAGCTATTGTGTCAATATTGTTTTAAATTTTTTCTACTCCACCTCATTGTCATGAAATCAGCTATTGTTATTATTACCAACTTTCTGAAAATTTGAGTATGCATATTAGAAGGCTTGGATAACAAAACATCATCCTCAAACCATACTTAAAGAGTGCTCATGTATCATAATAGTAGAAACAATTATTTTCTCATCCTCTCTTTTGAATATATCCAACCCCAGAAAAGACAAATAGATTACCTAAATTAGAAGGTTTAAATGTAATGACAGTATGGTTCTGATTTACCTCATTGAAATCATTTCAAACAGTTGACTGCATTCTAATATACGTCATTCCCAAAGAATATGATCCACTAATACTGTCACTTGTTGCTTGCAGAAGCTTTAGCTTGCAGTTAAATTGCTTTAACAATCCCTTTGCCAAAAGAATTCAGGTTGTTCCTTTAACTCTATGTTTTCTCTTTAAACTTTTGTGTGTTTTTTTGGGTTCTATTCTACCCCTTATCTAGTGCTTTTTCTATCTTTGATTATCTTGCATACAAAAACCTTCACCAAATGGGAACAACAATCAATATAGTCTTTGTGTGATTTATTCATGATTTGTGTTTGTTTGAGTGATTGGTGGGTTTGTTAATTTGTGATGGCCTATTGTTTTGTTTAAAATTGGTATTGGTATATGATGGTTTTCTTGCATAAGACATAAACTATGCATCTTATTTTTGGCTTAGCTTAGCCTCTAATAAGGAAATTAGAGGGAAAATCACGACTATAAAAAGAGGGCAATGGAATGGATGGATCAGGTTGGAATTGAGTAGGAAATTGGGTACTGAGAGTGAGAGTGTTTCTCTGCTCAGAGTCTCATTTATATTTTTTAGATTTTTACCATTTCATACATTCACAGTTGAGTCTTTCTACTTTGAGTTAGTTCGATACACAGAATATATTCAGTAATTCCCTATTCTGTTTTTGGTTTTATATGTTCATTTTTAGAGGTTTTGTTGCCATCCCTATTATTTTCTCAAGACTTTATTTGGTTTCCATTTATGTTTCTTTGAAGGTTGTTAATACAATTGGTGATGCTTTGAAGTATCTTGATAATTCTCTTTCCTTTTTGAAAGCTTGAGAATTTTGAAATCTTGCCATTTCTTTTTGCATAAATTCTAGTTTACCCGTATGATCTTCATTATTCCTTTAGTCATATTTTTTTAGCCTATGTTTTTTGTTCTAGTTATTATATTTTTGTTGTGATTGAGCAAGTTGGTTTTGAAATAAGTCAAGATACTTGAAAGCTAGTCCATGATCTCATGACCTCAGCGAATTGATCTGATCCCCTGTTTGAAATGTCTATTTTACTTGGGGATAGTAGGATTCAATTCTCATGAATTAGGATAGATATATGGCAAAAATTCAATTTTATGTGCAATTTTCCTATTGAAACTGACTAACTGTTTTCTGTTTATTTGTAAATCTAGGTTGAAGAGATTTGTTTTGAGTAAAAACTTGGACATCACAGAACCTCTATTTTAAACCATCATCTTGCTTTGTTGAACCAACACAGGTTTGTTTTCTCTGATTTTATAGTAGGAATGTGTGTGATGATGTGTTGTTGCTAGACTAGATGTGCTTTAATTTGATAGTTTGAGGTCCTGAATGTCTGTGATGATGGGTTGTTGTGTAACAATTTCTCCTTTCTGTGTAATATATATGTGTGTATCCATATAAACACGTCAAAAGATTTTCAAATAAGACTACTATATTGATACAGTTGAGCAAGTTGGGTTTGTGATTGAGGGAGAATTAAAGTCTCCAAACGTGATTGCTGACATTAGGTAATAATGTCTATTATTTAAATTTGATAGAGATTGTTAAGGGATATGGAATACTATGGAATCTGGTGTGTGTGTGTGTGTGTGTGTGATTTATTCATGATTTGTGTTTGTTTGAGTGATTGGTGGGGAGACTAGTCCTCCTGGTTCAGTTAGTCCTTTTTACCCGTTGCTAAATGCTAGTAATGCTTTGTAATTGATTCAGTGCCTTTTGTTGTTGTGTTATTGAAAAGCTTATACAGTAGCTATTTCTGTTTACCAATTACTTTTGCTATTCCTTGCTATTTGCTAGAGGCATATGTGCCATTCTTCACGAGTAGCATTGCAAATTTATTTTAGTCTGGATTTAATTTCTATTATGGGTAGGCTTGGATTATTGGCAACTTTACACACCATATGCATATTGATTGTGAGCTATACTGATACTTGAAAAAAAAACTTATTTACAAGATTTAAAGTGTACTAGTGTGTGTTTATAGTCTTTAGTTATTGTTCTATGTTACTCTTTTATTTTATTGCAAGTTTGCCTTTGGAGTGTCTTAAATGGGCTGGAATGTGATTTTTTGTTGCCATAAGAATGTTGATTGTGATTGGTTTTTGAAATATGGGTTTTATTAATGCTACCCCAATTTACAATATAACTTATTTATATCTGTTTTGTTTGTATTTTTTGTGTTATTTTCAAAGTTTTGATTTGATTTTGATTTTCTTGTGTTATTTTCTTACATTTAATGCTCAAATGTGGTAAGCTTTGATCTCACAAAATAGATTAGGAATAGATAAGGTGAAACACATTCACATTTCTTTTTGGTGAATTAGGGGCATTGCACATTACGATATATAAACTAATTGACACAAGTCGTCTTTGTTAATCAATTGATCTGCATTTTGTTAATCAATTATATGACTAGGAGCTTTTAAAATTTTGTCTATTAGCTACAGACCTTTGCACCATTCTCACATAAATGAGGAGGCTGATTTTGTTGTAAATGGCTTGTTGTGGGTTTTGATAATAGTTGTAAATAGCGTTTGTATTTAGTTGCCATTGAAATTATTTATGTTTTGATTTGGGCGATGCTATGCTAAGCTGTCTTGTTAGAAACCATGAGTTATATAGGTGATAGCTGTGTGATCCTTTTGATTTACTTTCTATACTTGCATGTTTTGATCCATCATTATTTTTGTGCTTGCAGATATTCTATTTGGTTGGATTCGGCTTGTTTTTGCTTGGAGTCTCTTCTAAGCTTGTGGGTGCTTCAGTGAGGACCATTCTATTGATCTAGTATTTCCTATGCACTTGTAAACAATAGATACAATGCACACATGAAGATTGTGTTTTATTCTAACACATGAAGGAATTAATGAGTTTTAAGTTCTCTTACTTTGATAATTTTATATTTTTATTCATTTGTATATTTCTCTAGATGGCTTATTGATCATGCTTGAAGTTTATGGTTGTGTTTATGAAGTTGAAATTGATTTTACAGTTGTGTTTATTATCATTTTGCAGCTACTTGTAGTACATTTGCTCAAGAGCGTAATTATGAGACAACAGATTATATAAATATATTAGATTATAACAACAACCCCAAAGCATTCATAAGCGATTGTTGTGGGAGCAAGCTGCTGGAGGGCCCTATAAGAGTCGTGTCTATGGGACAGGAGGCATAGTTGACCACGACTCACGAAGCTTCGACGAGCGCAAGCCTGTCTCACGAGGCCCGTAGGATCATCCAAGAAATGTCACGGCAATTTGCGCGACAAATAGAGCAAATAAGCGCGCGACGGCGGAGGAAATAGCACGACAAATAGGAGCGGTATGCACGATAAAGAACAACTACTTGAATACGTATTTAACCATTCTGGGATTCCGGTACCTCCACTGATTGGCGGCCGCGAGCGGAGACCACCGCCAAGCAGGGCGAGAACAATGATGCGGATGATGGAGACGCTAGAGATCATGGAGACCGCCCTTATGGGGAGGGTTATTGACGACATCTAGGTAATCTATGTTTTAATTAAGGTGCAAATTTTCTTAGTTTTATGAATTAATTAGTAATCATTATTGTTTTTGTTTTGTTAGGTATATTGTTGAGTTGGAGTTGAAGATGCTTCATTTTTTTGAGTTTCTTCGGACCTTAGTGTAGTTTATGTATGTTTGACATAAACTAGTGGTATGTTTTGATATATTTTGATATTTGGTATGTTTGACACTTTTAATATTAGTCTAGTTTATGTTTAACTAAGTTTGTGGTTTGGATTGACACTTTGAACATTACTGATATGGTTTGGTATTTGATATTTTGTATGTTTGACACTTTTAACATTAGTGTAGTTTATGTATGTTTGAATTGGTGGATTGAATTGGTAGATTGAATTGGTAGGAAGTATTGCAAATATGAATGACAATGTAGATATGAATGACAATGTAGTTATTGGAGTCTGAATTGAATTGGAAGGAAGTATTGTGAATATTATTGTATCGGAGAGTATGGATTGAATAGGTAGGGAGTAACTATTAAATTATTATTTTTTGCGTAGCGACGGAATTTGCCACGGAGTTTATTGGAAGTTATTGTGTTTGCCATGTAATTTTTAACAATTTGCGACGAAATATAAAACATATTCAAAATTAATTGCCACGGCTTTGTGACGAGATTTGCGACGGCTTTGCCACGGAATTTAAAAAATAAATTCAAATTATTTGCCACGGGTTTGCCACGGCTTTGCGACGAGGTTTGCGACCGCTTTGCCACGGAATTTTGCGACGGAATTGCGACGAGTTTGCCACGAGCGCATTTGCCACGGACAATCCGTGGCAAAGCGCGTCATGACGAGCATTTTGCCACCATTATTTGTCCGTCGCAAATCCGTGGCAAATTCAAATTTGCGACGGGAATATGTCCATTTGCCACGGGATTGTCCGTGGCAAATTACCGATTTTCTTGTAGTGACATGGTATCCTCATTCTTTATCAGGAGCAACTTTGCCCACTCCTGCAGACCAATTTTTATACCAACAATAAATTAGTAATTCTAGGTGGGAATTGGTCAATTTATTCCCTCCCATCAAAAGATAGAGACGGTTGTATCTATCAGAAGTTCTCTTATTTTTGTAAAAAATAGTTGAAATTGCTGGGAGGATCTAGTTGATGACAAACAAGGGTATTATGAAGAATATTGAGAACAAAGCAATATATAGTTTTTGTTATGTATATATTTCTTGTGTTTGTATTATCTACTAGTGGGTTTTGTGTAAATAATCTCTAGCTATTTTTGTGCATTATTATCATGTATAGAGCTTTGGTTTTTCTCAGGGTTATCTTTTTTTTTTTTTGTAAAAAACCCAATTTGTGAAGAAGTTGGAGTAGTAGGAAGCTACTGCTCCATTTTTTTTTATTTTTTTTTAAAAAATTTGCGACGGGTTTGCCATAGATTTGCGATGAAATTTGCCACGGATTTGCGACGAAAATTTGCAACGGCTTTGCGACGGAAACATTTGCCACGGATTTGCGACGGAAAAATTTGCCACGGAAATTCCGTGGCAAACGATTTGCGAAGAGCGTTTTTGCCACCAATTTTTGTCCGTGGCAAATGTTG
Organism: Oxytropis ochrocephala; assembly: GCA_020916435.1. Classification (NCBI taxonomy): domain Eukaryota; kingdom Viridiplantae; phylum Streptophyta; class Magnoliopsida; order Fabales; family Fabaceae; genus Oxytropis; species Oxytropis ochrocephala. The sequence goes on along the minus strand of CM037093.1, from coordinate 32,151,150 downwards.
TTTTGCCACGGAAATTTGTGCATTTGCGACGGAAATGTCCGTGGCAAATCAGCGATTTTCTTGTAGTGTAAGTGTGATTCGACCATGCGTGCATCGAACCAGTTCGCACTTGGCAGGGTCGAACCTTTCTGATTGTTGCTGGATGCTGAGTTGTTTAATTTTAACTGATTTTGAACGATTCAATTTATTCTTTGCTAACACTAGTATGGCTAACACTAGTTATTTAATTTTAACTGATTTTTAACAATTCGATTTATTCTTTACTAACACTAGTTTGGTTAACACTAGTTGTTTAATTTTCACTGATTTTTAACGATTCGATTTACTCTTTACTAACACTAGTATGGCTAACATTAGTTGTTTAATTTTAACTGATTTTTAACGATTCGATTTATTCATTGAACGATTTATTTTTTTAGACTTTTTCGGTTTGTATGACTTGTTGCACTTATCTATAATAGGTGTGATCGAACGTGAGCCGTTGATTTAAACAATCGAAACCGTTAAACATAGAACCGTTGGGGAGAATTCAAAAATTTAGTCGTTGACTGGACGGTGGAGAGGGTTCGGCGCACGGCTGATCGATTTTGATCGGCACACACTTGGTCGAACCTAGTCAAAACATAATTTGGAGTGTCTGAGTAAATTTTGACTTGTTCGGCGCAGCGACATTCGATGAAGTTCGATCAACCGTGCGCCGAACCGTGCATAATCTTTAAAAAAACAAATTTCAGTAAGGGTTTTTGGTCTTTTCACACCAAAAGGGGGGTTCTAGTGAGTAGCGGGGGGGTTGTACGAAACATGGGCCCTATAAAAAGGACCAACGCATGACATAAAGAGGGAGTCGTATTTCACACCTCAAACAGAGAGCCGCACACATGAATTCTAATAAGCAGCGATAACACAAGGAAAGGGAAGTTGGAATATTTGGGCACCGTTTTTGACACCGTGAGAGAGCTCTAGAGCAGAAGAAGGGGATTGAAGACAAAGATTAAGACTTTATCTACTTTCGGGTTATTCTTATCTTTGTAATTTCATGAACCTTATTTCTATTTTATTGTTCTTGATTATTATGGATACCTAAGTCCTCTTCTAGAGTCTTAAGTGGATCTTGCATGTTTAGAGACCTTTTTATTTTCTAATTTATATTTTGAATTCCTAATTTTATATTAATTGATATTGTCTTATTGTTTTTATCACATGATTAGTATTAGTTACCCTTTGCATGTTTATAATCAATTAGTTGATCAGCGATCGTACTGCAATTAGTTGGTGGACCTATAGGATAATTGGGGCTATAATTAGGGCATGACCAAACCATAATTTAGTCTTCCAATCATTTAACCTTTTTGCACTTTATGCTTTTCGTGAATTTAAATTCTAGCATGACCAAACTAGGGTTGATTTAGGAAAAAGAATATTAATCGCGAATGACCAAACGGATTAATAGTTTTAGTAAAGGGATTGGTAATTAAATAGAATAAAGGAATTCAGGTAGAATTAGACATAGGGGAATCGAAGCTTGCAAGTGAAACCGTGACCCTAGATCTCTCTCCATTAATAAAATTTAGCATTTTAATTCTTGTTATTTTTACTTTTTAATTTGCTATTACAACCATCAGCTATTTGTTCGTCTAAACAATAGTATATCTTAAGTAGTTTGGTACTTGCAAATTAATCCCTGTGGACACGATAATCTTTTATACTACTTCTACGAAAGAGGACAATTGCTCTAAGTGTGTTTTTAACGAAACAAGTTTTTGACGCCGTTGCCGGGGATTAATTTAGCAATATTAAACGAAAAAGATTTTTATTTCTTTAGACATTTTTTTTAAATTTTTTTTATGCTTTAGTTTTTAATTTTTTTTTATTTATCTTATTGAAAAAATATACAAAAAAATTGATAACACCTTCCCAAGAGCTCGTTGCAGTTCACTTTGTTTTGCAGATAAAAGTCTAGATCATGGTTAAAACTCTTGGAGACTACATTAGAGAGGCAGAGACACAAAGAAATTTACAGAAGTCATATTGGTATATGCCTCAATGCCAAATCCCGATTTCTCCTCCTCCTTATGACCCTTATTTGGATTATTGGGATGACTATGAGCCACCTCCTTATTCCCCCCACTGGGATAGTCATGAGACACTACACGTGCAAAGGCAAGAGGAGGAGATACCATACACCAATGATGTATTTGAGCAGATAAATGCAAAGTTTGGCCGCATGGAGGGCCAACTTGGAACCATGAACAACAAATTAGGAAGCTTGAACGATCAAATCTCAAATATCATTGCTTTGTTATCTCAAGAGGCCCAACAAACTCCCTATTCACAAACTGAGCAAAAGAAAGATAATATTCTTCGAAGTGATGAAGAGTTATCCAGAGAAAATAATCTAGAGGAAGAAGCTCTCAAAAAAGATGAAGAGATCCTACTGAAGGAAGTCAAATCAAAATAATAGCTCCTACTGAGGGGAGTTATATTGAAATAAAAGATGATATTGATGAGAGCGGTTGTGAGGATAATGAGAAAGATCCATTGGTTCATGAGTTGGAGGAAGAGGAGAAAGCCCCGACTTTTGGACAAGCTATTTTAACCATTGGTGATGTTGTAATTGAGGTTAATAAGGGGAAAGTAACTTCAAGGAGTGGTAAAGAAGATGATGTTATTAAAGCTTTAAATTCCAATGAAATTTTTTCTTCTTTAACTTCTCCTTATTTTGATGATGTGGTTGAAACTAACATTTTTAGTGATCTAAAGATGCAGGACCTTTTGGAGAAAATTCTTATTTTGCAGGATTCTAGCTTAGAGGTGGATGGAGATGAAATAAAAATTCCACAATCCTATGAAGTTCATCCACCACGTGGAAAAAGAAAGAACAATGTCAACCACATGGTTAGAAAACTAAGAAGGTGCAATGCGTTAGATGTAAAATTTGCTCTTGGAGAGCCACCTGATTAAGCACCTACTATCGTCAGGCTCATGACGTTAAACAAGCGCTTCGCAGGAAGCAACCTGTGTTTTGTTTTCAATTATTTTTATTTTGCTTTTGTTTTTGTTTTGTTTTTAGGAATAAGTTCAGATTGTAAGATCTCTCAGGGAAGTCACTCTTACTCTCTCTCTCCCTCTCTCATTTATTTCCTTTTGTTTCTATTTGATCATTTTGCATTGAGGACCATGCTTCATGCTAGTGTGGGGGATGATATTATATCTTGTCAGTTGATCTCTATTAATGCACATACCCACTACATGTGTTGATAGCATTTTTTCTGGCTTGTTTTTGCATGAACTATGTTTAAATTGAAAAAAAAAATAGAGATTATGCCTTTAGGGGATCCCATAATTAATTTACTTAACAGATTTGTGCTTAATTGTAACTGTGAGGATGTCCTTAGGAAGCTGATAATTAGCATTTGTCCCTCTTGAGTACTTTTTGTGAACTAGCTTCTAAGTGTGAGATCTGAGCCTATATAAGGGGATTGATACTAAATCATAAATTTTTACCCATTTTCTTTCTATGAGTGTGTTTCCCAATTTGCTACATTCTAGAATTTGTCTTTTAACCATTTCAAGGCGAAAAATGATTTGCATCATGTAAAAAGATTTGGGGAATTTAGGTATTTTTCTGGCCTCAGAGTTGTTTGTTGAATTTATCCCTTAGTTGCCCCCTTTGAGCCTATTTGTTATGTTTTTTTTGGTACCCAGATATATTTTTTTTTTGGTAACCAATTGAAATTGAATGTGGAGCAACTATTGAAATTACAATTTCGTCCTATATTTTAGTTGTCTATATTGTCAAGATTGGAATTTCGTCATATACTTTAGTTGTCTATCTTGTTAGGATGAAGAAAACAAAAGAGTTAATCATGTGCTTACAAGAATATTTTCTTACAAAGGAAACAAAATAGAAGTTTTCATGTACTTACCTTTTCCTCCTAAGAAAAAAAAATGAAAAAAAGTATAGGAAGATAATTTGAAAAAAAAGGAAAAGCAAGAAGAAGGAAAAGGCACAACAAAAGAATGAAAGAGCGAAAGAGCAAATCCAAAAAAAAAAGCAACAAAAGAGTCTATTCAAGAGAAAAAGGCAAATCAAAGAGAGCAAACCCAATAGAAGAAGAGTGAAAAATCAAAGTGAAATTAATTTGGAGTTTGGACAAAATTTGTAAAATAGATAGGAGCTCCATATTTGGTTTCAAAGGTTACTATTTGTTTTTTTTATTTTAGCCCTTTGATTATCCCTTCTTTCTTATTTCCTATCCTGCATGAATTCACCCTAGCCCCATTACAACCATGAAACCTCATCTTTTGCATGCATGTGAACTATTTAGTGGAGATTTGGTCAAATTACAAGTTTATGGTAATGTGCATTTTTTGGAAACTTGAGTGTATATTTTCACCAGTCCCTAAACACTTAGAGAGATTGTGAGCGAGTGCCATTATTCACAGAAATGTATTCTTCAGGGACTTGAGTCTCTAATTGGGCAACCTTTTGACATCTCATTTGTGCTATATCATCTATTGTCTATCATTGAGCCTCTAATTGGGCAAATTTTTGACATCTCATTTGTGTTATATCATTTATTGTCTGTCATTGTGCTTCTAATTTTGGGTCTTTTAATTGCCTATCTCTATTACTTATTTGAAAAAATTTATTTAGCCAGAAAATTTTCTTGAGGACAAGCAAAAGCTAAGTGAGGGGGAGTTGATAAACTCCAATTTAGTGCATTTTTAGTGGTATTTTCAAATCACTTTTAAAGCAATTATTATTAATTATATATATTACAGACTTAATTTGCTCTCTATTTTATAGAAATAAAGAAGAGATGAAAAGAATAAAAGTCTAATTCAATGCCACTCAAATAATCAACTATATATATATATATATATATATATATATATATATATATATATATATATATAAAAGTTTTACAATTAGAAAGGCACATATCTTACAACACATGATGGATGATGTGGACCAAGAGCAAAATTGAAATAATTGATAAGAGAGCTTTTGGTCCTTTTTATGGATGATGTGGACCAAGACCAAATTTCAGTAAGGGTTTTTGGTCTTTTTACACAAAAAAAAAGGGTTCTAGTGAGTAGCGGGGGGGTTGTACGAAGCATGAGCCCTATAAAAAGGACCATCACATGACATAAAGAGGGAGCCGTATTTCACACCTCAAAAAGAGAGCCGCACACATGAATTCTAGTGAGCAGCGGTAACGCAAGGAGAGGGAAGTTGGAATATTTGATATTGTTTTTGACACCGTGAGAGAGCTCTAGAGCAGAAGAATGAGATTGAAAACAAAGATTAAGACTGTTGCGTTAAAAACACACTTAGAGTAAGTGTACTCTTTCGCAGAAGTAGTATAAAGAATATCGTATCCACAAGGATTAATTAACAAGTACCAAACTAGTCAAGATTATTTAATGTTTAAACGAACAAATAATTTGATGTTTATAGAGACTAAAATAAAAAGAAATAAATAGCGAGAATTAAAATACAAGTTTAATAAATGGTGAGAAGCCTAGGATCACGGTTTCACTTGCAAGCTTCGATTCCCCTATGTATAATTCTACCTGAATTCCCTTATTTTATTTCAATTACCAATCCCTTTTCTAAAACTATTAATCCGTTTGATCATTCGCGATTAATATTCTTTTTCCTAAATTAACCCTTGTTTGATCATGCAAGAATTTAAATTCAAGAAAAGCATAAAGAACAAAAAGGTTGAATGATTGGAAGACTAAATTATGGTTTGGTCATGCCCTAATTATAGCCTCAATTATCCTATAGGTCCACCAACTAATTGCAGTACGGTCGCTGATCAACTAATTGATTATAAACATGCAAAGGATAGCTAATCCTAATCATGTGATAAAAACAATAGGACAATATTAATTGAAATAAAAACAGGAATTCAAACTAGAAATTAGAACATAAAAAGTCTCGAAGCAAGCAAGATTCACCTAAGACCCTAGAAGATGATTTAGGTATCCATAATATTCAAAAACAACAAAATAGAAATTAGAGTCATGAATTACAGAGATAAAAATAACCCGAAAATCTGAGAAATTCTTATTCTGAGTCTTCAATCTCCTTTTTCTGCTCCGAAGCTCTCTCACGATATCAAGAACGGTATCCAAAACCTTCACTCTCTCCTCTTGTGCGCAGCCGATCGGTGGTGTTATGTTGTTATTCACGGCTCTCCCCCTTTTATGTGCAGAATATGGCTCTCTATTTATAATTGCTACATAGGGTTGAGTGATTTTCTTTTCCTCCAAGTCATGTCCTTTTTTTAACAAATTCTGTCTTTTCTTAAAAGCTCACGTGTGTTGCTGCATGATAACATTGGGCTTTTCTTCTTTCACAATTATTCAAAGCCCAATTTGATTCCAATCTTTAATCCAAGCTCCAACTTGTTCCCTTCTTTTAATATATATATCTATATTATATATAACCATGGATTGTCCACCTAGGCATCCACCTAGGCGTCCATGTCACTATTTACGTCAGCACAATTTAATTCCACCTAAGCAATTAACTGCGTGAGTCACTGCCACCTCGATATGGTATTTGAAATATATCACAAAAAGCGTGTTCTGGATCGAACCCATTCCCCACATTGCCACCTCTTAACATTGACCATTTGAGCTACCACAATTTCATGTTACTAAAGCATATTACATAATGTTTATCCTATTATTTATTTTATTGCAAAACTTTTTACCTACTTTTTATATCTATTTATTATTTATTTTGATACATGTATATTTGTTATTATATATTACACTTATATATTATATTTATTTACCATCTAATATTTTGTATCACATTCCATAGATTTTATTCTATATATTTACTAACTAGAATATTATTAAATATGAGTTTTTTTTAACAAACGGACAGATTGCTTAATTTATTAATAAAAAAAGGAAAAAAACAGAGAAAAGTGAATGGGGGACTGGACCAAAATCCTTGCCAACAGAAAAGATCAATATTAAATATGAGTAATTTTATCCATTTCAACCTTTTTTAATTCTCATCTTATAAATAATGTTATATATTAAAAATGTTTGTCACATATTTTTGTATTCAGCTTGATGCACATACAATTAGAATCAATATAACTTTGATCGATCAGTATATTTGTAGTTTACAACGTTTGTGCTTAATATCCTTCGGTTGCACTTAGAAAACAAGTAGAGAGAATAAACAAGATGACAGAGAACATTGATCCTACGGTTGTCAACGTCAATCAGCTTAGTCAAAAACAAGCTACATGTCCTTATGCAAAGGTATATTTGCTATATATTTGTAAGTTACTATTTACTAATACTATTTTAGACCGTATAATACTTATAAGTAATTCCTGTTGTAATAACATCTCAATATGAAAATACCACTGAAATTATATACACGGTGGTTGTCACCACTAAAGTATTATTTGATTAGTTCTTATGTAGTTGTTAAAATATTTTTATTTATGGGTTGTCACTACTAAAGTATTATTTGATTTCACGGGATCTCAAAATTATAATATATAATTATATATATATATATATATATATAAATCTAAATTTAATTTCCTACTATTATACAAATATTTAAAATAGTTGAAGTAATTATCTTCTGATTGTCTAAACAAATGAATTTAGACTAAATCTTTGTACACTGTTAAATTATACTAGTATATATATATATATAAATATATATATATATATATATATATATATATATATATATATATATAAAATGTTGACTTTTGAATAGCTTTCATTCTATTTTTATCTTTTCTTCTTTCTGCAAAATAAATAGCAAATTAAGTTAGTGATTTATATAATTAATATATAATTGCTCTAAAAGTGATCCAAAATCTTTAAAAATGCACTAAATTGGAGTTTATCAAAGACTTTCTCTACTTTCGGGTTATTCTTATCTTTGTAATTTCATGAACCTTATTTCTATTTTATTGTTCTTGATTATTATGGATACCTAAGTCCTCTTCTAGGGTCTTAAGTGGATCTTGCATGTTTAGAGACCTTTTTATGTTCTAATTTATATTTTGAATTCCTAATTTTATATTAATTGATATTATCCTATTGTTTTTATCACATGATTAGGATTAACTACCCTTTGCATGTTTATAATCAATTAGTTGATCAGCGACCGTACTGCAATTAGTTGGTGGACCTATAGGATAATTGGGGCTATAATTAGGGCATGGCCAAACCATAATTTAGTCTTCCAATCATTTAACCTTTTTGCACTTTATGCTTTTCTTGAATTTAAATTCTAGAATGACCAAACTATGGTTGATTTAGGAAAAATAATATTAATCGCGAATGACCAAACAGATTAATAGTTTTAGTAAAGGGATTGGTAATTAAATAGAATAAGGGAATTCAGGTAGAATTAGACATAGGGGAATCGAAGCTTGCAACCGTGACCCTAGATCTCTCTCCATTAATTAAATTTAGCATTTTAATTCTTGTTATTTTTTACTTTTTAATTTATTATTACAACCATCAGCTATTTGTTTGTCTAAACAATAATATATTTTAAGTAGTTTGGTACTTGCAAATTAATCATTGTGGACACGATAATCTTTTATACTACTTTTGCGAAAGAGTACACTTGCTCTAAGTGTGTTATTAACGCAACATAGACTCACTTTACCTTTGGAAAATTGTGGGTAATTTACCCAACCTCACTTGTATTCATAATGCCTTGTGACCTTACTTCTTTGTCTCAGTAATTTTCGCATGTTGGAGGCAAAACAAGTACTAGAAGAGGTCTGATGCTTATATGGAGTACAGTCATCCAAGTTATTTGGGATCTCATAAATAGTTGTACTTTCTTCGAGGTGGCGGCTCATTTTGACCGATCTACTGATGGTATTAGAGTTTTAGCTTGGAGATGGTTTTTGGCTAGGTGACAATCCCCACCTTGTTTATTTTAGGAATGGATTGTTGATCCAATTGACTGTTTATGTTGGAGATAGTTTGTCGTTTAGTCATAGCTTTTGGTTTTTTGCTGAGTAGCCTTGTACTTAGCTTATTGCTACTTCATATTTATATATAAAAATATTTGTTTGTCTTTAAAAAAAAACTTCACTTGTGGCCAGTCAAGTTTTCCGACGTAAATTAGTTATCGGCAAATCCGATAGAAATTGTGCACCAATAACATAGTAAAAAAAACCAAAAACTTTTCAACAACTTTAGAGGATCCAAACTCCATTAAGAATTCAACACAATTTATAACTAATATTAAAATATAGGTAGTAAGCCCATTAGTTTGTTAGTAAGGCCCATTAGATTATTAGGTCATAGGTCCATTAGTTTATTAGTATTTAAGGTAGATGCTAGACCTATTTGTAATCATCTCTTCTCATTTGTAACTTTTTAGCACTTTTAATATAATAGTTTAAAACTTTTCTCTCTAATCCTCCATGGATGCCATGTTTTTCAACATGGTATCAGAGCAAACATGGTATCCTCCATAATTTGTTGCTTCCTTCTATTACCTTATTAGTTTTCCTTTTCATTAAATTCTTTTCTATTTTTTTCGGTTGAGAAAATCCTTTTCTACTTTTACTTCAGATCCCCCCCTTTTTTTTTCTTTGTCGGTGTTGATTGATTCTTGATTTAGAAGTTAATCAAGATCAATCATGAGTGACGATTTTGGTTTTTTCTCTTATTCACTTCTTGATTGCATTTCTCTTCATCTTGAAACCACTATGATCTTGAATCGGTTACGGTTCTTGCTTCTGAGTCGCATCCTATCTTCATTTGCATTTTGGTTTCGTTCGTCACTCCGATATCGTTCCTCACTCCGATCGTTCCTCATTGTTGTGCGATCTTTTATGACTTTTGTGATCTGGTTTCCAATCACGATTCTGTTTCGTGATTTAATTTTGCATTCGAAATTCCTCTCAGGATCTTCGTTCTTGCATCCGCAATTGTGTTATTAAGCTTACGTGAAGCGTTTTTGTTACTGATGTTGTGGTTACGTAGTGACAATACGGCGCAGTGGCGTGTTTTCGTCATCGTCTCTTTCAAAACTATATAGCATTCAAGCGGTTTGATGGATTGCCTCAAAGAAATACAGGGTTCTGGAATACTGTCATCGGCATCCTTGATGACTAGCCAATTTGGCACTGGTAATTTTCCACTTAATTTGCATTTGATTGTTACTATCTGCTGGAAGAGGGATACATATACAATTAAATAAAATCTTCATTCTGTCCCACGCCTAGTGATTATGGAATGTCTGGTTTGGTTGTACGGAAACAATTATTAGTCTGGACTATATGTTATTTCATCTACCTTATGCTTTGTGATCTTACTTGCGTTGTTAAATTTTTACTATATAACCAATCTGATGTGTGTATAAATGGTGGTACAAAGGATTTATTATTATATGTAATCTGCATGGTTGCAATTGTTGTTATCTTTGGTGGTATAGACTTATAGTGGTTGGATTATGGCTTATGTGGAAAAAAAGCAAAGTTCTCTGAAGAAGAAGTATAATTACACTAAGGTTGATTTTGGAATCTAAGAAATCGATTTTGTATGTTGGTGTTTTGTTCAACTTCTTATGGGATTCTGTTTCTATTGCTTTGATGGGTTTATGTTCATATCCTACTTGTGATAATTCCCTTCAAATGCTTGCTGAGATTGGGAAAAATATTGTTAGTATGTGTGGATTTGAAGTTGGCCTTAAGGGGTATTAATAGCATTTTGGAAAGCAAAGGGGCCAAGATGAATGTTGGAAAAGTTGAACTCAAGTTCCTCTCTGATATATTTTATAGTGGAGCTATATGCTTTGTTGATGAGTTGTTTCTCAGGTTTCCTGAGAGTGAAGATGATGATAAGAGTAATGTGGTATAGTGATTGTTAATTTCATTAGCCTTATTGGCTTAATTTTTAGCTTTTGTTAATGGTGGTTAAGCATGATGCTTCTGCTATAAATGGTTAAGCATTGAGATTTTATACATCTTGAGTGATTGAGTACTCTTGATGGTTAAGCATTGTTTGTGCTTACGCCAAGTGGTTAAACTTTGAGGTATAGTTTACGCTTGGTGGTTAAGCCTTTGGCCCTATGGCCTTGTTGATGTTTGCTTACGCCTATGGTGGTTAAGTATTTTGCTTCCTTCAGTGATTATGCCTTGAGTTGTGGCTTTTGCTTGATGGTTAAGCGTTGGATTGTTGCTTCCTCCGAGTGGTTAAACCTTGAGTTGTGGTTTCTCGCCCCAGATGGTTAAGCATTTGATGACTTCTTTGAGACTTGGATGGTTATGCCTAAGAGTGGAGTTTGTTGATTCTTTTGGAGTGAATGTTGTGGAGGCTGCAAGGAAGAAGCTTGAAGGGGCCCGATAGTTGGTCGAAGACTTCTAGGAGCTATGCACCTCAATCTGCTACAAATTTGGATTGATCTTTATTTTCCTTAATTTTATAGTATCTTTGTATTGCTTATCCCAAAGTTTGAAAGTGTTGTGAACAGTCCCCACTTGCGGGAGGGTATTAAAATATAGGTAGTAAGCCCATTAGTTTGTTAGTAAGGCCCATTAGATTATTAGGTCATAGGTCCATTAGTTTATTAGTATTTAAGGTAGATGCTAGACCTATTTGTAATCATCTCTTCTCATTTGTAACTTTTTAGCACTTTTAATATAATAGTTTAAAACTTTTCTCTCTAATCCTCCATGGATGCCATGTTTTTCAACAACTAAGTAGTAAGTAGTTAATATCCAACACTTTGATATTCAAAATAATATGACAAATAAAGTCTACGAAAAACATGAAACAAATTCAATAAGAATAAGAATAATATATGCTTGTTAAAATAGTTAATTAACTAACACACATACAATTTTCATAATATATACCACCAATGCATTTGCTCAAGAATGGAATGCTTTCTAGCCAAGAGCTATTTCTAATCTTCTTGGAAGGTTTGGCGTGCGAAACACAAAGACAGAAGCCATATCATGTGGAACTTGAAAGAACTCTTGAATTGGAGGTAGTTCTGAATTATTTCTTGGGTTTACTCTTCGTTTCTTTGGAGCTGGAGGGCAAATAGGTAATAATGAGATTTGAGCTGGTGAAGATGAAGTGGGTGTGTGACACTCTTCAATTTCAATATCCTCTTTTAGATGCTTCTTTTTTGTGTCTACATTTGAAACTTCTTCTCCAACATGTTTGAAATTCTTAGAGGTTTGTATAGGTGTAATTGGACGAAACTTCTTCTCCATCACTACTAGCTAGGGAATTCACTTTGATCTACACACACTTAAAAATAGTAGCAAATAATTAACTTTTTAGAGAGAGAGAGGGAGGTAGAGAGAGAAAGCGTGCAGAGTGGAATTGAGAAGGTTATGATTAGAGGTGGTGAAAGAGAGACAGATATATGAGAGGGACAGGGTGGAAGGTGGAGATGGATGTTGTGGGGTGGGAATTATAAAGATCAAAAAACATAAAGTAGTTGAAGAGAAAGTATATATGGAATTTACAAAGACACAGAAGAGAAGCAAAGGGAAAAGGGAATAGAATACAGTACTTTGTCCGCGTGATAGTGATATATACGCAAAGCAAAAATATTATATATGCACACCAAAATTTCAGCTTTTAAACTTTAGTTTAAGAAAAAAATTAAAACTAAATGACACAATGTTTATTTATTTTTTAAAATAATAATTTGAAATTTTTTATTGTAAATTTTCAGAGTTAGCTGATACTGATAGTGTACAATTCAAGGCAACAAAAGCCTTAAAACTCATTTAGTACTGACAAAGTGAACTACATTAACCTAACGGCGACTAATTTATACATTTTTTAATATACACTTTCTTGTGTGGATATTTTAATGCGTTTGGCTTTATGCATAACTTTAATTATGGATTTCATATCAAATTTATAGCTTCGCTTAAGTTCCTACTGGCTTTGGTTTATGTTACACTCTCTATTAGTTGTACTATTGTGCCCATAAAATTTTTCTCAAATTATCAATTAGGTTACTAAATTATAAGTTAAGTTTAAATTTAAAATAAGTTTAATTACTTTGTAGATCTGTGGATTATTTGAAATTTTTTAAATAGCTTCTGAAACTAATAAAATCTAAAATCAAGTTTCGATCTGATAGATTTTTTTTTAACTAGGTCATTCTGTTACATAATAGTTAGTCAACAATTAATCAATGATGACATGGTATTGACAATTTGTAAAGAGATATTTAACCTAATTAACAATTTATAAATAGATCCCGAAACTAATTTAAGCACATAAAAATTGTAAATAGATCCCTGATCGAAATGTGATAAATTTATGAAGAGAAAATATGCAAAAAAAAAAAAAAAAATTCTTAATTACTAAAGTAAGAATTGAATCCACACTTTTGAAACGATAAAGACACTTAATGAATGTTTTTTTATTCTAATTTTTTGTATAATTAAAGGTATATAAGAATTTGCTAGACACATTTAACATCAATTTTTTTGAATTCGGATCTTTTAATAAAATATAATCACAATATTTTGATTAATCAAATGCAAAAATATTAAATGTTTCAAAAACCTTTAGAGAATTACCTTTATTTATTATTTTATAGAATAACTTAAATTTTACTGTCTAAACAATTAAGAAACAAAAGAACAAAAAAGTATTTTTTTTTTGCATTAATTGCATTTAAAAAATACTTGTTTATAAATTTTTTACTTTTATTTATAAACATAACACTTTATTTTTTATTGTATTTTTGTCTTAATATTTTCAAGAAGAAATATTAATAATTTTGTTAACATCTTAAAAATGAAATAGTATATCAAATTGTTGATAATTATATTTTGACTTAGTTGTCCATTGAATATGTCATCACATTACCATTTACAATTTCTTTTAATTTAACTTCTTGAATATTTTAGTAACTTAAAGAGTAATCAAACTTTTAAAATATTGAGTTATAGTAAGGGTAAAAATAGAGAGAAAGTTGAAACTCAAAAAATTAGTCATCAAAGTAATTATCATGATATAGTTATAGATTATAAATTATTCTCTCCGTTAAAGAATATAAACAAAAATTGATCAACAAATGTTAATGTCTCAGATCTAAAATTATTTTATTATATTCAATAACGGAATCACTACAACAGAATTGCAAAAAAAGGACGCACCCTTTAGAGGCGCTTTATTATGAAGCACCTCTTATTATCAAAACAAGGAGGGACTTTAGAGGCGCCTTTTAAAAAGCGCCCGATTGTCAAAATAAGGAGGGTCTTTAGAGGCGCTTCATACACGAGGCGCCCCAATTCACGAAACATAGGAGCCACGGAAAGACAATCGGGCGCTTTACACACGGCGCCCCAATTCCTAAAACACGGAGCCACCAACATGGGCGCTTTCCACTCGGCGCCCCACCCTAATCACCAACAGGGCGCTTTGCACACGGCGCCCCAATTCCAAATTCTAATCACCAGCGAGGCGCTTTACACACGGCGCCCCAATTCCAAATTCCTAATCACCAGCGAGGCGCTTTGCACGCGAGCGCCCCAATTCCTAAATTTTTAATTTCCTTTCCCGTTATGTTACCTTTCTCTCATACGCGCTCGGACTCAACATTCTCACTTACGGTTCCTTTCCGTTCTGCGCTTTACTCTCTTTCTTTTCCATCTCACCGTTCTCACTCTCCAAACCCAAACCCTAGCTAAAACCCCAAATCTCTCAACGTTCTCACTCTCTCTCCCTCTAAGTTTTGAGTTCCTCTCTCAACCATCTCCTCTCTCATCATGCGAGCAACGTTTTGAGTTTGTCATCTTCTTCCTCCGCACACTACGACCATTCTCAACGGTGAGTTTGTTTTTTCTTTGTTACATATATATTTCGGTCTTAAAGAAGGTTCTATGAAAGTTCAAGTAATTGTTGCTTGGGGTGTTTCTGAATTAGATTTAACCTAATATTGTTCGTTTGCTTGTAAGCCATCTTGCTTTTGAAACTGTTCAGGAACATAGTAAATATGCTTTTGCTAGCAATAAATCTTGCTTTTAGCTATGTTGTGTTCATTACAAGTTCTTGATTTTGAGGATTGTTTGTTTGTTTGTTCAATTTAATTTACAGGTTTTCCTGTTTGTCAACTCAAAGTGCAAGAGGTATTTCCACAACCGATTGAAGCTAAACTTGTCTGTTGATGAAATAGAAGCTGAGCTTTCTCTTTGAGTCACCGTTCACGCTTGTTCAAATTTGTATGTATATCATTCTTCATTCTTTAAATTCTTTTTTGATTTGTTTTGTTTGTTTTGGGGATTTTGGGATGAGAGATTGTTGGTTCAATTCTTGATTTTTCAACTTTGTTTGTATACTGTGTTGATAGATTTGGAATTAGAAGATTGAGGGATTTGTTGGTTCAATCTTGATTTTTCAATCTCGGAATATTTGTGTGATATTGATTCAAGAATTTTGTTATTATTCGGAAAATAAGTTTGGATAGAATAATCAATCACAATTATTATCTTTGTAACATAATAATAATAATAATAATAATAATAATAATAATAATAATAATAATAATAATAATAATAATAATAATAATGAACAAATGACATATACAATATGGACGTTTTTTTTTTTCTTTTTTTACTTAAAGGGAAATTTACAAAGACACACACATGTGTCGAACTCACATGTGAGACTTCCGACCTAGTTCATAAAGGAAAAATCGGCATCTCTATATCTTTTTGTTGAATTGAATAGTTTCCATATATTACGTCTTGCTGCTAGAGCCTAGAGGGTTTGTCCAAAAGCAATCAAAATCTCTGCGGATCTTTGCTATATATATCTCGAAAATTGAAAACTCTTTCTTTGGTGTGTGTTCTTTGCTGCTGGTTATGGTTCCAATCTGTTATGAAACACATTCTGGTTTAACCTCGATCTCGTAGATAGATTGATCAAATGGAAGAAACTGATTTTACATTCTGGTGTGAGTTAGTTACAAAAGATTTAAGATGAGTATATATATAGTAATAACCAATCTAACTACGTGAAGCTCAACTAGTGAGATCTGTAAAATGGAAAAGAGTAAAGTGGATAGAACTTAACTATGCAAGTTTACTATTAGCATCGAAGATAAGCTATGAGCTTGAATGATGAATCAGCATGGAGCAGATAGTGTTACCAGCTGAAGAAATGCCAAGTTCTTTTCTATTTGCTAGACCGATAATGATGATGATTGGCTGATCCTAGTGTCTAGTATATATATATTTTGAGTTTCAAGTTGTTTTATATTTTGAGGATACCGAATATATTATATACGGTTATCTTATACTTGTCTCGCTAAACCAGACTGATATGTATAGTAAATCATTTGTGATTTTGTTTGAGCTCCACATGCATTCGACATGCATTCAAAAAGTTATACGTTGTGTGTTTTTCACCTTTAATATGTTTAAGTTCTCTTATCGAGAATTTATAATAAATCAGTCTAATATGGATAGAAAGTGGATGTCCGCCATCGTGCATCGAAAAGAATATGTTGATGGAGTGGAATATTTTGTGAACTTTGTCGTTCGGCGTTTAGGAACTTCTAGTAAGTTCAAGTGTCCTTGTTTAAGATGTTGTTACGCCAATCGAGTTACTGCACTTGAGTTGGAAAGACATTTAAAGGCCAACGGAATCGATCAAAGTTATATTTGTTGGACAATGCACGGTGAGGAAAGAGGTGAACCTTCAAATATGGATAATAGTACTCAAGGATGTGATCCGGTTGATTATCCTGAAACACATACATTTGACGGCGACCAATTTGAACAGATGGCAAAGGCGGTTGAAGACGATCTTAATGATTGTCCTCAAATGTTTGAGAAGTTGATAACCGACGCGGAGACACCGTTTTATGCGGGTGTCATACCCCAATTTTGTCCGGCTTAGGTCAAAACCCTAATTTTCCCCAAAAATAAATAAGTAGAAGAACAAAGAGCATCATGTATTGCATTTAGGTTTTTAAAAGTCATTTCCAAGTTTCTAAAATCATTTTCGGAGTTGGAATACACTTTTGGAGCAAATTAGAGTTTTTAGGTCAAAGGGTATTTTGGTCATTTTGCAAAAGGGTAATTTCTCGGGAAAAGCCATGGAACATGCATTTTTGAGTCCTAAAAGTCATCTCATTGTTTTTAAGATGATGTTTGGAGTTGGAAGACATGTTTTATGCGAGAGAGTTGAGTTTTGGGGCAAAATTACGGTTTTTGACCAAAAGGGCATTTTGGTCATTTCACTAAGACCAATAATTTCTCAGTAAAAACCACTATGCATCTCTTGGGGAATTTATTTGGGTCTAAAAGGGTGGAGGTTGTGCATTTTTGTGCACCATTGAAATATTTTTGGCATGGAATTCAAGTTTTGAACAAAAGGGCAAAATGGTCATTTCCTTTGAGGTGGGGTCAACAAAATCAATTTTGGGATTGGTGAGGTCATGGAATTCAGAGCCCAATCATGGAATCATAGGATAGGGCCCAAAATGGCATGAATAAGAAAGAAAGATCTAGAAGGGAATATTCTACATTTTGAATGATGAAAGGATAAGGATTAGTACAAAAATGACAACTTGCAAGTTTTTCCACTCATTCTCTCACTTGTGTGCTGCAAATTTCCTCTCATTTCCAGCCCATATTTTGTGCTTTTTCATGCCCATGATCCTTGTGAAATGATCCTTAGCCATTGATTAAAATTTTTGATCAAATCCTAGGCCATAACTCAATGTAAAAAGACCTAAATGCCCCCAACAATTTTTGCTCTCCAAGACCACTCCAAAAACGTGTACAACCAGCTGATTTGTGCTTCTTGAGTGTCCCTAATCCTTGTGCATTGCAATCTTGACCCTCCATTTAAATTCTATCTCAAATCCTAGTGGTTTACAAAAGCACATTGTCACAAATGCCCTTAAAATTGGTCCTCATATAAAAGCCCAAAAATTAGAGACTCACTCACACACACCCTCATTTTTACCTAGCTAGCACTCTTCCTCCTCTCCTCCCTCTCTTGGCCGAAATCACTCCCTCCTCCTCCTCCACTTTCTCTTCAATCTTCATCCACCAAATCACCTCAAACTCACTCCATATTCATATACCTTCTTCCTTTCATTTTTAACTCCATATTCATACCATCAAAGAGTAGTTTCTTCAAGTTTATTTGGGCTATTGTTGATTTGTGAAGATTGTTGGTGATTGATTACTTTTGATCTTCATTTTCTTCTTGTTTAGCTTGGATCTAGAGGTAATACTATTATCCTTTGCATTTTTTTAGTTTTTCTAGCATGTAAATTCTTCTACTCCTCTTTCCTCTCTGAAGAGGCTTAGAGGATCATTTCAAACACTATGTCAAGGACATTGGGAGCCTTGGGTGTTTGAAGTGAGCCCTTGGCCTTGATGAGAGTGTTCTTGTGTTTTCACCATATGGTTTGCATTTTCACACTCATATTTCTCATTTCACCAAATATCATGTTGTGAATAAAGATTTTTTTGTCATGTCATATGTTTCATGTTAATCTTGCATTTTCTTGTTTCATGTCATGATGTGTGATTTAGTTTTTAGCTTGATGTTGAGATATAAAGGCTTTGATTGTGAGTACTAAAAACTAGGGTTTTTGTTGTTTTTCCCTTTTGATTGGTATGAATATGAAGCATGATTTTGTTTGACTAATATCTTGTAGCATGGCATGATGGTTTAGGGCTTAATCTTGTGTTGTTCTATGTGTTGATTATGAGTTTTAGCATGAAATAAATTGATGATTTGTTCTTGACATGGTTTCGGCCTAGAGCTCCATTTTGTGCATATTTTTGTGCTTGAATTGTGTTGATTGATCTTGTGTGAGATGCATTTAATTGTGTTAGTGTGTTTTTAACCTTTCACCACTCATTTACTTTTTACCCTACCACTTCACTAACTTTTTACCAAAAAAAGTATAAAAACATTTTACCACCTACTTACTCTTTACTTTACTACCTCATTAACTTTTTACTTTTTATATTCTTACTTTACCATCTCATTAAATAATTACCATTTACCTCATGCATCTTTTTACTTTACCATTCATTAACTTTTTACTAAAAGTTTTTACTACTTATCAATTTGCAAAAATACCCAAAACATTTTTACACTTTGCATTTCATCACTTGTGTGATACATACTTGTGTTTGCACATTAATACTTGCATGCTTTCATATGCTCACACGTTCATGCATTCTCATATGCTTATGCCTATTGCATTCTCTTACTCTCTTACATGATCATACATTCATTAATATTATATCATCCATTCATAAATAAAATGTTCATGCATCTTTGTATATGCTCATTCTTGCATTCATTCTCAAATGTTCATACATTCCCATATGCTTATGCCTATTGCATTCATTAACCTTATGTTACACATTCATTCTTACATGTTATGCCTCTTGCATTCATGCTTACATGTTCATGCATTTATTTATACCATGTCTTGCATTCATTCTCACATGTTCATGCATTCATTTATACTATGTCGTGCATTCATTGATGCTCATTCATTCATTGTATGCTCATGCACGATTACCTCGTGTGCATTCATGTCTACATGTTCATTCATCCAAACTAGGAATATCCTATGCCTATGATCAATTGCATTCTATTGTCTATGATGCCATTTAAATGTCTTGATTTAATTGTGTGCCCTTTCATCCCCTTGTATGACCTCCTAATGAAGACGTAAGCTTACATGCATGTTGTAGCACACAGAGTAATTAGGGTAAATACACCTCTTTCTCACACACACGCACACAATTGTCTTGAGAAATTTGCCTTGCATCTTTGACAATTGAATCCTTTGATTATATTGGCATGTTTAATCTTGGTTGGTGAATAACATGTCCATGATTGCTTGATTGTGGAAGTATGAGTCTTATTCATTCATTTGCACTTGGTTATGGATTTAGAATTGATTGAAATGTTCTACTTGTTTTCAGAAATCTTTTTCCAAACCAAATTCTTTTCTAAAATAAATTTTCAAAGCAAAATCAAATGTTTTTCCAATAAAAACCCCTTTTCCTAAAAACTCATAAGAGAGGCAAATCGGACGTCACGGCCGATTTGTCTAGCGTCCCGAGACCAGTAGTCATGCAGCTCAAACGTCTTAGGATACTTATGAGAAATAAAACAAATAATTGATAATTTCAAACCCTTTTTCCTAAATGAGCAAGGTATCGATTCGGATGTACTTCCGATATTGGTTAGCGTCTTAGGGTTAGCGGTATGCAGGTTAAATGCGAGCCTAAGATACTTGCTCAATAAAAGCAATCAACCTTGCAACAAACCCTTTTCCTAAAAATCAAAAAGATCATTTTTTCAAAAAGTAGCGGGCACGTCGTGCATGCAGTGGGGTTGTCTTTGTTCTAGGTCTATTGGACTTTGCATGATCTAGGACCGAAAACCCCTACAATAAAAAAACACCAACACACTTCTTTCCTAAAAATCGCAAAAAGTCGTCTTCGGCGCAAAAACACACTTCCTCCAAAAATCAAAAGCGTCTTGGACGCAAAAGCATCTTTTCAAAAATCATCAAAAGCCGTCTTGGACGCCTGACAAAACGAACTACGTAGCTTTGATCCCTCATCTCGGTGAGAGCGTGCGTAGGAGCGGGTTCTGTCCCGTCAAGCACCCTTTTAAAAAATCTTTGTTTTGTTCCGCTTTTCAAAGATACCAAAAATATTCTTTTTCCGTTTCCAATAAAATAATTTCTCAATCGAAACAAAAAGAAAAGAAAAGAAGTAGAAACGATCGTTTCAAATCAAACATTTCAAAACCACACATCAAATTAAAGGTTCCTTTCGGTAGAAAGGAGAGTGCAGGTGCTTATACCTTCCCCGTACTACTAACCGACTTCCGAACCTACATCTCTTATTTTCGAAAAGACCACCCGCCTTGTATAAAAAGACGTTTTTTCAATGTTTTCGTCTCAAAACTAAAATATTGGTGGCGGCTTCATATTTTCCCACGTTGTACATTGAGAAGTCCAAATCGGATTTTTCGGGTGCAACAAATTGCGACTTCTTTGGGACTTTTCTTTTTTAAAAAAAATACGAGGTCAAGCCTAATTAATTTGATGTGTGGTTTTAAATTGTTTGATTCAAATGTGATTGTTCTATTTCCTTCTTTTCTTCTCTTTCTTTCTTTTCTTTCCTTCTTTCTTTACCAATAATCATTGAATGTTCTCTGCACTTTCATTGTATTGCATCCATGTGCATTTGCTTATTTCTACGTTTGCTTCTTGTTTCTTCTCTTACCCCTTTCTTTCTTTACTTATACTTATGCATCATATTCTCCCCATCTCGCATATTCCCCTCTTCTTCGCTCCCTTTCTTCGGTAAGTTCATGCACTTCCCCCCTCCATCATGATCCCCTCTTCTTAGCTCCTCTTCTTAAGGTAAGTAGAGTTTTTTTTAGATGATTGTTAATACCTTAGGTTGATTTCTTGCTTAGACTTGAATAATATGTGCAAAACCTTAGGGTAGACGACTCTCTTTGTCTGGACTGTTTTCTGGATTTTCTTTGCAGGTGGGGGGGTATATGCATCATTATGCTCCTACACACACTTTCACTGTTTTTACCCTTGTGTGATTTTTGGTGAGACAGCCCTATACCCGGGCTAGAGTATATCTTAGGCTAGAACGAAGTCATTAGTGGTCGCACACCTGACGTCACGTCTTTTAGTGTGGTTGCGAAGACTTCACCTAGAGTTTGGCTTTGTTCGAAGGGCTCATCACTTGGACTTACGTCCTGGCGATCGGTCTTTCGGATGAGGTCGTTGGCTCTAGGAACCTTATTTAGGGCCCTCTTGTTAGTGCTTACCTTGAAGTACCCCTTAGAAAAGCCTTAGATCCTGTCTCTAAGAAACCTCAGGGACACAAAGGAGCTGCATACCCCTGCATCCAAACCTTTTTTGAAAAACGATTATTTTTCCGAATTCCAACTTTTGAAAATCCTATGTTGTAAATAATTTTCTTTCAATCATCCTCATCATGCATTCATTTCATGCATGTCAAGTGCGTTATCGCCGTCATCTTCATATAAAGACATCATTTGCATTGCATAAAACAAAAACTTGATAAAATTCATACATGCATTTTTTCTCTATCTCATTAAGGTTTGTTAGGAGTGCATTCTCCGCACATGTGCATTTCCATTCACTAAGGCATTTTCCCCTAATTGTCTCGAAAAATCAAAAAAAAATCGTGTCTTATTAGGGGCGCGTCTCATGCATTATTGTTTTCCTTTTTTTCACACATCATGAAAAATAATACATTAACTTCTCATTTTGCATGCAATTCCATTCAATAAAAAAAATCATGTCTTTCCATGCATTTTTTTTATCATTGTGAGTATCATGCATTCCATTTCATTACATAAAAATGAAAACAATTATCATCTTCATAGCATAAGCATTTCATTTATAATCAAAAAGAGGAAAAAGCTCCTCGCCAAGTTCATCCAAAACATGGCATTCATGCATAAGCATTATCTCAAAAAGGGACACAGTAGAACTACGTACGCTTTGATTCCTCAAGGAGGATACGTAGGAGCGCGGGTCCACCCCAGTCAAAGCATAACAAATAAAAATTTCATTTTGAAAAGTATCTTTCTCGCCTCATTCAAAAATGCATTTCATTTTGCATCAAAATCATAAAAACCTTTTAGAATAATTACACTTTTGAAGTGATCATTTTTCCACTTGCATATCATAGTGTTTTCACATACAATAAAGAGTTTTGATGAGAGACGAGATGGTCTTGCAAAACAATCATTCTTTCAAAATTTCAAGGTGTTCCAAGGCATTCGGTTTTTCACGTCAATAGCTCATTTGTATTTCCTTCAAAGAATAAAAAAAGCATTGCATCTCATCCATTCCATGATAAAAGACTGAAACGCTCCATCAAAAAAGTTTTTATATCATGCTTTAACCAATGTTAACTCTCTGTGAAGCGTTCTTCTAGTAAGTATGCATGCCACGTCTGCGATCTCTATTGTTTGAGTCGATCGGTTTCCTTCATTTATCATCATTTCCCATCCAAGTCTAATCCCGCCCGTCCACCCATAAAGTGCATGTTCTCTCCCATCGGTGCGTGCTTGACTTTTTGTTTCATTCTCACTAACACTTTGAGTGCTCCATGTTTGAGGCAAGTCTGCGATCACTAATTTCCCTTGTTAAATATCATATTCCTTCATTGCAAGTCTTTCAAAAAATAATAATAAATAAGAAAATAAGCTCGCTAGGTTGAAAACCCATAAGGGGCGGCCTAGACACACAAAAAAAGCGCCTGGTGGATTGAAAACTTCATAAAAGAGCGGTCGAGCAAAAGTTAGGGCATAAAAAAAGGGGAGAGAAAAATGTAAAGAAAGGAGCAAGCACATATAGATAGATGAACAGTTTTCATGATTTACAAAAAAATAAATAAGCAATCGAGATTTGAAATGAAGTTTGGCCATCTCCTCAAAAATCCCGAGAAAGTCCCTTTCCTACCCACCTTAAGCCAAGAAAGACCAAAATCCAAAAATCACCTAGACAAGGATCACCTCAAATATAAAAAAAAAGCGATTGCATCACTTCTTATCACCTCACCCGAAAGTCAAAGAAAGAATCAAAAAAAAAAAAAAAAAAAAAGAAAGAAGAAAGGGGATTCAAAATGAAAATCCCAAAGCAAAGGAAAATACAAAAGAAATGTCGGGTGGTGATACATGTTACCACAAAACACAAGAGATCCTTGTCTCAATAAATCTTCCAATACCTTCTTTGTGTATAACTACCCTCCTTCCATAAATCACAAACACTTCCCTTTGACCTCGGCACCTTGCCTCCACAAACCCTTAGCCGGGAATAAAACTTCCAAACACCTCATCAAGCCAAATAACCATCATAACACATTGATCGTCGACCAACGCTTTGAATAAAAATCATCCTACCATTACCCCCAAATACTTCATTAAGCCCAATCATCTTTCGCCCCACAAAACACCACAATCCCGAAAAGTCCATTCCGATCAATGATGATTCTTTGTTGTTTTCTCAAATTTTAAATCTTAGGACAACTAAGTTTATCTGTCTATGATGTGTTTGCTCAAAAAGAAAAAAAAACAAATGATCAGAAAAAAGAAAGCTGATCAAAAAAAAAAATAAAAAAAAAAAAATAATAATAATAATAAAAAAATAAAAAATAAAATAATAAAAAAAAATAAAAAGAAATAAGGGAATAAAAACAAACAGTCAGAAAAAAGAAAGCTGACAAAATAAAAAGAGGGACTTGCACTCCGAAACCCATTCAAGCTGCATTAAAACAAGGTTTAGTGATCACCAAGTGAGGCTTCTTTCACGCTAAAAGTCAAGACATTTGCACTGAGAACACTACTCAGATCCAAAAGATGGGGCACTCTCTTCACCTCCCGCCCACCCTGGTCTTGGGAATGTCTATTCAATGCCCTCCCATGTCACTCCAGTTGTCAATACCTCCCAGCGAGGGGGCAAGGGCGTTCCCATTCCTTCACCTCATTCAACCTCACCGGGAAATCTCTCAACTTACTATCCTAAACAAGGCCTGTCATTCTAATTGGGGCGCTTTGTCCTTGTTATGACCAGGGGCAACATCAAACTTTATGGGTTGAGACAAAATCTCTTCTCGCCCCACCTTTCATTTCAAAAGTGAAGCATTCCCAATTCATCATCTTCTACACCCTAGTTGTTGTCACCACTAGACGAGGGCAAGCTATTCACTCATCAAAGACTGAATTGGGGCAATCTTGTATCTCTTGATCCTCATGAGCTTCGACAATAATCGTGTGCTGTCATTCCTTCACTCGTCATGAATGTCCATCCCAGTGAACCGACTCACTCATTCACATTTGCACTCCTATGCATGCTTACTAGACAATGCTTCAAAAAGAGAGAACACAAGTTGTTTACGTGGTATCTCAAATTCGAGTCATCATGGAAAGGAAAGAGAAAACAAATGAGGCTATTTGTAAATAAAAACCTTGAGAACACGAGTTTGAATCAAATTCAACTTTTCAACGGAATGGTCAATAATCATCTCAATTCCTTGCATCCAAAGTCTCGCATCTCGTCATCACAAAAATGTTTACCTCATGCATCTAGACATTTCAATCTATTCATCATAGCATATGCATCAAAGCATTACATTTGCATCTTCACATTTTGTGCATTCATCACATTGCAAAAACAAACAAGGTGTTCCACGTCGGTTGCACCATATTAATATTTGCATTTCATAGAGGAAAATAGTAAAAAAGAAAAAGCAAAAATCTTTTCATTGCATTGGCATCATATTAATGTTAAGCCTTCATAAAGAGGAAAAGAACAAAATCATTTCATGTCATATCATGCATCAAAGTATTGCATTTGCATCCTCACATAGAAAAGTATGGAAAATTTCTTCAACCAGTTTATCTTGGCGCATGAGGGTCGCCCAAAGTTGACCGCTTGTAGGGCTTTAGTGCTCGCCTTTATCCTTAGGGATTAGGTTGTATCTTGTAGGGCTTCGGTGCTCGCTTCATCCTTAGGGATTAGGTTGTTGTCTGTAGGGGCTTAGTGCTCGCCTTTATCGTTAGGGATTAGGTTGTATCTTGTAGGGCTTGATGCTCGCTTCATCCTTAGGGATCGGGTTGTTATCTGTAGGGCTTTAGTGCTCGCCTTCATCCTTCGGGACTAGGTTGTATCTTGTAGGGACTTAAAGTGTTGACCCTCAAAAAAAAAAAAAAAAAAAAAAAATAAATAAATAAATAGAAGAAGAAAATCAAAACATTCCCTGTCATCCAACACTCCATATCATTCACAAACATTCCTTTGTCATTTAATCATCGACATTAAAGCAATGCATTTGCATCATATTAACGTTAGCATTTCCATAAAAGAAAAAGAACAAAATCATTGCATCAAACATCGAGCATTGCATCATATTAATGTTTGCGTTTCATGGAAAAAGCAAAAAGAAAAAATAGTCAGGAAAAAAAAGCTGACAAAAGACAAAAGAAAATCAAAAATAGCATCTCCTAGCATTCATCATTACACCAAAATCATAGCATGGCATGCATTTGCATAACACACCCTTGCATAACATGCTTTCGCATAACATGCATCCACACTCCATCTCAATTTCCTCGCATCGGTGGCGTATGCGGTACCTCGATCGATCGCGGTAGCATTGGCCATTTCAATCAATCAACCAACGAGTTCGTGAATCCGCCGGACCCAGCGTCCGCCGGGACCCAAGCGTCCGCCGGACTTCACCTCGTATTCGAGCTACGAGTAAGTCCTTCGACCTCGTTAGGTCCAAATCGAAAAGGATAGTTGTGTCGGCCTAAGATGTAGCGCATCTGAAAGTATCGAGATCTAGACTTGGTATTGTCTCCCCGGTCGCTCTTGAAGACCACCTCGCCCGTTAGCAAACTCGGATCGTCGCGGTTCGTTAAAAGGCTTTAAGCGACCTCGATGTCGGTTTCATCGAGGACCGATACCTTCTTTCTTGCTTTCTTTATCGCTTTCTTTATTGCCTTATTTCCTACTTTTTTTGGCTTCACGAGGTTGGCACCAATTCATTTCTTGCTTTCGTCGGCCTCACGAGGGTTGACAATTCATTTCTGTTCTGGCGGCTTCATCGAGGTTGGCACCAATTCATTTCTTGCTTTTGTCGACTTCTGAGGGTTGACAATTCATTTCCTACTTTTTCTTTGGCTTCTTGAGGTTGGCACCAATTCATTTCTTGCTTTTACGTCGACTGCGAGGTTGACAATTCATTTCTGTTCTGGCAGCTTCACGAGGTTGGCACCAATTCATTTCTTGCTTTTGTCGACTTCGAGGGTTGACAATTCATTTCTGCTGGCTGCTTCACGAGGTTGGCACCAATTCATTTCTTGCTTTTGTTACTACTACTGCGAGGTTGACAATTCATTTCCTACTTTTCTTTGGCTTCTTCGAGGTTGGCACCAATTCATTTCTTGCTTTAAATCGGCCTCACGAGGGTTGACAATTCATTTCTGCTTTACCGCTTCTTGAGGTTGGCACCAATTCATTTCTTGCTTTTGCCGAACTTCTTGAGGGTTGACAATTCTTTTCTGCTTTATTTGGCTTCTCGAGGTGGGCACGAATTCATTTCTGCTTTTTATTTGGCTTCTGAGGGTTGGCACCAATTCATTTCATGCTTTTGTCGAAACTGCGAGGGTTGACAATTCTTTTCCTGCTTTCGCTGGCTTACTGAGGGTGGGCACCAATTCATTTCCTGCTTTCTGCTGGCTTACTGAGGGTTGTTGATTCATTCATTAAAAAAGAGAAAGGGGAAAATTCGGGTTTCTCCAAATGGACAAAATTGGTATAATTTTTGAATTCTTTATTTCTATTTTACCTTCGAAATATGTCTCGCGCAATTCACATTTCTTGGTAAAATCCAAATAAAGAGGGCATCTGTCATACCCCAATTTTGTCCTAAACAGGGTCAAAACCCTAATTTTCCCCAAAAATAAATAAGTAGAAGAACAAAGAGCATCATGTATTGCATTTAGGTTTTTAAAAGTCATTTCCAAGTTTCTAAAATCATTTTGGAGTTGGAATACACTTTTGGAGCAAATTAGAGTTTTTAGGTCAAAGGTATTTTGGTCATTTTGCAAAAAGGGTAATTTCTCAGGAAAAGCCATGGAACATGCATTTTTGAGTCCTAAAAGTCATCTCATTGTTTTTAAGATGATGTTTGGAGTTGGAAGACATGTTTTATGCAGAGAGTTGAGTTTTGGGGCAAAATTACGGTTTTTTGACCAAAAGGGCATTTTGGTCATTTCACTAAGACCAATAATTTCTCAGTAAAAACCACTATGCATCTCTTGGGGAATTTATTTGGGTCTAAAAGGGTGGAGGTTGTGCATTTTTGTGCACCATTGAAATATTTTTGGCATGGAATTCAAGTTTTGAACAAAAGGGCAAAATGGTCATTTCCTTTGAGGTGGGGTCAACAAAATCAATTTTGGGATTGGTGAGGTCATGGAATTCAGAGCCCAATCATGGAATCATAGGATAGGGCCCAAAATGGCATGAATAAGAAAGAAAGATCTAGAAGGGAATATTCTACATTTTGAATGATGAAAGGATAAGGATTAGTACAAAAATGACAACTTGCAAGTTTTCCACTCATTCTCTCACTTGTGTGCTGCGAATTTCCTCTCATTTCCAGCCCATATTTTGTGCTTTTTCATGCCCATGATCCTTGTGAAATGATCCTTAGCCATTGATTAAAATTTTTGATCAAATCCTGAGGCCATAACTCAATGTAAAAAGACCTAAATGCCCCCAACAATTTTTGCTCTCCAAGACCACTCCAAAAACGTGTACAACCAGCTGATTTGTGCTTCTTGAGTGTCCCTAATCCTTGTGCATTGCAATCTTGACCCTCCATTTAAATTCTATCTCAAATCCTAGTGGTTTACAAAAGCACATTGTCCTGAAATGCCCTTAAAATTGGTCCTCATATAAAAGCCCAAAAATTAGAGACTCACTCACACACACCCTCATTTTTACCCTAGCTAGCACTCTTCCTCCTCTCCTCCCTCTCTTGGCCGAAAATCACTCCCTCCTCCTCCTCCACTTTCTCTTCAATCTTCATCCACCAAATCACCTCAAACTCACTCCATATTCATATACCTTCTTCCTTTCATTTTTAACTCCATATTCATACCATCAAAGAGTAGTTTCTTCAAGTTTATTTGGGCTATTGTTGATTTGTGAAGATTGTTGGTGATTGATTACTTTTGATCTTCATTTTCTTCTTGTTTAGCTTGGATCTAGAGGTAATACTATTATCCTTTGCATTTTTTTAGTTTTTCTAGCATGTAAATTCTTACTACTCCTCTTTCCTCTCTCTCAAAGAGGCTTAGAGGATCATTTCAAACACTATGTCAAGGACATTGGGAGCCTTGGGTGTTTGAAGTGAGCCCTTGGCCTTGATGAGAGTGTTCTTGTGTTTTCACCATATGGTTTGCATTTTCACACTCATATTTCTCATTTCACCAAATATCATGTTGTGAATAAAGATTTTTGTCATGTCATATGTTTCATGTTAATCTTGCATTTTCTTGTTTCATGTCATGATGTGTGATTTAGTTTTTAGCTTGATGTTGAGATATAAAGGCTTTGATTGTGAGTACTAAAAACTAGGGTTTTTGTTGTTTTTCCCTTTTGATTGGTATGAATATGAAGCATGATTTTGTTTGACTAATATCTTGTAGCATGGCATGATGGTTTAGGGCTTAATCTTGTGTTGTTCTATGTGTTGATTATGAGTTTTAGCATGAAATAAATTGATGATTTGTTCTTGACATGGTTTCGACCTAGAGCTCCATTTTGTGCATATTTTTGTGCTTGAATTGTGTTGATTGATCTTGTGTGAGATGCATTTAATTGTGTTAGTGTGTTTTTAACCTTTCACCACTCATTTACTTTTTACCCTACCACTTCACTAACTTTTTACAAAAAAGTATAAAAACATTTACCACCTACTTACTCTTTACTTTACTACCTCATTAACTTTTTACTTTTTATATTCTTACTTTACCATCTCATTAAATAATTACCATTTACCTCATGCATCTTTTTACTTTACCATTCATTAACTTTTTACTAAAAGTTTTACTACTTATCAATTTGCAAAAATACCCAAAACATTTTACACTTTGCATTTCATCACTTGTGTGATACATACTTGTGTTTGCACATTAATACTTGCATGCTTTCATATGCTCACACGTTCATGCATTCTCATATGCTTATGCCTATTGCATTCTCTTACTCTCTTACATGATCATACATTCATTAATATTATATCATCCATTCATAAATAAAATGTTCATGCATCTTTGTATATGCTCATTCTTGCATTCATTCTCAAATGTTCATACATTCCCATATGCTTATACCTATTGCATTCATTAACCTTATGTTACACATTCATTCTTACATGTTATGCCTCTTGCATTCATGCTTACATGTTCATGCATTTATTTATACCATGTCTTGCATTCATTCTCACATGTTCATGCATTCATTTATACTATGTCGTGCATTCATTGATGCTCATTCATTCATTGTATGCTCATGCACACGATTACCTCGTGTGCATTCATGTCTACATGTTCATTCATCCAAACTAGGAATATCCTATGCCTATGATCAATTGCATTCTATTGTCTATGATGCCATTTAAATGTCTTGATTTAATTGTGTGCCCTTTCATCCCCTTGTATGACCTCCTAATGAAGACGTAAGCCTACATGCATGTTGTAGCACGAGTAATTAGGGGTAAATACACCTCTTTCTCACACACACGCACACAATTGTCTTGAGAAATTTGCCTTGCATCTTTGACAATTGAATCCTTTGATTATATTGGCATGTTTAATCTTGGTTGGTGAATAACATGTCCATGATTAACTTGATTGTGGAAGTATGAGTCTTATTCATTCATTTGCACTTGGTTATGGATTTAGAATTGATTGAAATGTTCTACTTGTTTTGAAAATCTTTTTCCAAACCAAATTCTTTTCTAAAATAAATTTTCAAAGCAAAATCAAATGTTTTTCCAATAAAAACCCCTTTTCTAAAAACTCATAAGGAGGCAAATCGGACGTCACGGCGATGTTGTCTAGCGTCTGAGACGGTATGCGGCTCAAACGTCTTAGGATACTTATGAGAAATAAAACAAATAATTGATAATTTCAAACCCTTTTTCCTAAATGAGCAAGGTATCGATTCGGATGTACTTCCGATATTGGTTAGCGTCTTAGGGTTAGCGGTACATGCGGTTAAATGCGAGCCTAAGATACTTGCTCAATAAAAGCAATCAACCTTGCAACAAAC
Source organism: Oxytropis ochrocephala (assembly GCA_020916435.1). Classification (NCBI taxonomy): domain Eukaryota; kingdom Viridiplantae; phylum Streptophyta; class Magnoliopsida; order Fabales; family Fabaceae; genus Oxytropis; species Oxytropis ochrocephala. The sequence continues at coordinate 32,120,228 of CM037093.1, read as the reverse complement.
CCTTTTCCTAAAAATCAAAAAGATCATTTTTTCAAAAAGTAGCGGGGCACACGTCGTGCATGCAGGCGGGGTTGTCTTTGTTCTAGGTCTATTGGGTATCAGATCTAGGACCGAAAACCCCTACAATAAAAACACCAACACACTTCTTTCCTAAAAAATCGCAAAAAAGTCGTCTTACGGCGCAAAAAACACACTTCCTCCAAAAAAATCAAAAGCCGTCTTCTGGACGCAAAAGCATCTTTTCAAAAATCATCAAAAGCCGTCTTGGACGCGACAAAACGAGAACTACGTAGCTTTGATCCCTCATCTCGGTGAGGAGTGCGTGGGAGCGGGTTCTGTCCGTCAAGCACCCTTTTAAAAAATCTTTGTTTTGTTCCGCTTTTCAAAGATACCAAAAATATTCTTTTTCCGTTTCCAATAAAATAATTTCTCAATCGAAACAAAAGAAAAGAAAAGAAGTAGAACGATCGTTTCAAATCAAACATTTCAAAACCACACATCAAATTAAAGGTTCCTTTCGGTAGAAAGGAGGTGCGAGGTGCTTATACCTTCCCGTACTAACAACCGACCCCCGAACCTACATCTCTTATTTTGAAAAGACCACCCGCCTTGTATAAAAAGACGTTTTTTCAATGTTTTCGTCTCAAAACTAAAATATTGGTGGCGGCTTCATATTTTCCCACGTTGTACATCGAGAAGTCCAAATCGGATTTTTCGGGGTGCAACAATGAACTGCTGCTGAATTCACAAAGTTATTGGTCGTGATAAAGTCAGTATAACTTGAAAACTTGCCACGGATGGACGGATAAGAGCTTTACGGAATTACATGCACTCTTTTGAAAGATATGTTGCGGAAGACAATGTGCTCCTTCTCGGGCGTATGATGCAAAACAAATGTTAGGCACCATTGGTTTGAACTATGAGAAGATACATGCTTGTCCGAATGATTGCATTTTATTTACGCAAGGAACATGCGTTGTTAAAGTCGTGCCTAAATGTAATGCATCGCGGTATAAGAAGAAAGAATCTGCTGCTGCGAAAAAAGGTATTGTGGTATTTTCCCATAATTCTTGATTTAGGCATATGTACCGTAGTTCGGAAGATGCAAAACAATTGACTTGGCATGAGGATGAAAAAGGATTAAAGATGGCATGCTCGACACGGCGGATTCTCCACGATGGAAAAAGATTGATATTGATTATCCGATTTTGGGGATGACCCGAAACCTCGCCTTGCATTGTCTGCGATGGATTTAACCCACACGGTATCGAGTAGCTCCCACAATTACATGGCACGTGATTTTGGCGATTTATAACTTACCTCCATGGCTTTGCATGAAACGCAAGTATATGATGTTGTCTTTGTTAATTTACGGCCCCAAACAACCGAGAAATGATATTGATGTATACTTGGCTCCTTTAATAGAAGACTTGAAGCAAATGTGGGAGATTGGGGTAGAGGTGTATGATGGGTTGAGAGAAGAAAGTTTCATTCTTAAGGCTATGATTTTTGGCACCATTAATGACTTTCCGGCATCGTCAATCTATCAGGTGCATAACAAAGGTTAGTGTGCATGTCCTATATGTGAAGATAATACAGATTGAATGTGGTTGGAACATGGCAAGAAGAATATATATCTGGGCCATCGGAGATTTTGCCACCAACTCATCACTATCGGGTGTGGAGAAAGGCATTCAATGGGAATTCGAAACTTCGTAAAGCTCCCCGCCTTTGGCCAGGTGAACAACTATTTGAAAAGGTTAAAGATATGGACATTAAGTTTGGGAAGCCTTTTGCGGGAGAGCTTGCCAAAGCGAGGGTGGAAGAAAAAGTCGAATTTTTTGAGTTGCCATCTTTGGAAGTCATTACACGTAAGACATTTCATTGATGTGATGCATGTTGAAAAAATGTATTCGAAAAAATGTAAATTTTAATAGCTGCGAGAGGATGGAAAAGATCCTTGTGAGAATCTATTGGCCAAAGTGTTTTGTGGTTGGAAGCTTAGAAAAAACAAACAAGGTGTTGTTGACGACCCAAAAACGAGAGAGGTGTCTCAAATAATTGTAAGTATGATAAAATTAAAAAAAAAACTATATTGTTTATGTTATTTATAATAATGTCTATTAATAATCTCTAATAATTTTTGTGAATCAGAATCCATATCACAATCGAGTATCACAAAGAGAGATTACGATTGTGATGGTCCGGATCGACATCCTTGGTCGTGCATTGGCAATTGAAGAGTATTCAGGACGTCTACGGGGTTTGGATTTAGCATTTCTCCAACCACTTTGTGGGTTTCAAAGAGACAAAGAAAAGAAGAGGAACGACAAAGAAAAGAAGAGGAACGAGAAAGTAGAGAAAGAAAGTTGGAAGCTATGGTATCAATGCTACACAAAGAAGAGCTTCTTGAATTAAAAGCTAGAGTTGGTCCAGGGACTAATGATGTATCATCTTCTAACCTAGATAACTTGAGGGATAGTTGCAATATTGCGTCCAATGAGGTAAAACTTTAAAGTTTAAATAAGATACTACTATAGTCATGTAGTCATGTGATGAAAAATAGCTAAGGTTTTAGTCATGATTAAGCGTATGGGTATTGATATTTGGTTATCATTTAATTTAGGTTAACAATGGTTATTGTGAATTATATATATCAAACCCGCTTACGTTGGTCGCAAAGGGCATTGTTTGTAATAATGAGGACTCCACCTTGCACAATCTTCCCATACCTCCAAATCATGCGAGAGTCAAAGTTGAGATTGTTGTTGTGGGTGTGTCATACCCCAATTTTGTCCGACTAATTTATCAAAATAAAAAACATATTTTGTGTAAACACTCAATTTTAACGGATATTTTTCTCGTAGTCGAAAAGCTCAAAAATATGTTTCGTCATGCTCTTATATTACTTCTAATCGCTATGCACGATAGTTCTAACGAACTTGCATGTTTTATCCTCACGCACGCGCGTGTCAGTTCTAATGGTATCTGCGCTTATTATCCGTTATTATTGTTGCTTATTGTAAAAATAGGGAATAGAAAACAAAATTAGATTCATTATATTGTCTCTTGTATTACAATCTAGTGTCAAATGTATAAAGAGCAAAAAGCGAAAATACTAAAAATATTATTACAATTAGTGCAAATAGAACTAAAAAGGAGGAGAGCCAATCTTTTTCTCTCCTCTGGCGTAACCCTTCACCCATCTCTTCCCACTTAAGACTTGTTTCCAACACTCCTTTATCCACCTCCAAAATTTTTCACAAGAATAATCATCGCAGACTAGTTACTTTGCATAGACAAAGCGGTATGTGACAAAAATACAAACAACAAAGACAAGAGGAAGAATCCAAACACAAAGAACTCAAAAAGATTAAAATAGCGATTCTTTGTTGACCTTTGGTCATCCATTGCTGCACACACATAAATAATGTTTATAACGATCAAATATACTAACTTGTGAATAACACGTGGTGGAAGAAGGAAAATGGTGCTCAGAATTTTTCATACACTAAGGGGGAAATTTTTTGGGAAACCATAATCAGAGATACAGAGTTAAATTGACTCCACAAACACAAAACCCTATACAAAATCATCTACAAAATGCAGCCCAAGAATCAGAAGCAAGAAAAAAAAACACACGGAGAAAGAAGGAAAAAAACAGAAAACACTAACATACAGAACAGAACACACGCAGGAAAAGCACACACAACAGAAACAAAAACCAAATCAAACAATTTCCAGAATGTGAAGGAGAAGAAAGAACGGCAACCATTGAAGCACAAACAGCAACCACAAACAGCCACCATTGAAGCACAAACGAAAAAACAAAGCAAGCAACAACAACACACAAAACACAGAGCAAAGAAAACAAGAAAACACTCACCACCACGGCGAAACCACCACCAAACCGAACCGCCATTCGCGCCCCTCCGTCGCGCGCCGTTCAGACTGCCGTGAACTCCACCCTCTCATCGTCGCACCGTTCGTCTCTCTCTCTCTCTCGCGGTACCCATTCTCTCTCTCTCACTCAATCTGTTTTCATTCTCGCTCTTGCTCTCTCTCTCTCCGGATCTCCTTCTCTCCCTCTCTAAAAAATGGATCGGCGAAGGAGGAGAGGGGAGAAGGTTTAGTTTTTCTGTTTTTGGGGTGGGTCGGCGCAGGAAGGAGAGAAGAGGGGAAATAGGGTTTCTGCTTTGGTATTAGGCTTAAGTGGGGCGGGTATGGGCCTGTTCCCTCTTTTTTTTTTAAGTTTTGATCTGATTGCTAATAACACCCCCATGTTTTTGGCTGCACCCCTCCAGTCTTATGTAAAAAAAGTTATTGATTAGCACTCCCAAATTTCGCTATCTCACCCTCTCTCTTTAATCTTTCAAAATCTTTTCAAATTAATGCAAGTTATTAGTGACTATCACCCAAAGCCTTGGCTTGTTTGATTTTCATGAACGCTATCAAGAGTTGTTAGTAACGACCACTCAAAGCCTTTGCTTGCTTGATCATTACGAAAAGCTCTTCCCTCTCTCAAAAACTCTCTCAAAATATTTTCATTTTCGAATTAGAACTACGTCGCTTTGATTCCCGTTCGGGATACGTAGGAAGCGAGCCGTGTTCTCGTCAGCGCACTAAATAAAAATCTTTTTCGCAATCATAAATATTATCATTTTTTTACGCAACGAATAAAATCATTTTATAACGATGAACGTTAGTATTTTTCATAACGAACAAATCATTTGCAAACCCATTGTTACTAGTGGCTAATCGTGGCCTTTGTTAAATCTAGCCATCGGCGGCAATGCCTTTTTCAAAGAATAAGTGGCGATGATCACCCATAACTATGGTTAGTTTGATCATTAGTGTAATCGATTAATCTCTTTCAAAACCATTTTCTAAAGATAATATAAAAAAGCGAGTTGCTACTAACGATCAATCGTAACCTTTGTTCGTCGACTAGTGGTAGTGACTCATATTTTCAAGAGTACTTAGCGGTGATTACCCATAACCTCTGTTAGTTTAATCATTATTTGAATACTCGTCATATTTCAAAACTCACTAAAAAGATAAAAAAGCAAAAACCTTTTCATGACAAACAAGAACTACGTAGCTTTGAATTCTCCATCGCACTAGGAGATACGTAGGAGCGAGAGCCAACTCTCGTCAGCGCCAAAAATAAAATTTTCATTAAGTTTTTCCCATTCATCTTCAAACAAGAAATAAATAGGCAAATCTAGGTATTTTTCAAATCAAGCGTGAAACCACGCACTTAATTAAAGGTTCCTCTCAGAGAGGGCGCGTGAAGTGCTAAAACCTTCCTCGCGTAATCGACCCCGAACCCATATCTCTAGTTTTGAAAGACCATCCGCCTTGTTCAAAAGACATTTTTTCAATGTTTTGGTCTTAAAATTAAAATATTGGTGGCGGCTTCAAAAAATTTCCACGTTGTACATTGAGAAACCCAAACCGGATTTTTAGGGTGCAACAACGGTGGCGACTTCATTGGGGACTAAAAAAAATAAAATATTTTTTTAAAGAGGGTCAAGCCTAATTAATTAAGTGTGTAGTTTGTGTGATTTGATTTGAATATTTTTCTTTGCTGTGCACCCTAGATTAGTTATATTTGATTGATATTGAACCCTAGGGTATCGACATGTTATTGCTTTCTATTATGCAGGTACATTACGGATTTTCATTTGCGGTGGGGTAGTTTCTAAGGAAATGCCCTTCGCACACACACACACTTGTACCTTGAGAATTATATGATTAGAAAAAGAGACCATAACCCGTGCATTAGGATACCTTAGGATGAGTGGATTCGAGTAGTGGGAGCCCATCGGGACCTTTGTCCGTTTGGCTACTCGCGAAAGTTTCAATCGAGTTGTGCTTTTCATGAAGCTTAGTATCTAGCGGTTCTTTGCATTTACTGGGGATTTTCATGAGAGGGACTGTGGCTCTGATGACCTTTGTGAGGTGTGAATAGAGCTACATAAGAAGATTACCCCTAAAATACCTTAGATCATAGGTTCTACCCCTTTTAGGTCACAAGGGCTTTCCAAATTGTGTGTTGCATCGTTGCATCGATTCAATCCATTTTTCTCCAAAATTTTCAAAATCAAAAAGATATGCTTTTCCTTTTCAATAAGCGCCTATAGGAGGTGGAATATAGTGTGAAAATTTTCAAATCACCGCCTGTAAATATCCTCTTTCTGCAAAAACACAAAAAAGAAGCATCATTGCATCATGCATCATGGCATCATTGCATCATTACGTCATTTGCATCATCTGCATTAAATAAAACCTAATTTTGAAAATCATTCGTCATGCATCTAAGTTGTTTGCCGGGATTATAAAGTAACTTGGAATCTTGTCTTAGGTGGGAAAGATAAAGCAACATGGGATCAAGAAGCAAGATTGTACTTAATTCAAGGTTTCCGGTTGTCAAGAGAATAGATGTAGAGGGTTTGAAAGAGTTTGTTTCCTTGACGGTGTCGTCGAGAAAGGATTTATTCGGGAAGGCTTATGGTAACCTCCTCGGGTTGTTAGAATTAGATGTCCAAGAGAGCTATTATATGGCCCAGCCAATTCTATGATCCGGACATCCGATGCTTCCTCTTCAAAGACTTTCGATTATCACCAACTCTCGAGGAGTATGAGCAGATACGGGGTTCGCAAAGTCAAAGTTAGCACCTTACCAATATCAGAAACATCGGTATTCAGACCAGAGACTCTCTTTGTTGTTGCAAGTCAGTGTGAAGGAATTAGAGCTTCATAAAGAAAAGAAGAACCGTATCGAGGGTTTCCGCTAAGTTATTTGAAGGTTTATTGAAGTTTTATGCCCGAATAAGAAGTGGGGTCCTTTCAAGCAGTTGTTAGCCCTAACTATTTTTGGGATCCTCCTTTTCCCCCAGGTTGAGAAGTTCATTGATGAGACCGCTATTGGGTTGTTTCTATCATTCATAAATAAAGAAAATCCGATTAACCCTGTACCAGCAATCCTTGCGGATACCTACTATTCCTTCACTCATCACCGTGTGTTAGGAAAGAAGAAGGTTGTTTGCTCTTTCCATGTCCTCTACACCGGTTCCTCAATCATGTTGTCACTTCATAAGGCGAAAAGTGCGGACTTAGTAGAATATGCCTTGTGTTGTGATGTAGAAGCCAGAAGTGCACGAGAATGGGTGCACACTTTAGAGAATCTCAGTGCTCTTAAAGTCTGTTGGTTCAATCATCCGTGTTGGAAAGATAGACCTTCAATACTGTTTCAATGCGGCAATTTCCAAAATGTGCCCTTAATGGGAACCCAAGGCTGCATCAATTACAATCCTTCTCTCACCATCAGACAGCTTGGATATCCTATGAAGAATGCACCCACTTGAAGACATGTTGGCCCCAATCTTTCTCGATAAAGAAGATCCAAAGAACCAAGGCTTGCTTCAGAAAATTTCAAAGGCTTGGGAGGGTATAGTTTACAAGGATAAAGAGGAGATCACAAAGAAAACAAGTGATTTTACTTTCTACCAGTGGCTTCACCAAAGAATTCGAAATGTTGGCCCGCCTGCTTGAGATTCATCGTCGGTTGAGGAAGAAGTCCGAGCTTCATGCTCCAAGTCTCAAAGAACTTCGGTGAGGTCAAATGCGCTTTGCTCGGGGTAGAAGAAGAAAAGAAAGCCTTACAAGATAAGTTAGGAGAGTAATTTACGAGAAGAAAGTTAGAGAACGAGAGCAGCGCAAAGTGAAGCTCTCCAAGAAAGCAGCAAGAAGCTTAAGAAAGAAGAGGAAAGTAATCAAAAAATGAAGGAATATTTGAAGAGTGCCAAAGATGAGGTGAAAAGATCGAATGCCAAGGTGGGTGAGGTCATGGTTAGAGCAAATGAATGGAGGAAGCTGTACAAGGAGTCCGTGCAAAGTGACAGAGCTGCAAAGAAATCACTAGAGGAATTCAAGAAAAAGTCTCAGTCTGCGATGTGTGAGCTTGAAAGTCAAATAAGGTACATCAGAGAAGATAGGGATGCAATTGAGAACATCCTTAGAGAGTATCAGCGGGCTTTACGGATGGAGCAAGAGAATTCAGATGAGCTGAGAAGGAATCTGAGTCACATCAGTGATGCTTACCGACAGGTGAGAGAGGAGAGTCGATCTTTGGGAACACCGTTTTCTCGAGCTCTTTGGGTAGGATTGAAACGCAAGAGATCATAGTTGAGATGAGGCGAGAAATTCAACGGTGGAAGAACAAGTTCTCCAAATTGGCATGGTTGGCTAACCGGTGGTGAGGATGTTCCCAAGAGGTTGAGAAAGCGCGAAAGGCGAGATCTTTGCCTTGCAACACTCCGGTGCGAGTATATGAATTCGTGGAATCTGCGGGTCTCTCATTGAGGAACTCATGGAAAAGGCAAGAGAAGCGCACTGCGACTAGCAAAGAGAAGAAGAACCAAGAGAAGATGAAGGCAATAGGTTTCTAGATTTTAATTTTCCTTGTTAGAATGTTCACTAGGAAATTGTAATTTTTCTTTTTTTTAAAGAATGTTGTGTTTTCTTTTCAAGGCGTTGTATTGCACTTTTAAGGATGTTGTATTTTGTTCTTCTCTTGGAATGATTAAAGATATGATGCTTGAATGAAGTACATTTGTTTCACTTATTGATCCCAGTCGCGTTATGTTCTTGAAAATATTTAAACATACACCTACGACAAGAGTAAGTTACACTGTGATTCCCGGCAATAAACAACAAATGACATAAATAAAAATCATGTGCATTGCATCACGTCCATTAATTTGCTCCTTTGCTTATAAAAATGTTTTCAACTCAAAGCGAGAAGATAAGGCAAGGTAGTGCGACCGCATTCATATTGGACACGCGTTCACGGGCGAAGAATGGCAATCTTAAGTGATCTGATCAACCTCAACGAGAAGAATCGAATCCTCGGCTCGGCTCGAGAGATTGAAAACGGAATAAGCCAAGGCCCCGAAATACAGAATCAGAACCATTCAGCTCCCAGTAGCTCCAGTTAAGGTGATTCTGAGTTGAGAAATGAAATGAATACAGATGAGCGAGATGATGAAACTCTTGTTGTCCTTGAAGAGTGGAAATGACTTCCAAGCCGCTCGATGGCCTCTTTATGGCCTTCCTTTGGGTTATACTCCTCCAAATCAAGAACCTAACCCGAGAACCGTCCCCGTGGCAATAGCCGAAAATGTACGGCCATTCATGCGTCGCGGTCGAAGGAATGACCCAGTGAACCCCAAGTTCGAGATCCGCATCCAATTGTCATACCTCGGCCTACTCCTCGAACCTCACTCCACAGTAATTTTGCCTTTCCACAGCACTCGAGGCTTCGTGTGCGAAACTCTGTTTACCCTCGGGTTCAACACTCAATGCCTCCACCTCCTTATGGTATAAGTCATTCCCCTCGTGTCTATTCCACGAGCACCAACAGACCAAAGAGCGCCTCGGATGTTAGAGGAAAGACTAAGAATGATTGAGGGCTTTGGCTCCAGGGCTAGGGAGGCCAGAGACCTATGCCTTATTCCTGATGTGGTGTTGCCGCCCAAATTCAAGGTCCCCGATTTTGACAAATATAGAGGTGCGACCTGCCCAAAGAGTCACTTGACGATGTATTGTAGGAAGATGTCTACCTACTCCCGTGATGACAAATTGCTAATCCATTGCTTCTAAGATAGCCTTGCTGGGGCATCCCTTAATTGGTATATGAATCTAGAGCCATCCCAAGTCCACTGCTGGAAGGATTTGGCTGAAGCATTCCTCAAGCAATATCAATACAATACGAACATGGCGCCAGACCGAACACAGCTGCAGAATATGAGCAAGAAGGAAAATGAATCATTTAAGGAGTACGCCCAACGATGGAGGGCTTTGGCCGCACAAGTCACACCTCCTCTTTTAGACAAAGAATTGGTTTCTATGTTCATGGAAACCCTGCCACCGCTATATTATGATCGTCTAATCAGCAGTGCATCTTCCAATTTTTCAGATGTGGTGATTGTGGGAGAGAGATTGGAGAACGGATTGAGAAGTGGAAAGATTGCACAGGGGTCCACAAGTAACATAAGCTCCCAAAAGAAGCCATTCTCCGGCTTTCCCAAAAAGAAGGAAGGGGAAACCAATGCCATCACTATCAGCCCACCATACCAGCCACACAACATCCCAGTCCCCACTCCCACACAAACAACCCATCCATTCCAAAACAACAACAGCAACTACCAAAGGACCTATCAAAACAGAACAACCTTTGACCCAATTCTCATGTCATACACAGACCTATTCAACTACCTCATCACCAATAAGCTCATCAATACAAGACCCATGAAACCTGTCCAACCACCTTACTTCAGAGGATACAACCCCAATAGTACCTGTGCTTTCCATGAAGGGGCAATTGGGCACGTTGTGGAGGATTGCAAAGCCTTCAAGATAGTGGTGCAGGACTTGATAGACAAAAAAGGCATAACTTTCAAGCAGGAGGATCCAAGCATCACAACTAATCCGCTGCCTGGTCATGGGAAATATGCAATCAATGCCATCCATGATATGGGGGGCCAATCCTTAATCAAAGCGGTGGAGTGTATCCAAACGCCCTTAGAGGTTATTCATGCAGAGCTGTGCAAATTCGAGGTCATCAAGAGAGGATGTACTCAGAAAGAAGCATGTGTGGATGCTAATTGTGCTGGGGCATGTGAAGCCTTCAAGACAGTTTTGCAGGACCTATTGGATCGTCATATAATCCAAATAAGTGTACAAGAGAAAGAGGAGGATGTGTTGACCTTCCAATCAGATAAGGGCCGATTGTGGAGAGACCTAAAACCATTGTGATTCCCGTCCCAACTCCTTATCAAAAGAGCAGTACTGTTCCATGGAGCTATGGGGTGTCAGTTCCAATTCAGAAGCCTCAAGTTGTTCCTGATGTCACAAACATTGCGGGAAGCAGTGGAATCACTAGAAGTGGACGTGTTTATATCCCCGAAGTCCTAAAAAAGGGACCCTCAAATGAGGATGAGGAGAGGATTCGCAAAGGAAAGGGTATAACACAAGAGCCCAAGGAAAGTAGGAAGGTGTCAGAGCAAGAGGCCACTGAATTTTTGAAAATCATGCGGCAGAGTGATTACAAAGTGATGGACCAGCTGCACCATACTCCTGCAAAGATCTCTATCATGTCCCTATTACTAAACTCAGAAGCCCACTGAGATGCCTTGGTTAAAGTACTGAATGAGGCCCATGTCGCCCAAGATATTACTGTCAATCAGTTGGATGGCATAGTTGGGAACATCGTTGCATCTAATTACGTTACTTTCACCGATGATGAGCTCACCCCAGAGGGGAAGGGGCACAATAAGGCGTTGCATATCTCAGTGAAGTGTGGTGAATATGTGCTCTCCAGGGTTCTCATTGACAATGGATCCTCATTGAATGTTATGCCCAGATCAATGATGAACAAGTTAGAGGTGGATTGTTCCTACACGAGACCTAGCTCAACCCTGTTCAGGGCCTTTGATGGGTCTAAGAAAGAAGTCATAGGGGAAATGGAGTTTCCAATGCAAATAGGGCCTGAGGTGTTCTATGTGACTTTTCAGATTATGGATATTGAGTCCTCATACAGCTGTCTCTTGGGGAGACCTTGGATCCATGCAGCAGGCGCTGTCCCCTCAACACTTCACCAAAAACTCAAGTTTGTAGTCGACGACAAGCTTGTAGTTGTCTCCGGGGAGGAAGAGTTCACGATCGAAGAAACCCGCCCTCTCATTATATTGAAGTTGCAGAGGAATCCCTCGAATCCGCCTTTCAATCCTTAGAAATTGCGAACGCTGTGTTCGTAAGTGAAGAATCCCCACTACCTGTACCCAAATGGTCTAATCTCTTGATGTTATGGTAGCAAAAGTTATCTTTGAAGAGTGGCTATCAGTTGGGAAGGGGCTAGGAAGATGCGGGCAAGGAATCTGTCACCGTGCATCTGCAAGAATACAAGAACAGGGCGTGGGTTAGGCTATTGGCCCACTCCAGCTGATAAGAGAAGAGTGGCTGAGGAAAAGCGTGAGAAGAGGTTGGCTAGGCTTCAAGGAAGAGAACCGAGATTGATGATGGCACCCATAGGTGACCTCAGCGAGAATTCGAGAGTCTTGGCATCTTTGAATCCTAATCGAGATAAACATCATCGAGGAAGAGTTAGCTGAAGAAGGCGAAGGTCGGGGCCTGGTTCGTCGCAGCGTTGCAGGAGAAGAAATTGGCAACTGGAAGATCGTCGATTTCCCTGTTGTTTTCAGATAGCTGTCATCGAGGAAGAGTTAGCTGAAGATATCATGGCCTTGTTTGAAGAGGGGAAGTCCCCAGAAGATGAAAGATGGAGAGTGGTGTTCGACGGTGCTTCTAACAGTTATGGGCACGAGGCTGGGGCAGTGTTGGTGTCCCCTAACAATCGCTTCATTCCATTCACTACTAGATTGAGCTTCTATGTCACAAATAATATTGCAGAATACGAGGCATGTATTCTGGGTATTCAGGCAGCTCTAGACTGGAAAGTTAAAAGATTAGATGTGTACGGAGACTCAGCTCTAGTTATCCATCAGGTGAACGGAGATTGGGAAGCCAGGGATCCCGAGCTGATACTGTACAGAGATTACATCCGAGAACTGGTTGAGCCCTTCGAAGAAATCACGTTTCAACATCTTCCTCGTAGAGAGAATCAACTGGCTGATGCACTGGCCACTTTAGCTTCAATGTTTAATGTCAACTGTGATAAGAACTTGACCCAGATCAGAATCCGGCATCGAGGTTTGCCGGCACACTCCTACTCCTGCGCAGCAATTGAAGATAATGAAGATAATAAGCCTTGGTATCATGACATCAAGCAGTATATCCTGAACAGAGAGTATCCACCAGGGGCATCAGAAAATGATAAAAGAACACTTAGAAGGTTGTCAATGAATTTCTTCTTGAGTGGCGAGGTGCTCTACAAGAGGAATCATGATAAAGTACTCCTTAGGTGTGTGGCAAAGAAGGAGGCAGATAGGATCATGAGTGAGGTGCATGATGGCTCGTTCGGGACTCATTCCAACGGGCATACCATGGCAAGGAAGATATTAAGGGCTGGCTATTATTGGCTGCAGATGGAGTCAGATTGCTACAGTTTTGTGAGGAAGTGCCACAAATGCCGATTCTGACGATCATATACATGTGCCACGGCTTCATTAAATGTCTTGACTGCATCTTGGCCATTTTCAATGTGGGGCATGGATGTCATTGGTCCCATAGAGCCCAAAGCGTCAAACGGGCACCGCTTCATCCTAGTTGCAATTGATTACTTCACCAAATGGGTCGAAGCTGCTTCATATTCCAGCGTAACCAGTTCTGTGGTTGCCAAGTTTGTAAAGAAGGACCTGGTGTGTCGCTATGGTCTCCCGGATAAAATCATCACGAACAATGGCGAAGAATCTAAACAAGTAAGATGATGAAAGATTTGTGCACAGAGTTTAAGATCAAACATCACAATTCCTCTCCCTACCGTCCAAAGATGAATGGGGCAGTCGAAGCAGCCAATACAAATATCAAGAGAATCGTGCAGAAGATGGTAGTAACCTATAAGGACTGGCACGAGATGCTTCCATTTGCTTTGCACGGGTATCGCACCTCGATGCGCCTTCGGCCGGGCAACCCCTTCTCTCTAGTGTACGGGTCAGAAGCAGTTCTTCCCATTGAAGTCGAGATACCCTCTCTACGGGTGCTGATGGAAACCAAGTTGGAAGAAGCAGAATGGGTCCAGGCTCGTCTGGATCAGCTGAATCTCATTGAGGAGAAAAGAATTGATGCCCTGTGTCATGGTCAATTGTATCAACAAAGGATGAAGACAGCGTTCGACAAGAAGGTTCGTCCTCGAGAATTCAGCGAAGGAGACCTTGTGCTCAAGAAGATCCTGCCTATCCAGAGTGACCCTCGTGGGAAATGGACTCCTAGCTATGATGGACCATATGTGGTAAAGAAAGCCTTTTCTGGAGGAGCATTGATACTCGCCAACATGGATGGTGAAGAACTCAAGAACCCAGTCAATTCAGATTCGATCCAAGAAATATTACGCTGAGAAAAATAAAAAGAAAAAGAGAAAGATGAGCCAAGCAAGAATTAGCTCGCTAGGTTGAAAACCCGAGAGGGCGACCTAGGCAAAATTGAGCGACCCGGTGGATTGAAAACCCAAAAGGGCGATCCAGGCAAAAATTAGGGTCAGAAAAGTTGGACATAAAAAGGAAAAAGAAAAGGGGCAAGCAGCACCTCCAAAAGCTTGGATAAAAGGGTAATCAAGGCTGCAAGTATGAGCGGTTGGCATCGAACGCTCCAGAGACAAAGAATGTTCATAAGATCTGCTGCGTCCATTCTCTTGTTTTTCTTAGTTTCAGAAAAATTTCCAATGTACTCCTTTCAGTCAGCGTGACGTTCTGCACGTCTGACTTCCATATGAATAAAAGTCCAAATTTTTCACTCTATCAGTTTGTCGTCTTATCATTGCTTCTTTTCATTTCTGCTTTAAAACTACGTTTTATGGTAGATGATAAATAAATCATGGAACTGTGCATAAGTCATAGCATTAAGGTCATTGCGATTTTTGAAAATAACAACAAAAAGAGACGATCTTTTTCGATTAAGTAAGTTCACAAAAATCAAATGAGAAGCGCTGATTGCATTAGAACAAGAGGACGGAGCTCGGCTCTCGAATTCTTATCATAGATGATCGTTGTGTCTCATAGCGCAAGTCCCGCGAGTTGGTCGGACCAGCAAAAGAAAAAAAAAAGTAAAAGAGCAATAAACAAATAAAGTCATGCATTACATTCACCAAACATAAAATCATGCACCCGTCAGACATCGAAAGTAATAATAGAGTAAAGAAAAGAGAAATTCAGGCATTTACATTACATTCATCATAAGAAAAGAAAAGAAAATGACAATCATGGCATTTGCATTGCATGCATTGGTTCGTCTTTCAGTTGCAGACAAGTGAGAGAGAGGATAAACACCGCGGTGTTAATGCTCGCCTTCAGATTCCAAAAATTCTCCCCAAGTTGGGAGTTCAGAAAAAAGAGAGAAACAAAAAAGATAAAAGAGAGCGCTCAGGCGCGCATTGCGGATTGGAGCCCAGAGAGATCATCGCTCCTTCGCCTGTGTCTCACATCGTATGCGAGCAACGCGATGGACCGCGGCCCCATGTGAGGTTCAACGGAATAGTTGTATCGGCCTAAGATACAAGATGGATGCCGCGTGCATTGATCTCAGTATATCGATTCGGGCCGATAACGATCCCCCCGGTCGCTCGAAAGACCATTCTCAGGAAGCGTGCTCCTCAAAGCCACGTGCAAACTCGAATTCGTCAAGAGTTCGTTTAAGAATTACAGGTTTTAGGCAACCTGGGCAATTTACCGCCTCCCGCACGCAAATGCCCATTTTACCTTTTCTGTCTGCACGCCAGTGTTCATTTACTGTTTTCGCATCGACAAGAAAGTGTCTATCTTTCCAAAAAAAAAAAAAAAAAAAGGGGGAGAATTCAGATTTCCCCGAGTGGACAAAATTGGTATAATTTCTGGATTCTTTATTTCTGGATTCTTTATTTCTATTTTATCTTCGAAATATGTCTCGGCCAATTCATATTTCTTGATAAAATCCAAATAAAGAGGGGCAGCTGTCATACCCCAATTTTGTCCGACTAATTTATCAAAATAAAAAACATATTTTGTGTAAACACTCAATTTTAACGGATATTTTTCTCGTAGTCGAAAAGCTCAAAAATATGTTTCGTCGTGCTCTTATATTACATCTAATCGCTTATGCACGATAGTTCTAACGAACTTGCATGTTTTATCCTCACGCACGCGTGTCAGTTCTAATGGTATACGAGCGCTTATTATCCGTTATTATTGTTGCTTATTGTAAAAATAGGGAATAGAGAAAACAAAATTAGATTCATTATATTGTCTCTTGTATTACAATCTAGTGTCAAATGTATAAAGAGCAAAAACTGAAAATACTAAAAAATATTATTACAATTAGTGCAAATAGAACTAAAAAGGAGGGAGAGCCAATCTTTTTCTCTCCTCTGGCCGTAACCCTTCAGCCCATCTCTTCCCACTTAAGACTTGTTTCCAAAACTCCTTTATCCACCTCCAAAATTTTTCACAAGAATAATCATCAGCAGCTAGTTACTTTGCATAGACAAACAGTATGTGACAAAAATACAGCAACAAAGACAAGAGGAAGAATCCAAACACAGCAGCAGCTCCAAAGATTAAAATAGGCAGATTCTTTGCTGACCTTTGGTCATCCATTGCCTGCACACACATAAATAATGTTTATAACAGTCAAATATACTAACTTGTGAATAACACAGAAGCTGGGAAGAAGGAAAAGGGTGCTCAGAATTTTTCATACACTAAGGGGGAAATTTTTTGGGAAACCATAATCAGAGATACAGAGTTAAATTGACTCCACAAACACAAAACCCTATACAAAATCATCTACAAAATGCAGCCCAAGAATCAGAAGCAAGAAAAAAAAACACACGGAGAAAGAAGGAAAAAAACAGAAAACACTAACATACAGAACAGAACACACGCAGGAAAAGCACACACAACAGAAACAAAAACCAAATCAAACAATTTCCAGAATGTGAAGGAGAAGAAAGAACGGCAACCATTGAAGCACAAACAGCAACCACAAACAGCCACCATTGAAGCACAAACGAAAAAACAAAGCAAGCAACAACAACACACAAAACACAAAACACGGAGCAAAGAAAACAAGAAAACACTCACCACCACGCCGAAACCACCACCAAACCGAACCGCCATTCGCGCCCCTCCGTCGCGCGCCGTTCAGACCGCCGTGAACTCCACCCTCTCATCGTCGCACCGTTCGTCTCTCTCTCTCTCTCTCTCGCGGTACCCATTCTCTCTCTCTCACTCAATCTGTTTTCATTCTCGCTCTTGCTCTCTCTCTCTCCGGATCTCCTTCTCTCCCTCTCTCAAAAATGGATCGGCGAAGGAGGAGAGGGGAGAAGGTTTAGTTTTTCTGTTTTTGGGGTGGGTCGGCGCAGGAAGGAGAGAAGAGGGGAAATAGGGTTTCTGCTTTGGTATTAGGCTTAAGTGGGGCGGGTATGGGCCTGTTCCCTCTTTTTTTTTTAAAGTTTTGATCTGATTGCTAATAACACCCCCATGTTTTTGGCTGCACCCCTCCAGTCTTATGTAAAAAAAATTATTGATTAGCACTCCCAAATTTCGCTATCTCACCCTCTCTCTTTAATCTTTCAAAATCTTTTCAAATTAATGCAAGTTATTAGTGACTATCACCCAAAGCCTTGGCTTGTTTGATTTTCATGAACGCTATCAAGAGTTGTTAGTAACGACCACTCAAAGCCTTTGCTTGCTTGATCATTACGAAAGCTCTTCCCCTCTCCAAAACTCTCTCAAAATATTTTCATTTTCGAATTAGAACTACGTCGCTTTGATTCCCGTTCGGGATACGTAGGAGCGAGCCGTATTCTCGTCAAGCGCACTAAATAAAAATCTTTTTTCGCAATCATAAATATTATCATTTTTTTCGCAACGAATAAAATCATTTTCGCAACAGTAAACGTTAGTATTTTTCATAACGAACAAATCATTTGCAAACCCATTGTTACTAGTGGCTAATCAGAGCCTTTGTTCGTCTAGCCATCGGCGACAATGCCTTTTTCCAAAGAACAGTAAGCGATGATCACCCATAACTATGGTTAGTTTGATCATTCGTGTCAATTAATCTCTTTCGAAAACCATTTTCTAAAGATAATATAAAAAACGAGTTGCTACTAACAGTCAATCAGAACCTTTGTTCGTCTGACTAGTGGTAGTGACTCATATTTTCAAGAGTACTTAGCGGTGATTACCCATAACCTCTGTTAGTTTAATCATTCGCTGAATACTCTTCATATTTCGAAAACTCACTAAAAAAGATAAAAAGCAAAAACCTTTTCATGACAAACAAGAACTACGTAGCTTTGAATTCTCCATCGCACTAGGAGATACGTAGGAGCGAGAGGCCAACTCTCGTCAAGCGCCAAAAATAAAATTTTCATTAAGTTTTTCCCATTCATCTTCAAACAAGAAATAAATAGGCAAATCTAGGTATTTTTCAAATCAAACGTGAAACCACGCACTTAATTAAAGGTTCTGTTCGGAGTGGGCTCAAGGCCCAAGATGCGATTTAATAGGCCCAACACGGCCCAACTTGGCGTGCTCCACAAGATATGGCGAGGCGCTGTGCCCACTATAAAAGCGGCACAAATCCGAGAATCAGTGCGTTTTCCTACCTTGTGAATCTGCCTTCGAGAGCACACCACCGACTTGGCGTCGGAGTGTCATTGCGGTACCACCACGCGTCGCGCCAAGACCCCCGTTTCGGCCCGAGTCCTCAACGACCGAGTTAGGTCCTCAACATCCGGCCGAGTCCTTCCTCAGCGTCCATGCCAGTCCTTCCTCACGAGTCCTTCCACCAGGGCCGAGTCCTTCCGCGCGGCGAAGACCCCGGTTCGGCCGGGTCCTTACGACCCAGTCCTCAATGACCCAGGTCCTTCTATTGGTCAAGGTACGATCAATTAAGACCCCTGGTTCCAGCCAGGTCCTCTACGACCCAGTCCTCAATGGCCCCAGTCCTTCCTTTTGGTCAAGGTACGATCAATTGGCGACCACAGTGGGAGGCCCGAGCGCTATCCTACTTCAACTATGGCTACACGCGAAGACCGCCCGGACATCATTACAACCATGCTTGTTGAGCGACCTAAGATGTTGGGCGACCCAAAGTGGGGCGCCCAAAAGTCGGTCGCCCATGAGCGACCCAAAAGGTCTGTCCAGTACGGAGACCATAACTTCGTTCAAGTTCATCCGATGGGGGCGTGTGAGCATGCGTTGGAAAGCCGAGAAGTAGATCTACAGCTTTCATGTTGAAGTCAAAATCCAATTCGGGCTTCTTCCACCCGTTTCTGCTCGCCCAACGTGGGGCGCCCAAAAGCTGGTCGCCCATGAGCGACTCAAAAGGTCTGTCCAGTACGGAGACCATAACTTCGTTCACGTTCATCCGATGGGGGCGTGTGAGCATGCGTTGGAAAGCCGAGAAGTAGATCTACAGCTTTCATGTTGAAGTCAAAATCCAATTCGGGCGTCTTCGACCCGTTTCTGCTCGCCCAAAGTGGGGCGTCAAAAAGCCGGTCGCCCGTGGCGACCCAAAAGGTCTGTCGAAAGACGGAGACCATAACCGTCCCACGTTCATCCGATTGGGCGTGTGAGCATGCGTTGGAAAGCTGAGAAGCAGTGCTAAAGCTTTCATGTTAAACTCCAAGTTATATTCAGACGTTCTACACCCCTTTCGGGTCATCCAATTAGGGCGCCCGGCCTACAAACGAAGAACGTAGGCCCCGAGCGGTCTACAACGAGCGCCACCGAGTTGGCCCCATCGAGCGCCACCGAGTTGGCCCCATCGAGCACCATCGAAATGGCCCAAGGGTCAGAAGGACCCACCAACAAGTGTAGGCCCCGAGCGGTCTACAATCGAGCGCCATCGAAATGGCCCAAGTCGAAGGACCCACCAACAAGTGTAGGCCTCGAGCGGTCTACAATCGAGTGCCATCGAAATGGCCCAAGGGTCAGAAGGACCCACAAACAGTGTAGGCCCCGAGCGGTCTACAATCGAGCGCCATCGAAATGGCCCAAGGGTCAAAAGGACCCACCAACAAGTGTAGGCCCCGAGCGGTCTACAATCGAGTGCCATCGAAATGGCCCAAGGGTCAAAAGGACCCACAAACAGAGTAGGCCCCGAGCGGTCTACAATCGAGTGCCATCGAAATGGCCCAAGGGTCAGAAGGACCCACAAACAGAGTAGGCCCCGAGCGGTCTACATCGAGTGCCACCGAGTTGGCACAACCATCAGTGTCATCGAATGACCGAGGTCGAGCAATGACCCAATAACGAGCATTGACTGCCGAACACGGCCGGAAGAGACCGACTACAACGAGCACATGCACTCAGTGGCAGCGACCACACCTCGGCAGTGGCAACGTCCACACCTCGGCAGTGGCAGCGACCACCCGCCTACTTAGCGTGGTAGCAACCACACACTTCAAGAGATGGAGACCGACATGCAATGCAACCCGCCGCTTACAACACGACACGGGGCAGCGGTTCAAGCCTCAACTTCGCCATACCGCGACCTAGGCTTGGGGGGCAATCTGTTCCAGTGGGCTCAAGGCCCGATCTGATTTAATAGGCCCAACACGGCCCAACTTGGCGTGCTCCACAAGATATGGCCAGAGCGCCTGTGCCACTATAAAAGCAGCACAAATCCCGAGAATCAGTGCGTTTTCCTACCTTGTGAATCCCGCCTCGAGAGCACACCACCGACTTGGCGTCGAGTGTCATTGCAGTACCACCCGCGTGCGGCCAAGACCCCCGGTTCCACCCGGGTCCTCAACGGCGAAAGTTAGGTCCTCAACATCCGGCCGAGTCCTTCCTCAACGTCCATGCGTGTCCTTCCTCACGAGTCCTTCCAAACAGCCAGTCCTTCCGTGCGGCCAAGACCCCCGGTTCCAAATTTTTGGTCCTTTACGACCCAGTCCTCAATGACCCGTGTCCTTCTATTGGTCAAGGTACGATCAATTAAGACCCTGGTTCGGCCAGTCCTCTACGACCCAGTCCTCAATGACCCGAGTCCTTCTATTGGTCAAGGTACGATCGGTTCCTCTCGATGAGAGGACGCGTGGGTGCTAAAACCTTCCCCGCACGTAATCGACCCCTAACCCATATCTCTAGTTTTCAAAGACCATCCGCCTTGTTCAAAAGACCTTTTTCAATGTTTTGGTCTTAAACTTAAAATATTGGTGGCGGCTTCAAAAATTTTCCACGTTGTACATTGAGAAACCCAAACCGGATTTTTCGGGGTGCACACGCGAGGTGATCTTGAATTGCGGTACCAATTGACACCGCGCAGAGATGACTTTATTGGATCGTAAGTGATGCACTTGGCACCTTTGTGGCATGGCCATCAAATCTTATCAATGTAAGGAGCAATTAATATATTTGTTAATACTTCCATATTGCCTTATTGTCATAAATTTATAAATAATTATATTTCTTAATATATAGGTAAACAAAGCAAGATCTCGGATTTCTAGGCATGTTGGTAAATCCCAACGCTCCCCTTCTAAAGCTACCAAGAACCATGTGTCTAGGCGAGTAGATAAAGGAAAAGAGATTCAATCCCAACCTCTCACTTCTATTGCTCCCAAGAAATCGAGTGTCTCGGCAAGTTGATAAAGGAAATGGCATTCAATCCCAACCCTCCTCTTCTAAGGAATTCATCGCTTATATAAAGAATCATGCCGCAACAATGACGAATGGAGATTTGATAAATGTATTGATTGATCCAGACATCCTGGGAGTTGACAGCATTATACCCCTTTCACAAGATGAACTGCGAGAGGTATATGATCACAAGTGGGCATCTCAGGCTACTATTTTAATATACATCAGGTATTATTATTATTATTATTATTATTATTATTATTATTATTATTATCATTATTATTATTATTATTATTATTATTTGTTAATTTATTTGTATACATTTTAACTATAGGTATTTGCTCTATGAGATTATGAGTCCCATGGACTTGACACAAAAATTAATCTTCTTGTGCCCCGAACGTACTCATCTACTGAATCTCTACTTTAGAAATGGCACCTCAAAAGAAAATGTTGCGGAAATGAAGAAAAACATTAAACAAAACAAGGAAGCGGTAAAAGCCTATATCAATGAACGCTTGGCTTTGGCACATGAAAGCAATTGTGATAGCTTGTTTTTGGCACCCACTCTCTTAGAGTAAGAAATTATCTATCCCCTACCTACGGATTGAGCTAAGACATCTGAAATGTTGAATGAAATTCCTTTCCTTTTTGTATCCAGCAAATATATATGACGTGTTTTTGAAATATCTGTTATTTATTTGGCTATTCAAATTTTTTGTAGAAAACATTGGATAATGTTGGTAGTTGATCCTAAAAGAAATAGAATTTTCTATTTAGATTCGTGTCATGGTGATCCTAACAACCACCTCAAGATGAGAGCTATATTTGAAAGGTGTGTATTTAGATATGATCGTACCTTGACCAATGAAGTGTTGAAGTAGTTGTTGTTGTCTCGTCAAATGGGCCGGTCGTTGAATGAGTGAAAGGACCGGTCCTGGCTTCACGCATTGAGCACCTCGGGTGGTACCTGCAAAGACACTCCGACGGTCTAGTGAGAGGTCGTTCGGGCAGATAGCACAAGGTTAGAGAACGTACCTGATGCCATATGCGAATGGCGTATATATACTGCGAGGTCCGACCGTTTTGCGAGATTTTCGGCCGGCGAAATGCGCTCCAAGCGGCGTGTTTGGGCGTCGAGATGGGCCGGGCCGCGAGTCCAATTCTTTGTTAGCGATCCTCGTATTCTTGATACACCCGAGAACGATTGCCCCCAAGCCTAGGTCGCTAAGAGCGGTGAGGCTTGAATTAATGCCCCAGGAGTGAGGTTATTTTGATGAAACGGACGCGGCCGTTTGCTTTTTGATAGGGCGGTGTCGGCCGCTAACCATCTCATCGTCGGCCGTCTTGTGCGGCGGTTGGTCTTCACCGACATTCCGGACATGACGTTTGGTGTTTACGAGGTTTTATGCGGATGGTGAGAAGGTGAAACGCGTTACGGCGGCAACCGTCTCCGGTCCCTTCGCGCCATGAGTCCGTACTATAAATAGCCGCCACCGAGTTCATTTCTCACACTTCCAAGAATTGCTCACGCGGCCGATCGACTTGTCCGCCGTACTTGCATTCATAGTCAAGCTGTTTCTACTAGCGCCCGATCCACCACATCTGCTCAAGGTATGGATCGATCTTTACTTTTACTTTCTGAACTTGAGTCTCTTTCTTTTGTAAGTATTTCGTACTTTTCCACGCCTCGTGATAGGGGTGTCGGTCGAGGATGGCCAAATCGCCCCTCTCATGAGTGTTCTCGCTCGATCGACCGACTCGTTCCTCTATCACGTGTGTTTTTGCATGCCACGGACGAAACCGACGCCCGTATTCCCTGAAAACCACCGCAATCCTTTGCTACACATATGTCGAGGCCGCACCCAATCCCCACGGTAGAGTCTAAGTCGTCTTCGGGCGACAAAGGTTCTAGCTCTTCAGCGATTCTTGAGCAAGACACGAGCTCGAGTTCTCGCTCTTCCGGTCGAGATCGGCCACCTCAAAGCCCTGGTTCCGTGTCCGTCCATT
This sequence comes from Oxytropis ochrocephala, assembly GCA_020916435.1. Lineage (NCBI taxonomy): Eukaryota > Viridiplantae > Streptophyta > Magnoliopsida > Fabales > Fabaceae > Oxytropis > Oxytropis ochrocephala. The sequence continues at coordinate 32,096,910 of CM037093.1, read as the reverse complement.
CCGAGGAGCGGCGCAGCAACACTCCACCGCGAGAGGACATTGTTTCTCGGCGGAGGAGGGGAAGAAGATGTCGATGTGATTATCATTGATGATGATGAAGCGCGAAGGAGTGCCGTCGATCGCGGACGAGGAGATGGTGGAGGCCGGCGCGCCGAGCCGAAGAAGTCCACGGGGAAGAGGTGGTTCACCCGGCCGTGAGCTCTGCGTCCGGAGGTGAACATCGGAGGATCGAGCGGGGGTCGGCGAAGTTCAAGCGGATGTAGCCCGAGATGTATCGACATGTCTTGGGTATCGGAAACTCTTCGCTCTCATAGGAGCATTATTACCGCGGCCACGTTGCTTTGCCCGACCGCGGAGCCGCTTGGACGATTCACCGGGCCGGAGGTGAGAGGCATGAAGGACGGCGAAGACATTGCAACTTACTCTCCCAACTTCAAGTTCACGATGTATCGGCTCGTGTTCGAGAGGATGAATATCACCCTCCTTTTATCGAATTTCAACGTGGCGTCTGCGTCCACATCGGGTCGTCGCCCTTCTCAACTCCATCCTAACGCATGGGCGTTTAAAACTTTCAAGTCCTCTTGACTAAGTTGGGTCGGCGGCCGTGTCGATCATGCTATTCTTTACTCTCTTTGAGCCGAAATGGCTCGGGAGAAGGCTAACAAGGAGAAGAGGGAGCAGGTCTCCTTTAAGATGCGAAGACTCATCACCTGGTTCTTCAAAGCATATCAAGAATCCTTGGGAGCGGCCCGGAGAAGTCGATACTTTTGGATCGTTCCCACCGAGGAGGCCGGTAAGGCGTCGTGACGGAGGTCCAACCGGACGGAATGCTCGGTCCCCTTACTTCCCCATCATGTGGAACGAGGCTCACTTCTGCGAGCGGCACGGGATTACATTTACACCGCTGGCATCGAGGACTTGGCGAGGCCGACACGAATCCTGGAAATGATCAAGTCGTTAGCGAGCATGATGCGCCCAGACCCCAAAGGCGACATACCTTGTCGTCCCTTTGTCTTGCTCGAGGGCCGGGAACTGGAGGCCGAAATCGGTTTTCTTTTGAACTTTGCCTTTACATATTTGCTGTTAAACTTTTCTTCTAACTCATAACTCGTTGTTTTGCAGAAAGAATGGCCGGCAAGAGCTGGGAGGTGCTCGAGTCAGTTTTGAAGCCTGCTTCCATTCCAGGGGCCAAGAGATATGACGGATCTCGGCCAGGGGATGTTCCTGAGTCGTCCTCCAAGGTGCCCCCCTCGCACTGACGATCGCTCCGCCAAGCGGATAATGTAACGCCCTAAAATAATTTAATTATTTATTTAATTAAGTTATTTGAGGGATTACTATATTTAATTAAATGAAATAAATAAGTTGGAGTGTCCTTTTGATTTCAGGAGGTGAATCAAATAATCTAGGGGGTGCAACTAGGGCCCAAGTCAATTAATTGACCCAAGCCCATTCCTAATACCCTAGACCCTATGTGGAGCGTCCCATTCAACCAAAGAAAGAAAGGGAACCGAAGCTGTGAGTGAGAGGGGCGGCGCGACGTGAAAATTGGAGGAGAAGGAGAGCTTCTTCTCAAACTCGTCTCTAGGTAATGATCCTCAATCCTTTCTCTTCTTTTTCCTTCCCTTTTCACGTTGTGACCTTCAAATTCTCACCCTCCTTCGTTGTTGTTTTCCCCTTTTCCCCTGAAGTTGTAGCGTTCGGTTCTGAAGGAGGAAGAAGAAGCTTGTTTCGTGGTGTTTTCCTTGGAGGTGATTTCTTCTTCTCAAGCTTCAAGGTAACATTGAATCCGTTCCTTTCTCCATTCTCTTCCTTATATTTCCAAGTGTATGATTCCAATTTCCCCACTGTCGCTCCTCTGCTCCTCCGTACGTTCAAGAACAGAGAGAATCCACGGTGTTGAAGGAGAGAAAGGAGAAGCGTGCGTGTGGTGGTTCAGTTGCTGGTGATTTCGAGTTCTTCAATCCTTCAAGGTATGGGGACTCTTTCTATGCATATAATACTCTTTAGGATTTGTGTTGTATGTGGTCTAGGTGTTGAGGGTGTTGAATGCTTGTCTGTATCTGTGAAACCATTCTTGTTGTTGTGTTTAAATGCCTAATTGAAATTGTTATGAGTTGCTGCTGACTGGATGTGTATATGTAACTGAATTGTGTATGTGAATTGGTTGTGAGAACTCTCCAATAGAGTGAAGTGTGTGAACATGTTAGTTGTAGAATAATTAAAATGATGTCTGATGATTGTTGGTAGTAGAGTGTGGATTAAGTATGAAAATGGTTAGGGAATTAGTGTTGTCAAAGTGCTAAAAGAATTATGCAAGAGGGGGGGGCGCCAAGTGCTGGGGAAGTTGGCGCTGGTATCTTCTTGGTTCTTTGCGTGGAGTGTGCAGGTGAAGGGGGGCGCCAAATTGCAGGGCAAATGGCGCCAGTTGTTGCTTGCAATCTTCTTTGTGTGCGTTGTGCGCGAGCCACGAGGGCGCCAAATGGGCAGCCCCGTGCGCTGTGTGTCGACTTCCGGGCGTGTGTATGCGGCGGGCGCCAAATGTAGGCCGCCTGCGTGTGCGTGTCTTGCCGGTTGTGCGGGCGTGTGCGTGTGCGTGTGTGTCTTGGGTGCAGGCGCCAAATATGGCAGCCAAGTGCGCCCGGTTGGGCTGGTAGTGCATGAGGGTGTGTGAGAGTGTTGCGGTGGGGCGCCAAAGTGGCTGCCCCGTGGCGCCAAGTGGCGCCTAGTGTTGCGCCTAGGTGCCATCTTGGTCCCTAATGCTTATTGTGGCCCAATTGGGTGTGGCAATGTAAATGATGAGTTAATCCACTAAAATAAAAATGGAAACTGAGTGTCTTTATGCGAAGGTGTGAAAGCGGTGTGGGACTCCGGTCCAAAGCGGTGTGTAGCCCTCAAGGCTTGAATAGTTGGTGAGTTGAGTTGAGAAATAATTAAAGTGGTGTGTATAATAAAATGTTGTGGCACATGTGTTGTTGGTGGTGCATTGACATAGAGTCACATATTGCATGTGCATAAAGCGGTGTGTAGGCTTCGGCCAAAGCGGTGTGGGACTTCGGTCCAAGCGGTGGGTGCCCTCAAGGCAAATTGTGCGGTGGTGAAGGATCCTCATGCATGTTGCATACATGCATACACTCATACATATGTTAATGAACTTAGTGATGACGTGTTGATAATGTGGTGAACTGATTGTAGTGTTTGTTGCCTTGCCAATATATAATGCCTATCCTAACTATTATTATTTGTATGAAAGACTCACCCATTCTCGCTTGGAATGTTGCTCCTATGTGGCAACGTCTGCAGTACTCGCGAGTGAGGGCATCCTTATGCCCGCTACTAGTAGTCGTGTCTCTCACTCTCGATATGTAGCACCAGGAGGCGTAGTCGTCTTTTATTTTATTATTTGATGCTTTAGACATTTATTGATGATTTACTAAGTGATTTGTTAAAAACTAGTAATCCTTCCGCCGTGTTGGAAGCGTCCTTTATTTCTACTTGTCAAACTAAAACAGTGTTTGAGGCCCGACCACTAAACTATGTCTTTGCGTGATCGTTTTAATATTTTATAAACTTCTTATGAATTGACTATGAGCTGATTGTTTTATAAGCGTTGAAATGCGACATTCCCTTTCGTGATATTAAATTTAAAAACTCGATGAAGCGGTGATTAACGGTTGTCTAGAAAGGGGTGTTACATTAGTGGTATCGGAGTGAAGTTGGTCCGTCCGACCAGTGTCTAAGTGTTATTCTGTTGTAGCTAATTGTGTTCCTTTGTGTAGAAGTTCGATTCGATGGCAAGACGCGATGATGCTTGCGTTGGTCTTTGCCTTGCAAGCCATAGCCCAAGTATTTGGGAATCAAAATCTTTGGTCTTCTTTGTGAGTGCTCGTAACTTAGCGACGTTTGAAGAGAAAACCCACCCACCTTCAAGGGTCGGTATGACCCCGATGGGGCCTTGGCCTGGTTAAAGGAGATAGAGCGGATCTTCCGTGTCATGGAGTGCACTGCTGCTGAGAAAGTGAAGTTGGGGACCCATATGCTGGGAGAGGAAGCTGACGATTGGTGGTTGGGAATGTCGCGAAGGTTGGAAGGTGCTGGTGAAGAAGTTACTTGGGAGGTCTTCACAAGAGAGTTCAAGAGAAAGTATTACCTTGAGGATGGTGCTAGAGGTGTTGAAAGAAAAGAAGCTTTATGCGAAATTGTCAAAGTCACGAGTCGGTTGAAGCAAAGTGAGTTTTCTCGGCCATGTAATTTCCTGGTGATGGTATAGCGGTAGACCCGGCCAAGGTGGATCTTTGTGTTGCGAGTGGGAGAGCCCAAGTCGATGACGGAGATCAGGAGTTTCTTGGGGTTGGCTGGTTATTACAGGAGGTTTATAGAGGGTTTCTCTAAGCTAGCCCTTCCGTTGACTCAATTGACGTGTAAGGGAAAGGCTTTTGCGTGGGATGCACGGTGCGAAGAGAGCTTCAACGAGTTGAAGAGGAGGTTGACAACATCTCCTATTTTGGTATTGCCTATTCCAGACCAACCGTTTGTAGTATATTGCGATGCTTCCAAGATGGGTTTGGGAGGTGTGCTAATGCAAGAGGGTAAGGTAGTAGCCTATGCGTCCAGACAGTTGAGAATTCATGAGAAGAACTACCCTACTCACGATTTAGAGCTTGCGGCGATTGTGTTTGCTTTGAAGATTTGGAGGCACTATTTGTATGGTTCTAAGTTCGAAGTGTTCAGTGATCACAAGGGGTTGCAATATTTGTTTGACCAGAAAGAGCTGAATATGAGACAAAGGAGGTGGCTAGAACTGTTGAAAGACTATGACTTTAGTTTGAATTACCATCCGGGGAAGGCTAATGTTGTAGCCGATGCCTTGAGTAGGAAGTCCCTTCATGTGTCCGCATTGATGGTGAAAGAACTCGAATTGATTGAGCAGTTTCGGGATTTGAGTTTGGTCTGCGAAGTAACGCCTAAGAGTGTACGGCTGGGAATGTTGAAGATCCATAATGAATTTCTAGATGTTATTCAGGAGGCTCAAAAGCAAGACATTAAACTAGTTGAGTTGGCAGTTGGAATTTGTTCCTGGGTGTATTAGCAATTACGAGGACTGCCAACAGCAATTGGGCCTGCGGCCCAGCCCATCTCGATCGGCCCAAACACGCTTTGCTTGGAGCGCAATTCTCGCCGTGAAAATCTCGCTAACGGCCGGACCTCGCGGATATATCGCCATTCGCACATGGCATCGTGCACGTTCTCTAACCTTGTGCTATCTGCCCGAGCGACCTCTCACTAGATCGTCGGAGTGTCTTTGCGGTACCACCCGAGGTGCTCTACGCGTGAAGCCAGGACCGGTCCTTTCACTCATTCAACGACCGGCCCATTGGCGAATCAATCAACACTTCAACTCTTCATTGGTCAAGGTACGATCAATTGGCGACCACGCGATGGGAGGCCCGTGCGCTATCCTACCTCTTTCATGGCTCCACGCGGCCGGCCCCGACGCGGGCCACTTCTCGACTTAATCCTCCGGGCGAGAATCGGCCAGAGACCCACGAGGCGTGGCGTCACGATCCCACGAATCTCAAGGACTTCCACGACAAGAACCTTCCCGGCACAATCTGGCCGTGGACCGGTCCTCCAGCCGAGATCCATCCGCCTGTTCACGGAGACTTGCCGCCCGGCCCGATTGAAGCGGGCATCCAGGAACCTCTGCCGACCATGTTACTCAAGCCGTTTTGCGAGATCTTGCAAAACAAGAATCGAGTGATCGCAGATCGAGATGCACTCATCTCCCGGTATGAAAGAGGTTCGATTCGGGCGCGCGCGTGCGAAAGACGGAGAACCTTCACTCGCCGCCGGCCGGCGCGAAGACACCGCTCCCTCCTCGAAGGAGCATTTCACGCCGAGAGAGCACTACTCATCGTTCTCGGCGGAAGAAGCGAGGCACGCGAGTCGCCCCGGCGCAGAAGCGTGAAACGCCGCTTCGATGTCCGATGACTATGAAGATTCTAGCTACCGCCCCGACACTGTCGCCGCCACGCGACCGTACTCCTCCAACAACGAGTCGTCCGGTCACGTCGGTCGAGAAGCGGATCTTGGGATTCTCGTGAAGAAGTCGGAAGATTATAGAAATGGAAGAATTAGGGGCGTTTCACATCGGCTGGGAGAGCCAAAGCGAAGCGACCCAGAGGCCTCCTCGGCTTCCACCAATTGGCCCATCCGAGGATTCTATGGAATGCCGGAACAACGAGGCATGCCTCGCCATGCAACCCTTTGGGTCGAGCGGCATTCGGAATGAACACGCCCGTTCTCCGTGGAGATCGGGACGTTACAAAATTCCAAGAGACCTCCGCAAGCCGCCCAATCTCAACAAGTTTGACTGGTAGAGGAGATCCTCGACAAACATCTCCGTTACTTCAATAATTCTTGCTATAGGGAATTGGGACCGACCATGAAGTGCGAGCTTTTCCCCAGATCAGCGGGCGGTAGGGCATTGGAATGGTGGGAGTCTCTGCGACCCAATTCCATCTCCTCATGGGACGACTGATCGTAATATTCTTGTCTCACTACACCGCAAACCGCCAATATCGGTATGAAGAATACTTGGACTCTGTTGTTCAAGGAGATAATGAGACGTTGAGCGAAGACATCGACCGGTTTAACATCGAGGTGAAGTTCGCTTCGTGACTTGTCGAGACAAGGACAAGTTGAAATATCTCGAGCGTGGTATTCGACCGGGACCACCGGTTCGTCGAAGAATTTACATTGAATCATTACCAAGATCTCGGTCACTTCTTAACGAGGCTAACGTCCACATGCGGTATGAAGAAACTCGCAATGAGAAAGGTCGTCAGTGCACGGCCTAAAGAAGAAAACGATGCGCCGCCAAAGGGCATGAAGGTCGCCGCGACAATCGGCCGACTTTCGAGATAAAAAGTTTGACCATCGCGACTCGACTCAACACCTCCATTGCGCAGATCTACGAGTGTCGAATAATGAGTTTGTGGGAGTTAAGCGGCTGAACCACTCGTGCTCAAGAAGGGGGCACGACCAGACTAAAAGATCTGCCGCTACCACAAGTAGTAAGGCACGATACTAACGATCGTATGGCCTCAAAGATGATATTGAAGAGCTCATTCGAAAAGGCAAGTTGGGAAAGTATGTGAGGTCGAGAGAAGCGGCCGACCTCGAGAGAAGCGAAAGAAGGCGATCGAGCAGCGGGAAAGGGGGCCTCTGCCATAGAGAGCACCCAAGACAAGGACCGATCTGAAGATCGTGACACTCGGCAGTCCAAAGGCCGTAATGTTGCGATGGTTATTCATGGTGGAAACCCCCTGGATCGCAGGGAATCTAATAAAGCCACCAAGAGAAAGTGGGACGAGTTGTTAATGGTCGCATCCACTTCAGCACCACCACCGGTCTCGAGCAGACCTCCCATCTCATTCGGTGACAGCGACCTATACGACGGCAAGCCTAATAGCTATGTTCCATTGGTAATCAGAGCTGTTATGGCAAACACAGAAGTGCAGAGAATCCTGGTCGATCAAGGTAGCTCGGCTGATATCATGTTTGAAGACTTGATCGACAAAATAAAGGTTGATCGAAGCGAGATAATTCCCCAGGCCGAGCCTACTCCTCTAACAGGTTTCAATGGGGCGACGACCTACCCGTTGGGGACGATCGAGCTGCTGGTCACGTTTGGTGACGACACTGGGGATAGTACTGCATGCGGACGGCCCAGACGGCGTTCCTCGTACTCCCCCTCAAATCCTGCTATCAATGTATTATTGGTAGGCCGACTTTGGGTAAGCTAGAGGCCGTTACATCGACGGTGCATCTAAAAATGAAATTCTATAGCAAAGATGACCAAGTGGTTACCCTGGCGGCCGACCTTGAATCAGCAAGAAGAAGCCACGCTCTATACCAAGAAATATGTGACGAGGTAGATCGTGGCGAATGTTCGTAACACTAGTGAAGGCCATCAAGTCAATGTCGATTTGGGCGCTTCGGTATGATCCGCATAACACCCGAAGACAATGATGATGACTTGGCTCGACAACTGAAAAACAGGCTGAAAAGACCAGAGCCTCATGGAGAGTTGGTAGATGTTCAATTGGGTGACGACCCATCCAAAACGGTAAAGCTCGGTAGCGACCTACCAGAGCAAGTGAAGCAAGATCTTGTGCAGTGCTTGAGAGACTATGCTGACCTGTTCGCATGGCGGGCATCGGACATGCCCGGCATTCCTATCGGTAGCTCGCCATCAACTTTCAATCGATGAAGGGTCAAGTCGGTCGCTCAAAGAAGACGTGCTCGAACGAGGAAAAATCTCAAGCGTTTGCAAAGGCCGCTGAGGACCTCATAAAGGCCAATTTTATAGAAGAGATCAAATACACGACCGGCCGTCCAACGCGTCGTCTTTGGTTAAGAAGAGGAATGGAAAATGGAGGATGTGTGTGGACTATACCGATTTAAATAAGGCGTGCCCGGCGATGCCTTCCCCGTGCCTAACATTGACAAGGTAGGTCGACGGGGCTTGCTACAAAATCTTGTCTTTTCGGATGCTTACTCGGATACAATCGAGATCACGATGTATCCGCCCGATCGCACAAGACGGCCTTCATGACCGATCGGGAAATTTTCAAGATACAAGGTGATGCCCTTCTGATCAAGAACGGCTGAGCGACCTACCAATGGATGATGAACAAGATTTTTAAAAGACGGATCGGTCGCATCTCGAGGTGTATCCGGGCGACATGATCATTAAAAGCGTAATCGACCCGCATCACGTGAACAACCTCGGGAAATATTTGAAGAAGCTAGAGGAACTCACTTAGACTAAATCTGAAAAGTGTACCTTTGGGGTGGGCGGCGATTCTTGGGTTTCCACCGATTGAAAGAGGATATAAGCAAACCACGAAAAGTGCGGTGGCGGTGCCGATATGAGGCCGCCCATCATCAAAAAATACAACAAATAAATGGCATGGTGGCGCTCTATCCGTGTTCATCCCCAAAGCGCCTGCAAGTCGCTTCCATCATTTAGGCTCGGCGAAGAAAGAGGTGGACTTTGAGTGGACCGAGCAATGCCAAATGAGCATTGGATGAATTAAAGCAAGCCTTGGTTAGCCCGCCGATCATGACCAAGCCGTTCTGGCGCGAAACGTTATATCTGTACTTGGCCATAACAGAAGAAGTTCTCGATCTTTGTGCTAGTTAGAGAAACGATCTAAAGCGAGATCCAGTCTATTTCATAAGTAAAGTACTCAAGGGCCCGAGTGAGATACCGTAAGATAGAGAAGTTTGCCATTGCACTCCTAATAGTCGCTAGAAGGTTGAGACCCTACTTTGTGGCCCACCAGTGTCGTGGTAAGGGCCCGACCAAACCTTATCGAGCAAGTCCTTCATCGGCGGACCAGGCGGGACGAATGATAAAGTGGGCGGTAGAACTCGATGAGTTTGGCATCAAATTTGAATCCAGATCGCCGCAAAAGCGCAGTGTTGGCCCGACTTTATAGCGAAAATGACTCCTACTCCGTAAGATCAAAGTCGAACGACACGGATCTTGCACGTAGATGGGTCGTCTAATAGTAAAGGAAGTGGAGCCGGCCTAATACTAGAAAATTACGAAGGCTGGCATGGAGGTGTCTTTGACTTTCGCTTTCCATACTTGAATAATCGGGCCGAATATGAGGCGTGTATAGCCGCTCCTGCACTTCGCCAGAGACTTCAATGTTGGCCCGAGTTGAACTCGGATCGGATTCTCTACTCGTAGTCTCGCGGATCAAAGAATTATATGATGCTAAAGGCGACGTGCTTTGAAAAGTTATCTAGCAAGAGTGAGAGAACTGCTCAAGCAGTTCGACCGAGCTGAAGTGGTACATGTGCCTCGAACCGAAAATGTTCGAGCAGATATTCTATCAAAGCTGGCAAGTACCAAAACTCCGGGAAATCATAGAAGTGTAATTCAAGAAACATTAAATCGGCCGAGCGTTTCAACCAAGCCAAGTCGATGCTTGGCGTTGCGTGTGTCGCTGACGATTCGATTGGATCACCCCTATCCTAAGGTACATTGTTGAAGGAGGAGCCGAGCGATCCAAAGCAAGCTAAGTTGAGTCGACTCGAGGCGACCAAGTACTCGGTTATAGAAGGAAACTTGCGCGTAAGAGGATTCTCCTCTCCATTGTTAAGGTGTCTTCGTCGGTCGAAGCCGACCATGTCTTTGAGGACATTCATGAAGGTGTTTGTAGAGTCACCGTGGCGCTGTTCCATAGCTAAGAAGGCTCTCGTACGGCTACTATTGGCCAGACCATGGGCGAGGATGCCAAGAAACTTCGTTCGAAGTGCAAGAAATGCCAAGTACATGCCGATGTTCACATTGCACCTTCCTCGAAATTACAAAGTCTTGTCTCACCTTGGCCGTTCGCTTTGGTGGGGCATGGATCTTCTAGGCCCGCTTCCACTGCTCCGAGGCGGTTCAAGTTCTTGATCGTGGCGATGGATTACTTTACTAAGTGGATCGAGGCCGAGCCGCTGGCGACAATCACATCGGCCAAAGTCGGCAAGTTCTTGGACGGTGTGTACTAGCCCGCTTTTGGGATCCCCAAAGAATTAATAACGAACAACGGCACCCGTTCCTGCAGACAAAGAGATTCGAGAAATGTTGGCGAATTAGGGTCAAACAAATTTCTTCACCTCGGTCGAGCACCCTCGGACTAACGCCCAAGCCGGCGGCCAACAGAGTTATCTTACGTGGTTTAAAGCGGCGACCGATGAAGCGAAAGGAAGCGAATCGTCGAAGAAGAGTGCGATCCGTTACGTGGGCCTCTGATCGACCCCTCATTCGTCGGCCAGGAGTCGCCGCTTGATTGGTGTACGGGCCGATCTTTGTGATACCCATAGAAATGGGCGAGCCCGAATTGGAGGACTTCAAACCCCTACAGTGTGGTTGACAACGGCCAAGACTATCCGAGAAGAATCGGACCTAATTGAAGAATCTGCGCACCCAAGCTTCGCTAAGAGAGCAATTGATCAAACAGTAAGGTCGCGGCCGGTACAACGCTCGAGTTCAAAAGAGAATTCTCGGTCGCCCACTCGTTCTAAGAAGGGCGACGTGGGAACTGAATGCACGCCAAGGGAAGCGGCACCAAATTGGGAAGGTCCGTGTCGAGTCATCAAGAAGACCGCAAGGGGGCATACGAGTGAAACCATGAATGGGGTGACTATCCCCGAACATGGAATGCGTAAAAACTTAGGAAATATTACGTTTGAATGTAACAAGTGATTTGAATGTAATGACGATCGATCTATTAATGAAAGCGGCGCAGGCGCTCTTTTTCCCACTGGGTTTTTTACAGAGGCCTAACCTTTAGAAATACGATGTGTTCTTTACTTTCTCGCAAGAATGTATGACCGGTCGCTCAAGATTGCCCGTGGCAAAGGAGCGATCAAAGACTTATCAAAGTTGCTTAGATCGTCGAAACGATCTAAAGCGAGCGACCGTCGAAACGGTCCCAACCGAGTGCCATCGAAATGGCCCAAGGGTTAGAACCCGCAATCCTTAGATCGTCGAAACGATCTAAATCGAGCGACCGTCGAAACGGTCCCAACCGAGTGCCATCGAAGTGGCCCAATATAAATTCGAACGGGCGTAATTAAAAGCAAGTAAAGATTGTCATTACAAATATGGGACGCCCGGCCGAAGCCGAGCGCCCGCGAATTGAAGAACTGCACGAAGGCAGAGAAATTGTCGGGCCCGAAGGCAAGTTAAAGTTACAAAATTACACCGTTCGCAGGCGGGCTTCAAAAGAGAATGGTGGCCGGGCGAATGACGTTGCCTTGCTCGTCATATTCTGCAAGCAACATGATCTTATTGTTGTCGACATAGTGCGTGGGCTTGATCATCTTGTCATCAAAATTGATCTGCAGATCGGTATTCAATACCCGCGCCTGGCCAAGAGCGTTGTAAAATTGCTCGATTGCGGCCTCCTGACCGGCCTGGGCCACCTTTCGGATCTTTTCCTCCAACTCGGCCTTCTCCGCCACCCAGGCAGCCTCTCTCGCAGCCTCTTTCTTGCTCGTAGCATCAAGATCGCCCTTCAAAGTAGCGACCTGAGCGGCAAGCTCCTTGTTCCTCTTTGCAAGCCTGGCACGGTCTTCCTCCCCCGTTTGAGGGCCTCCTTCTTCGACTGGACGAGCTTGTCATATTTCTCACTGCGCCTCGCTTAAAGCCTTGCCCTTTCCTGCAAAATTCGTGTCGAAGGTTGGTTAGTCGGTCGAACGAAGGTAAGATAGAGAGTACAAGACTAAGAAAATAAAGTTACCATCGAGTTCGGCCACCACTCCGCCATGACTTTCTCGATTTCATGCGAGAGAAAGCGCGAGCGCCATGGGTTTCCTCTGTCTTGTTCCGGTCGGCGGGACCCAAACTTTCGAGCGAGATGATAGGAATCTCCTCCGTTGCGGGCCGAGACCAGACAATCACGCTTGGCCCGCTTGGGTGAGCGATCGGCAGACGGGGAGGCGGCCGAGCCCCGCCGACCGCTTCTTCCCTTGGCTCTTAGGAGTGCGGGGGACTTTGGAGGAAGGTTCGAGATTATCCCCGGCCGAGAAGCGTCAAGTCCCTTAGCCCTCCTTCAGAGCTTCGGGGCCAGGCGGCGGTGTTCCGATTTTTGCGGCCATTCTTTCTGCGAAATAACGAGCTATGAGTTAGAATAAAAGATTGACAAGACTGACAGCAAAAATATGAAGACAAGGTTTAAAAGGCAAACCAATCTCGGCCTCCAGTTCTTGGCCTTCGTACAAGACAAAGGGTCGGCAAGGTATGTCGCCCTTAGGATCTGGACGCATCATGCCCGCCGGTGACTTTATCATCTCCGAGTCTCCGTGTCGGCCTCGCCCGAGTCTTTCAACTTTGTGTAGATGTAATCTCCCGCCGCTGCGAAATGAGCCTCATTCCACATGATTGGGAAGTAAGGGGACCCAAAGATCCCGTCGGTTGAACCTCACAAACGGCCTTGCCCGGCCTCCTCGGTGGGAGCGATCCAAAATATTGACTTTTCCGTGCCGCTCCCAACGACTCTGGAACGCTTTGAAAAAGCGGTGGTGGGTCTTACGCATCTTGAAGGAGACTTGCTCCTCTTCTCCTTGTTGGCCTTCTCTCGAGCCACTCACCAAGATAGCAAAGAAAAGCATCATCGACACCGGCCGACCCGGCAGTCGGCGACTTCTGAAGTCTTTAAAAACGCCCATGCGTTTGGATGGAGTGAAGAAGGCGACCCCAATATGGCGCGACGTCGCGTTGGAATTCGATAAAAGGAGGGTAATCTTCATCTTCTCGAACACGAGCCGATACATCGTGAACTTGAAGTTGGCGAGAATAAGTCGCGATATCCTCGCCTCCTTCATGCCTCTTATCCTCCAAACCGGTGAGTCCTCGCGCGGCTCGTAGATCGGGCAAAGCATCGTGGCCGACCGTGAGAATGCTCCTGTTGGAGCGAAGAGTTTCCGACACCCAAGACATATCAGATACATCTCGAGCTACGTCGGCTTGGACTTCGGCCGACCCTTCGTTCGACCCTCCGATGTTGGCTTCCAGACCAGAAATATCGACTTCGGGCTGAATCACCACTTCTCCTTGGACTTCTTCGGCTCGGCCGCCTTCGGCCTCCACCATCTCCTCGTCCCACGATCGACGGGCGGCACTCTGCGCCTCGTCATCATCAATGATAATCACATCGGCGTCTTCTTCTCCCTCCACTCGGGATACAACGTCCTCGGGCGGTGGAGAGTTGCTCGGCCGCTCGGCAGAATGGACAGACCTGGAATCGGGGCCCTTGGGGCTGGCCGATCCTCGACCGGAAGAATGAGAACTCGAGCTCGTCTTTGCTCAAGAACCGCTTGAAGAGCTAGAACTTTTGTCGCCAGAAGACGCGACTTAGACTCCGCCTCTTGGGAATTGGGCTCGCCTGGGTCTCGACATATAGGTAGCAAAGGATTGCGGTGGCTTTCCGAATACGAGGTGGTCGGTTTAAATCAGTGGCATGCAAGAACACCGGTGATAGAGGCGAGTCGGTCGTTCGAGTAGAGCACTCATGAGAGAGAGGCGATGTGGCCATCCTCGACTGACACCCCTATCACGAGGCGTGGAAAAAGTACGAAATACTTTACAGAGAAAAAGACTCAAGTTCGAAAAGTAAAAGTGAAGATCGGGCCATACCTTGAACGGTTGTGGTGGATCGGTCGCTAGTAGACAAAAACAGCTTCGGATGTAAGTCGGCGGCAGATGAGTCGGTCATTGTGAGCAATTCTTGGAAGTGTGAGAAATGAACTCGTGAAGGGCTATTTATAGTGCGATTTACGGCGCGAAGGGGGACCGGATACGAAGAGTCACAACGCTTCGTCTTCTCACCAATGGTTGTCTCCAGACAGCCTCGGAAACACCAAACGTCACGTCTTAAATGTCAGAAAAAACCAACCGTCGCGACAAAGACGGCCGATGGTTGACGAGCGGTCGACACCGCCTACTGACTGGTGCAAGCGAACGGCGCGCTCGCTTTGTCAAGATAACTTCACTCCACAGGGCATCGATTCAAGCCTCACCCATTTCTTAAGCGACCTAGGCTTGGGGGCAACTCGCCTCGGTGTATTAGCAATTACGAGGATCGCCAGCAAGAATCGGCTGCGGCCCCGGCCATCTCGATCGGCCCAAACACGCTTGAGCGCAATTCGCCGCCGAAAATCTCGCTAACGGTCGGACCTCGCGAAGATATATCGCCATTCGCACATGGCATCGTGTGCGTTCTCTAACCTTGTGCTATCTCGCCTGAGCGACCTCTCACTAGATCGTCGAGTGTGTAACACCCCTTATATTTAAAGCTAATTCAAATAATTAAAATCGAGTTTTTCAAAACTTTCCACGCACCTCGAAGAGGATGGTACATTTCAAATAAAACATCATCAAAACATAATTAAAATCCAAACGCATCAACGCGTATCATGCATAACATAGTCAAGTGGGTTACAATCCTCAAAATAACTTTGCTTAACGTTTACATTAATCCATCAATAGTTTGCGAAGACAAATGGTGGAAATAAAATTGAGTTCACATACTCAATACATAGGTTCAAAATAAGTTTAATACATAACCATAAATAATACTAAGACCCCAACCCCGTGTTACTATCGAGAGCCGACTCAATAAAACCCGGAGGCACAAAGACCATCACTCGGAATCACTGTTTGTCGCCACGAGAGCGAGCAACAAGAAATGCTAGGGTGAGTCTCTTTACATAAATAATAACAGAGTAAAATAAGCCGTATAGTAAGAACTAGCTAGCAAATGAGATTCACGGACTGCTGCATTTACCATTCACATGAGATATCACGCAAGCAACCATAACAGATTAATTGGACATTAACAAACAGCTAGGGAATGTATGATTATATGCATGTATGCAACATGCATGTGGATCCATATTCACCTCACCACCCCGTCGGGTATTTCATCACCTCCCCGAAGGGTATTCCATCACCTCCCCGAAGGGTATTCCATCACCACCCCGAAGGGTATTTCATCACCACCCCGAAGGGTATTTCATCACCTGTTGGCCGAAGCCATGCATATGATTCATGCGACTTTATGACAATGCATCACTCCACGCCAAGCACACCACATCAATTATTAATTATCACATCATTAATTATCAACACCACCTCACCGATTATTTAGCATCACCTCACCAAATATTTAGCATCACCTCACCAAGTATTTATTAATTCTCACCTAAGGACCAAAACCACCCCATAGGGACATTCTCCTCACTTGAGGACCATTTTGACACGCCAATAATTAATTTAGGGACTTAGGAATTTATTTGACACGTTGGAACTAATTTCACACATAGGGACCAAAATAGTATTTTTAAGGACTAAAAAGTTCAGAGGGACCAAAACAGTATTTTTGACAATTTGGGCAACATTGGCAACAAGTGCTGGATCCCTACAGCAGTACTCCTACTTCGGCGATTTATTTAAAATAGCAAACGACATCGAAAAATTACAAAAGACCACTCATTGGAAAGCCCTCTGAGTGTAGTTTCTACCTATGATTTTAGTTTCTCAAAATCAGTGTCCAGTTGGTACAGTTTTTCAAAACACTACGCTGAGGTACCAAAATCGGACAGAGCGTTTTACCCAACTTGCAACCAAATTTTCTTTCTCATCTCTTAATGAAATTCAGTGAAATCAGTGCCTATTTCGTAGAGAATTAAGTCTATTTTTCAATGAAATAAGAATCATTCAAAACGGAGTTCAATTGAGCACACAAAACCTGCAAATACTGAACCTACTCCCAGTTTGACTCCAGAAAATTGACCTAACTTTAGAGACTCATAACCGGAGCTACACAACTCCGAATTTAACGAAACCAGTGCCAAAACGACCGGCCTTAAGTCTATTTTCAAAACAATTAGCCACATAATTTTTGGATCAACCAAACAGTACCAGTTTGAGAAAACCGAAACAGTGTCCAGAAAACACACAAAACCATAAACAAGTAAGACTCATCATCCACCCCCAATAAATTCAACAACACTTAAACACCATTTAATCCAACAAATACATGAGCATCAATTTAAGTCCCACAACACTTAGGCATTTAATCAACATCATTAAATCAACATATTCTCATATTTCACCACATTGAAGCATTTTATCAAACACATAACATGCAAAATCCACAACACATAATTTTCCAACAACAAGTAGCATGATATCAACAATTCAAACACCCATACAACAACAATCATAGAATAAACACAAATTCACACAATCAATTCATGCTAGGCTATTTTCCTACATAACACATATATTCTACAAGTTATTATGAACATAATGAGAATCCCTAACCTCCAAATTGCAAATCCAAGAAAACCATCTCCACCAACAATCCAAGAACCACCAATTAATAGCTTTTCTCCTATACTTGAGCTTCTAACCCATCCATGGAAAAGTGGAAGAAGAAAGGATTAGTGTATGAAACTTACACTAAATAATAGAGGAAAAAAATGGAGAAGATTGGTACCAAATACCAACTTACCCAAGCCAAGCCCCCCAATTAAAAATTAATCCACGCTGCTTGAAGCCACAATGTGCAGGCTTATTGTGAAAAAGGTGAAGCTTGAGGTGGCAATCAAATGATGAAAGGAGGGATAACATGCTAAAGTTTGTGAATGGTCAAAGAAAAGGAATGTAGGCATGCTTGCATTGGAGATGATAAAACTCCCCTCCCTTTCTTCCCAGCTACCGTCGGCCTACTTCCTCCTCTCTCCCTCTCCTTTTCTTTCTTTTCTTTCAAATGGGTAGAAAACCCTACACCCCAAAGTTTAATTCCTTGCATTTGGGCCTATTTAGTGAGGCAGGCCCTTTATTTACACCCCCTACTACTTCAACCACTCACTATTTTAATTAATTCCCACTCCTTATTTAATACTCAACACTTCTTAGTCATATTAAATACTCTATTTTTAATATAACTAATTACTATAACACCTTATATTTATTTTAATATACACAACTAAAATATTCATTTAATTAATTTAGCTAAATAATCGCTTAATTAAATTAATTAAATAATCACCTAATTAAATTAGTTAAATACTCACCTAACTAATTTTGGGGTGTTACAACTCTCCCCCACTTAGAATATTTTCGTCCTCGAAAATCTAACTATCATGGATATGCAAACTTAAACACTCACCACAACAAACAATAGATTTCTAGTAAAGCACCCTAAAGGAACCGCTAACCTCTAAATGCAACTATCACTCCTCCGCAGGCTCTGAACCCGCCAGCACAAACACTCTCCTGCTATACTTCTCCTTCTTAGGCTTTGGACACTTGGTACTAACGTGCCCCAATTCCCCACAGTTGTAGCAGACCACATACTACTTCTCACACTTAGCAGCTACATGACCTTCCTTTCCACACTCGAACACTTGTCGGCCATGCAATCTGGACTCTTATGCCCCTGCTTACCCCACTTGTGACACACAATCCCCGAAGTAACGTCTCCCCCACTTGGCTTCTTGCCCGAACTCTCCTCTCCTTCACTATCTTGTAGGAACGATTGCTATCCTCCTTGACAATCTACGCTAAGCTCATGAAATCAACATCCACTCTTCTTATCTCCTCTAACCGTTATCATCCAAGTCCTATCGTACACACAACTGATCAAACACTCTTCCCTACACCCTTACTCCCCAATTAGGTATTCTAGCCTGTAGGTTGTCAAAATCCTATCCGACTACCCAACACAAGAGACACAACAATTATGGTCAGAGGCCCAACAACACTAACAACCGTAATTACACAACAATACCAATCTCAACAGTTTATCATATATCCAACATTGTTCACATCAACAATTAGCACGATCATAACAACAAAATTCAAGTTCAACGTATTCCACAATTAATCATTTTATTCAACGTTCAAATTAGTCCACCTAAACTCGGGTGCAGAAAATTCTGTAACTTTGCGCCTACTTTGGCGAATTAATTAAAATAGTAAACGACCTCGGATTTCGACAATTAAATACTTGTTGGAAAGCCCTATGGGTCTATTTCTTACCCCTAAGTTCAGTTTTTGAAGAAGAGTGTTCAATAGGTACAGTTTTCAAAAATACGCATACTAGTTTCAAAAGATGCGCTTCTATCCTTCAAATTCAAGCAGTTCTATAATGACCAAAACTCGATCAAATTGCATGAAACTTGTGCATAAAGTGAGGCAAATTCTGTCAAGTTTTCAAAGAAATTGGATTAGTTGAAAATGAGCTCTTTTGAAAACGCATAACCAAAACACTGACCCTATGTCCAGATTGTTTCCAGAATTTTAACCTAACTTGTTTCACCTATAACTCAAGTTCTACAACTCCAAATGCAACCAAATCAGTGGCAAATTAACAAGCATTCAATCAAGTTTTCAAAATGACAAACCACATAATTTTTCAATTAGTAAAACGTTCTCGAGTCACTGAACTACTGGACTCATATCGAACATCTCAAAGCAGTGAATCCAACAACACAATAATCATCATAATTCAATTACATAATCCAAGTCAATTAATCAATCACTAAACCAATTTTACTCATCACATACTTATGCATTCCATCAAGCACCAAATAAGCATAACCAATCATGCAAACGATTTAAACACTCAAGCTCGAAAAGATTTAAACACGTAAGCATCATCTTCAATTTCTTTATTCCTAGGGATTTGGCTAACATGTGATTTTACAACTTCCCTAGAAAATATCATGGACATCAAATTCTACTATATTTAATAGTTCTCATATCACCAAAATAATATAACCATCACATGCTTTATAACACACTTGTTTTGATTACAAGACTTGATATTGATTTAAACAAATGAAATTAAATCTCATTGTCAACATTTAACACAGAAAACTAATTCACGTAATATAAGTGCACAAAAGATCTCGCCGCACGTTTCCTCATTAGATTTTAGGAGCCACGTAATCAAACCAAAAAGTGACAATTAATAATGGTAATAGCAACAACAAGGGCCACCGTTAAATCATAAATCGAACAAATTTTCACAATTGGAATTCATGTTTAGAAGGTATTCAAAAGTGTATATGTTTGTTTCTAAAACCTTGACAATTATTATTGGACTCACATTCTCGGAGCATAAGAATTTTAACTCATTAAATCATGCAATTTATGTCCAATCTCATAATTTTTCAAACATCATTAAATCAGCCACCATTACTAATAATCCTACACCGAGCTTTATAGAAACAGCATTTTCAGAAAGTTCGCAAAAGTATGCATAGCTTTACCGGTCCCCATGAATCCCGACTTAAGACATTGATTCTGACATCATTCCTACTCCTAAGTTATATAACAATCATGTTTTCGTTCTAAGCACAAAATCTTAAGCAAATAAAACTCATTATGATCAACTACCAAAAACCAATTATAATTATCACACACTCATGCATCTCATTCAACACTAATTTGACATCACCCTCATTTCCCAATAGCATAAAATTTTCTAAGTACCGTTTCTTTTTGAAAATCATAGAACTCACAATTTTGTCCCAAAAAGGGAAAACATATGCAAACCCCAAATCCTACTATCACACGTACATGCAACCACATAAACAACTACTTATTAGTTCAAAATTTAGTTTCCGACATAAACTCAGAAGGTAAGAAAGTTAATCATTTCATTTTTGACAAATCACATCATGCTCACGAAACAAACCAAATTGGAACACTGAAAATGTCAAAAACTTCAAGTTATGCAATCTTAATTGAGTTAATGAAAATATAGCCTTACACAACATTCATTTTAGCATACTAACTTCGAGAAAATTAAGCACAAATCAATTTTAACTCATATGCATTACAAAACAATCAACTTATGGCAAAGACGTCATTCAATGCAACAATTTTCAACAAACAATCTTCCAATATTGTTCGGTGTATACTTACCACGGTTAGGTCATATAAAAGTACTCCCTATATTCTAGCAAGTTAATCAAGCAATCAATCAAATTAAAATTAGTGCATGCATCCAAATTTAATATTAACCATGAGTTATTGTCGCCTCGTTCATTGGGGATGAGTGATTGGGGTGATCGAGTCCCTCCTACTCATACAACCAACTAATTAAGGTCACAAAAACTACTTCTTTCAAATTTATATCTACCACATTAAAAGATTTTTAACGTAGTCCGAGTCACGAAGGCGTCGTCCACGACTTTCACTCCTTTGACATCGTTAGAATTCTTTTAATCGCACATAACTTAATGATACAACAACGATCACAAATAATCAAAATCAATGATACAATCAACGATCACATATTTCAATCACACCTACCTCAATAAATCAATATAATCTTTCAATCGCTATCCATCAAATAAATTGCAAGGCATGTCAAGGAAGAACAAACCAACAAAGGTAACAGTAATAAACAACAACATAATTATGATTTAGAACGAGTACTAAGACTCGAGGGTTAACAGACTCGACGACTTGGCCGGACGGACCGAATCGCTTCTCGATACCACTAATGTAACACCCCCTTATATTTAAAGCTAATTCAAATAATTAAAATCAGAGTTTTTCAAAAACTTTCCACGCACCTCGAAGAGGATGGTACATTTCAAATAAAACATCATCAAAACATAATTAAAATCCAAACGCATCAACGCGTATCATGCATAACATAGTCAAGTGGGTTACAATCCTCAAAATAACCTTGTTTAACGTTTACATTAATCCATCAATAGTTTGCGGCCACAAATGAAATAAAATTGAGTTCACATACTCAATACATAGGTTCAAAATAAGTTTAATACATAACCATAAATAATACTAAGACCCCAACCCCTGTTACTATCGAGCCGACTCAATAAAACCCAGAGAGGCACAAAGACCATCACTCGGAATCACTGTTTGTCGCCACGAGAGCGAGCAACAAGAAATGCTAGGGTGAGTCTCTTTACATAAATAATAACAGTAAAATAAGCCGTATAGTAAGAACTAGCTAGCAAATGAGATTCACGGACCAAGGCATTTACCATTCACATGAGATATCACGCAAGCAACCATAACAGATTAATTGGACATTAACAAGCGGCTAGGGAATGTATGATTATATGCATGTATGCAACATGCATGTGGATCCATATTCACCTCACCACCCCGTCGGGTATTTCATCACCTCCCGAAGGGTATTCCATCACCTCCCGAAGGTATTCCATCACCACCCCGGCGGGTATTTCATCACCACCCCAGAAGGTATTTCATCACTGTTGGCGAAGCCATGCATATGATTCATGCGACTTTATGACAATGCATCACTCCACGCCAAGCACACCACATCAATTATTAATTATCACATCATTAATTATCAACACCACCTCACCGATTATTTAGCATCACCTCACCAAATATTTAGCATCACCTCACCAAGTATTTATTAATTCTCACCTAAGGACCAAAACCACCCCATAGGGACATTCTCCTCACTTGAGGACCATTTTGACACGCCAATAATTAATTTAGGGACTTAGGAATTTATTTGACACGTTGGAACTAATTTCACACATAGGGACCAAAATAGTATTTTTAAGGACTAAAAGTTCAGAGGGACCAAAACAAAGATTTTTGACAATTTGGGCAACATTGGCAACAAGTGCTGGATCCCTACAGAGTACTCCTACTTCGGCGATTTATTTAAAATAGCAAACGACATCGAAAAATTACAAAAGACCACTCATTGGAAAGCCCTCTGAGTGTAGTTTCTACCTATGATTTTAGTTTCTCAAAATCAGTGTCCAGTTGGTACAGTTTTTCAAAACACTACGCTGAGTACCAAAATCGGACAGAGCGTTTTACCCAACTTGCAACCAAATTTTCTTTCTCATCTCTTAATGAAATTCAGTGAAATCAGTGCCTATTTCGTAGAGAATTAAGTCTATTTTTCAATGAAATAAGAATCATTCAAAACGGAGTTCAATTGAGCACACAAAACCTGCAAATACTGAACCTACTCCCAGTTTGACTCCAGAAAATTGACCTAACTTTAGAGACTCATAACCTGGAGCTACACAACTCCGAATTTAACGAAACCATTGCCAAAACGACCGGCCTTAAGTCTATTTTCAAAAACAATTAGCCACATAATTTTTGGATCAACCAAACAGTACCAGTTTGAGAAAACCGAAACAGTGTCCAGAAAACACACAAAAACCATAAACAAGTAAGACTCATCATCCACCCCCAATAAATTCAACAACACTTAAACACCATTTAATCCAACAAATACATGAGCATCAATTTAAGTCCCACAACACTTAGGCATTTAATCAACATCATTAAATCAACATATTCTCATATTTCACCACATTGAAGCATTTTATCAAACACATAACATGCAAAATCCACAACACATAATTTTCCAACAACAAGTAGCATGATATCAA
The DNA here is from genome assembly GCA_020916435.1 of Oxytropis ochrocephala. NCBI lineage: Eukaryota > Viridiplantae > Streptophyta > Magnoliopsida > Fabales > Fabaceae > Oxytropis > Oxytropis ochrocephala. The sequence goes on along the minus strand of CM037093.1, from coordinate 32,073,894 downwards.
CAATTCAAACACCCATACAACAACAATCATAGAATAAACACAAATTCACACAATCAATTCATGCTAGGCTATTTTCCTACATAACACATATTCTACAAGTTATTATGAACATAATGAGAATCCCCTAACCTCCAAATTGCAAATCCAAGAAAACCATCTCCACCAACAATCCAAGAACCACCAATTAATAGCTTTTCTCCTATACTTGAGCTTCTAACCCATCCATGGAAAAGTGGAAGAAGAAAGGATTAGTGTATGAAACTTACACTAAATAATAGAGGAAAAAAAAAATGGAGAAGATTGGTACCAAATACCAACTTACCCAAGCCAAGCCCCCCAATTAAAAATTAATCCACGCTGCTTGAAGCCACAATGTGCAGGCTTATTGTGAAAAAGGTGAAGCTTGAGGTGGCAATCAAATGATGAAAGGAGGGATAACATGCTAAAGTTTGTGAATGGTCAAAGAAAAAGGAATGTAGGCATGCTTGCATTGGAGATGATAAAAACTCCCCCTCCCTTTCTTCCCAGCTACCGTCGGCCTACTTCCTCCTCTCTCCCTCTCCTTTTCTTTCTTTTCTTTCAAATGGGTAGAAAACCCTACACCCCAAAGTTTAATTCCTTGCATTTGAAACATTTAGTGAGGCAGGCCATTTATTTACACCCCCTAGCTACTTCAACCACTCCCTATTTTAATTAATTCCCCACTCCCTTATTTAATACCCAACACTTCTTAGTCATATTAAATACTCTATTTTTAATATAACTAATTACTATAACACCTTATATTTATTTTAATATACACAACTAAAATATTCATTTAATTAATTTAGCTAAATAATCGCTTAATTAAATTAATTAAATAATCACCTAATTAAATTAGTTAAATACTCACCTAACTAATTTTGGGGTGTTACAGAGTGTCTTTGCAGGTACCACCCGAGGTGCTCTACGCGTGAAGCCAGGACCGGTCCTTTCACTCATTCAACGACCGGCCCATTGACGAATCAATCAACACTTCAACTCTTCATTGGTCAAGGTACGATCAGAATTGATCACTCCGAGGTTAAGGATTATGAGGTAGATGCACAAGATGTGTTGAGATACCGAGGGAGGATTTGTATCCCTGATGATGAAGAGATTAGGAAATCAATTCTGGAAGAGGGTCATCGAAGTAAATTGAGTATTCATCAGGAGCCACAAAGATGTATCGAGATTTGAAGAAAGCTGTTTTGGTGGCACGGCATGAAGCGTGATGTAGCCCAATTTGTGTATGCTTGTTTGGCGTGTCGAAAATCTAAGGTAGAGCATCGAAGCCGGCGGGGTTGATGCAAACCATTGGATGTACGAGAATGGAAGTGGGATAGTATCTCTATGGATTTTGTAACCTGGATTGCGAAGTGCAGATAAAAGGATTTGATGCTATATGGGTGATTGTTGATAGGTTGACAAAGTCTGCTCACTTTTTGCCGATAAATATGACTTATCCGATTCAGAAGTTGGCGAGATATTTATGTTAAGACAATTGTGAAGCCGCATGGTGTTCTGTGAGTATCGTGTCGATCGGGATCCTAGGTTTACTTACAATTTTGGAGGAGCTTGCGGGAGGCCTTAGGTTCTAAATTGAGGCGAGTTCCGCTTATCACCCCGACGGATGGGCGGACGGAGAGGACTATTCGATCCACTAGAGGATTTGTTGAGAGCATGCGTTCTTGAGCAAGGAGGTTCGTGGGATTCTCATTTGCCATTGATTGAATTCACTTATAACAATAGTTTTCACGCGAGTATTGGGATGGCGCCTTTGAGGCATTGTATGGTAGGAGATGCGAGAACACCGCTTGTGTTGGTATGAATCGGGAGAGAGTGTGGTGTTAGGCCCGAGATTGTGCGTGAGACCACGAGAGAAGGTGAAGATGATTCGAGAGAAGATGAAAGCCTCACGAGTAGGCGGAAGAGCTATCATGATAAGAGGAGAAAAGACACGGAGTTTCAAGTTTGGTGACCATGTATTCTTGAGAGTCACTCCTGGGTGGCAGTGTGGAGTCGTGCCTTGAAGTCTAAGAAGCTAACCCCTCGTTTCATTGGCCCATACAGTTTCGGAAAGAGTTGGGAAAGTTGCCTATCGGGTGGCCTTGCCACCTAACCTGTCTAATCTGCATGATGTCTTCCATGTATCTCAATTGCGTAAGTATGTTCCCGACCCGTCACATGTAATTCAGATGGATAACGTGGAGGTGAGGGAGAACCTCACTGTGGAGACTATGCCGGTTAGAATTGAAGACCGTGAGGTAAAAGTGTTAAGAGGCAAAGAGATCAAGTTAGTGAAAGTGGTTTGGTTGGGAGCCGTGGGCGAAAGCATGACGTGGGAATTGGAAAGTAAGATGAAGGAAGCATATCCGGAGCTGTTTGACACAGGTAATTTCGAGGTCGAAATTCTTTAAGTGGGGAGAGTTGTAGCGCCTAAAATAATTTAATTATTTATTTAATTAAGTTATTTGAGGATTACTATATTTAATTAAATGAAATAAATAAGTTGGAGTGTCCTTTTGATTTCGGGAGGTGAATCAAATAATCTAGGTGCAACTAGGGCCCAAGTCAATTAATTGACCCAAGCCCATTCCTAATACCTAGACCACATGTGGGCGTCCCATTCAACCAAAGAAAGAAAGGGAACCGAAGGCGTGAGTGAGAGGAGGCGGCGCGGCGTGAAATTGGAGGAGAAGGAGAGCTTCTTCTCAAACTCGTCTCTCTAGGTAATGATCCTCGATCCTTTCTCTTCTTTTTCCTTCCCTTTTCACGTTGTGACCTTCAAATTCTCACCCTCCATCGTTGTTGTTTTCCCTTTTCCCCAAGAAGTTGTAGCGTTCGGTTCTAGAAGGAGGAAGAAGAAGCTTGTTTAAGTGGTGTTTTCCTTGGAGGTGATTTCTTCTTCTCAAGCTTCAAGGTAACATTGAATCCGTTTCCTTTCTCCATTCTCTTCCTTATATTTCCAAGTGTATGATTCCAATTTCCCCTTTGTTTGTTCCTGCTCCTCCGTGCGTTCAAGAGCAGAGAGAATCCACGGTGTTGAAGGAGAGAAAGGAGAAAGCGTCGCGTGTGGTGGTTCGATTCTTTGGTGATTTCGAGTTCTTCAATCCTTGAGGTATGGGGACTCTTTCTATGCATATAATACTCTTTAGGATTTGTGTTGTATGTGGTCTAGGTGTTGAGGTGTTGAATGCTTGTGCATATCTGTGAAACCATTCTTGTTGTTGTGTTTAAATGCCTAATTGAAATTGTTATGAGTTCTTCTTGATTGGATGTGTATATGTAATCCCAATTGTGTATGTGAATTGGTTGTGAGAACTCTCCATAGAGTGAAGTGTGTGAACATGTTAGTTGTAGAATAATTAAAATGATGTCGATGATTGTTGGTAGTAGAGTGTGGATTAAGTATGAAAATGGTTAGGGAATTAGTGTTGTCAAAGTGCTAAAAGAATTATGCAAGAGGGCGCGCAAGTCTTTGGGGAAGTTGGCGCTGGTATCTTCTTTGGTTCTTTGCGTGGAGTGTCTGCGGAGTGAAGGGGGCGCCAAATGCGGGGCAAATGGCGCCCGGTTCTTGTATCAAGCTAACTTTGTGTCGCGTTATGCGAGCCACGGGCGCGCAAATGGGCAGCCACAGTGCGCTGTGTCGACTTACAGGCGTGTGTGTATGCGGCGGGCGCCAAATGTGGCTGCCTGCGCGTGTGTGTGCTTGCGCCGGTTGTGCGAGCGTGTGCGTGTGCGTGTGTGTCTTGGGTGCGGCGCCAAATATGGCAGCGACCAAGTGCGCCGGTTGAAATTTAGTAGTGCATGAGGTGTGTGAGAGTGTTGCGGTGGGGCGCCAAAGTGGCTGCCGGTGGCGCCAAGTCGCGCTAGTGTTGCGCTTAGGTGCCATCTTGGTCCCTAATGCTTAGTGTGGCCCAATTGGGTGTGGCAATGTAAATGATGAGTTAATCCACTAAAATAAAAATGGAAACCGAGTCTCTTTATGCGAAGGTGTGAAAGCGGTGTGGGACTCAGGTCCAAAGCGGTGTGTAGCCCTCGAGGCTTGAATAGTTGGTGAGTTGAGTTGAGAAATAATTAAAGTGGTGTGTATAATAAAATGTTGTGGCACATGTGTTGTTGGTGGTGCATTGACATAGAGTCACATATTGCATGTGCATAAAGCGGTGTGTAGGCTTCCGGCCAAAGCGGTGTGGGACTTCGGTCCAAAGCGGTGGGTTCCTCAAGGCAAATTGCGGTGGTGAAGGATCCTCATGCATGTTGCATACATGCATACACTCATACATATGTTAATGAACTTAGTGATGACGTGTTGATAATGTGGTGAACTGATTGTAGTGTTTGTTGCCTTGCCAATATATAATGCCTATCCTAACTATTATTATTTGTATGAAAGACTCACCCATTCTCGCTTGGAATGTTGCTCCTATGTGGCAACGGCAGCTAGGTACTTCGCGAGTGAGGGCATCCTTATGCACGCCTACTAGTAGTCGTGTCTCACTCGATATGTAGCACCGGGAGAGGGCGTAGTCGTCTTTTATTTTATTATTTGATGCTTTAGACATTTATTGATGATGTACTAAGTGATTTGTTAAAAACTAGTAATCCTTCCGCCTGTGTTGGAGGCGTCCTTTATTTGATGCATAAAACTAAAGCAGTGTTTGAGGCGACCCTAAACTATGTGTTGCGTATCGTTTTAATATTTTATAAACTTCTTATGAATTGACTATGAGTGATTGTTTTATAAGCGTTGAAATGCGACATTCCCTTTCGTGATATTAAATTTAAAAACTCTGATAGAATACAGTGATTAACGGTTGTCTAGAAAGGGGGTGTTACAGATAAGGCTCGACGATCGGAACATGGATTCCGCCAAGGCCGACCTCCCTATTCTCTCGCTCGAGGGTTTAGGACAGGTGTAACGCCCAAATAATTTAATTAATTAATTAATTAAGTTATTTAAGGCTTGCAACCTTTAATTAAATTAATTATAAAGTTGGAGTCTATTTGATCTAAAAAGAGTCTAATTATATTTTAAGTAGGAATACTAAGTTGGAATTACTTTTATTTCAGGAGGTGGAATAAATTAAATGTAGGAGTGGGAATAAGGCCCAAGGGCCATTAGTGGGCCCAATAGTAGTCATAAAGGGTAGGGGTCCTAAGATAGAGTGACCAAACCCTCATTTTGAAGAAAGAAGAAAAAATAGAAGTAGAGAGGGAGAGTGAAAGGGGCGACGGCGAACCAAGGGGGAGAGGAGGAGGAAAGCTTTTCTTTGATTCTTGGTGGTAAGTCACATTCTTGGTCTAATCTTCACCATTTCTCTTCCTTGTTCCATTCCTTTAAGTTCCTTAAGCTTATTCCTTCCTTTTGAAATTTTCCATGGCTACCCAAGAAGGAGAAGCTCACGTGTTCAACTTGGAGTAAGGGAAAGGAGGAAACTTTCTCAAGTTTTTGTGTTGGTAAGTGAAGACTTTGGTCCTAAACACCCTCATTTCCTTTCCATGTTCCATTCCCATGAGTTACATAAGCTAATCCTTGTTATTTTTGAATTCCATTCCACCCAAGAGAGAGGAGCATTCGGCTAGGCTGTGAATTGGGGGAAGGCTTGCTTCATTGAGTGACTTTGGTGCTTGCTTGAGGGGTTTTAGCTCACCCAAGGTTAGGGGAATCTCCATTACATTTTTGATAACTTGTAGGATGTGTGTTGTAGTAGGAATAATTCTAGAAATGATGTGTTGTGTGAATTTGTGTTGCTTACATGTTGATTTATGTTTGAAATGTTTGTTTTGGTTATAACATGTTGATTGTTGCTATGGAAGCATGAGTTGTGATTTATGCATAGTATATGTTTGATGATTTGGTTATATGAGCATGAGCATGTAAATATGATGATTAGTATTAATAATTCAATGGCTATGTTGGTGTGGTTATGTGAGAAATAATTTGTTTGGAAGAAATTAGGTTTTGAAGTGTGTTAGGTGTAGGTTGGAAGGGGGGGCGCCAAATGCTAGGCATTTTGGCGCCAGAGTTCTTCTTGTTCTTCATTGTGCGTGCGTGTTGTGGTGAAAGGGAGGGGCGCCAATTGCTAAGCAATCTGCGCGCCAGTTCTTGGGTCTCGGTGAGCAGTGCAGTGCCATTTCACCGAGGAATTGGCGCTGGTGGAGTGTTTAGGGCCGGTGTGATGGTGGTCTTGGGTAGGCGCCATTTGCTAGGCAAATAGGCGCCCGGGGCTGTTTTGAAATTTGGTGGTGTTGATGCAGGTGGTTTTGGCGGGGCGCCAATTCCCTAGAATCGGCGCCACAGTGGCGTGGCGGTGTGTGTGTGCAGGTGGCCGTCACGCGGGAGGTGCGGTTTACTAGCAACTTGGCGCCTGTGCTGAGTGTGTGAGTGTGGGGTGATGGTTTTGGTTATGGGCGCCATATTGGCTGCCCCTTGGTAACTAGGTACCTAAAATATGTCTAAGTGATGGTTTAGTCCCTAAAATTAATTTAATCCTTGGTGTGACAAATTAGTCCCTAAAATTAAATTAATCCTTGGCGTGACAAAATAATCCCTTAGCGTCTAATTAGTCCCAAGGTGTCAAATAAATTCCTAAGTTCCTAAATTAATTCTTGATGTGTCAAAATGGTCCTCAAAGTGAAGAGAAGGCCACTTGTGAGGTGTTTTGGTCCTTAGGAGAGATTTAATCTAATAATTGTGAAGTGGTGATTAATAATTGAGGTGGTGGTGGTTAATAATTGAGGTGGTGATGGTCAATAATTGACAATGGTGGTGAGTTAATAAATGGCGGGCTTGGCCACAAAGGTGATTTAATACATATTATGATGGATTGTGATGATGCATTTGTCATAGTGTCACATAAATCATATGCATTACGTGATGGTGAGGATGGTGATGTGGCTTGGCCAAAAAGGTGGTGGTTGCGAAGACGGGGTTTTGTGATGGTTATGGATCCACATGCATATTGCACACATGCTTATATTCATACATTCATAGAAATCTTGTTGATGCTTAAATGGTGAATCTTCTTTGTTTGTGGATATTATAATTGAATGGCAATTATCATGATTACGATTATCTTTATTATTGCTAGATGTTTTCCTAATATGAGGCTTATCTTACTTGTTATTATTTATGTAAAGAGACTCACCCTAGCATTTTTGTGTTGCACTGCTCTCGTGGCGACCAACAGTGATTCTGAGTGAAGGTGCCATGCCTTCATGGGATATTAATGTCGACTCTCGATCTAGTAACACCGGGATGGGATTTTAGAGCTACTAATTCATGTTATGTATTTGACTATGTATTTGAGTATGTTAAACTCGATTTTATTTCCATTGCATTGCAAAGCTTTTTTACGGATTATTGTAAACATTAAACAGTGTTTGAGGTCTTAACCCACATGACTATGATATGTGTTTTGCGCACTTGATGCGTTTGGATTTTTAACGGTGTTTTGAGATTATTTTGTTAAATGTACCACCCTCTTTGAGGTGCGTGGAAAGTTTTGAAAACTCGATTTTTATTAACTTAATTAGCTTATTATAGAAAGGGGGTGTTACAATAGTGGTATCGAGGCGATTCGGTCTGTCCAGGCCAAGTGTGTATGCTGTCATAGTATCTATGACAACTAGGTAGTGTTAATTGTTTCTTAACAAATGTTAATCTTTGCGGTGTTAGGTTGAGAATGGCCCGAAGGATTGATCTTTGCTCTAGGCGAGGCTCTGCAAGCCATAGCACGAGGCTATGGGGAGCGGAGAGGTGGTAGAGAAGATCTTTGAAGATCGCAAATTGGCTACTTTTCAACGTGAGAACCCACCTACCTTCAAAGGTAGATATGATCCGAGATGGAGCAACGACTGGTGAAGGAAATTGAGCGAATCTTAGTGTGATGGCGTGCACCCGGCCTGAAAAGTGAAGTTTGGGACTCACATCTTTGAAAGAGGAGGCGGATGATTGGTGGATGAGAAAGAGCGAGAGACTAGAAGGCTGCGGATGAGGAAATCACTTGGGAGGTATTCAAAGAGGAGTTTACAAGGAAGTATTATCCGGAGGGCGTGCGTGCTAAAAAGGAGGTGGAGTTTTGGGCCCAAAGCGAGGAACCAAGTGCATGAGAGTTGAATATGCGACAAAGTTTGAAGAGTTGGTCAAGTTTTGCCCTTACTATGACAACCAAGTGATTGAATTTTCCAAGTGTGTGAAGTTTGAGAATGGTCTGTGACGAGAGAAATTAAGAAAGCCATTGGATACCGGGAGATTCGAGACTTTGCCAAGCTAGTGGACAAGTGTAGATTTTATGAGGAGGGCAGTCTTTGCTTTAACTTACAAGGTGGTAAGAGAGAAAAGAATGCTCAATTAGGAAAACCATATGATGTGAGTGGAGGCAAAGGGAAATGGAAGGTTTGGTGAGGTAAGAGTTCTAGTGGGGAGGGGAGCTGCTTTGGTATTGTGTGTTTTACTTGCAAGAAACACGGCCATAAGAGTAGTGAGTGCCCGAGGCTCGTTGCTACAAGTGTGGTCGGAAGGGCCATAAGAGTAGTGAGTGCAATGAGGTTCGTTGCTACAAGTGTGGTCGGAGGGCCCTGAAGTCTAATGCTGTGAAAAGAAAGAAGTTGTTTGCTTTATCACATGTCGTGAGGTGGGACATGTTAGCACTAAATGTCCTAAGTCCAAGAAGGAAGCGGTTAAGGGAAGGTGTTTGCATTGGCGGGATCAGGGGACAACGCAATTAGAGGTACTTGTTTTATTAATGGCACTCCTTTGATTGCTATAGTAGATCAGTGCTACTCATTCATTCATTCTTTGCATTGTGTCTTTGAGAATTTGGGTCTTGTTTTGTCTACTATGAGAAGGGACATGGTTATTGATACCCGACCAAAGGATCGATAACTACATCCCTAATGTGTGCTAGATGTCCTCTGTCGGTCTTTGGCGAGAGAGTTTCTTGTTGACCTTATTTGCTTGCCTTTAGGAGGTTTGGACATCATTCTTGGTATGGGTGGTTAGTTGATAACCAAGTGCATATTAATTGTGCTAGTAGATCAGTGAGCTTTCCTTCTTCTAAGAAGGAAGAATCCGCATTGTTACATTCAGTCAAGCTGCTTAGAGTTTTGAAAGGGAAGCTAAGTTGTTTTCATTGATGGCATCATTGTCAGTTGAGAGCCAAGCTAAGATTGAAGAGTTGCCAATAGTTCGTGAATTCCACAAGTGTTTCCCGACGAAATTCCGATGTGCACTTTGAAAGAGAAGTAGAGTTTGGTATTGATCTTGTGCACGGCACTGGACCCGTGTCCATGGCTCCATATAGGATGTCTGCATCGAATTATCGGAGTTGAAGAGTCGGTTGGAGGACTTACTTGAGAAGAAATTCATAAGACCTAGTGTGTCACCTTGGGAGCGCCCGATTACTCTTGGTGAAGAAGAAAGATGGAAGTATGCGACTTTGCATTGATTATAGACAATGAACAAAGTAACAATCAAGAACAAGTATCCACTTAGAAATTGTGATTTGATGGACCCGGTAGTTGGTGCTAAGGTGTTTAGCAAAATTGATTTGAGATCGGGCTATCATCAGTTAAAGTGAAAGATGAGGATATTCAAAAGACAAACGATTCGTGGGGCGAGATATGGGCATTATGAGTATTACGTAATGCCGTTTGGTGTCACTAATGCACGGGGGTATTCATGGAGTACATGAGCCGTATATTCCATAACTACTTGGATCGATTTGTGGTGGTTTTCATAGATGATATTTTGGTGTATTCCAAGTCAGAAGAGGATCATGCGAGCACACGAAGTTAGTGCTAGAAGTGTTGAAAGAGAAAAAGTTATATGCTAAAGCTGTCAAAGTGTGACTTTTGGTTGAAGGAAGTGAGCTTTCTAGGTCATATTATTTCGGGTGATGGGATTGCGGTAGATCCATCCAAAGTTGATCTTGGTGATGCACGGTTGGGAGGCTCTAAGTCGATTCACGGAGATTAGAAGTTTTCTTGGATTGGCGGGATATTATAGAAGGTTTATTGAGGGTTTTCAAAGTTGGCACTTCCGCTTAACTCAATTGACTTGCAAGGAAAGGCATTTGTGTGGGATTCCAAATGTGAAGAAAGTTTCCAAGAATTGAAAAGAAGGTTGACAACATCGCTGTTTTGACATTGCCCAAATCTGGAGAACCTTTTGTTGTATATTGCGTGCGTCTAAAATGGGGCTAGGAGGTGTTTTGATGCAAAATGGTAAGGTTGTGGCGTATGCCTCAAGAGCGATTGAGAACTCATGAAAAGAATTACCCCACCCATGATTTGGAGCTTGCGGCGGTTGTTTTTGCCTTGAAGATTTGGAGACATTATTTGTATGGTTCTAAGTTTGAGGTATTCGGTGATCATAAGGGATTGCGATGTCTGTTTGACCGAAAAAAGAATTAAATATGAGACAAAGGAGATGGTTGGAATTGCTAAAAGACTACGACTTTAGTTTGAACTATCATCAGGGAAAGCTAATGTGGTGGTGATGCTTTGAGTAGAAAGTCCTTGCATGTATCATGAATGATGGTGAAAGAACTTGAATTGATTGAGCAGTTTGAGATTTGAGTCTAGTCTGCGAGGTGACACCTAAGAGTGTGAGATTGGGTGTGTTGAGGATTCACAATGACTTTTTGAATGTTATTGGGGAAGCTCGAAAAGAAGGATATTAAAGCGGTTGAGATTGCGGTTGGGATTGACCACTCTCGAGTGAAGATTATGTGATAGATGAGCATGATGTGTTAAGTGCAGTGGGAGGATTTGTGTTCCTAGTGACGATGAGATTAAGAAGGCAATTCTTGAAGAGGTCATCGTAGTAAGTTGAGTATCCACCCGGGGCTCACGAAAATGTATCAAGATTTGAAGAAAGGCTGTTTTGGTGGCACAGTATGAAGCGTGGCGTGGCCCGGTTTGTGTATGCTTGCTTGACATGTCGAACTTCGAAGATAGAGCATCAAAAGCCAGCAGGGTTGATGCAACCATTGGATGTTCCTGAATGGAAGTGGGATAGTATCTCCATGGATTTTGTGACTGGTTTGCCGACTACAGCGAGGGGGTTTGATACCATATGGGTGGTTGTTGATAGATTGACTAAATCGCACACTTTCTCTGGATTAATATTACTTATCCGATTCAGAGGTTAGCGGATATCTATGTCAAGACGATTGTAAAGTGCATGGTGTGCCTCTGAGTATTGTGTCTGATAGGGATCCAAGGTTCACTTACGAGTTTTGGAGGAGTTTGCAAGAGGCTTTGGGTTCCAAATTGAGATTGAGTTCAGCATATCATCCTCAGACAGATGGGCAGACAGAGAGGACAATTCAATCACTTGAGGATTTGTTAAGAGCATGTGTTCTTGAGCAGGGAGGTTCATGGGATTCACATTTGCCACTGATCGAATTCACTTACAATACTGAGTTTTCATTCGAGTATCGGTATGGCGCCTTTTGAGGCATTGTGCGGGAGGAGATGTAGGACTCCATTATGTTGATACTGGCCCCGGAGAGAGTGTGGTGCTAGGTCTGAATTGGTGCGTGAGACCACGAGAAAAGGTGAAGATGATTAGAGAGAAGATGAAGGCCTCACGAGTAGCAGAGAAGAGTTACCATGATAGGAGAAGGAAGGATCTAGAGTTTGGTTTGGTGATCATGTATTTACGAGTTACTCAGACGGCGGTGTAGGTCGTGCGTTGAAGTCTAAGAAGTTAACTCCACGTTTTATTGGACCATATCAGTTTCCGAAAGAGTTGGGAAAGTTGCTTATCGGGTGGCCTTGCCACCTAATCTTGCTAATCTGCATGATGTATTCCATGTGTCTCGATTCACGGAAGTATGTGCGGACCCGTCTCATGTAGTGCGGATGGATGATGTAGAGGTGAGGAGAACCTTACGGTGGAGACTATGCCGGTTAGGATTGCGGATCGTGAGGTGAAGGTCTTAAGAGGCAAAGAGATCAATTTGGTGAAGGTAGTTTGGTTAGGAGGCGTGGGAGAAAGCATGGCGTGGGAGTTGGAAAGCAAGATGAAAGAGGCTTACCCGAGTTGTTCGATTCGGGTAATTTCGAGGACGAAATTCTTTAAGTGGGGAGAGTTATAACGCCCAAATAATTTAATTAATTAATTAATTAAGTTATTTAAGGCTTGCAACCTTTAATTAAATTAATTATAAAGTTGGAGTCTATTTGATCTAAAAGAGTCTAATTATATTTTAAGTAGGAATACTAAGTTGGAATTACTTTTATTTCGGAGGTGGAATAAATTAAATGTAGGAGTGGGAATAAGGCCCAAGGGCCATTAGTGGGCCCAATAGTAGTCATAAAGGGTAGGGGTCCTAAGATAGAGTGACCAAACCCTCATTTTGAAGAAAGAAGAAAAAAATAGAAGTAGAGAGGAGAGTGAAAGGCGCGCGACGGCAAACCAGGGGAGAGGAGGAGGAAAGCTTTTCTTTGATTCTTGGTGGTAAGTCACATTCTTGGTCCTAATCTTCACCATTTCTCTTCCTTGTTCCATTCCTTTAAGTTCCTTAAGCTTATTCCTTCCTTTTGAAATTTTCCATGGCTACCCAAGAAGGAGAAGCTCACGTGTTCAACTTGGAGTAAGGGAAAGGAGGAAACTTTCTCAAGTTTTTGTGTTGGTAAGTGAAGACTTTGGTCCTAAACACCTCATTTCCTTTCCATGTTCCATTCCATGAGTTACATAAGCTAATCCTTGTTATTTTTGAATTCCATTCCACCCAAGAGAGAGGAGCATTCGGCTAGTGTGAATTGGGGGAAGGCTTGCTTCATTGAGTGACTTTGGTGCTTGCTTGAGGTTTTTAGCTCACCCAAGGTCAGGGGAATCTCCATTACATTTTTGATAACTTGTAGGATGTGTGTTGTAGTAGGAATAATTCTAGAAATGATGTGTTGTGTGAATTTGTGTTGCTTACATGTTGATTTATGTTTGAAATGTTTGTTTTGGTTATAACATGTTGATTGTTGCTATGGAAGCATGAGTTGTGATTTATGCATAGTATATGTTTGATGATTTGGTTATATGAGCATGAGCATGTAAATATGATGATTAGTATTAATAATTCAATGGCTATGTTGGTGTAGTTATGTGAGAAATAATTTGTTTGGAAGAAATTAGGTTTTGAAGTGTGTTGGGTGTAGGTTGGAAGGGGGGGCGCCAAATGCTAGGCATTTTGGCGCGAGTTCTTCTTGTTCTTCATTGTGCGTGCGTGTTGTGGTGAAAGGGAGGGGGCGCCAATTGCTAAGCAATCGCGCCAGTTTCTTGGGTCTCTCGGGTGAGCAGTGCAGGCGCCATTTCAACGAGGAATTGGCGCTGGTGGAGTGTTTAGAAATGGTGTGATGGTGGTCTTTGGGTAGGCGCCATTTGCTGAGCAAATAGGCGCCCGGGGCTGTTTTGGGCTGGTGGTGTTCTTGGTGCAGGTGGTTTGGCGGGCGCCAATTCCCAGAGAATCTGGCGCCACAATGGCGGTGTGTGTGTGCAAGGGTGGCCGTCACGAGGAGAGCGCCGGTTTACTAGCAACTTGGCACCCTGTGCTAGTGTGTGAGTGTGGTGATGATGGTTTTGGTTATGGGCGCCATATTGGCTGCCCTTTGGTAACTAGGTACCTAAAATATGTCTAAGTGATGGTTTAGTCCCTAAAATTAATTTAATCCTTGGTGTGACAAATTAGTCCCTAAGAATTAAATTAATCCTTGGCGTGACAAAATAATCCCTTAGCGTCTAATTAGTCCCAGGTGTCAAATAAATTCCTAAGTTCCTAAATTAATTCTTGATGTGTCAAAATGGTCCTCAAAGTGAAGAGAAGGCCCTTGTGAGGTGCTTTGGTCCTTAGGAGAGATTTAATCTAATAATTGTGAAGTGGTGATTAATAATTGAGGTGGTGGTGGTTAATAATTGAGGTGGTGATGGTCAATAATTGACAATGGTGGTGAGTTAATAAATGGCGCGGCTTGACCCACAAAGGTGATTTAATACATATTATGATGGATTGTGATGATGCATTTGTCATAGTGTCACATAAATCATATGCATTACGTGATGGTGAGGATGGTGATGTGGCTTCGCCAAAAAGGTGGTGGTTGCCGACGGGTTTTGTGATGGTTATGGATCCACATGCATATTGCACACATGCTTATATTCATACATTCATAGAAATCTTGTTGATGCTTAAATGATTGAATCTTCTTGTTTGTGGATATTATAATTGAATGGCAATTATCATGATTACTGATGTCTTATTATTGCTAGATGTTTTCCTAATATGAGGCTTATCTTACTTGTTATTATTTATGTAAAGAGACTCACCCTAGCATTTTTGTGTTGCTGCTCTCGTGGCGACCAACGGTGATCCTGAGTGAAGGTGCCATGCCTTCATGGGATATTGTGTCATTTCTGATCTAGTAACACCGGGGATGGGATTTTAGAGCTACTAATTCATGTTATGTATTTGACTATGTATTTGAGTATGTTAAACTTCGGTTTTATTTCATTGCATTGCAAAGCTGTTTTACGGATTATTGTAAACATTAAGCGGTGTTTGAGGTCTTAACCCGCATGACTATGATATGTGTTTTGCGCACTTGATGCGTTTGGATTTTTAACGGTGTTTTGAGATTATTTTGTTAAATGTACCACCTCTTTGAGGTGCGTGGAAAGTTTTTGAAAACTCGATTTTTATTAACTTAATTAGCTTATTATAGAAAGGGGTGTTACAACAGTCGAGCTCAGTGGTTCGGGAAGAAGTGATGGAGGTGCAGTGGCTTCTCTGCTTGGGGATAGATAAGATCATGGCCGAGAGCTTGGGGCGAAAAAGTGAAGGTACTTTACTTTTTCAGTCCGTTATTCTTTTTTCTTAGATCGACCCGACTAATAGCTGGACGATCTCTGGTTTGTAGGGCCTCGTCTTCGCTAACGCGGCTTTGACAGAGGCGCGGTGAAGTCGACAAGCTTGTCAAGGCCAAGAAAGATGCTCTTCAGTTGGGCGAGGGCCAGGGCCAAACTTCGCCAAGAGGAATAAGGAGCTCGGTGGGCAAGTGACAAGTCTGAAGAACGACGTTGAAACCTTGGAGAAAGATAAGGCGGTGGAGGCGAGAATGCCGAAATGGCGGCAAAAGTTCAACCCAGTAGCCCAGCGGTAGGGAGGCGGCGATCGGCGATTCTGGCAACGCTCTCGGGCGAGTGCGGACATTGAATCGAGACTTGAGCATCAATTTTGATGAGAAGATGGTAAATCCCGCCCATTCGTTGCGGAGAACAAGATCATGCTGCCTGAGCAAAAAGATGAACATGGGAATGTTGTTCGCCCGGCCAAAATCCTCTTCTGAAGCCTCGGAAGCCCGCCTGCGAGCGGAGTTTATCTTGTAATTGTTTAACTCGCCTTGGGCACAACAATTTTCTGCGCCGTGCGATTTTTTCAATTAGTGGGCGCTCGGCTTCGACCGGGCGTCCCGTGTTTGTAATGACAATTTCTTTTCATTTAATTTGTTTGTTTACTTGAATCTGATTGTTTCGCATCTATTTTTCAAAGCTTACGAACTTTAGACTTAGGTCGCTCGGCATTTCTTATCCGATAACGGTGCCCACTCGGCGACACTTGATTGGGCCATTCCGATGGCATTCGATTGGGTCAACTTGGTGACCTTCTTTTGGGCCAACTCGGTGGCGCTCAATACGGGTCGTTTCGACGGCCTGACGTTTGTGGGTTATTACTTAACCCTTGGGCCATTCGATGGCACTCGATTGGAGCCATTTGATGGCACTGTTGGGATCATTTCGATGATCTCTCGAGGTAGGTCGTTTCGACGGCCTATTGTGATGGGTTATAACTTAACCCTTGGGCCATTTTCGATGGCGCTCGTTCGAGTCAACTCGGTGACCGTCGATTGTGCCGTCTCGGCGGCACACGCTACAGATCGTTTCGACGACCCGAGGTTCGCGGGTTATCTAACCCTTGGGCCATTTCGATGGCTCTCGAGGTAGATCGTTTCGACGATCTCATCAACTTTGATAAATTTTCGATCGCTCCTTTGCCATGGGCAATCTTGAGCGACCGGTCATACATTCTTGCGAGAAAGTAAAGAACACATCATATTTCTAAAGGTCGGGCCTCGTAAAAAACCCGATGGGAAAAGAGCGCTGCACGCTTTTCATTTATAGGTCGATCGTTCATTACATTCAAATCGTTCATTACATTCAAGCGTAATATTTTCCGAGTTTCTCTGCATTCCATGTTAGGATAGTCGCCCCATCCATGGTTTCGGCTTCATAAGCCCCCTTTCGATCTTTTTGATGACCTGTATGGACCTTCCCAATTTGGCGCCCGATTTCCCTTGGCGTGCATTCTTGTTTCCCGTCGGCCCGTCTTAGAACGCGGTGACCGGCCGTGAAGTCTCTCTTTTGCGCGAGTATTGTACTGAGCTGCGACCTTACGTTTGATCAATTGCTCTCTTAGTGGCGCTTGGTGCGCGGCTCTTCAATTAGGTCCAATTCTTCCCGAATAGCTCGGTCGTTGTCGACCACCGTAGAGGATTTGAGGTTCTCGATTCGATTCACCCATTTCTATGGGTATGACAAAGATCGGTCCCATATACCACCGGCTGAAGGGACTCCGGTCATTGAATGAGGGGTTGTCTGTAGGCCCAAAGCGGTGATCGTAGCTCTTGACCCATTTCCCTTTCGCTTCATCGGCGTAGGATAACTCTGTTGGCCGCTTGACTTGGCGTTTGTGCGAGGGTGCTCGGCCAGAGGTGAAACGCCTTTTTTTACCTAGGTCGGCCAACATTTCTCTGAACCGCTTTGTCCGCGAACCGGGTGCCGTTGTCGATTATCATCGGTGAGGATCCCAAAACGGGCTGACACACACCGTGAAGAATTTGCTTACTTTCGCGAGGTGATGGTTGCAAGAGGCTCGGCCTCGATCCACTTAGTAAAATAATCTACCGCCACGATCAAGAACTTGAACCGTCACCGGCGGTGGAAACGGGCTAGCAGATCCATGCCCCACCAGCGAACGGCGAGGTGAGACAAGACTTTGTAATTCTGAGGATGGTGCAATGTGGACATCGGCATGTACTTGACATTTCTTGCACTTCTGAACAAGCTTCTTGGCATCCTCGTCCATGGTCGGCCAATAATAGCCGGCCCTGAGAGCCTTCTTAGCTATAGAACGAGCGCCTTGGTGACTTCCACAAACACCTTCAGGAATGTCCTCGAGTACATGGTCGGCTTCGACCGATGTAAGACACCTTAACAATGGAGAGGAGAATCCTCTTCTGTACAACTTTCCTTCTATTACCGAGTACTTGGTCGCTCTCAGCCTGACCAACTTTGCTTGCTTCGGATCGCTCGGTTCTTCCCCTTCAACAATGTATCTCAGGATAGGGGCAATCCAATCAAATCGTATTGACACATAGAACGACCAACGACTGGCTTGGCTTGGTTGACACGCTCGGCCGGTTTAAGCGTCTCTGAATCGGACTTACGTGATTTCCGAGTCTTTGTACTTGCCCGGCTTTGATAGTATATCGCTCGAACATTTTCGGTCCGAGGCACGTCGCGAACTTCATTTCTCGGTCGAATCGCTGAGCGGCGACTCTCTTACTCTGGCGGATAACTTTTCAAAGACGTCATCCTTGGCATCGTATAATTCTTTGATCTGCGAGACTACAAGCAAGGAATCTGATCTGAGCTCGACTCGGTCGACACCAAAATCTCTGGCGAGCTGTAGGCCAGCTATGCACGCCTCATATTCGGCCTGATTGTTCGAAGTGTGGAACGCAAAAGTTAAAGAGACCTCCACAGCAAGGCCTTCTGAATTTTCCAGTATTAGGCCGGCTCCACTCCCTTTGCTATTGGACGACCCGTCTACGTGCAAGATCCAGGTCGTTTCAGCTTGGTCTTCTGGGATTGGAGTCATTTCAGCAATAAAGTCGGCCAACACCTGCGCTTTTGCGGCCGATCTGGATTCGAATTTAATTCCAAACTCACTGAGCTCTACTGCCCACTTTATCATCCGTCCCGCCAGGTCTGGCCGATGGAGGACTGCGCTGATAAGTGGTCGGTCCTTACCTTACGACCTGATGGGCCACAAAGTAGGGTCTCAATCTTCTAGCAGCTATTAGGAGTGCAAGGGCTAACTTCTCTATTTTCTGGTATCTCAGCTCGGGCCCTTGCAGCACTTTACTAATGAAATAGACCGGATTTTGCTTCAGGTCGTTTTCCCTGACCAGCACCGCACTTAGGACTTCTTCCGTTATGGCCAAGTATAAATACAATGTCTCGCCGTGCAAATGCTTGGTCATGTCGGTGGGTTGATCAATGCTTGCTTCAAATCATCCAACGCCACGGCGGCATTGGTCGGTCCATTCAAAGTCTACATCTTTCTTGAGGAGTTTAAGCGATGGCGGCGACTTGCGAGCCGCTTTGGGAATGAACACGACAGAGCGGCCACCATGCCATTCAACCGTTGTATTTCTTTTTAGTTGTGGGCGGCCTCATATCGGCGGCGCCACCGCATTTTTCGGGTTTGCTTCATCCTCTTTCGGTCGGTGGAAACCCAAAATCTGCCCTACCTCACCCCAACGTACACTTTTACGGATTTAGTGCGGCGAGTTCTTCCTAGCTTCATCAAAGATTTCCACGAGGTCGTTTACATGATGCGGATCGGTCTCACTTTTGATGATCATGTCGTCTGCAGGTACACTTTCCGGATATTCGGCCGATCTGTCTTTTAAAGATCTTATTCATCATCCATTGGTAGGTCGCTCCAAACATTCTTGAGGCCGAAAGGCATCACCTTGTATTGAAAATTTCCTTGCTCTGTCATGAAAGCCGCCTCTTGTCTGCCGATCGGTGGATACATCGTGTCGATTGTATCTGAATAAGCATCTAAAAAGGATAGGAGTTTGTAGCCCGATGCACCATCGACCACGCTTGTCAATGCTTGCACGGGGAAGGCATCCTTCGGGCATGCCTTATTTAGGTCGGTGTAGTCTACACACATCCTCCACTTTCCATTCTTCTTTTTACCAAAGACGACATTGGATAGCCGTGCGTGTATTTGATCTCTTCTATGAAATTGGCTTTTATGAGGTCCTCAGCGGCGCTGCGGCGGCTTGAGATTTTCCTCGTTCGAGTGCGTCTTCTTTGAGCGGCCAAACGACCCGCTTCATCAATCGAAAGGCGATGGCGATCTACCGATAGGGATGCGGGCATGTCGATGCACGCCATGCGAGCAGTCGGCGATAGTCTCTCGAAGCATTGCCTGAAGTCTTGCTTCACTTGCTCGGTAGGTCGCTACCGAGCTTGGTATCTTCGTTGGGTCGTCTCCCAACCGCACATCTATTAGCTCTCCATGAGGTTCGGCCTTTTCAACTGTGTTTTTCACTCTCGGGCTAAGTCATCATCGTTATCCTGCGGGTCGCCGTGCGGATCATACCGAGCATCCGGATCGATGGCGTTGACTTGATGGCCTTCACCATGATTTCGAACATTTGGGCCAAGGTCTACCTCATCGCAAATTTGTTGATCTGGTCGTGGCACCGTCTTTGCTTTGCTTCTGGGTCGGCCGCCGTGGTAACTACAGTCGTCTTTCTTTGTAAATTTCATCTTGGATGTCTTGTTGACGCCACGGCCTCTAGCTTGCCCGAGTCGGCCTACCAATGATACAATCGATAGCATGATTTGAGGGGAGTCACGAGGAACGTCGTGCGGACCGTCTGTACAAAGTGCTATCTCCGATTCGCCACCAAACGTGACCATGAGCTCGATTGTTCCCAACGGGTGGGTGATCGCTCCATTGAAGCCCGTTAGGGGAGTAGGCTCGGCCTGGGGAATTATCTCGCTGCGATCGACCTTAATCTTGTCAATCAAACCTTCAAACATGATGTCGGCCGAGCTACCTTGGTCGACTAGGATTCTTTGGACTTCGGTATTGGCCATAATCGCTCACGATTACCAGCGAACATAAGCGTTCGGCTGCCATCGTGCAGGTCGCTATCTCCAAACGAGATGGGGGGTCTATTCGAGACCGGTGGGACTGTCGATGTTGATCCGACCATCAGGAGCTCGTCCCACTTTCTTTTTGTGGCTTTATTTGATTCTCTACGGTCCAACGGGTTGCCACCGTGAATGACCATAGCAACGTTGCGGCCTCTGGATCGTGGGGCTTCTCGATCTTGAGCAGGACTTTGTCTTGGGCGCTTGAAACAACTAGAGCGCCCTTTCCTCTGTCCCGATCGGTTTCTTTACGCCTGCGGAGGTCGGTCGCCTTCCTCCGACCTTACATACTTTCCCCAACTTTCCTTTCTGAATGAGCTCTTCGATGTCATCTTTGAGGGCCATCTGATCGTTAGTATCATGACCACTTGCTTTTGTGGTAGCGGCGGTACCTTTTAGTCGGTCGTGCCCCTTCTTGAGCACGAGTGGATCGGGCCGCTTTACCCCACAAATTCATTATTTTGGCACTCGCTATAGATCATGCAATAGAGGTGTTTAGCGAGTGCGATGATCGAACTTCTTATCTCGAAAGTCGACCGATTGTCGCGGCGACCTTCATGCCCTTTGGCCGACTTTGCATTTTTCTTCTTTAGGTCGTGCACGGACGGCCTTTCTTGCTGCCAGGGTTTCTTCATATGCCATGTGGACGTTAGCCCTTGTTAAAAAGTAGCTGAGATCTTGGTAATGATTCAATGTAAACTCTTCAACGAACCGATGGTCCGGTCGAATACCACGCTTCAAATATTTCAACTTGTCCTTATCTGACAAGTCACGAACAGACTCAGCCTCAGTGTTAAACCGGTCGATATACTGCCTCAGCGTCTCATTATCTCCTTGAACAACGAGTCCAAGTATTCTTCATATCGAAATTGGCGGTTGGCGCGTGTAGTGGGACAAGAACATTCGACCAGTGTCGTCCCACGAGATGGAATTGGTCGCGAGGACTCCCACCATTCCAATGCTCGGCCGTCCAACGATTGGGGAAACAACCTGCATTTCATGGTCGGTCCCAATTCCCTATAACAACAGTAATTATTGAAGTAGCGGAGATGTTTGTCTGGATCCCCCCGACCGTCAAACTTGTTGAGATTGGGCGGCTTGCGTAGATCTCTCGGAATTTTGTAACGCTGATCTCCCGGAGAACGGGCGTGCTCGCTCGAATGCCGTTCGACCCCGAGGGTTGCATTGCGAGGCATGCCTCGTTGCCCGGCATTCCATAAAATCCTCGGATGGGCGGTTGGTGGAAGTTGAGGAGGCCTTCGGGTCGTTAAGCTTTGGCCTCTCCTTGGCCGATGCGAAACGTCCCTGATTCTTCCATCTCTGTAATCTTCCAACTCTTCTCGAGAATCCCAGGATCTGCTTCTCGACCGACGTGACCCGGACGACTCATTGGAGGAGTACCTGCGTTGGTGGCGGTCGGTGTCGGGGCGGTAGCTAGAATCTTCATAATCATAGGACATTGAGCAGCGTCACGCTGCTTCTCGCTGAGGGCGATTTGTGCGCCACTGCCTCTTCTTCTTGGGAGAACGGTGAGTAGTGCTCTCTCGGTGAGAAATGCTCCTTCGAGGAGGAAGCGGTGTCTTGCGCCCGGTCGGCGGCGAAGGTTCTCCGTCTTCCGCGACGCGGCGGCGGAATTGACCCTCTTTCATACCGAGAGATGAGCGTGTCTCTGTCTGCGATCACCTGATTCTTGTTTTGGAGGATCTGCAGAACGGCCTGAGTGACATGCTCGGGCAACGGCTCTTCGATGCCCGCCTCAACCAACTCGGGCGGTAGTTGGGGTGGAGCGTACGGTCGTACCTGCTCCAAGATCGGTCCACGACCACGCACCGGGGTTCTTGTCGCGGATTCCGCGAGATTCATGAATCGTAACCGCTCACGCCCTCGGGGTTTCTTCTTGAGGATCTTGCCGGAGGGATTGAGCCGAGATGAGGCCCGCGTCTGGGGCCGGTCGCGTGGAGCCATGAGTGGAGTAGGATAGCGCTCGGGCCTCCCATCGCGTGGTCGCCAATTGATCGTACCTTGACCAATGAAGTGTTGAAGTAGTTCTTTGTTGTCTCGTCAAATGGGCGGTCGTTGAATGAGTGAAAGGACCGGTCCTGGCTTCACGCGTTGAGCACCTCGGGTGGTACCTGCAAAGACACTCCGACGGTCTAGTGAGAGGTCGTTCGGGCAGATAGCACAAGGTTAGAGAACGTACCTGATGTCATATGCGAATGGCGTATATATACTGCGAGTCCAACCGTTTTGCGAGATTTTACGGCGGCGAATGCGCTCCAAGCAGCGTGTTTGGGCCGATCGAGATGGGCTGGGCCGCAGGTCCAATTGCTGTTGGCAGTCCTCGTATTTGCTGATACACCCAGGAACAAGATACATCGCATATTTCATCATTTAAATTATGTATTTCGATTAATTAATATAGTTATATGTATGATGTTTCAGCTGTTTGACAACTTATTGGGGATCGAATAAGGTCAGAGCCAGAGATGGGAATGTGAAAAATAAAACACAATGGATAGTCATAAAGGTAAGTTTATAATTATTCTTATCCATATGTAAATATTGCTCGCATTTTAATAATTAATTATTATTTTGATTTCTAGTGTCCCAAACAACCAAACAATGATGATTGTGAGTATTACGTTATGAAGTTTATGAGGGACATAATCACTCACCATCAAATAGAAATTCCAGTAAATGTATGTAATTTATATAGTTTGTTTTTTCACAAGTAATTTTATATCTAGCACTTAACCACTTAATTCTAAGTTTATTTTATTTCATTTTTACAGTATTTTCCTGGAATGTCGGTTGGAGCTCCATTTTCTGATGACCAACTTACTGAGCTCGGAGGAGAGTGGTTTCGTCATGTTGCTTCTGGTTTGATTCTTGAAAATCGAAATTCATGTAATTTTGGTTAATTAGCTTGTTTTTGTTCCTAACACTGGATCCTCCCCAACTATTTCTCCATGCATTAGGTAGAATTTTTTTGCCCAAGCACTTATTTGTTGAGGAGAAACATCATGTAATCTTTAATTTGTTGTCGATATATGTTGACATTCGAATTTGGTTAATGATTTATGTATTTTTGTTGAGTACGTACTTTGTTAATGATTTATAAGTTTCTTGCAATTGGTTTGTTGATTTGAAATTTGGTTCATATTGGATGTTGAATTGATTTTGGTTGATGAACGTAGGCACTACAACAGAAAAAACCAACGAGTCTTTGCAAAATATTGTATATATATATACGAAAAGCAAAATATATTTTAAAAAAATAGAAATTAGGGCGCTCAAAGTTAAAAGCGCATTTGTTTGTGTAAGCACACTTGACAATCGTGGCGCCCAAGAAAAGCGCTTACGGTGGTCGACCAACGGCGCTTCTACCTAAGCGCTCGATTGTCAAGTGCGCTAACACCAACAGGGCGCTTTATAAACCGAGCGCCCCAATTGTTAGAGACGCCAAGACCAATAGAGGCGCTTTATTTGCGAGCGCCCCTGTTGCCTAATTATTAGAGGCGCTTCGAGCGCTCTCAGAAGTGGTTGGCAACGGCAAAGACTAGATCGGTATTCGTAAAGCGCCTCACGATGGATAAAAAAGCGCCCCTGATGGCTTTTCCTGTTGTAGTGAATAGTATTATTATTGTTGGGTTTTTTGTCCACTACTTGTTGTATAATGTATATTATTGCTTGATGTATAAAAATTAAAAAAAGGAAATTATCCAGAAGCAGCAGAAGGTGGATGATCTGACACAAAGTCACATGATGGCTTTAGCTGCTGTGCTGATCATGTGGTCGCTGCCGCAACACTCCCGGCTTTGTCTTCTGCGATCTGCTCTCTCTCTCTCTCTGCATGAGTCTCTTTTTCCTCGCTCTCATGCCATTTGCCTTTTGCCTTTTGCCTTTTGCCTCGTTGTCTCATCTTCAATCAACCACATTTTCCCCTACTTCAAGGTCAACTTACTATTGCTTTTCACGTTCTTGTTTGTCTCCCTTTGTACTCCACACACACACACCACTACTCTTCATAATTCCTTTCGATACTCTTTTCAACTTTCAACTAGGACGATTACCACTGCGATGCACGGGAAGGTGATTAACAGGCCTATAGATGTAGTTTCGAAAAAATATCAACATTATATAAGGGGGTATAAAAATACGCAACACATATATATAAGACGAAGAGGCAACAATAGCTATTGGTGGGATGAGGCAACAATGTCGGTTCAAAAATATAGAGTGGGGTACAAAATGAGGGGTACATTTTGATAATAAAAAAAAAGTGTTGGACAAAAAATTTGTCAGGGGTATGTCGGTCCAAAAATATAGAGTGGGGGTATATTGGTAAATAGTGATGTACAAAATGAGGGGTATATTGGTAAATGGTGGGATACAAAATATAGAGTGGGGGTATGTCGGTCCAAAAATAGAGTGGGGGTATATTGGTAAATAGTGTGGTACAAATGAGGGGTATATTGGTAAATGGTGGGAATAAAATTTTCCCACCAAAAGTGGATAAAAAAAAGTGTTGGACCAAAAAAAAAATTTCAGGGGTATGTCGGTCCAAAAATATAGAGTGGGGGTATATTGGTAAATAGTGAGGTATAAAATGAGGGGTATATTGGTAAATGGTGGGGTACAAAATATAGAGTGGGGGTATGTCGGTCCAAAAATATAGAGTGGGAGTATATTGGTAAACAGTGGGGTACTGATCGTACAAGACCAATAGTTGTAGTGCTGATGTAGTCCCTTAGCTCGGTCGCTGGATGCCCGGGTGTTTGAGTCTGGGTCGCGCCTGGGTGGTACCTGCGAAAGCACTCCAACGCCCAAGTCAGCAATGAATAGTGAATAGGACCACAGTAATAAATGACGTACCTAATTCCTTGAGATTCGTGCCATATTTATAGCTACAGTATTGGGCCTCATTGGACCTATTGGACTGCATTGGGCCTTGAGCCCACTCCAGAACAGGTACAAAATGAGGGGTATATTGGTAAATGGTGGGAATAAAATTTTCCCACCAAAAGTGGGGAAGTCAACGATTGTGTATTAATAGTTCTCGGATAGAGTGGGGTATATTGGTAAGCGATTGGAGTCTGAAATGAGAGTGTACATTTTGATAATAATAATAAAAAAAGTGTTGGAGAAAAAAAATTTGTCAGGGGTATGTCGGTCCAAAAATATATAGTGGGGGTATATTGGTAAACAGTGGGGTACAAAATGAGGGGTATATTGGTAAATGATGGGACACAAAATATAGAGTGGGGGTATGTTGGTCCAAAAATATAAAGTGGGAGTATATTGGTAAATAGTGTGGTACAAAATCGGTATATGGCAAAAGATGCGATCTTGTATTTATATATACCGATAATTTGTTGTTTTCAGTTCTCATCATGTTTATTTGATCCATTGACATTAGAACAATGTTTGACATATTTTATAACTTCTTTCTCTTTTTCTTATCTTATGTTTTCTACTGATTTAATGGACCATTTATTTTATTTTATTGGATCATATGTGGAATAAATTAAAAGAATGTATTTCATTTTGATTTTTGTTATCGAGTATTCAGACTATTTTCCTGTTTTTAGTTAATTGTTTTAATTGGTTTGTTTGTAGGTTAGTGTTTTATTTTTATTTTTTTTTGTCAAATGTATAACATTTCATAACTGATGGGCAATACCACAAACATTACACACTAATAGTAGAACTAGGGGAGCATAAGTCAATTACACAAAACATAGGGGTGCCTAAATAAGTCAACACAAACCCCCACACACAAAAAGACACAGGCCCAAAGACAAAGATAAGCTAGCCCGGTTCACATAACCATGGAAGCGACCCGATCCACCACACAATCCAACTTCAGCTAACCCATCTTCCTAATTAACCTCTTACACTGAAACGGAAACAAAAGCACCCGCCCTTCCGCGTCAAACGATCCAAAGAAACCCTAATTAACAGTGTAACCATCAAGATTCAGGAGTCAAATGTTCCTCTGCCCCAATTTTAATATCAATATCTAAAAGAGATTAAAACTAACAAGAAGAAGAAGAAGAAAAAAACATCAAGGTAAATCATAAATGGCTATCAAGAAGAGCAATGTTCAAAAGAAAACTAATATAAGATTGTACTTTGGGAAGTTAAGTACACTATTGTAATCCCATTGAAGGCGAAACGGGAAAAAAGTGAAAATTTCTGTCAAAGCATCAACTTCAAAGAAATTCTTGTACCAAACATAAGCAAGAACAAAGAAAGAAAGAGCCTACTTTTTAATTGGTTTCTTCTTTGAAGTTACATTCACATATGGTTGTGGCTTTGGATGCTTTTCAGAGTCGGAACACAGGGACAGAGACGATGAACAAGAAATCCACACTCTTGAACCACCATTGTTTGAGAGCCATCGAATTTTGTTGCAACGGAGGTAGAACATAATGCAAATTTGAGGTGAATCAAGTAGTGAAAGAAATGGGAGAATTGGGGACTAGGATTTTTCAGTGTAGAGAAAACGAAGTATAACAATAGGTAGCGCTAAAGCGCTTCCCACTCATTTATGTGTTTTGGGCATAAGTAGCGCTTTTTAAAAAGTGTTACCCAGTCATTTATGTGTTTTGGGCATAAGTAACGCTTTTTAAAAAACGCTACCCATTCATTTTTGTGTTTTGGGCATAAGTAGCGCTTTTTAAAAAGTGCTAGCTACTCATTCTACTCCGTGTTTTTCGCATAAGTAGCGCTTTTTAAGTAAGTGTTACTCATTCTTTTCCGTGTTTTCACCTTCAGTAGCTTTTTTTAAAAGCACTACTTAAGATATTAAATAAGTAGTGTTTTTTAAAAGCGCTAATAAAGGGGGTGCTCTTTTTTAAAACTTTTGTTGTAAAATTTGAAATCTTTGGAAAGAGTTCTTGGTTTGACTCACATCGTAGATTCCTACTGCTAGATCATGTATTTAGAAAGAATGGGAAATCCTTCAAGAAAGGGGTAGTGGAAATAGATGGACCACCACCTCTGTTGACATCAGGCGAAATCAGGAGCAGAGTTATGGATATGCCACAAGCAACGGATGTAGGTACGCTTCCCCTAAACCAATGGCTAATGTTAAGATGTCAAAACCCACCCCAAAGCCAATTACGCTCTAACACTCAAAGAAACGAAAGATATCTGTTGATGGTTGAAAGGATTGAGAATTCCAGATGGTTATCTTCTAATCTAGCAAGATGTGCAGATATGAACACCGGGAAGATGTATGGAATTAAGAGTCATGATTTCCATGTATTCATTGAGTGTTTACTTCCAATTGCTTTTAGTTCATTACCAAAGTGTGTTTTGGAACCACTTACTAAGTGAGTCAATTTTTTAAGAATTTGTGCTCTTCAACATTGAGAAAGAACGATATTAATAAGATGGAGCAGAATATTCCATTCATTACCTGTAAGTTGGAGAGAATAATTTCTCATGGTTTCTTTGATTCCATGGAGCATCTTCCGGTTCACCTTGCATATTAAGCAAGGGTTGGTGGACCAGTTTATTAATGTGAATATTTAGTAGCACTATTAGTCTATTCAATATTTCTTCCTTCATTTCTAATTTATAGGTTCATGGTTGATTCTGAACGATAGGTGAAGAATAAATCTAGAGTCGAAGGATCGATATGTGAGTCTTACTTACACCGTGAAACAATTGATTTATGTTACCATTATTTCAACAACTTTATGGTCAAGAAATAATAAAGACAAAATGGAGGTTCAAGAAGAAAGGCACCTTCTTACTTTATCTATATTTAACAAACCTAGTTGTCACTCTAGAAAGGAGTCGATCCACTAGCTATCGATTAAAGAGTATGATTCAACACATGTTCATGTCATAATCAATTGCACTGAAGTTAAACCATATCTTGAGTAAGTATTTTTCAATCCAGTTTTCAATCTAGACACCTTTAGATAGAAGTTTGTATATTGAATAATTTATTTTCAGAGCATTATTATTATCTGAGGGTATAAGCACTGAAGAATCTTTTGCTACTATACAAGAAAATTTTTCATTGTGGTTTAAAGCTATAGAGTAAGTGAATGAAGTTAAATGCTTGATCATCATCACTATCATCATTCATCAGGTTCAGTCTAATTTTCTTAGCCTCCAACCTACTCTGTATGAGACATGACTTACTTTTTCCATATAAACTTACTTATGTTTATGAAGCGGCATCAACTCTCCTAATTCTACACTTGAGGAACTTAGCTTATAGTCCTTACTCTCCTATTAATGAATGACACAATTACGTCGTTCACTGTTACAAATTTGACACTCAATCACATATATGAATTTGAATACACTACTTTAGACTATTAATTAATGGTGGGATACATGTAAAAGAGCTCACAGAAGGAGGTGAAGATGACTTCGACTGTGTGATCGAACACATATATGAATTTGAATACACTACTTTAGACTATAAAAAGAGAGTAGTTTTCTTTTATTGTAATTGGTTTGATCCATTGGTTAGAGGAACAAGATTGAATCCAAAATGTAATATCGTGGATATTTGAATGGATAGAAGGTATCAAGCCTTTGATACGTTTATCATGGCGGAAAATGAGAGACAGGTTTATTATGTTCCATATCCATCTGCTCAGGTAGACAAAGAAAGATGTGTGTGTTCCAATTAAGAGAAAACCACGGGGTCCCGTTGAAGCCATTGTCGTGGGGGAAGAGGTTCTTTATCAAGTGGATGAAATGTCAGGCGTAAATGAAGGTAGCTGAAGTTGAACCAATTGTCACCTTACATGAAGAATGACTCCTCGATGTAGAATTTGAACCAGTTTTAGAAGTGGATGAACCATATTGAGATGAAGAGGACGAAGACGAAATTCTTTAGAAGAGATTGAAGATGAAGAAGAGATAGGATCTGAAGACGTAGATTAGTCGCTTATGTTTGTATTTTGACTTTTTAATAATCTTATTAGTAACTTATCATATTATTGTTTTGTTGTCTTTTAATTTAATTAATATATATTACATTTCTTTTTTCATAAATATGGATCCAGAAGTTTCTGACCCACCTCCCTTAGAACACTGAGAGGTGATAAGGGGAACAGTATAGTTGTTGACCCACCTCGCCCAAGGAGGCGTCGCCGTCAGGTGATAGGGACTATGTCGGATGGGTTTGTGGGGATGTCGGAGTCCACGACCACTTCTACTTCACCTGGGTAGACATCGTGTTCTACTCCAGCGGGGGAGACATCGTGTTCTACTCCAATTGGGATCCCACCACCATGCATCCCACCGATAGCCACTTTTATGTCTCCCACCCCCCACACCTTGGTTCACTATGATGCCCACACCCGGGTAACGTTACCTTCCCGAGGGCGATCATCCTCCGCTGGTCCACAACGAGCAAGTAGACTCGGAGGTGTTGACGGATGAGGATGATGATGATGATGATGAGGAGGAGGTGGTTGTCATGAAGGATGGTCGTCCTGTCATCTATCCATGTGGTTCTACGTAAGAATTATGTGACTTTTTATTTAAAATTAATTATGCTATAACTTATATATTTGTTTGATTGTTTGAAATATCTTTTATTATGCGGGTTACTTCCCTCAAACACCGCATTGAAGGCAATCACTTATGCACTAGAGAAAAGGTATTTAAAATTTTGGCTAAGGTGGCCGGATGTGGATTCTCGGAAGGAATTTTTTGATGTATTTAAGGCAAGTATCAATAATGTCATTACATATATTATTAAATTTAATTTATTATTTAATGTTTAATATAATCATTAATACATAATTTGTATTTGCGTAAAGTCGTGGCATGGAAGGTTGAGGAAGAGAAAGACATTAGGAAGATATTTATGGAAAGAGTAGGCCTATCTGACATGCTTATGGAGGTGTGCATTAGAGATCAGAGGCCCACTTGGATAGGGGAGGGTGTCTGGGAGGCCCTCAAGAAATATTGGGCTATGACAGATTACTTAAAGTCGTGTGATCAAGCCAAGAAGAACAAAGCCTCTAGAAATATGGTTCGCTTCACAAATGTGGCTCGATTAGTCAGGTTGACCATGTTGCCAGACTGATAAACTTTTTTACAAATCTATGTGATATTTTAGTTAGGGCAATCAGTTAGAAATATTTGGCATGTGTTTTTCTTTTTAAAGGCTAAGAAGCTCGGGAGGGCATTCCTTTACATGAGATGCACATGGCCACACATGTCAAGAAGGGACCTCGCGATAATGCTAATGAGCGCTCGAGAAAGACTCGGGTAAATATCCAACATGATTTGTGTTATATATTGTAGTGTTTTGTTAAATTTTATATTAATTATGCTATGTTGTTTGGTTATGCAAAACGGGAGGATTTTCACTAGATGATTATTCAAGAGACTCAAGGGAGCTGGGACCCTTTATCACCTAATGCACCTACCCCCGAGGAGGCTACATTAGTGATGCACCATTGGAAGAAGACGGTAGGCGGGAAGTATAAGGGTCTCCTGTATGGTGCAAGGCTCTTGTCTCCTTATATTCAGAGTGGGGTTGATCACATCGACACCAACGGAGCTTCTGCTAGTGAACCTCATCCTTCGCAAAGCACAGCTGAGTTGACAGAGCTGAGGGAGCGGGTGCAGACTCAGGATTAGACGATTAGGACCCTGCAGAAGGACAAAATGAGGATGCAACATTAGCAGGCAAAGATGTTGAAGCTGTATAGGAGGATGCATCATAGACCTTCACAATCAGCAGCATTCTAAGTCCTCTGGTGATGTTGTTTTGCTAGGATCCGACTTGATGTTGATGATGCTCTATATTAGGACTTTTTGTACTTTATGACATTTTTTATTTTATAACACTTTGTAGATTAGATTTTATTTGGTTGATTGATTAGCTAATGACATTTGGAATTTCATTTAATTTTTCCCTGAATTTATTAAAAAGGGTTTAATTTACTTTATATTTCAATATCTACATATAAAAATATAAAAAATTACCAATGAATTAGGCTGTCGGTAATCATGGCACGTGTTGTGCATACCGACAGACACACTCAGTGGTAACTAGCGACGTACCACACACCCCACATTAAGGCGTTTGCTTTTCCCACACCCCCTCCTACTCGAAACACACCCCATAAGGGTGTGAAAAGACCAAAAGACCAGGCAAAACCTATTTTTTTCACGAATTTTCACCTGTTCGAACGCGGGCCTTCGAACAGGTTCGAACGAGGCCGTTCGAGTGTGTTAAATATGGACAGACACCCTCTTGGGCGTTTTTCACCTGTTCGAATGGGGTCATGCGAACAAGTTCGAATGAGGGTGTTCGAACTAGTGCTGCAGAATGACAAATATTGGACGTCTCAAATTCCACCGACAGTTTTAATCAACGGCTTACAATCAGTCAAATGTGTCAGATAAAGGAGTGGATGTCATTCCCTTTGGAAAATGTGCCTGAACGGATAGAATTTAAACGGCTCAGATTTGTGATCTAAAAATGAAATCAACGGCTGACATTTCACCATGCCTATTATAAAAGGGGGTTCACATCCTCAGACCTTCTTCACCAAACCCTAATCTGCTTCTTCACCAAAAACTACTCTCCCTCTTGACAGATACAACCAAGCTGAAATGGAATGACAATTGTTCCCAACCCAGTACTCAAACGACAAATTCCTAACGACCGCTTCATCACCATGGGATTTGTCACCACCGAAAACGAACATGGTGTTGTGTTTCGTTGTCCTAACCATGTCTTCTGCAGGATGAGTAAGGACATCACCTTCGCCCAACTGTAGGAAAAGGCTGAGAGGAAGATTCGTCCAGAGGGAGTGTGGCGTAAAGACGTGGAGCGTATACGTTTCAAAAAGTACAATTGTAAAGATGATGGGACTGTCCATTATTCTGTCATGGAGATCCAAAGCGACGACGACGTCCGCGCAATGATGGAACATCTAGCTAACGTTCCGATGGGGCGACAAATCTTAGAGTCAGACGCGTGGACACAATCTGAACTCGAGAAGAGGTCATTTATCTTCTTGAACAGGGACTACCGAAACACTAGTTTATTAGTTAGTTGTTTGCTTATGTTGGTGTTATGTCTTTCATATTTGATGTATTTCGTATTTCATGTCTTTCGTATTTCATGTCTTTCGTATTTTGTAATGACAATAAATTTGCGCCAACGCAAAGGGAATTTCAATTTAAAAAACCGAATGAAACAAAGTACTTAAATTATACAAAACTTCCAAACATATATCCCCCCTAAGACATGATCCTACTGGGTGTTGCGCCCCCTCCTTCTCTCATACACGTTGCGAAAACTCCTCCTAAACCTACGGAAAGGATTGAGCAGCCTCTTGATGCTTGTTGAAGACGCTCTGGTTGGCTCAGGGACATTATCATTGATGGTCTCATCCATCTCATCAACCAAATCCAGCAAACTCTGGTAGCATCACATCAACCAAATAAAATAACATTATTATTTAAATAAGTAGAAGATTAAGAAACTTATCACTGCAATTAACATAAAGACACGTACCACACCGACATCAGACTCATCCGCAAGCTGTACATAATGCTGAGGGAAGAGAAAGGGATGTGAGACCCTTGAAAACCATGGAAAGTAGCCCGGCACCGTGTTTGAGGAGTACGGCACACAGGGAGGCTCCGCGCTACCAAGTGGTCCTCGAACTGTGTCCACCTCTCATCACACTCGGTTAGGGTACAGACGACCCTAGTAGCAGGTCTGGGATCCTCCGGAATGTGCTAGACCTGCTGTTACCTCAAAATTTCGACAAGGGCATTAAATTAAGCTTTAAATGGTATTGACTGCACATTTAATATTATTCTGTGGGCCACAGGTTAATGTTCAAGTCAATGTACCATAAATTTGACAGTAAAGTTGTACAGTGCTGACAGTGCAAGTAAACGTCGACAAACTTGGTTCTTCAAGCTACGAAACAATGTCAGAAACCTTCGACAGGAGAGGGCCCAATTTTTCGACAAAACTGGGTCCAATACTTCGCCCAAATCCTTCGACAACAAGCTGGTCGAAGCGCAAGGAGCAGCAGTTAGTGGGCGGTTATTTCCCTGGTTTTTAGGAAGTAGTTATCGTGCTTGCCCACGATTGTATCCGAGTATATAATACTCCCTTGTAATAGGAAAACGGGGTCACCACATTTTACAAAAACGCTGGGAAACTCAACTTCCAAGTCAACGAGAAACACGAGTGAAACAGATCATTGTATGTGTTGGTGAACCACTTTTATTTCTTCGTTTAATGCAAAGTCTCTACTTTCTTTTTTACGTTGTTGCATTTATTGCTTTTTCTTCTCTTCCAAATCACTTCTTTCTACCCTTCTCTGTTCTTACGTACTTTAAAAAACACAAACTCGATGGCAATTGTCAAAGAGATTTTCTAGTTTGATCTCACAGTCTTAATATTGAAAACTAGTGATTGTTTGCTAAAAACACCAAAGAAACAAATTGTACGCCAGTGGGACCTTTGCCATTAATTTTGTGTCTTTTACTGTTAATATACGTGTTTGTATGCACTTGAGGAGTGGTAGGATGGTACGCACCAATTCTAACAACGCCTCTAGTTCCAGCCCTGTGATATCACAAGTGCAAGGAACAACGGTAGATTCTGCCAATGTCAATGGTGGAAATGTTACAGGGACTACGGCCCCAGTGACATCAATAACCGTCCCCACGATGTCAATGACCAATGTTGGTTCGACATCGTCTATGGCCTTGCCACAAAGCATAGGACTTCCCTCTAGTCCTTATGTGGCAACAAGAAATAGTTTGGAGACACGATTCCAGAACATGAGTCTACCACCGTACCCTTTTGGGGTATATGGCATGCCTACTGGAATGCCACATGTATCGACCTTTTCTCCTTCACACGTCTCTTCTGAGGGCGTACTTGGTCGAAATCCTACTGCGTTAACCAATGCGTCCTTGTTGGCGTTAAGACAGCAAGTAGACGAAAGTAATCATGACATGGTTAACATGCTGACTCAACAAATTGGTACTGTGTTCAATCCTTTGATTCAGAATACAAATACCAGTTACCAAATGTTAGCAAACCAAATGGGTAGGATTGCAGATTTCTTTGGGGCTCCTACAGGAAACAATAGGCAGTTACCCAATGGTGGGAATAATGCGCCTAATACCCCACAGAGATCGATTCTTGCCGAAGCCCGAGCGATTATGGGCGAACAACAAGGGTGAAACCACGTCCACTGAAGTGGTCATGGTAAATCGAAACCAAAATGCCGACGAAGTTGTTCGACAAGTGCAACGAAATAACGTTTGTGCTCAAGACAACATAGCCACTTTGGTAGAAACCATAATGGCGCAGAATCGGCTTAACGTAGGTTTACATAGGCCTAATTTCATATCGCCCACAATGTGAGTATATCTTACGAGCGCAATGCCGAGGGTTGGAAAATCCCTAAATTCACTAAGTTTGGGGTGACACCAATGAGTCCAACGTCGAACATATTGCCCGGTACATGACTGAGGCAGGAGACATAGCTCAAAATGAGAGTTTGAAAATGAAATATTTTCCAAATTCTCTAACTAAGAATGCCTTTACGTGGTTTACCACTTTACCCCCTGGCTCAATATATACATGGGGGCAATTAGAAAAGGCTTTTCATGAGCAGTTCTACATGGGCCAGTCGAAAATTAGTCTTAAAGAATTGGCTAGTGTTCGACGTAAAGTGCACAAGCCATTGATGACTATCCTGAATAGGTTTAGGTTTGTTAAAGGCTAGGTGTTTCACACAAGTGCCCGAGCATGATCTTGTCGAAATGGTGCGCAGCGGCTGGATTATTCAATTCGAAAGAAATTGGATACCTCTCATTTGAGAGACATGGCCCAGTTAGCCGATAGAGTTCGACAAGTCGAAAGGCTTAAAGAGGAAAAGGCTAGAGTGAGCAAGTTCAATAGAAAAGAAAACTCAGTTGGCTTTCACAAGAAAGAAAAGATAGCCTATGTCGATGAGCAATTCGACTTTGCGTTTAGTGATGTCGAATCTGAGGAGATAGGCGTGGTGAACTTAAGCCCAGTCCTCCCTATGCACGTAAATTATTAAGGCCTGCAAATGGGAATAATCCCGTAGAGCCAAAGAACGATAGATTTGTGCCTAAGACATACACTTTTGATGTTACTAAATGCGATGAAATCTTTGATTTACTAGTAACTGATGGCCAAATCATAGTGCCAAATGGCCTGAAAGTTCCTCCTCTCGAACATAGGAAGAAAAAGGGTTATTGTAAGTTTCATAATTTTTTGGGACATACAACTGACCGTTGTGTTCTTTTCAGGGATATGGTTGAGAAGCAATCGAAGAAGGAAGGCTCAAATTTGGGGACAAGAAAAACAAAGCACCTATGCAAATCGACGACCCACCCACTTCATGAAGTGGAGGCTATGTCTGTGACGAACCTGGTGGAGATGAATATCAATATGGTGGATGCTAAAATGGTGGATTCTCCAAAGCCTACCAAACCCTCAGTTGACAAAATCAAAAGTGTAGTGCAGACGGATGTTAATGTACAACATGTCACTCAGGAAGAGTATAATGAGAAGGTGCAATCTGTGTACCCCAAAGCTGAGGAAGAGTTGATAGACTTCCTGAACAGGTGCAAACTGAACTCTGAAGTCATGTTGTGCCCAAGATGCGATCTTTGTGTTCGATAAGGAGGCAACTAAAAGTGTCGAATCTTTGTGAGGTTCGACAACCTCTCGAAAAGGAAATGGCGGACAAGAGGCCAAACTTTAGCTTTAAAAGAGGGACACCGCCTTACAAGGTCAAAAGTTCGAACAAGGCTTCGACAAGCAAACCTCAGTTTGTTGGCAAAAGCACAGGCAAGAAAGAATTCGTGTTATCTGCCTCTGCTAAGCCATTTGTTCCAAGAGCAGATCCCTCCAACGAAAAGTGGATACACGCTGGGTGTAGACATTATAGGATCTCTTTGCTCGAGAATCTTTGAAACGGTCAAGCCACGTACAGGTGAGGCCGCAAAATATAATTATAAGAATAATTATAAAGGGAAGAATCCCATGACTAAAACCCAATGGCGTCGTTATCAGCGCTCGAAGAAGAAGGCAAAGATTTGCATTTTTCGGCGAAAACGCCAGAAGGTTCAAAAACGGCTAAGAGATTGACATCTAGAACCGTGGGAACGACGAAAGTAAACATCGTTGCTGCCAATCAGGTAAAGGTTGGAAACAAGGCTAAAGGAAAATCTATTGTGATAGAGGAACCTAGAAGGCCTGCGTTGGAGAGAATTTTTCCTCCATTAACATCATTGAAAAAGGAAAGTGCTTCGTTCGACATGGATGAAGACGTTACTTCGGATTTCGAGGACTCTGAAGCCAGTCTCGACATCATCTGCAACGTGGTGTCCATTCTGCCTAGTGAGTATGACGCTGTTACAGTGCCAAATGATGTCGAAGAAGACTTCATTGGAGACATGGCTAATCACAAGCCAATGTGCTATTATGTCATGAACAACGGCTGCGTCGAAGAGCAGATGGCCACTTTCGAAAGGCCAGATGGAAGCATGCAACATCATCTGAAGCCTTTATACGTCCAAGCCAAAGTTAATGGCGTGGGTGTCAATAAAATCTTGGTCGATGGAGGTGCTCTTTGCCGTCAATCGATGCCTCGGGCCATGCCGCAGACAATAGGGATGTATGATCTGGACCTTAGGCCCCATAATATAGTGTTGACTAATTATGAGGGTAAATCCGGCCTGGTCTTTGGGGGCCGTTGAAGTGGAAGTGGTGGTAGGAATCATTAGAAGGACTACCATGTTCTTTGTCATCGCTTGAAAGCAAGCTATAATCTGCTCCTTGGGAGAGAGTGGATACATGGGGTAGGAGCTGTCCTTCAAGCCTACACCGAGAAAATTTGGTAATGTGGAAGGAAGATGGTCTTGTGGAATATGTTGAAGCGGACCAAAGTTATTTCCTTGCTGACGTAAATAATGTCACCAAGGAAAATTTCGAAAAACAAATGGCGAACATTGCGCCATGTTCATCTTCG
Source organism: Oxytropis ochrocephala (assembly GCA_020916435.1). Taxonomy (NCBI): domain Eukaryota; kingdom Viridiplantae; phylum Streptophyta; class Magnoliopsida; order Fabales; family Fabaceae; genus Oxytropis; species Oxytropis ochrocephala. Next base: position 32,036,802 of record CM037093.1, on the reverse strand, counting down.
AGCCAAGCATATATCTCTTCAGATAATGTGCTTTCCTCTGTTCACCTATACCCAACACATGGTTTTGTGTGGGAAAGAGAGGCGATAGAAGGTGCAAGTGTCTATCCTGAGGGTGTGTTACCTCCAACAGGATGGGACACTGACTCTTAAAAAGTTTTAGATGTCAGTGCCCAATGCTTGGGATAGAATTACGGCTTACATGGCCGAAAATAAAGTAAAAACGGCTTTGGAAGCCGAGATAAATCAACAAACAATGGCTGTCGAAGCCATAACTTCATCTGGAAGAAATGGTGAAGTCATAGATGGCAAGCTTGATTGCATTTATGATGACGAACCATTAGGTTTTGAAAAAGACCCTAAGGATTCGACAAAGCGCATGCAAGCTCAAGATCCAGTGGAGGAAGTGGATTTGGGAGATGGCCCACTCAAAAGGCCAACATACATTAGTGCACACCTCGATGCTGCCTTCAAAACCCAAGTTGTTTCACTTCTGCAGGAGTTCAAAGATTGTTTTGCTTGGGAGTACAATGAAATGCCTGGTCTAAGTCGAGAAGTGGTGGAACTTCAAATACCTATTCGACCAGGGAAGGAAACCAGTGAAGCAAACACCAAGAAGATTTGCTCCTCCAATATTGGCTAAGATCAAAGAAGAAATAGAGAGGCCGTTCAAAAGCAAATTCATCGAAGCGCGGGTATGTCGATTGGCTAGCTAATATTGTTCCCGTAATGAAGAAAAAGCGGAAAACTTAGAGTTTGCGTAGATTTTAGGGATCTAAATAACGCAACACCTAAGGATGAATACGCAATGCCATGTAGCGAGAAATGCTAATAGATTCAAAGAAGAGGATTTGATTATCTCGGTATGCTAGATGGCTACTCGGGGTATAATCAAATTTTTATTCTTTGAAGAGGGCGTGTCAAAATGACTTTTCGATGTCCGGGGCATTGGGTGTTTATGAATGGGTAGTAATGCCCTTTGGGTTAAAAAATCTGGTGCCACTTATCAAAGGGCAATGAATTCTATGTTTCATGATTTTATTGATGATTTTATGCAAGTATACATAGATGATGTGGTGGTTAAGTCATCCTCGAAATTGGTCATTTAGACCATCTTCGACGTTCTTTCGAGCGAATGAGGAAATATGGATTGAAAATGAATCCAACCAAATGTGCTTTACGTATGCGTGCGGTGAATTCTTGGGTTTTGTAGTGCACAAGAAAGGCATTGAGATCAACCAAAATAAGACTAAAGCAATTATGGAAACGAAGGCTCCTTCGACCAAGAAAGAACTTCGATCCTACTTGGGAAAAATCAATTTCCTTCGCAGATTTATTTCAAATCTAAGTGGCAAAACGCAAGCTTTTTCGCCATTGCCGAGATCAAGAAAGAAGATGCATTCAAGTGGGAGCAGTTCACCAAGATGATTTCGACGCCATCAAGTCTTATTTGGTCAAACCACCAATTTTATTGCTGTTATTGGAAACAAATTGCTAAAGTTGTATATAGCGACTTTCTCGATAACACAATAGGTAGCATGCTAGCGCAAGAGGATGATAGTGGTGTCGAAAGACCCATTTATTACCTTAGTAGGGTTTTGATTGATCTTTGAAACTAGGTATAGTCCAATAGAAAAACTATGCCTTTGCTTGTATTTCTCTTGTACAAAATTGAAGCAATATATAAAGTCAGCAGATGTTTATGTTTATTCGCATTTTGATGTAATTAAACATATGTTGTCGAAACCAATGTTACATAGTCGAATTGGAAAGTGGGCTTTGGCTTTGCTAGAATACAACTTAACGTATCAGCCCCTTAAATCAATCAAAGGACAAGTGGTTGCTGATTTCATAGTGGACCACTATGTTGTCGAACATGAAATACATTCGTTAGACATACGTCCTTGGAGATTATACTTCGACGGCTCAAGCCATAAAAATGGAGTGGGTATTGGAATATTAATTATTTCCCCAGAAAACATTCCAACAAAATACAAATTTAAAATTCGAGACTCTTGCTCCAATAATGAGGCTGAGTATGAGGCCCTAATTGTAGGCCTTCAAATTTTGCTCGAATTGGGGGCAAGCCATGTCGAAGTAAAAGGTGATTCACAACTCGTTGTCAAACAATTGACAAAAGAATACAAGTGCATCAGTGAGCACCTTATCAAATATTTCGTCATTGCCAACACGTTGCTAAAAAGGTTTACATTTGTACACCTAGAACATTTACCACGAATTGAAAATCACGTGGCAAATGAGTTGGCACAAATTGCCTTAGGCTACAAGGTATCAAAACAAAGCCTAGAAGAGTTAATTGAGATAAAAGATAAACTAATCTCAGAAGACTCTCTCTATAATGCTACCACTTCGACGTTATTGTCAACACCAAAAATTGGGGGGGCAATGAGTGATGAAATCTGCCGTCAGCCACATTTTGACGATGTTGACTTAGCGAAATTTTTGCTATTGACAACATGGTGATGATGATTAGGCGCAAACCCATTGTAGAGTATTTGCAAAATCCTACATGGGACACTAATAAAAAAGTAAAGTACAGAGCTCTAAGCTACGTGTTAATTGGAAACGAATTGTACAAGCAAACTCCTGAAGGAGTACTATTAAAATGTCTTAGTGAAAATGAGGCATATTTAGCAGTTTCTGATACACACAGTGGAGCATGTGGCTCACATCAAGTAGGCCACAAAATGAAATGGTTGTTATTTCGACAAGGAATGTATTGGCCAACCATTTTAAAAGATTGCATAGAATTTGCTAAAGGCTGCCAAGAATGCCAAAAGCATGCTGGGATCCAGCATGTGCCTGCAAATGAATTGCATTCTATAGTGAAACCTTGGCCATTTAGAGGTTGGGCTCTAGATGTAATTGGAGAAATAAAACCAACGTCGTCGAAAGGCCACAGGTACATCTTGGTAGGGATTGATTACTTTACTAAATGGGTAGAGGCAATACCTTTAGCCAACGTTGATCAAGAAGCAGTGATAAGGTTCATTCAAAACCATATCATTTACAGATATGGAATACCAGAAACCATTACTACAGACCAAGGTATTGTTTTCACTGGTCGAAAAATGGTAGATTTCGCTGCTGAAATTGGTTTCAAGTTATTGACTTCGACACCATACTACGCACAAGCCAATGGTCAAGTAGAGGCTGCCAACAAAATCATTATTAACTTGATTAAAAAACATGTTGGACGTAAGCCCAAAAGTTGGCATAGTTCTCTTGATCAAGTGTTATGGGCTTGTCGAACTTCACCTAAAGAGTCTATAAACACCACTCCCTACAGGTTAACATTTGGGCATGATGCAGTGTTACCTGTCGAAATTTGTTTACAATCAACAAGGATTCAGAAACAATGTGAAATTCCTTTTGATCATTATTGGAATATGATGATCGATGAATTAGTTGATTTAGACGAAGAGAGGTTGTTAGCTTTAGAGATGCTTATTCGACAGAAAGAAAGAGTAGCTAAAGCCTACGATAAAAAGGTTAAGTTAAAAACCTTTGAGGAAGGAGAGTTAGTGTGGAAAGTCCTATTACCTATGGATAAAAAAGATAGAGTTTTAGGCAAATGGTCACCAGGGTGGGAAGGCCCATTTCGCGTGTTGCGATGCTTTTCGAATGGCGCTTATGAAGTCGAAGAGCTAGGTGACGAGAATAGGATCTTTAGAATAAATGGCAAGTATTTAAAGCGATACAAGCCAACGTTAACTGAGATAAAAATTGAGCAATTATAAGTAAACGAAAATTGTTCATAAATGGCAATGTATAAAGAAATGTCAAAGTTACACAGCCATTTTTAGAATCCTAAACTATTACAATCTCAGAAGTTCGACAAGGTAGCCTTATGCCTATCCATAATGCTAACACTCAAAGAGATAGAGGTGTCGAGAAGGTGTAGCTCTTTGTCGAGGTCGGCGAGAATGGCTTGATGCTTGTCAATCTTCTCCAAGTGCTCTATAGCTGCCAATGCTTTGGTGGTTTTGGTGGACGAGGAAGCAGCACTCATTCGTTCGACGATCAGGCCCTTCTGATGCTTTGCGTTTGACAGTTTAAGTTGAAGTGTCTTTATCTCCTCGTCAATACGCGCAATCTCTGCATCCCATTCGGCGATTGCTTTCTCATCTTTAGCTGCTTGGGTTTCAAGAGCCTCGATGTCGTCTTGATCGGCCTTAAGAGAGGCGAGTTCTACCTCACAGAGTTGAGTCTCTTGAACCTTGCGCTTGGAGGTGGTCGACCGTTGGTTGATTAAAAGAGAAAGTTGCTCAAAAATGGGGCCAAATTCCATGAAGAACGAAAGGACGTTTTGAGGAGGGTCCAATTTGGTGATCTTGTGAATGAGGGCCTTTACCTCAAGATACACAGATGGGTCATTCTCAATGGTTGCCACCAAGTCCCCTTCTAACACCTTCGTCTTCAGCTGGCAAAGCAGGCTTTCGACCGTCTCCTGATTGATAGAACTTAAAGAGTTATTCGAAGAACTGCAAATCAAGCGGCTCGACGAGCTCTTAAGACTCAACATGATCTTCAAGGCTGCCAAGGGATTCGTCTTCTTTAGCTCAGCCAATTCTTGATCGCTAACAGCGCTGTTAGATGACTCTTTGGCAGAAGCACTTTGATCTGCAGGCTCCTCCACTCTAGGTGCCTCTTGTTCTTGATCGATCATATTTTCTTCAGGAATTTCGACGAGTAGCCACTACTTACGGTCCTTGATTGTTGGAATGTTAAGTTACGGAACTTGGCGGTTTCTCCAACAACGATCTCGATTCGACTCTACCAAAGCGGTTGGAATAGCCTCCTCCATAGCGAAGCATTCTCTTGACGACCGCCTCGGTTCGACGGTTCCGGCAAGACTGGAACAAGCTCCTCAAACGAGGATTTGGGGTTATCCAACGTTTGGAAAATTTCTTGGCGATTCATACTGAGGAGATGAAGGAAAAGGGAGCACGGGGACCAGATAACTCTAGATCGCCACCTCAACCATGATCCCGAACTCCGGTTTGTCTACGAGCAATCCACCCACCTATGCACGACAAGTTATATCATTTAAGTTAAGGATTGGAAAGGTGAGATCGAAGAAGTCTAAACTAATGTCGAAAGGGAATTTACCTCTTGTACCTTAAGCCTCTTGATTGGAGGAGAAGAAGGTGATTCAGAAGGCTCGTCAATAATGATGCCTTGAGCTGCCCTTTGAAATTCAGGAAGGTTTCTTTTCCTCGACCTCTGAGTGAGGGGGACGTTATCATCACTTTCAGTGTCCTGCAAAAAAGAATTTGAGTTATGACAAGAAAGTGAATGACAAATGGAAGAGAAATTTTGACGGATTGACAAGGCAAGAGTATAGTACCTCAGCCCCAGAAGGAAGATCTTCAGGTTCATCAGGAATGACCATTTTCCTTTTAGCTTTGGTCTGCTGAGGGGATTTTGCCTTGGTTGTTTTCTAGAAAATAAGGTTTTCGACATAAATAAAAGTCGTAATCAAAAATAACTTGAAGCGAATAAATGGCAACATACCTTCTGTAGGACAATTTCTGGAGTGGATCTTGCTACCACTTTCTTCTTGGTTGCTGGAGGAGATTTTGCTGTGGTAGCCTTGCCTACTTTGATCTTGACTTGGAGTGCGAGGTTGATCCGACGTCGAAAACATTGATAAGCAAACGAAATAAAACTAAATTCTGAGATGTTTAAGACTCAGAAAGATTTGGGTATCAAGAAGTAAATACCTGGGTTGTTCGAAGGGAAGGCTGCCACCAATTTCTTCATAATATTTTCTGCAAAGGTGTCACTAGCCTCTCCAGCAGCAGTGGTATAATAACCAGCCCACCATTCATGAAATTTCTCAGTGCATGAGAATCTGGGGTTGAATTTGAAAGGTTCAAAATTCAAGGCCCTATAGTGGAATTTCTTGAAGGCTTGTTTGTAGGCTGCCACTGTTTCTGGATTCGAAAATTCTCGCCTATGAAAACACACTGGCGCAGGTCGAATCTGACAAAGGCCAAACTGTCTGGCAGAATAACTTGGGAAATATTTCTTAATTCCCAAACTATTTTTAGTTTTGCCAGGGGTGAGTCTGGTAGAAAGAATAGCAGGAGAGAGGTAGGTTTGCCAGATTTGGGTAATCTCCTCAACTTGTTCGACAGAAGGGGAAGGAAATGGTTGCCGAAACCAAGTTGGACCAAAAGGCCTTTGCACAAAGGGAGCCATGGAGTCTACAAAACTTGTGCACTTCAGGAACATATCGAAGTAAATTTCGAAGGACTCTTCTGGAGGAATATTTATATGCTTGGGTCTCAACTGTGCTAGTCGAATCCCTTCAGTCCTCCTAGACTTTAAGGTTGGTTGAGCAGACTTAGGGATACACAGACCTAGTCGAGACTCAAAAGTGGCTAATGACCACAATTGCAATAACCACAATGGGCGGAAGCCAAGAACTTGTTGGTGGGTTCGCTTCTTTCGATTCTAAACAAAGATTATCAAGTTCTGATAGAGAGAACCCAACAACGGTTTGGCAAGACTAATGTCTTCTTCCTCGTGGAGTTGGGCTGCGATGGGATATAGGTTTTAGAAACACAGAGTGAGCGGGCAGAAAAAACAAAAGGGATAACCAAAGGGTTAAGAAGGCTACGTGTTCTTTAGCGAATAATCGTATCGATTTTCGAGATTGTGGTGTTCGTGATGTAAGGAGCAAAAGTGGCATTGTTAAAAGAGAACGGGTATTCATACTCGGGATTAGCGAGGTCGAAAGTCTCACCTAAGGGTTTCGGACACTGTGATGGCAACAACATCCAAGAAAGTGGGAGACGGATGCCACATTTCAAGTGGAGGCTATGAGTAGCACAATCCCCGAATCGCATAGCGGCCAATATCAAGGTCTTTGTCATACTTAGGCCCATACCTAGACAAGCTGGATAAGGTCAAAAATACCTTGTTTTTTCCAGGATGTTGGCCTTTTAGCCTCTACCTTGTCGAGCCGATCTATGTAAATTTGTTGGTCGAGCCTAGGAGCGGACCTAAAAACCACGGAAGGACTATTCGAAAATTCTAAATGAAAAGGGGTCCTAGTAAAAATTCAGGTTGAAGCGCGGCATGGTAGGGAAAATTTCAGAAACTTCAGGTGTTTTCTAACGGGGATATCGGGAAGAGGACCTAGATATGCATGAGTATAAACCTTAGCAGAGGGAATCAATACATGGGTTTGCCATTGAACTGCTCGACTGTCGTGAATGTCGGGCTCATCAACGGCCATCAAGGGTTTGAGGTGCATTGGGTTCGTCGTTCTTCTTTGAACACTCGGCAGCGGATGATGAAGCCATGAGAGATAAAAAGCGGATCTGAGACGAAATTCAAGCGTAGATTGAAGGAAAGGAATGAAAGTTTGAAACTTTAGTGATTTTGGGGTTTTGCAAGGCGCAAAGATGAAGAATGCGAGAGAGACTTCACAAGGGTTCAAACCGAGTAAAGAGGAATATGAAGGGTTGTAGCCGTTTATATATGTTGGGAAGCTACGATTATTGGCACGTTAAGCCATAACTCGCGCGTTCGCGACGTTTGAGAGACGTGATGGCCCACCAACTATGCAACGTGTGCCAATAAGGCGGTTCGTTTTACCCGCGCAAGTAATGATGGTTGTCTTTTCGACCACTTTGTTGAAATGCAAAAGCGGTAGAAATGACCATTGCACGAGTATTCAAAAATGCCTTTTCTTCCCTCCATTCCTTATTCCGTCGAAAAAACATTTTTTGGGGGGCAATTTGTTACCTCAAAATTTCGACAAGGGCATTAAATTAAGCTTTAAATGGTATTAACTGCTTATTTAATATTATTCTGTGGGCCACAGGTTAATGTTCAAGTCAATGTACCATAAATTCGATAGTAAAGTTGTACAGTGCTGACAGTGCAAGCAAACGTCGACAAACTTGGTTCTTCAAGCTACGAAACAATGTCAGAAACCTTCGACAGGAGAGGGCCCAATTTTTCGACAAAACTGGGTCCAATACTTCGCCCAAATCCTTCGACAACAAGGTGGTCGAAGCGCGAGCTTGGCGATTAGTGGCGGTTATTTCCACAGTTTTTAGGAAGTAGTTATCGTGCTTGCCCACGATTGTATCACGAGTATAAATACTCCCTTGTAATAGGAAAGCGGGGTCACCACATTTTACAAAAACGCTTGAAACTCAACTTCCAAGTCAACGAAACACGAGTGAAACAGATCATTGTATGTGTTGGTGAACCACTTTTATTTCTTCGTTTAATGCAAAGTCTCTACTTTCTTTTTTACGTTGTTGCATTTATTGCTTTTTCTTCTCTTCCAAATCACTTCTTTCTACCCTTCTCTGTTCTTACGTGCTTTAAAAACACAAACTCGATGGCAATTGTCAAAGAGATTTTCTAGTTTGATCTCACGGTCTTAATATTGAAAACTAGTGATTGTTTGCTAAAAACACCAAAGAAACACACCTTGGCCGTCTCGAGCACTCGATCGGCAAATGGCGCATCATGCAGCCACCACTCCGAATGAACCCTCTGAACCTGGCCAGCTCCTCAAAGGGTCTCTCCTCCCTATGGGCTGTGTAGGGGTCCCAGGTGACCTCCTCACGGTCTAGCCAGTCAAGGCATAATCTGATTGCATGTAACTTGATGGCCCCATGGCCATCATTGCACAACCATTTCTTCGCCCGTGGCATACTCTCATCATACTCTGGGTGCACCACCCAAGAGGAAAAGTTCGCACTCTGGAAGTGCTCAAAAATCCAAGCCTGTAATGAACATATCATTAGTTGATTATTAATCTGAAAGTAACCCTAAAGCAAACTTAAAAGTAAAGAATATGTTTTATACCTGAAGTAAAGGAAGATGACCATCAATCTTCTTGGTCCTCTTTCTTGTAGCATCCTTCAGTTGATTGTATAGATGGGCAAGGGCCATCGCTCCCCAGCAAAATTCTCCAACAGCATCCAAATCAGTAAGCATACCAAGGTAGCCAAGCTTAACCTTGTTGCCTGACTTGTCAACGAACAAGGTGCAACCCAAAAGATAGAGAATGTAGGCCCTAGCAGCATGAGCCCACCGCCCCTCAGCTATGGCTGGGTGGTAGACCCTATCCCTCAACCATACTAGCCCAACAGACAACCCCCGGCCCGAATTCTGGGCAACTGCATCTTCGGGGGTGGCGCCCAATAAATCAATCAGCAACTCTTCTCCCTGCCACGAAGTCCAGTTAGGCATGTTATAGAACCGGCCAGTGATGGGGATGTGTAGCAGCTGGGATACATCATCAAGGGTGATGCTCATCTCACCCACAGGAAGTTGGAATGATGATGTATCCGGCTGCCAACGCTCTATGAATGCGTTTAGCAGCCCCTTGTGGAGAATGGGGAAACCAAGCCCGACCAGAGGAACCAACCCTGAAGCTGTCAGAGTATCCCTAATCCTAGCATGAAACACTGTGGTAACAGGTCCATGTGGAATTTTTTGTAAATCCGGCCGAACCTGCATTCAGAAATGACACAATAAGCCAAAACATTCAACAGCATAAGAAACAAATTTACAACAGTCAACTATAAAATAATAACTTACCCGGCCAGAATAGAAATCAATCAGAATATGTGCCCCGTATGTGGGCAAGACAGAACCATCTTCTGGTCCACCAGGAAATGGAATGTCGCCCTAAGAGCAGCAGCCTCCTGAGGCTCAGCAGCCTCCTCCTCATGAGGCTCAGCAGCCTCCTCCTCCTGATGTCTAGATGATGAAGCAACATCAGTAGAAGGGCCAACCAACTCATATGTCGGAAATTGAGCATCACGCTCAATATCCTGGCCAATATCCTCAACCGGAAGTGGGGGAGGAGGGACGTCAACCCTTCCCCTACCCCTAGCCCTACCCCTACCTCGGAAGGTTCACGACTTCTTCCCTCCTTTGCGGTTTGAAACCGTAGGAGGTGGCCTACCGGCTCGCTCGGATCGTTGTTGGGAATTACCACCTCTGCTCCTCACCATATCTGAAACAACAATCAAGAGAACCAATTAAACCAAATTAAGAGAACCAATCACAAATTAAGAGAAACTGTACTGTCAAACAACCGTTCGAACGCCCCCATGCGAACATGTTCGCACAACCTCGTTCGAACAAGTCAGTTTCACATTCCAACGCACAAACTCGATTCGAATGAAGTTAGTTCGTCCCGTGTTCGCATGACCTCATTCGAACACCTTCGTTTTCAGTTGTTCGAATGAGGTCGTTCGAACAATGCAGTTGCAGAGGAAAAAAAACCCAAATGCGAGGAACAGGGAGAGGCTTACCTAGACGAAAATGGACCGAATAGAGAGAGTGATTTGCCGCGAACAAAACCCAGCAACTCTTGATTTAGTTGGTGGAGAAGATTGAGTGAGAGATTTGGGGAGATTGAGTGAGTTGGGAGAAGTTGAGTGAGAGGGAGAGTGAGAGATAGGGTTCGGTTGAGGGAGAGTGAGTAAGGGAGTGAAGAGGCGTGAGGGTTAGTGGGGGATGTTTTTGTTTTTTGAAATTTTTAAATTGGGGGTATTTTGGGGTTTTTAAGATTGAAGGGGTGTGAGTGAGTAGGAGGGGGTGTGGGAAAAGTAATAACCCACACTAATTACCCATGGATTACGGATGGGTAAAGTCGTTGGTAATTAATGAGGGATTTACCGAGGTTTGCTTTTCCCACTCCCCTCTCTTTCTTTCACCCCTTAACAAATTTTATTCCAAAAATAACCTCTCGTGAAATGCTGTGAGGACGTATTTAACGACGGTTCGAACGACCTTGTTCGAACACATTCGAATGACCTCATTCGAACAGGTGAAATTACGCACAAGAGGGTGTGAAGTCAATATTTAACTCACGCGAACGATGTCGTTCGAACGGGTTCGAAGGCCTGTGTTCGAACACGTGAAATTTCTTGAAAAAAAAGACGTTTTGGCTAGTCTTTTGGTCATTTCACACCCTTATGGGGGTGTGTTTTGAGTAGGAGGGGGCGTGGGAAAAGCAACACCCGATTTACCAAGGCTGTTTTTACGTATTTTGGGCCAGCCTTGTTGCCACTGGGTCGATCCACTGGTAAATCCGTCAGAAAATTGCTATTACCGTTGGCTGCAGATGTGGTTGTTAGTAAGGCTATTGCTTTTCTCACACCACCTCCTACTCAAAACACACCCCATAAGGGTGTGAAAAGACCAAAAGACCAGGCGAAACCTATTTTTTTATGAAATTTTCACCTGTTCGAACACGGGCCTTCGAACAGGTTCGAACGAGGCCGTTCGAGTGTGTTAAATATGGACAGACACCCTCTTGGGTGTTTTTCACCTGTTCGAATAGGGTCATGCGAACACGTTTGAATGGGGTCATGCGAACATGTTCGTATGATGTTGTTCGAACAAGTGCTGCAGAATGACAGGTATTGGACGTCTCGGATTCCACCGACAGTTTTAATCAACGGTTTACAATCAGTCAAATGTGTCAGATAAAGGAGTGGATGTCAATCCCTTTGGAAAATGTGCCTGAACGGATAGAATTTAAACGGCTCAGATTTGTGATCTAAAAATGAAATCAACGGCTGACATTTCACCATGTCTATTATAAAATGGGGTTCACATCCTCAGATCTTCTTCACCAAACCCTAATTTGCCTCTTCACCAAACCCTAATCTGCTTCTTCACCAAAATCCTCAGATCTCCTAAAATGGAATGGCAATTGTGCTCAACCCAGTACTCAAACGACAAATTCCTAACGGCCGCTTCATCACCATGGGGTGTCTACCACCGACGAACATGGTGATGTGTTTCGTTAATCTAACCATGTCTTCTGCGGGATGAGTAAGGACATCACCTTCGCCAACAGAAGGTGGAATGATGTATCCGCCTGCCAACGCTCTATGAATGCGTCTTTCCCTGGCCTCCCCAACACACTCTTGATACGAAAGAACCCGCCGTTAGAGCGTTAAGCCACTCATTGTCTTCACCCGAGCGTCGATCTAACGAGCGCAGGTTTTCATTAAATGAATGCTTATTCAGAAAGGTATACCGGCCTTTTTCTCTAATACGCATAGTTCGAGATACTCTCGATCAAAGATTTCCCTGTAGTGATCTACGTTTAGGGCTTGATCGAAGTGCTCTCGAACCAGCCTCGCGTAATCTCCCGGGTTATTATGAGGGGGGATATTGTAGTAACAAGGAACCAACCCTGAAGCTGTCAGAGTGTCCCTAATCCTAACATGAAACACTGTCGTAACAGGTCCATGTGGGATTGTTTGTAAATCCGGCCGAACCTGCATTCAGAAATGACACAATAAGCCAAAACATTCAACAACATAATAAACAAATTTACAACAGTCAACTATAAAATAATAACTTACCTGGCCATAATAGAAATCAGTAAGAATATGTGCCCCGTATGTGGGCAAGACAGAACCATCTTCTGGTCCACCAGGAAATGGGAATGTCGCCCTAAGAGCAGTAGCCTCCTCCTCATGAGGCTCAGCAGCCTCCACCTCATGATGTCTAGATGATGAAGGCCTAGAAGATGAAGGCCTAGCAGATGAAGGCCTAGCAGATGAAGGCCTAGCAGATGAACGGCCAGCCAACTCATAGGCCGGAAATTGAGCATCACGCTCAATATCCTGCCCAATATCCTCGGGAAGTGGGGGAGGAGGAACATCAACCCTGCCCCTACCCCTAGCACGACCCCGGCTCGGGAGGGTTCACCGGCTTCTTCCCTCCTTTTGCGGTTTGAAACCGTAGGAGGTGGCCGACCGGCTCGCTCGGATGGTTCTGCTGCATGACCACCTCTGCTCCTCACCATATCTGAAACAACAATCAAGAGAACCAATTAAACCAAATTAAGAGAACCATTCACAAAAAAGCTGAGAAACTGTACTGTCAAACGACTGTTCGAACGGCCACATGCGAACATGTTCGCACAACCCCGTTCGAACAAGTCAGTTTTAGTTTCCAACTCACAACGGTTCGAATGAGGTCGTTCGAACGGTGTTCGCACGACCTTATTCGAACACCTTCGTTTTCATGTGTTCGAAGGAAGTCGTTCGAACAATGCAGCGTTACAGAAAAAAAAACCCAAACGCACAGATGGGGGAGAGGCATACCTTGATGAAAATGGATCGATTAGAGAGTGTGAGAGGAGGCGAAAATAACCCAGCAACTCTTGAGAGTGTTGGCGGAGAAGATTGAGTGAGAGATTGAGTGAGTTGGGAGAAGGTGAGTGAGAGGGAGAGTGAAGGTTAGGGTTCGGTTGAGGGAGAGTGAGAGAAGGAGACGAGGGAGAGTGAGAAGGGAGGGGAGGGGTGTGTTAGTTTTTTAATTTTTTAAATGGGGGTAGTTTGGGAATTTAGAAATTAAAGGGGTGTGTTAAAGTAGGAGGGGTGTGGGAAAAGTAAAAGCCGTTAGTAATTAGCAGTTTTTTTTGTAGCGTGCCCACTTCCACTACTCCACCTATTTCTCACATCCCACTTGTACCTATGTTTCTTACACCACCCCCTCACCACTTGTACCATCCCCTTTCCCAGGACACAATAGTTTATCAGGGTGATCAACTCCAGGACGAGGTAGTACTTTCAGAGTCAGAGGAGGATGAGGAGGTTATCATGGATGATGGCCATCCCAGTATCTATTCGGGAGGTAACATGTAAGTATTGTTTGACTATTTCTTTAAAATTTATGCTACGATTTATATTTTTATTTGATTGACTACCATATTTTCTAAAATGAAGGTTGTTTTCTTCGAAGCCCTCATTTATGGCTTTCACCTATGTGATTAATAGAAAATATCGCAAAGCTTTGACTAGGTGGGGGAGTCATTTTTTCATGCTTTTAGAGTAAGTCTCAAAAAAAGTAAGTATCACTTATTTTATTACATAAGTTGTTAGATTTTATTGTTTTAATGTTTAATATAACCATTGATATATAATTTGTATTTGCTTAATGCAGGAAAAAGTGGTGGAAGGCAAGAAAAGAGGAGAAAATTCAAAAAAAAAAATTATGCGAAAATGAGTCGTCGTCTCTCTAAAATGCTTATGGACGTGCGCTTGAGGGGACAATAGCCTAGTTGGATACGAGACACTGTCCGGGACACCCTTCAAAGACATTGGAATTTTGACGGATTCAAGAAGTTGTGTGAACAACCAAAGAAGAATAGGGCATTAGAGAAAGGTGGGAGCTTAGACTGTTGTGGTTCAGCCAGGCCCAACATGTACCGAGACTGGTTTCTCTATTTATCTATTTACATGTGTTATTTTAGTTAGAGCGGTCTTGTCGAAAATAAAAACAAGTATTTTCATTTTTACAGAAAAAAGTAGGGGTGTTCGTGGTGCGGTTTGGTTCGGTTTTGAGACAAAAAGTGAACCGAACCACAAGATAAAATTACATGCAGTTTGGTTTGGTTCGGTTGGCTTCCTAAAATAAACGAACCAAACCAAACCAAACCAATGCGGTTTGGATTGGTTCGGTTGGTTTGGTTTTTTCGAAGACAAAAAAAATTTAAATCGAAGTTAAAATCAACTAACATAAAAAAGTCTAACATAAATCTTTAAGAAAAAATCTACTCAAATATATGTAGTATATAAATCACTCTCATTTTTTTCAAATAGCTAAGACAATGTTTAAAAGAATTTGAATTAAATATTTTGTTGTAATTTTTAAATATAGCATAACAATATGAATTGTTTGTAAGTGAGTCAAAGAATTATTTGGATTTAGGCTAGTAAGTGAGTGAGAGTTGTGTTGTAGTTGCATTTGGGTTAGTAAGTTAGTAAGGAAGGTTGTAATTCAACAAGTCTTATTGTTACTTGCGGTTTGGTTTGGTTTGGTTTCAGAAATCAAAACCGCGAACCGAACCGATCCGCGTGGTGCAATGAAAAAAAGAACCGAACAAAACCGATCAAAAGCGGTTTTTTGCGGTTTTTAGTTTGGTTTGGTTCGATTTGCGGTTTCCCTATTGGTTTGGTTCGGTTTTGAACACCTCTAAGAAAAAGAGTTAGGGCTATTGATTCCATTACACGACTTGCATCGACACACCCATGTCAAGAATTGAACAATTGACTATGTTGATGAGCGCCTGAGGCGCACTCAAGTAAATACCGACACATGACTTGTATTGTTATGTTGTTTTGTTAAAATGGCAAAAGTGTGCTCATTTGTTGTTCGGTTGTAGATAACTTAGTAGAGGTACCACACCTTAAGTCGCAGTTGCAACAGCAGCGGGCGGAGATATATAGTTGTGTATCATGACCTTAGATTTTCATGACATATGGATTATATTACTTTTGGACAATAAATTTAAGACATTTGATTACATTATCATCACATTTGATGGTTTTTAGATTTCATTTTATCAATTGTTAGATTTTAAGCTTAATAATACTTTTTGTTCGTGCAAATATTGAGCTTTTTGTTTTTCGTAACTAGAAAATTCTTTTTTTCATTTTCGTCTCTGCAATAATATCTATTTTTGGAGTTAGTCATTATTTAGTCTGTGATTTAGGGACTAAAATCAAATGATCTCTAATTTCATGGACTAGAACCAAACTTAAATGACATTAAAGGGACTAAAACAAAACAATTGGTTGTAGTGACGGAAAAACAAAACAATATATACAGAGACAAAAAACAAAAACTTCTATTTGGGGGATGAAAAACATATTTAAACCTAAACTTTAATTGCTTTTTCAATTTTGTTTATAGAATTTTACGGTAAGCAACTTGCAGAAGTGTTGTTATTTCTTGTGGCTAGTATTTTCACAACCTAGGTCGGCCCAATATTTCCCAATAATGAGTGCGACCTAAGCCTTTAGGATTTCTCTATTACATAGGGTTTCTCTATTACAATTCATTTAATCTTCTACCACAATATTACACCCCCTTGTCTCCCTCCTTTCGCCTTGTGCCCTCTGTTTCTCTTACTGTCTGTCTTCCTTTAGTTTCTGGATATGGCGTCTTCATCAACTGTGCAAACTCACAGAACCCTACCTGGTGAGGAGCTAATTGATACTCTATTCCCTCGCTAATGACCGTTTTTTTTTTGTAGTGTGGATTAGCTCGAAAAGCTTTAGTTTGAAGAGTTTTGGCAAGTAAAATGCTAAATTGTAATGCAATAAAGGATATCCTATCCATGGCTGGGAGCTCCTATGAAGGGCTTCTTATTAAATAAAAAAGCCTCAACATGTTCTTGTTTAGATTCAAGTAGGGGTGGACAGAATCCAATTACCCGTCCGTAACCGTTGCACCCGAAACAAAAATAGTAAACGCGATTTAGTCTTGTCGGGCTATTGAACCCGAAATAGCAGTAAACGGATTGCAATGGATTCAAATGGACGGTGATGGTTCTATGTCTGGAATCCAAAGATAACCGAAACCGTCCGATTGTCAACTAATACCTACTATCTGAGTATATGTTATTATTAATTTATTATACTTTATACTCAAATTTGTCACTTTGTACACAAACCACGCAGACCAACTTTATCAAAAAGAGTGATAAAAGACACACGTAAGGCAACACATGTCCTGAGTACTGATCACATTTCAAATCAATAGTATGACAATGAATAAAATAAATAATGGGAAATGTACTTCAATATATTTAAGGCTAAAAGGTACTTTTAGTCCCTGCAAATGTCAAGAAAATCCAGTTTAGTCCCTGCAATTCCAAAAATTTTAAAATAGTCCCTGCAATTAGTAAACGTTACTACTTTAGTCCCCGCTGTTACTTTACTCTTAACAAAGGAGGGACTAAACTGTATTTTCTTGACATTTGCAGGGACTAAAAGTACCTTTTAAATGGAATTGCATGGACTAAAGTAGTAACAGTAGGGACTAAACTGAATACGTTTACTAATTGCAGGGACTATTTTAAAAATTTTGGAATTGCAGGACTAAACTGGATTTTCTTGACATTTGCAGGGACTAAAAGTACCTTTTAGCCTATATTTAATTATCATTTTTATTCAAACAAAACAGTTTCTCTCTCATTTCATCGTCTTCTTCCCCTCGTCTCTCTCTTGCTTCCAATTTTTTCAGTAAACTTCCTCTTCTGCAACCTCTGTTCCTCCTTTGTAGCACTGCATTGTGAAGCAACTATTAGAATATTTAAACCGAGTAAACCCATCCGAAAGAACCGCCACCCGACGGAACCGCTGCTCAAAACGGTCGGAAGTGGATGCCTTATATTCTCGCCGGTTCTATTTCGGATCAGCCATTTTCGGACCGAAACCGACCGTAACCGACCGGTGTCCACCCCTAGATTCAAGGAGGAATCTCATGCTAAGAAAGTCATGGTTAAAGCTCGCCCGACTGGGTGTTAGAGACCTAGAGTGGACTTAACAAAGCTATGGGTCATTAATAGGTATGAAACGCTTCAAGATTTGTACTTTAACTATCACTACAAAAAACATTGGGTTTAGCGAGGGAAATATCAGTGGCTAAAAGGCCCAATTCCGTCGCTAATTGCCATTAGCGAGGGAATTAGCGAGAGACCAGTTCGGTCGCTAATATCCTCCTCGCTAACACATTTAGCGAGGGAAATTGTGTCAGTCGCTAATTAGCGAGGGACATATCCGTGGCTAATTCCCTCGCTAATGCTGACAGCACGCTTCCCAAATCTGACTGGCACGCTTCTCAATCTGAGTTTATTATTATTATTATTATTATTATTATTATTATTATTATTAGTACTAGTAGTAGTAGTAGTAGTAGTATTATTAGTGTTGTTATTATTATTATTATTATTATTATTAGTATTATTATTATTATTATTATTATTACTGTTATTATTATTATTAGTATTATTATTATTATAACCAAATTTTGGTGGTGGTTGTGGTCGTTGGTGGTGGTGGTGTGGTGGTGGAAGAGAAGAAAAGAGAAGAAGAGAGTGGAAGAGAAGAAGAGAGAAAAAGAGAGAAGAAGAGAGTAAATGAGAGAGAAGAAGAGGTGGTTCGGATTATTATAAAAAAAACATATGACAGTTTGCGAGGGAATTAGCGAGGGACTGCTATTTCCGTCGCTAAATGCCACTGCCAATGGTCAGAATCCTGCAAAGTGTACTGTCATGTCAGTCAATTAGCGAGGGAACTGTTATTTCCTAAATGCCTTGAAAAACGTGCAGCTCAGTTTGAAATTGGCGCCTTGCATTTAGCGACTGATATTCCGTCGCTAATTGCCACATGTCTGTCGCTAATTGCCACTTTGCGAGGGACTCTTTTTCCCTCGCAAAGTCCCTCGCTAACTTTTGACTTTGCGAGGGACTTAATTTTCCCTCGCTAATTCCTTGTTTTTTTGTAGTGTATGGTGTCCTAGGTCATGATCAGAAATCTTGCAAATACCCTAGGTATTCCAGCAGCTACATCTGCCATTAATGTGCTGTGATACTTTGAAAGAAGGAACGAACGAAAAACAACCACTGAAGAACATCAACGGGAAGTGAGACAAAAGACACCAAATGAGGAGGTTGACCCTACCTTTCTGGTTGTTGTAAGGGGAAACAACTTTTCTCAAAAGGAACCATACGAGGACCTGAAAAGTATGTAGATGCTTGTTTCTCTCCTAACCAGTGTCGAGGGCTGAATTTTGCCTTCCCCTCCAAAATCTAAGCCCCAGCATCCACAACAGGCTTTTACTACCTCAGTTGAGTACTTAAAAGTCACTAGAAACAATCTGACAAGGATGAAGTACCAACCTGATGTGCCTAACCTCTCATTTTTACAATTGTAAGAAGGCCATTGAAGTTGGGTAAGAGAAGCAAATGTCCAGGAAAGAACAACTAACTAGGACCCCACTCACTTCTACAATTTTGAGCCTGGGCCTAGGACTTGATAATGTGGAAAAATTTGATCTCATTAAGGAAGATGTAGGGTTGTCCAAGCCAATCCTTATCACTGACTATCCTAATCCTATAAAGGATAATATTAGATGTGGGAGAGTACATTTGCAAGTGATCGGGTTACTAAGATCAAAAGAAGTCATAAAGGGGTCACAACTGGAAAAAGTCCTGAGGAAGCGCTTGCAGAAGTAGGCCCCATCTTCTCCTACCTTGTACATAGTTGAATTCCCATCTGATGGGGATAATGAGGAGCGACCAGTGGCCAGCATAAAAGGAGGGAGAAGTGAACCAACTAGCTCTTAGACTTGCTTCCAACCTCATAATTAAGAAAACTGGTACTCCAGAAGTAACTGAAGAAAGTGAGGATCCTCACATGGCCAGAGATTCTAAGAAGAAAAAAGTGGATGAGGAAGAGAGTCAGGCTTGGTGCCCTTTGTTTGAAAACATCACTAAGTTATGTGCAGGACTATTTCCATGGCTGAGGGGGCTACCACAACCAATAGGGAGTTAAAATATCTATTGCATGTTTAGAAGCCTGCCATAGTCTTCCTTATAGAGACTAGAGCTAGGAAGACTTGAGTAGAAAAATAAAGAGGAAGTTCAGATTCCAGAATTCCTTTTGTGTGAAAGCTAGGGGCGCCTCTAGAGGCTTAGAACTTTTGTGGAATGCTCATTATG
The DNA here is from genome assembly GCA_020916435.1 of Oxytropis ochrocephala. Lineage (NCBI taxonomy): Eukaryota > Viridiplantae > Streptophyta > Magnoliopsida > Fabales > Fabaceae > Oxytropis > Oxytropis ochrocephala. The sequence continues at coordinate 32,017,259 of CM037093.1, read as the reverse complement.
TTGTCCAATTTCTTGATTTTTGCTTAAATTACATCCACACTAATGTGGTGAAAACAAGATCAGGTTGTGATTTTGACATAGCCTTTCTCTATGGAAACCCAACTTTCCAACAAAGAAGGTCCATTTGGGCCAAAATCCTTCCCTTTGATGAACCTGCATCACATGATGTGCTTCATTGAGTTAAAGTGAGTTTTTAAGTGGAAATGGTGATGAATGGATTAAAATTGTGGTGAAAAGCAATCATTTGTGCTATTTGGAATTGATTTGTTATGCAGTGTTTATGCTGGGTTTTGTTGTGTTTTTGTGCCCAGGGACTAGGTGGGAGTGAAGATCAAAGAAGGGCAAACAATTGGACTGAATTATGCAAGTTTGGAGCAATCTATCGAGTGGCGCGCCATCCTGCGCGCAGCGCGCGAAGTGGCGCGCGAGATTACAGAATGTCCTGGCACTCCTAGTGTAAGTAGGCGTGTGGCGCGCCATGTAACACCCCATTTCTACCCGGTAATTTAAATCAAAAATCAGAGTATACAAAAATCTTTTCAGCTCATCTTTTAGTTTAGTGTGTTATAAAATAGTGGACTGATTGACTATGGGATTACTCAGGTAACTGATACTACTTGCAACAGGCATTGACCTCCTTTGCAAGGCTCTCAGTGATGCCCTTGTAAATACACCAAAAAAGAAATTACGCCTTAGTGGCGAACCACAGTTTAGCCATAGTCATTCAGCACACTAATAGTATAACATAAAACAATCCTCAATAAAATGGAGCGTCACACATCTCATAATAAAATCAAAATACGTAACACCAGCAAATCAACTCGTGGAACTATAGGTTCATATAATGCAGCGGAAAGAAATCAGGAATCCAACAAAATAATTCAGCATGTCTCACAGCAATACTCAGCAATCTCAAAACAAATACATATAAGGCTCAACATGGAGCAAAACAAGCAATAGCGGTCTAAACCCCAACCCCTAGGTGCTACGTATCAGAGCAGACCGACTCGGGGAGTAGTGAAGGTAGAAAGCCCTCACTCCTGACTACCTGTGGTAAAGAACAACAGAAAGGGTGAGTCTCGAACTACATAATAAAAGTGATAATGAGCAATATATAAGCATAGTTTACAGCATACTCAAACACACCAACCATCAATCAACAATATTCATGCACTAATGGGAATGTATGCAATGTCAGTATGCATGTGGTACCATTGGCCCACCGGCAGCCCTCAGGCTTCACAATCATTTTATAAGGCCCTCCGACCGCCCTCAGGCTTCACAATCATTTTCTAAGGCCCCCCGGCCGCCCTCAGGCTTCACAAATCATATTATAAACTCTACGATCATGTGACAATGTATGCATGAGACTCCATGTACATCACAAACACCATTTCAAACAAATTTCAATACACCCATTAACTCTTACCTCGATGATCAATCTCATTTTATAGCCCTCCCGGCTTGGCCCTCCGGCCCATGCCCCATGGCATGCTCAATCACCTCATTATAAACCCTCAACACCATTAAGTCCCACCGGACTATTCTCATCTAGAGTACTCAACCTCACCTGGGACCTAAACCACCATTCAGACCAAAACAATCATCTAGGGACCAAACTGTCACCTAGGGACCAAAACAAAGACCCTCTTAGGCACTTGGCAAAGACTAGGCGCCATTTTCCCCACATTCTCGCGCCTCGCGGTGCAACACAAAGACTAGGCGCGCGAAACTCAAGATTTTGGCGCCCCTGGCAACACACCCACCAGGGCGCCACTTTTCTAGCAATCTGGCGCCCCACAGGCAACACAGACACCTAGACACAAACTCGATACGCTGCATTGACACAAACTAAGACACAGCAAAGACAGTTTGGCGCCCCCTGTGACCAAACTCACCCAACACTTTCAAACCAAAAACCACCCGAGCCAAAATGTCTAAAAATGAATTTGGGCGGTAAACACAAAATTTGTACGATGAAATATGCCTAGAAAAGTAAGTTTCACTCCCGGCCCCAAAACACGCCCAAAATCACCCCCACCGAGACATTTTTAAAATAAGACCTGTACTCAGAAACTACTCGAGCCAAAACATTTAAAAATGAAAGTTGGCAGTGAATACAAAATTTGTACGAGGAAATATGTTCAAAATACAAGTTTCACTCCCGGCCCCAAACACACACAAAACAAGCCCCACCGACATTTTCAAAATAACACCTGCAACTGAAAAACCACTCGAGCCAAAACATTTAAAATTGAAAGTTGGCGGTGAATACAAAATTGGGCACGAGAAAATGTGCCCGAAATGCAAGTTTCACTCCCTGCCCCAAAAACACACACAAAACAAGCCCCACCGACATTTTCAAAATAACACCGCAACTTAGAAAACCACTCGAGCCAAAACATTTAAAATTGAAAGTTGGCAGGTGAATACAAAATTGGGCACGAGAAAATGTGCCTGAAATGCAAGTTTCACTCCGGGCTCCAAAATACCAACATTCTCGCGCCCAGACAAAGAACTCACTCACCCAGACATCAAGCATAAAGACACAGCGCCATTCTCGGGCACCACAGGGGCAGCATTTGGCGCCTCACACACGCACACACGCACCCAACACACAAGCGATGGCACGTGGCGCCATTTTCCCAAAGAACTTGGCGCCCGGCGTAACACACTCGCATTGCACACATTCCGGACATGAACAAGCAGGTACGGTGGCGCCATTTCCCAAAGAATGTGGCGCTGGCGCAAGAACATTCTGCACCAACTCTCAATTCAACTCAGAATGCGATTACGGTGCGCTGAATCCTAGCATCTTGGCGCCCCAAACCCCAAAACCCCAATTTTCTCAAAATCTTCCAAACCAATTCACTCAATAACTCTTCTAACACTCCTAATTTCATAATCAAACAACCAATTGCATGGTCAAATCATCAATCACGTCAAAATCACAAAATCATATATCATGAAACCCTAACTCAAGCTATAAATCGATTTCACCAAGGAATTCATCAATTTCAAGACATCAAATCATCATATAATCATCAATTAACGTAAAACAACCCCTATGATATACATATAACCCATTATCTCCTCTATTATAGAGTGAGACTCCCCTTACCTCAAATTAACCGTAGAGAAGAACCGGAACGGAGTCACGAACAAAACCACTGCAACAATCCAAGCTTTCAAGTCACGAAATTGCTCTTCTCCTCCTCTTCTCCTAGGGTTTGCGCCGTTCTCTTCTCTCCTTTCTCTCCTCTCCTTCGCAACTTTCTTTCTTTCTTCACAAATGAAAGAAAATTCCACTTTTGGGTATATGTACATTGGGCCAAGCGCACCTTGGGCCCTTTTTACACCCCTTGTCCATTTCTTCCACCACCCCCTTCAATTAAAATAATTTACTGAATTATAAACACTATTTTATATGCTAGATAATTTAAAACAGTGTAACACTTTAAATAATTTAATCAATTGCTTAATTAAATCATTTAGGGTGTTACAACTCTCCCCCACTTAGGAAATTTCGTCCTCGAAATTCATACCTGAGTCAAATAACTCTGGATAGGACTCCCGCATCTTGCTTTCCAGCTCCCAAGTCATACTCTCACCAGCAGCTCCCAACCACACTACCTTGACCAAGGCAATGTCTTTCCCTCTCAACACCTTCACTTCTCTATCATCAATCCTCACTGGCATAGTCTCCACAGTGAGGTTCTCGCGTACCTCCACATCATCCATGTGAATCACATGAGACGGGTCTGGAATATACTTCCGAAGCTGTGACACGTGAAAAACATCGTGCAAGTTCGAAAGATTAGGCGGCAGGGCCACCCTATAAGCAACCTTTCCAACTCTCTCAGTGATTTGGTACGGTCCAATAAACCTTGGAGTTAACTTCTTTGCCTTCAGAGCACGCTGATCAGTGCATTTTGATGCACGTTCTTCCATGTTTTTACTTAAGCATTTTTATGTTTTGCTTTGTTTATTTTTATGTTTTATAATGTTTTTCTAATTTAGTTTATTTTTGGCTTAATTTGATTTTCGTGTTTTATTTTCAGCTTTAGCAGCTTTCGCGGAAAAATTCATAACTGGAGCTGCGAGTATCGGATCGACGCGCTCTAATATGCGTTGAAAAGCCCAAGAGAAAAAGCTACAACTTCATGTTGCAGCAAAAAGCCAATTCGGAGCGCAAGAGTCTCAAATAATTCGTTGAAGTTCCAGACTTAATAAATATTTAGTTTTGGGCGGGTTTTTTATGTTTTTGACCCGTTGGTTTAGAACCGGGAATCCTTGTTTTTTCCTTAAAACCTAGCAGCCGCGTGATCGTTGACCCTCCTCGCTTTTTCACTATTCACAAAAATACTTGATTGCTTGAATAACTTTCATGGAGAACTAATCATTGAGGGTTGATCTACTGTAAGAAGTTTCAGCGTGCTTTGAGGTTTTTACTCTATCAATTCAATTTCGTTTCTCTTTCAATTCTATTCTCGAATATTCATATGCTTAATGTGTATTTCATGGAATGGTTTTGATTAAATTCGCATGATTGTATTCCTGATCTTTAATCGTTGTTTACTTCGCTTTGTCGTTAAACTACGTAGTAACTCGTGTTTGCTTAATTCACGATTGTGTTAATCCGTTTGCTTAATTCGGAATATAGGAATACCAATCATTATATATCTTTTGCGCTGACAATCGATATTTAATCGAATAGAGATCGAAGCCGCTTAGGGAATTGGTAAGGTAGAAACCAGTGATTAGCCGGAAACTGAAAACAGTAGATTGACTTATTTTTTATAATCGCTTATTTTAATCAACTATTTATTCTGTTTGTTGAATCAGACTTTAAATCAAACATCCCCCAATCCGATTTCAGTTGGTTAATTATCACACAAGAATCCTTGAGAGACGATACTCGAGTTGTCGCTACCGTATACTATATTTTCAAAATACTCGTTTTTGATCCGTGCGCGATAGCGGATCACACGCCCAACACCAGTCATAGGCGTGACCCTCAGGAACACATGCTCACCAGCCTGAAACTCCAAGTCCTTCCTCCTCTTATCATGATAGCTTTTCTGCCGACTCTGAGACTCTTTCATCTTCTCTCTGATCATTTTCACTTTCTCAGTAGTCTCCCTAACCAACTCTGGTCCAAGAACAACACTCTCACCGGACTCATGCCAACACAAAGGAGTTCTGCATCTACGTCCATACAGTGCCTCAAAAGGAGCCATCCCAATGCTCGAGTGATAGTCGTTATTATCGTGAACTCAATCGATGGAAAGATGTGTATCCCACGCACCTCCTGCTCTAGCACACAAGCTCTCAAAAGATCCTCCAAAGACCGGATGGTTCTCTCCATCCGACCATCGATCGAGGATGATAAGCTGAACTCAACCTCAGCTTGGACCCCAAAGCCTCCTGCAAGCTTCCCCAAAACTCTGATGTAAACCGCGGGTCTCGATCCGACACAATACTCTTCGGAACCCCATGAAGCTTCACAATCACCTGAATGTAAATTCTAGCCAACTTTGGCACAGGAAAGGTGATGTTGATAGGAATAAAGTGAGCAGACTTGGTCAACCTATCCACAATCACCCAAATAGTGTCAGACCCTCTCACAGTATTTGGCAATCCGGTCACAAAATCCATGGAAATGTTGTCCCACTTCCATTCCGGAATCTCCAAAGGTTGCATCAACCCCGCAGGCTTCTGGTGCTCAATCTTTGACTTCTGGCAAGTCAAACATGCATATACAAACTGCGCAACATCTCTCTTCATACTGTGCCACCAAAACAGTTTCTTCAGATCATGGTACATCTTAGTAGCACCTGGATGAATGCTCAACTTACTCCTATGACTCTCCTCAAGTATCATCTTCTTCAACTCAGCATCATCTGGAACACAGATTCTGTCCCTGAATCTCAAAACACCACAGGAATCCAACCTCAATCCCCTGCAGCCTTGCTCACCATGAACCAAAGAAGTCTACGGTTTCACATCTAGTCTCTCGGGCGCTCTCGATACTAACCAAGAATTCGTTCCCACCTTCTCGATCCCCAATCGACACTCGAGGTGTCACCTCACGCACCAAACTCAAGTCACGGAATTGCTCAATCAATTCCAACTCCTCACCATCATAGGCGACATATGCAAGGTCTTCCGCTCTCAAAGCATCGGCCACGACATTAGCTTTGCGGGGTGATAGTTCAAGCCGAAATCATAGTCCTTCAACAAATCAACCAACGCCTCTGTCTCATATTCAGCTCCTTCGATCAAACAAGTACTTGGACTCTTGTGATCACCGAACACTTCGAATCTAGTACCATAGAGATAGTGCCTCCAGTTTTCAACACAAACACAATCGCAACCCAACTCTAAGTCATGAGTGGGATAGTTCTTCTCATGGGTCCTCAATTGTCGGGACGCATAAGCAACCACCTTCCCATCCCCGCATCAATACACCTCCCAAACCCATCTTGGAAGCATCACAGTACACAACAAATGGTTGCTCGCACACGGGCAACACTAACACTGGAGACGTGGTCAACCTCCTCTTTAGCTCTTGGAAGCTCTCTTCACACTTTGCATCCCACACAAATGCCTTTCCTTTACAGGTCAATCGAGTCAATGGAAGGGCTAGCTTAGAGAACCCTTCAATGAACCTCCTGTAATAACCAGCCAACCCCAAGAAACTCCTGATCTCAGTCGCAGACTTTGGGCTCTCCCACTGCAACACTGCATCAACCTTGGCTGGATCCACAGCTATACCATCACCAGAAATAATATGACCCAAGAAGCTCACCTCATGCAACCAGAACTCACACTTCGACAACTTGGCATACAACTTCCTCTCTTTCAAGACCTCTAGCACCAACCTCAAGTGCTCGCATGCTCTTCCTCGATTTTGAGTACACCAAAATATCATCAATGAAGACCACCACAAACCGATCCAGATAGCTATGGAAAATTCGGTTCATGTACTCCATAAACACCCCTGGTGCATTTGTGACACCAAACGGCATTACAGAGTACTCATAATGCCCATACCTTGTTCTGAATGCTGTCTTCTGGATATCCTCATCCTTCACCTTAATCTGGTGATACCCGGACCTCAAGTCAATCTTGCTAAACACTTTAGCACCCACCAAATTGATCCATCAAATCATCTATCCTCGGGAGAGGATACTTATTCTTGATAGTCACTTTATTCAACTGCGTAGTCCACGCACGCACGCGCATACTCCCATCCTTCTTCTTTACCAACAAAACCGGAGCTCCCCATGGTGATACACTAGGCCTCACAAACTTCTTCTCAAGAAGCTCCTCTAATCGCTTCTTCAATTCAAACCAACTCGGTCGACATCCTAAGCGGTGCCATAGAACACGTGCCTAGTACGGCCTGCACAAGCTCAATCCCGAACTCAACTTCCCTCTCTCAGGGGCACACTAGGAATCTCATCCTAAAACACTTCAGGGAACTCACACACCACCAGTAGCCCATCAACCACACTCTGTTCTCGTGAGACATAGACGCCATCAAAGCAAACAACCGACCACCCTCTTTCATTACCTGCGCAATTGCTCACAGAAAGAGCGCGCACTCTTCCTCTTCAGAAGGAGAAAACTAATAGACTTATCGTAGCGGTTGATGTGCGTGGTTATCTACTAACCACCCATGCCTAATCACGTCTAACCCACCCAAAGGCAAACAAATCGATCATCGACGTAAAATCTCTCACCAAGACCCGACGAGAGGACACCTAGCACACATCGTAGAAGTTCTGGACCGCCTTTAGCCGGAGTGTCGATAACCATCCTCTCTCCATAGTAGACAATACTAAATTTAACTTTTCAAAGACAAACAGATGCAATAAAAGAGTGCGTAGCACCAGTGTCAACAATAGCAACTAAAGGTGTACGGAGATGAAACATGTACCTCGGATATCATTGGGTCCCTCTGAACCCGCCAATGCAAACACCCTCCCGAGAGATCTTTCTTTCTTAGGCTTGGGACACTTGAAGCTAATGTGACCAGGCTTCACCACAGTTGAAACATACACTTCCTTGCGATCACACTCGAGATACCATGTGACCACTCTTTCCACACCTAAAACATCTCTTCACTTCCATCTTACAGTCAAAACTCTTGTGACTGGCTTGTCACACTTGAAACACACAATATCGGATGGGCGCGTCTCCCCACTTGGCTTCTTGCCCTCATGGCGCCTCCTACCCTCAGCCAGACTGTTTCCACCATTGTACTGTTACCACCCGAATACCTTTGCTTCCCTTTGTCACAGACGCGTCATAAGGCTTACCTGCGTGATGAAATTTCCCCTCGGTCTCTCATGACCCTAGAGCGGGCATTCTTTGTCTTCCTCATATATCCTGCAAAGAATCTACGGATCGAAGAATACTCTAATTTTTTCGATACCCCACACCGCTTGATATCGACTCTCTCATCCATTCTCAAACTTGATGCACTTTGAGAATTCAGCCCGACTCGAGATAGTGTGGATAGAATTTGGCCAACTCCGTGAACTTGCAAAGATATTCGATGAATGATCATACTTCCCGCCTCGGTTCAAGGAATTCCAGCTCTTTCTTACCTCTCACGTCTTCCGGAAATACTTTCTCAAGAATTCCCGCCGAACACAAACACCAAGTGATCTCCTCCCGTGCAAAGACCCAATCTCTCACTGGTCTCTAGCCACCAGTCCATCGACCTCTTCGGATAAAGTATGAGTACTGTGCACGACTTTACTGTTCATCGGTCAACCAATCACCTGAAAGATCCTCTCAATCTCCTTCACCAAGTCAAGGCACCATCCGGGTTGTACCTCCTTGAAAGGTAGGGGTTCTCTCTCTCCGAACGCCGCGATCGCGGGTCTCATTATTCTCGTTGGGTACCCACGATCTGCGCTTATAGCTGCAAGGCCTCGAGAAGAAGCGATGCTCGATCCTTCGGCCATATCAACCTAACAACTGCAAAGATAAACAACCATTCGAATTACTTTAAGACACCGGTTGTCATACACACTATAATGATCGACACACTTGGCGAGACGGCCGAACTTTTGCTCGATACCACTAATGTAACACCCCATTTCTACCCTGGTAATTTAAATCAAAAATCGAGTATACAAAAATCTTTTCATTTCATCTTTTAGTTTAGTGTGTTATAAAATAGTGGACTGATTGACTATGGGATTACTCGGTGTAATCGATACTACTTGCAACGAGCATTGACCTCCTTTGCAAGGCTCTCGATGATGCCCTTGTAAATACACCAAATAAAGAAATTACGCCTTAGTGGCGAACCACGCTTTAGCCATAGTCATTCAAAGACACTAATAGTATAACATAAAACAATCCTCAATAAAATGGAGCGTCACACACATCTCATAATAAAATCAAAATACGTAACACCAAAGAAATCAACTCGTGGAACTATAGGTTCATATAATGCAGCGGAAAGAAATCAGGAATCCAACAAAATAATTCAGCATGTCTCACAGCAATACTCAGCAATCTCAAAACAAATACATATAAGGCTCAACATGGAGCAAAACAAGCAATAGCGGTCTAAACCCCAACCCCAGGTGCTACGTGACGGAGCGGACCGACTCGGGAGTAGTGAAGGTAGAAAGCCCTCACTCCTGACTACCTGTGGTAAAGAACAACAGAAAGGGTGAGTCTCGAACTACATAATAAAAGTGATAATGAGCAATATATAAGCATAGTTTACAGCATACTCAAACACACCAACCATCAATCAACAATATTCATGCACTAATGGGAATGTATGCAATGTCAGTATGCATGTGGTACCATTGGCCCACCGGCGCCCCTCGAGCTTCACAATCATTTTATAAGGCCCTCCTACGCCTCAACTTCACAATCATTTTCTAAGGCCCCGCCGCCTCAAAGCCACAAATCATATTATAAACTCTACGACGCGACCAATGTATGCATGAGACTCCATGTACATCACAAACACCATTTCAAACACTTCAATACACCCATTAACTCTTACCTCGATGATCAATCTCATTTTATAGCCCTCCCGGCTTGCCTCCGGCCCATGCCCCCATGGCATGCTCAATCACCTCATTATAAACCCTCAACACCATTAAGTCCCACCCTGACTATTCTCATCTAGAGTACTCAACCTCACCCGGGGACCTAAACCACCATTCAGACCAAAACAATCATCTAGGGACCAAACGTCACCTAGGGACCAAAATAAAGACCCTCTTAGGCACTTGGCAAAGACTAGGCGCCATTTTCCCCACATTCTCGCGCCTCACCGGTGCAACACAAAGACTAGGCGCCAGAAACTCAAAGATTTTGCGCGCCCGTGGCAACACAACCCACTGGCGCCACTTTTCTAGCAATCTGGCGCCCCACAGGGCAACACAGAGACCTGAGACACAAACTCGCATACGCTTGAGACACAAACTAAGACACAGCAGCGGCACAGGTTTGGCGCCCCTCTGTGACCAGCTCACCCAACACTTTCAAACCAAAAACCACCCGAGCCAAAATGTCTAAAAATGAATTTGGGCGAGTAAACACAAAATTTGGCACAATGAAATATGCCTAGAAAAGTAAGTTTCACTCCCGGACCAAAACACGCCCAAAATCACCCCCACCGAGACATTTTTAAAATAAGACCAGTACTCGAGAAACTACTCGAGCCAAAACATTTAAAAATGAAAGTTGGCGGTGAATACAAAATTTGTACGAGGAAATATGTTCGAAATACAAGTTTCACTCCCTGCCCCAAAACACACACAAAACAAGCCCCACCGGGACATTTTCAAAATAACACTGCAACTGAAAAAACCACTCGAGCCAAAACATTTAAAATTGAAAGTTGGCGGTGAATACAAAATTGGGCACGAGAAAATGTGCCCGTAAATGCAAGTTTCACTCCCGGGCTCCAAAATACCAACATTCGGCGCCCAGACGACAACTCACTCACCCGGACAACAAGCTAGCGGTGACACAGCGCCATTCTCAGGCACCACAGGGCAGCATTTGGCGCCCACATCCAGCGGCACACACGCACCTAAACACACAAGCGATTACGCGGGCGCCATTTTCCCAAAGAACTTGGCGCCTCGGCGAGAACACACTGCACAGAACACATTCCGGCGACATGAACGATTACGCGGGCGCCATTTCCCAAAGAATGTGGCGCCTGGCGAACATTCTGCACCAACTCTCAATTCAACTCAGTGAACGATTACCACGGCGCGAGATCCTAGCATCTTGGCGCCCAAACCCCAAAACCCCAATTTTCTCAAAATCTTCCAAACCAATTCACTCAATAACTCTTCTAACACTCCTAATTTCATAATCAAACAACCAATTGCATGGTCAAATCATCAATCACGTCAAAATCACAAAATCATATATCATGAAACCCTAACTCAAGCTATAAATCGATTTCACCAAGGAATTCATCAATTTCAAGACATCAAATCATCATATAATCATCAATTAACGTAAAACAACCCCTATGATATACATATAACCCATTATCTCCTCTATTATAGAGTGAGACTCCCCTTACCTCAAATTAACCGTAGAGAAGAACCGGAACGGAGTCACGAACAAAACCACTGCAACAATCCAAGCTTTCAAGTCACGAAATTGCTCTTCTCCTCCTCTTACTCCTAGGGGTTTGCGCCCGCTCTCTTCTCTCTCCTTTCTCTCCTCTCCTTCATTCGCACTTTCTTTCTTTCTTCACAAATGAAAGAAAATTCCACTTTTGGGTATATGTACATTGGGCCAAGCGCACCTTGGGCCCTTTTTACACCCCTTGTCCATTTCTTCCACCACCCCCTTCAATTAAAATAATTTACTGAATTATAAACACTATTTTATATGCTAGATAATTTAAAACAGTGTAACACTTTAAATAATTTAATCAATTGCTTAATTAAATCATTTAGGGTGTTACACGCCAGATGGCGCGCGAGATCATTGTAGCGCGTTAAAACTGATTCTGACGCGTTTTTCAGGGACTTTTGACGATTTGGGAACCCTAGCACGCGAAGAGCACTGATTCCATCTCACGGCGGCTGAAGAATCAAGACTTGGGAACAAGGATTGAGGATTCTAATGCGTTCATCTTCACCTTCAACTTGTAATTCTCTTTCTTTCTCCTTGATCCTGTGTAACTAAACCATAATGTTAGGGATGGATGAATTTTAATGTAGTGTTATTGTTGCTGATTTAAATTGATGTTCTTCATGTTTCTTTCCTCATTTGTGAATTGATTTTCTGGGCTTAAACATTTCTATGATTGGAAAATTATAGAACCCATCTTATTTCAATGATTAAAAGGGAATTTCATTATTGGAATATTTGAATGTCAATTCCTTCAATTTGTGGCTTAGGAATATTCTTACAATTTGATGTATTTTACGAATCCTTGTTGCTAATGCTTGTTGTTATTAGATGCGCCTAAGGAATTAGGGCTTTTATTGATTAACAAAGGAATATTCACCTAAGGGATTAGGGCTTGGTTAGGATTGTGGATTCAATAGCAAATGAGAGAGAGATTATCTTTTGGAAAAAAATCATTGACAATAGCATGAAATTGAAAGGCATTCATCCCTAGCATCTTCTCATCATATTTTCTCCCAAACGTTTCCGTTTCTCGTAATAAAAACCCAAAAATATTTAATTGCTTTAGTTTCGCGCTTTATAGCTCAACCTAATCAATCGAAACCTATTTCAATTTGGTTCATATTAGTTGTTGTTAACGTGATTAGTAATTTAATTCGATCCTTGAGAACGATACCCGGTTCTTACCGGTTTTATTACTTGAACGATTCGGTACACTTGCCGAAATAATTCAACAAGTTTTTGGCGCCGTTGCCGAGGATCGAAGTTACAATTACTAGTAAATTCGAAGGCAACAACTAATTTGAACCCGTACATACATTAATTTGTTTTTAGTTTTGTTGTTTCTTTTTACTTTATGCATATATTTTTTATCCTTTTACCACTTTTACTCCCTTGAGTCATGGAGTCCACACTACCGCCACTTCGCTGTTGTTGTTGTGGAGGACCACATTTAAATGGCGATTGTGAGTGTAACACCCCCTTCTACATAACTACTATTTAATTGAAAATCAGAGTGCGTAAAAACTTTCAGTGAGACCACTCGAGGGTGCCACATTTAAACACCAAAATCAAAGTCCAAAATATTAATCAAAATAAACTTCAGTATATGATACATAGCACCAATTAAATCCAGGAATAAGTACTACAGCAGTGGAAAATAACAACTTAACATAATAGTTCAAAATATAACGGAAATAACAAGCTAAACATTCCCCCCGGTGCTACGTATCAGAGCCGACTCGACCATACTAGAAGAAGGATCTCTAGTCACCTTCAATCACCGTCACCTGCGGTTGCCGAGGCATGAGAAGCAACACGACGCAATGAGGTGAGTCTCTATACATAGGAAATAATAGATAAAACAAGAAACACACGAGTAGAATAGGCACACGGAGAGATACAAATCAATTCAAATACACGAAAATACGATTACACCATAAATACAAAGCATACGATGTCTGATTCGATCAAATACACCATTAGTTTATGAACACCCAATCATCCACTGAACATGTATGTAATGTATGAAATGCAACCCAATACTCCACGGGCATATGCATGTGGATCCATCACCAAAATAGCCTTGAGGGCATTCACCAATAATTTAAGAGGCCGAGGCCTATTCACCAAAAATATGCATATGATAATGCGACACCATGACTATGCACCAGACACACCATTTCACCAAAATAATACAATAGCATGCTCACCAATAGCCTTGTGGGCTCACCAACACCAAAGAAAGGTCATAGACTACCAATATTTATTCACAATAAAACACCACACCATAAATAGTAATTCTATAGGGACTAAAAGATCACCAAGGCTAATTCTACACCAAAGGACTAAAGTCACTCCAATGACTAAAGTCAACACCAGGGATTAAACCCACACCTAGGGACCAAATCACCTCCTAAGGACCCTTTCAACACCTAGGGACCATTTTGGCACCTAAGGACTAATTTGACACCTAGGGACTAATTTGACACCATAAGGATCAATTTAACACCTAGAGACTAGTTTGACACCTCGGAGACCATTCTGACACCTAGGGACTATTTTGACACCATAAGGACCATTTTGGCACCTATAAGGACTATTTTGGCACCATAGGACTAAACGCACCAGGCGCACTTGGGGCAGCCAAATGGCGCCCCTTGCTCAGCACAACACGCACGCGCACCCACCAGCACCACAGGCGCACAGGGCATGCCATTTTGGCGCCCTGTTGCGCGACACACACTTGCACACACGCGCATAGTACACTAGGCGCCACCAGGCGCATTTGGGGCAGCCAAATGGCGCCCCTGCGCAACACACCACCACGCACGCACTGTGATTGCACTAGGCGCCTTCGGGCACGCCAATTTGCGCCTACCTGCGCCACGCCCCACTGACAACACAACAAAAAATGCACGCACACCCAGCGCCTAATTCCACAGAATCGGCTCCACTTACCTCGTTTCAAGCCAACACAACAGCACTTGCTGCGCACACAGGCGCCAAACTCCCTGCAAGTTGGCGCCCCTACTCCTGTTCACGCCCAACACAACACTCACCTGCACAAACAGTGCACCAGGCGCCAGATTCCTGCAGAATTGGCGCCCACCCCACTGCACACCACCCAACCGATCCAAACAGTAACCCAGGCGCCAAATTCCTGCGACTGGCGCCCCTAACACTATTCACTTTTTTAATTCAATTTCTCAACAACAACCTACACACTCCAACCAACCTCTAATTCAAACAATCTACCAAACACCTAACAAGCACCAATATTTTTCCTATTCACTTATATCAATTTAACAACCAATCACCTCTATATCAATTAACACCTATTACACACCATATTGCATTAAATTCATGTAACTCACCTTAACACCAAAAATCAAGGGTTTATCAATTCCATATTTGCATAACAATTCAATTCAATCACATATAAAATCAAACAATCACCCAATTACTCAAATACTTCATGAATCAATTTAAACAACTACTCCTAACACCTAATCCCTATGATTTCATGGTTTATAAATTATTAACTATGAAAGAGAGCCCCCATACCTTGTTAATTGAAAGGAATAACACCAAAGCTCTCAAGAAAACCCCTCCAAGACACCAACACTCCAAGCTTCCTCCTTCCTCCTTGAGTTTCACGAAATTCCTCTCCTTCTTTCCCTCTAGCCGTCGCGCCTCCTCCTCTCACTCTTCTCACTTTCTAATTTTTGATCTCTTTGCTCAAATGAGGGTTTCTCCTAAGACCCTAAGGTTTTATTAATTGGGTTTGGGCCACTTAACTCCAATGGGCCCTAATTGCACACCTCTAATTACTTTCTCATATCCTCCCTACTTAACTAAAATACTCCCCATTTATTTACTACACCCCACTCCTTAATTAAATTAATTACCTTATTATTATTTTAATATAGACAACTAAAATATTATTTAATTAAATTAGTTAAATAATTACTTAATCATTTTTGGGGCGTTACAGTGAGACATACTCCGATTGTGATCTTTGTGGGAAAGATCTTGTGTATTGCTCTTGTGAACCAGAATGGGTACTCATTGATGAGTCTTATCCTTGGTTGGCCCAACCTAAAATTCTTGAGGAGCCAGAGTCGATAGTTATTGACAATTCATATCCCTGGTTAGCAGATGAACAACCACTTATTCAACAATCAGAACAAGAAAAGGGCTCAATAATAGAAGAATCATGGGAGAAAAAGAAAGATGAGAAAAAAATAAGAATTGAACGGGGATCCTCTTGTCTGGAAGGAAGCTAAAAACTCTCAATCTTGGGAAGGTATGGAAATCCAACAAGAAATCACCCAACAAATCATTTTCCCCTCTCATCTTTTGAGAAGCAAGGAAGATTGGAGTGAAGAGCTTGATCGATATTTAGACTCCTTCTATGCCTTGTTCATCATCCTTCACCTTGAGAGGATATGGAAGCATATGAAATTGTACCTCAAGTTCATGAATTTCCTACCTCATAAACGGAAGAAGAAGGATGATGTGTTCTTCGTGTCATATATTCCACCTCGACAGAGGGGAATTGCAGCGTCAAGCTAGTGACGTTAAAGAAGCGCTTATTGGGAGGCAACCCAATTTTCTCTATCCTTGTCTTTTAATTTTACCTTATTTTATTTTATTTTCTCGCATTATTTTTATTTGATTAGTACTTTAGGGTGCATCTAGGACACATTTACACACTTGTAGGCAAGAATGGATGTCTTTGCGACTAACCAGAGCGCATGACAAAGAAACCAATAGCAGATTTAGCGGACTCGAGAATAGAATGGCAATGAGCACAAGTTTGGGATGAGAGCCCTATACAGAGCAATGTGCACGCTGCAGAGTGGAGGACAGTTGGATCCGGATGCTGACATCTTTCAGCCACCTCCGCCGGACTCTGGACGCGGTTGAGTAGTCTACTCACCGCTATGGTTATTTTCTCTCCTTCCCTTATCTTGCATTATTTGATTGTGTAATTTGATGTTTTCTTTTAGTTAGTTGCCGTTATGTGATTTTATTTTTGTTTTGCTTTGGTATTTTGTAAATAGGCCTTCCCCTAAATTAATCAGTGAGGACACTGCAATGTTTTAAGTGGGGGGAGGACCTATTGTCAGTGTCAGTGTCATGGATAATATGCAATCATGTAGTGAATTTCCTTTTATATAAAAAAAAAAAGTCGAGTTGAGCAAACTTAGTGATGAATTGGTGAGAATTGAGCGAATAGTACCCCTGTGGTGAATGAACTAGTGCACTCTTGCTTCCACACTCAAAACATAAACTCAGGTGGAACTTAGTGATCCTAGAGATGATTGTAGCTAAAACTAGTTGTTTGGTGGACCATGGGAATTTCCAAATTTTTACTAAAAATGTAGGGTAGCATAAGAAACTAAGTTTGGGGTTCTCTAAGCGGTGAACACTAAGGTCAAGAAATTCAAAGGGAACTCTCAAGATGGCATAAATTCACATTCAAGAATGTAGCTAAGGAAATATCTAAATAGAAGTTGAAACTCCAGCACCTTTTAAACCCTCCTAATTAGATTGATTGGACTGAAATCAGAGACCTGAGTCAAGGAATTGATCAGTTGCGAAAATAGGAAGAGATTTAGTGGGGTCAGAGGTCTAGGGTGAAATGGCTCAAATGAGGTGATAAAAATTCAAAATTATTTCTTGCCTCTACAATACAAAGGAGGAACTGGAATAGGCTTCACAAAATATAAGATCAAAGTGGGACTGGCTTGAAGGACAGGAAGAAATTATGACAGGTATTTGGCATTTCTACTCGGACCTATACTCTTTTGACCCTTTGTCCCTACTATTTGAATGTATGTAGGTGGTTCCCACTTGGGTTTCTAGTAATATAAATGTGGACCTCCTTAAACCAGTCTTAGATGCTGAGGTGGAGAAAGCTGTGCTTGGGTTCCCATAAAGCCCTGGGCCCTAATGGGTTTAAAGTGGTCTTCTTCTAGAGAAATTGGGCCATCATTAGGGAAGATATTGTTAAGGCTATATCCCTCTTTTTCTCTTTTAGTCACTTAGATGAGGATGTCAACACAACAATTATTGCTCTGGTTCCAAAAATTCCAATATTGAGTCTATCTCCCATCTAAGGCCCATTAGCTGTTGTAATTTCCTTAATAAAATTATTGCAAAGGTTATGGTCTCAAGTCTTAAAGCTTTCATGCACAAACTAGTTACTCCTCAACAGAGTGCCTTTGTGGGAAGATGACTTATTCAAGACAACCTTGGTGTAGCTCATGAAGCCTTCCACTTCTTAAATAAGAATCAATCTAGTGGAGGCAGGGTTTAGCTCTTAAGCTTGACATGAACAAAGCATATGATAGAGTAGAATGGGGGGGTTCTTGGAAGTTGTAACACCCTGGACCCTTTTCTTTCTTAGTAGGCACCCAAACATGTACATCATGACCTTCTCTACCCCCCAAGTAGAGTTTTTGCCTTCCGTGGGAATCGAACCTAGTACCCTGGGGCTCAAGTACAAGTTCAATGCATTCCCACTACCAATTGGGCCACTACCTCAATTGGTAGTGGGAATGCATTGAACTTGTACTTGAGCCCTAGGTTACAAGGTTTGATTCCCACGGAAGGAAAAAAATCTACTTGGAGGTAGAGAAGGGCCCAGGGTATTACAAAAAAATGCGTCTTTTTTTTTGTAACACCTGGGCCCTTTTCTATCTTAGTAGGCTACCCCCAAGTGTACATCATGATCTTCTCTACCCCCATGTAGAGATTTGCCTTCTGTGGGAATCGAACCTTGTACCCTGGGGCTCAAGTACAAGTTCAATATTGAACTTGTACTTGAGCCCTAGGGTACAAGGTTCGATTCCCACGGAAGGAAAAAACTCTACTTGGGGGGTAGAGAAGGTCATGATGTACATGCTTGGGTGCCTACTAAGAAAGAAAAGGGCCCAGGGTGTTACAGAAGCCACCTTGCTTACCTTGTGCTTTGATCCTATTTGGGGCGATAAGATTATGACCTTGGTCTCTACAGTCACTTATTCTTATCAAGTCAATGGGTTTAAGTTAAGACCTCTGAAGCCTCAAAGAGGCTTGAGGCAGGGAGACCATATCTTCCATTACACTCTTACCTAGGAATCCCTGCTAAATGGGGTGGTTCTAAGGTCCAGGACCTGCAATGGCTCAAAGAGAAAGTTTTGGCCAAGATGGAGGGTTAGAAGGCGAACTTGTTTAACCCTACAGGGAAGGAAATGCTTACCACTGAAGTTATTCAGGCTATTGCAAGTTACATTATGTCTATTGTGAAGCTCCCCAAACCTTTTGTAACAACCTATCTGCTGTAGTGGCTAAGTTCTGGTGGAGTAATTATGGGCTCAAAAGAGGGATTCACTGGAAGAAGAGAGATTTGTTATGCTCTCCTAAATTCGAAGGGGGGTTAGGTTTCAAATATTTTTCCATGATGAACTCTGTTATGCTATCAAAACAAGCATGGCGCATTATTCAAGATCATGATGCCTAGTGGCCAACTACTTTGAAAGGCGTCTAGTTCCCCTTTGGTGACTTCTGGAGTGCTACGATTAGTAGATGAGGCTCTTCGGTGTGGCAGAGCATTCTCCATGGAAGGGATTTGATGAAAAGTTCCGAGAGGTGGTCTATTGGTTCTAGAACTAGTATCCATGTCACTAGAGATAATTGGTTAGCATCTGGGAGGAAAGTTGTGCTGAATCCTAACTCCAATTGTCTCGTCTTAATGAGATTATCTCTTCCAACCATACTTGGAATGTTGGAGCTCTACGTCAGCACCTTCATCCTGACTCTGCTATGTGTGCCATCACTACAAGAATTCATTGCATTACTGGCGGACTCAATCCCCCAGTAATGGTATAAATTAGCCAGAAATTGCACTTTCTTCAAGGTTTAGTCCGCCGAATCACCGTAAAAACGCCGCGGAGTAGCGGTTGGTGGGGTCGATTTTGACCAATAATTATCTTGGCGGATTTATCGGCCGAAATTCGCCGATGATTACCTGCAACTAAAATTCAGCCAAGAATCGCCAGCATAATCTTGGCTAAATTCAAACAAGAAATCCGCCCGATGATTCTTGGTGAAAATCACCAATAAATCACTTAATAATTCTTCACAAAATTCACCAAAGAAACAAATTCATGATAATTTTTATATATATTTTTTTAGAAAAATATTTTAAAAATGTTTTTATATTTAAAAACTATTTATAAAATGCGTTTTTATTTAATTTTTTTAAAAACTAATTCTTAATTCATTTATTTCAAAAAATAAAACAATAACTAAATAATTTTTCTAAATGATAAAATTGTCATAATTTTCATGCAATAAAGTACTAATTAAAATAATATCCATTACAAATTATAAATAGAAATATTCATTACAAATGTAAATTAAAATATCTAATAAAAGTACTAGATATCATAGTAGGAGGTCCGTGAGTCGGTCCAGAGTCGTTATTCTTTGTTGTTGTTGTTGTTGTTGCTGTTGTTGTTGGAGCTGTTGTTGTTGTTGTCGTCAACCCCAAACCAATTAAAATAAGTATCAGTGTTGGTGTCTGTATTGAAAGCTTTGTTGGGGTTCTTTGGAGTAGTTCTTGGTGAGGTTGGTGGAGCCGCTTTGTCGGGAAAGCCGCTGAGGCTAGCGATGAGGTTGTTGGAGCTGCTGTCGAGGAAGCTGTTGAGGCTGCTGCTGCGGCTGAGAGTACGGCTGGCCGTATGTGCCCTAGAAGGAAGGCTGGATCACACCCGAGTATGGCTAAAAAGCACCGGCATAAGGTTGGATATGTTGTGGTGGAAAAAATGATGCCGATGATGACATAGATGGCCTCGGATATAGAGACATAGTACCCATCAATTGATTCCACCGCTCATCATTCAACCTCTGCTGCTCTCGCATCTGCTGCATTTCCTGATCATATTTGTCTGTCGCTCTTGCATCTGACGCTGTGTCTCGCTCAATTGTTGTGTCAATAACTGAATAGCGTCTAATTCTGAAGGAGTAGGGACATAAGAGCGACCAGTACTTCTTTCTGAAGAAGTACTTGGCCTCAGATTTGGAATAATGGAATCTTGGTAGCGGCATGGCCAAGACCACCACTCTGATGCTATTAACCTTACCTTTGGTTGGACCAACGATTCTCGCCAAGCATTGAAAGCCGCTCGACTCTCCTCAATAGGATCAATGTCGATTGCCACTACTCTCTGCGATGTTGCTTGCCGAGCGACTGCCATTCAGAGAAGTTTTGCTGATAGGAATAACCAAGAAATGAAAAATTACCCCATTAGTGTACATATAGAATATAATATATTAATAAAAACAATATATAATTAATCACATTTATTTACCTGAATATTCCTATGCCGGTCATCAGGATACTCGCCTGTCCCCTCTCGCATATGAATCTGGCAGTGTAACTCAACCAAAGTAGGTGGTCGACCAAGGAAGGCCTCCTATATACATAGTTATTATTATTTAACATATTAGTATTTAATAAAATATCCAATATGTATGTATAATATAAATTTAATGAATTAAAAAATTTACCAAGCGTTGGAAATGTTCAACAGTGTTGACAGAACCTGGCGTGTTTATGCAACCACCTTTCTCTGAAGCACGGTTCTTTTTAGCTTTCTCACATTTTTCAATATACTTAGGGTCATCCCATCTCTTTTGCAGCACAACCCAATCAGTATCACCAATCCACGATGGCTTAATACGAGTATTACGGTGCTCCTGGAGCATTGATGAAAAGCGGTTAGAAGCTCTTTTGTTGAATACTCTCTGAACATCCCTTTGTTCCTCTGGGAGCCATGCCATTTTTGCCTATTTAAACAAGTTTAATTAACTTGTTAGTAAAAACAAATTAAAAAATAAAAAATTGAAAATCCACCGTAATTGTAAAAAAAAAAAAAACTTACGCAGAACTGATTCCACATTTTGGATGTCTTATCCTTTTTGACCTCTTTCCAATCCAGCCAAGGTTGAGTGTAATTTGCTTTGATGATGTCTGTGATCGTGCTAGATACAATCCTCCCATGTTCAAACCTGTATATAAAAATATAAATTAAAACAATAATAATTTATATTTAATAAATCAACAAAATATTGTAATAAATTAATAAATACATACTGGTCGCCAATAACCTTCACTACGATACGATCGTCGCGCGTAACCTCAACCACTTCCCTATTAATATTATACCTGTGAATCCCATTTTCATCTGCCGGGGGCTCGACACTACCAGGTGGAGGCACAAATGGGCGATCCATAGTACTAGGTCCACTGCCATCCTGAGTCGTACGAGGTGGAGGTACAAAAGGGCGATCAACAACAACATAAGTCACACAACGACGACGACCGTGTAATGAAGTAGAAACCTTCTTCTTCCCTCTATCATTGGGTGGTACAATCTCATCATTAGGTGAGTTATCATGATTACCTTCTGATCCTGACGATGTCATCACTGTGTATATATATTTTTATATATAATGAATAACATAAATGATGAATAACGTTAACATACATGAAGAATAAATATTATTTCATACACAAGCGTCTTATATATTAATATTATCTAATTACAAATAATTAAGATCATCTAAATTAGAATCCCATTCTTTCTCAAAATCACCATCATCATCAGATGAGTGAATTCTTGAGACACCGACATGATCGACATTATCTTCATGATCTGTATCGTCTTCATCATCATTAACTTCATCACCCGTGTTTGGCTCATCACATAAACGGGTAATGGGTTCTACTTCAATCACTTCATTTACATTGGACATTTCATCCATTTGATATGGCACGTCTTCCACTGTGTCATCAGTTGTCTCAATGCGACCTCTTGGTTTTGTCTTAATTGCGACACACCAACCACGCTGATCAGTCCGTGTTGATGGATAAGAAACATAATAGACTTGTCTCACATTTTGTGCAATGACGAACGGATCATACGGTCGATATCTACTAGTCATTTTAATGTCCACTGTATTTGTCTTTGGATTAAACTTTGTTCCTCGAGCGGACGGGTCAAACCATTTACAATAAAAAACCACTACCTTTTGATTATAATCTAGATAAGGGTACGCAAGTTCATATATGTGTTCAACCACACCATAGAAATCATCTTCGCCTCTCCCAGTGTCACCCTTCATGCAAACTCCACTATTGACGGTTTCTCTGCCCTCTGTCCATTCCTTAGTGTGAAATTTGTATCCATTGACAAAGTATGTGTGCCATTCTTTAACACATCTTTGAGGACCGTCAGATAAGTTTCTCAAGTGTTGGTTGGTAGGAGTTGGCAGGAGGGAATACACACGTTCCTTAAACCACATTGGAAAATGTGCATGAATATGAGCAGAAGATTGCTCTTCATTTACTTCCTCTGATGACAAAAACTCCCTATAATAACAAATTATTAATTGTTACACAACTGTGTACACATTAATTTATTAACTATTTAGATAGCTATATATATAGGTTCAGAAATACATACTCAATGAATGGTTGGACCTCAGTACAGTTTATCAATACATGAACATGAGCCGAGTTTAACTCTTCTTCTGTTAGCCAGTGAGTTGACTCCTTTCCAGACTGACGACCAGGTAGACAAAAGACAGACAAGGCTAAACGATGTCTTGGATTCAATTTCTGTTTCATTTCGACTACTTCTAGAAGCAAATTCATTCTTGAAGTAATAAGAGCAAAACTGAGTTGTTTCACGATGTAAGTAAGAAGAACATATCGATCCTTCAACTCTAGCTTTATTTTTAACTGATCTTTTTGAATCACCCATGAACCTAGATAGATAAAATGATATGTCAATAATCCATCTAATCAAAATTTGATATATATTCTTTTGATATATTAACTGACCTTTCAAACGGATACATCCATCTGTATTGGACAGGACCGCCAAGTTTAGCTTCATGTGCTAGATGAACAGGAAGATGCTCCATAGAATCAAAGAACCCAGGCGGAAATATTCTCTCCAACTTGCACAAGATAAGTGGGATGTCTTGTTCCATTTTTGTAAGATCATTCGCTTTTAGCGTTGCAGAACACAAATTCTTAAAGTATTGACTTATTTCAATGAGCGGATTCAAAACATGTGTTGGCAACGAACTAAAGGCAATAGGAAGTAAGCACTCCATGAATACAGAACAATCATGGCTCTTCATCCCATGTAACTTCCCATTATCTACATCAGAACATCTTGCTAAATTGGAAGAATAACCATCTGGCATTTTCAACTCAGAAATCCATCGATAAAAAGCGCTTTAACTTGCTTTGTAGATAAAGTATAATTGGCTTTGGGTTTCAATGTCCCTCTTTTGTTAGCTTGGTCAACCAACAACAAATCCTTTACTTCTGCATAATGATCTATGTCTTTCCTTGCCTTCTCATTGTCTTTCGTTTTACCTTTCACGTTCATAACAGTGTTAAATATGTTATCAAAGAAATTCTTTTCAATATGCATTACATCTAGATTGTGTCTCAAAAGATTATCTTTCCAATTTGGAAGTTCCCAAAAAATACTTTGTTTCGTCCAATTATGCCATACTCCATAACCATCTGGACGAGAAACAACACCTGCAACAACTTCCACAGGAGGGATATCCATGACACTATTCCAAACTTCTTCTGATGTCAACCTACGAGGAGGTTCAGCTGTTTCAACTTTCCCCTTGATGAATCCATATTTTGACTTTCTAAAGGGATGATCACTAGGTAAAAACCTACGGTGTGAGTCAAACCATGTGGTTTTTCCTCCATATTTAAGAGTAAAAGCCTTTGTGTCAACCATGCAAATCGGACACGCCAGCTTACCATGTGTCCCCCATCCAGACAACATTCCATAAGCAGGAAAGTCATTAATGGTCCACATCAAAGCTGCCCTCATGTTGAAATTTTTTCTACGTGCTGCATCATAAGTTAAAACACCATTCCACAACCTTTTGAGGTCATCAATCAAAGGTTGCAAATATATGTCAATACCAGTTGTTGGACTACTTGGCCCTGGAATAATAGAATTTAAAAACATGTATGGTTTAGACATACACATTTCTGGAGGAAGGTTGTATGGGGTAACAATAACTGGCCAACAAGAATACGGTGATGCCGATGCTTGAATATAGGGTGTGAAACCATCAGAGCACAAACCAAGCCGAACATTGCGTGGATCATTGGCAAAATCTGGATGCACACGATCAAAATGCTTCCAAGCTTCACCATCAGATGGATGACGTAACTCACCTGAATTATTTCTATTTTCATAGTGCCACGTCATTTTACCCGCAGTTTCCATTGAAGTAAACATCCTCTTCAGCCTTGGTATAATTGACAGATAGAACATTGCTTTCCTTGGCACTTGTTTGCCTTTGCTTGTCCCTTTTCTGCTGACACGATACCGTGGCTCTTGACAAACCTTGCATTGCAGCAACTCTCCATCATTTATGCCAAACTCATTATTATAATAGATCATGCAACCAGAAACACAACAATCAATTCTTATGGATTTCAAACCAAGTTTCGATACCAATCTTTTAGCATCATAATAACTCTGCGACAAAAGTCTTATGATTGGGGTTGCATCTAACATCATTTTAGTCATATATTCCATGCACAATTCCGCAACATTAAACTGAGACTTAAGACCCAACAACCGAACACACATTGATAATTTAGAGTCTTTAGATCCTTCAAATAATGGTTTATTTGTCTCGTTCAAAAACATATAAAACCTCCGAGCTTCCTCGTTTGGAACTTCACAACATCATATTGTGGTTCTTCAAATCCAAATTTACACCGACAAAGATCGGATATCATTCCCCAACAACATCAAGCAACTCATATCCTCGTAGTCGTTGGATTATTACTAGATGTGGCAACGATCGGACTTGAAGTGTGACCTTCTACTTGGAAAGGAACATTATCAACCGCAGAACAGGGAACTCCACCGCTTCCTCGCCATGACGGGTCCATATCCAATAATTTGGCTTAAACCCATTATTGTACAAATCAAGTCGAACCTCACCTTCATTTTTATAGATCGAAATACACATTTGAAGCAAGGACATCTAATTCCACCTTGTTGCTCAAATTCTTTTTGACGCTTTAGCAAAAGAACAAACTCTTCGACTCCTTCCCAACAAAACGTCTCTTCAACCCAGCTCTACTAGGATACATTCGATCATATATCCAACTACGATCCATTTTTTTGTGGATCGATGTTCTTAATATATACTACAACATAGTAATATGCGTATTAGAACAATACACATTCGTATACAAATTATAATAACTACTAACTATTATTTATTAAAATATAGTTATTCTAACTATTAAAATAAACAAAATAATTACAAATAAAATAATTAATAATAGTAAATATAGTCCAGATTTGATTTTCATAAGTACAACACAAAACAACACAATTTATATTATACTAAATAATAACTATGATTCAAATATAATTAATCTTATTTTAATAACACATTATTTTAATTAATTCATATTTTTAGATAATAACATTTTATCTTATCAAAAAAAGATAATAACTTTTATATCATTTTACATATTAATTTTTTTTCGAATTTATCTAATTTTATTTTATTTATTTTTAATAAATGAGTTATTAATTAAAAATAACACTATAATATAAGTATATTAAAAAAACAATATATTAGTTAATAATAATAACTATAACACATTGATTTTTTTTTGGTCATAATAAAAGACTATAATAATAGTATATTATATTTATTTTAATCCGTAAAGAATATATTTATTTTAAAATAGCCTAAAAAAATTAACAGTATATTATTATTATAAAAATTCATTTTAATATATTTTATAGAATAACAGTAAATTATATATATTAATTCGTTTTTACATATTTTATATAATAAAAAAGTATTTTTCAGTATATTATATATTTTATATAATAAAACTTATTTTAACTATAAACAGATTTTAAAACCATAACTCAATAAACAGATTATAAAAAAACTTAACTATGAACAATTAGTAAGAAATAACTTGATAACTAACCGGTAGTGAAGAGAAGACTGTGGCTTAATGCTAATTCTGATTTCTTTCGAACAAATCTTCAACCAAACTCAAGCAAGCTAACAAATATAATATCAGAAATATTAATAACTCATCTTTTAAAACAAAATATTAACACAAACTAAATAAAATGTAATGTTAGAAACATACCTTCAACATATCTGGAATTTTCGTGTAGAAGTTGGGAGAGAAATGGTGTGAATGAATGAAAAAAAAATTAGAGAGATTTGAAGAAAATGGTGTGGATGAATAAGAAATGAGAGAGTTGGGAGTTTAAAAAGAAGATGTGGCAACGGATAGAAATGGCATGCGCTGGGTTGATTTAAAATGTGGCGCTGCAATCTTGGCGGAACTCGTGTCGAGCGTCTCACGCATTATCTTGGCGGGTGATACATTCTCGGCGGACATGGCGCTGCATCACTGTCAGGAACGTTACTGGCGTAAATGATACATTTACTGGCGGACATTACACTGCATTACCGTTAGGAGCGCTGCATCACTGTCAGGAACGTTACTGGCGGAACCTTCACATGACTGGCGCTGGCTTGAGACACGTTAAAGTTGGCGCAGATATTCATGTCATTTCTGGCGGAATCTTCACGTTACTGGCGGAACTTGATTACTGGCCAAATTCTGACAGTCAGCGCGCTTTTTCCCAGGTAATTTACTGGCAGAATATTCTGCTGGACCTATCCTCCAATATGGCTGGTGGATCTTGTTAATCCTTGGGTGAACAATGACCTGAATGTGGAGACCTCAACTTCTATGTTCACACCTCACTTGGTCGTTTTTGAAGGCAAGGTATGAATGGGGGTCCCTGATCATTGCTAAAACTCAATGTAGGGAGTTCTTGCAAGCCACTCCAGCAACCATTTAGGAAATCTCTACTAGACCACCTAGCACCTCTAATGGGAGGTGGAGATCTTCTAGAGCTACCTTTACAAAGGTAAACTTCGATGCAACTTTTAATAAACAGACAAGGAATTGGAGTATTGGTGTGGTTTGTAAAGATGATGGAGGGTGTATGCTTACCACAATTGCTGCAAGAATCTTTACTTCTTCTCCTCTCGTCGTTGAGGCCTTGCGCTTGAGAGAGGCTCTCCTGGTTGGACAAAACCTCCATCTTCAGAAGGTCATTGTTGAACCGGACAACCTAACTATTGAAGTATGTAGAGGGGAGAAAGTAGTTAGAGAAATACTCCTCCGGCCTCTATTATAAGAAAAAATTTGGTGCATTTTTTGCCTTAATTATAAGTAAATGATACATTTTTCAAAGCACACTAATTGCTAAAATTTCTACATACCCCTACTTAATGTGAGATATATGTTTACTAGAAAGTAACATAGTGTGTATAAAAATTTAATACTAGGGATATATATGAGATAAGGCTTACATTGCATCACATTTAATAAGCTTATTGGTCTTCGTAATTTTTGTAAAATCTTCTTATAATAAGAACTAGAGGGAGTACAAGGAATTGTGAATGACATCCTATTCTTGAAGTTGAGCTTCGAATCATGTGGTTTTACCTAGACATGTTGGGAGGGGAACATTGTAGCCCATGCTTTTGTGAAACTTTGTGATAAAGGAAGTCTCTCTGGAAAATGAAACCTCAACCCTCTACCTCTACTTCGTCGTGCCATCGCAATAGATGCTTTGTCCCCTTAAATATTTGGCTCTCACTCGCTTTCTCTGGTATTGAAGATGTCACATGGATTGGATCGCAAATCAAGTCTTGTAGCTGGAGCTTCGTGCACCTTCTCTCATTAATTATTGATGATTTCTCAACTAGGGTTGTTGGTTGTATGTGTGGCTGTAATGTATTAGATTCTTTTGCCCTTTTAGTGAAAGGAGTTAGTGATAGCTAGTATGTGTACCGGTCTCTTTGGTTTGGTTTTTTTTGTGGGTTAGGTTTGCTTGTGTTTGGGCCGATCTCGCTTAGTCCTTATTTGGTCTCTTGTTTGGACCTTGTTTTGCGTTGCTAGGTTGGGCCTCTCTTGGTGATTGTATGGTTTGGGCCTCTACTCAATTTCAATGAAAATCATATGTCAATTGACACTAAAAAAAAATTAAGGATGAATATTTTTAGGCAAAATTACAGCAGGGGACCTTTAACTTATTTATTTGTAACAAGTAGGACCTTTAAGTTTTTTTTTGTAACAAATAGGACCTTTAAGTTACCTAACGTTGACACCGTTAACCTTTTAGTAAATTTCCGTTCCAAAAAAGCTTAGATGGCGTTAACGTTGCTTACGTGTCAGTTACTTTGCTGACTTGGATATTAATTTGATCTAAAGTGTAACAAACTGGACCTACAAGTTTTTAAAGTGTAACAAACAGGACCTTTAAGTTTATTTCAGTGTCACAATTAAAACCCTGGTGCATAATACGGATTTACAGCTGTGGAGAAGGAAATTCAACAGAAACTCAAATCATTAAAAGGTTGAGTTAAACACCCAATTCCCAATCTGAAACCCTAAACGAACCAAAACCCCAATTCTTCCATCAATGGCTTCATACCATACAAACGGATCAAATTAACGAACCCAGAACTTTCAATCCTTCAATTCGAGTGCAACATGTCGTCATATTGCACCAAAGTGTCGCTGTGGAGTGAAAACTGTGATTAAAACGGTGAAGAAGAAACGACCAAACTTTGGGAAGCTCTTTTGGGGTTGTAGATACTTTGTGGTACGTAAATTTTTCTCTAAGTTTTCTGTTTTTACCTCATTTGCTGATAGGTCTTTTGGAAACAGTGTGAAGGTGTTGATGAAGGATGTGGGTTTTTTAAATAGTATGAAAATGAACCCAAATTTCTGCATGTGTAGAGTGTGGGGAAAAATATATGGAATCAACACACTTAGAAGGACCATAAAAAAGATTCATGGGGATGACATCTACATTAGGGAGATGATGAAGAACATGATGAAGATGTTGGTCTTTGTTGTAATGTTTTTGGTTCTGATTTGTATAATTTTGATGTGTATTTTGGTGAACAAATGGTGATTATGGTTAATGTTTGGACTCTTTATGTGTTTTGTTGTAAGAATCAAGACTTTTGTCATATTGTAATCCTAAAGTTGTATTATGTTAATGTTAACTCACTTTTTTAATGATTTGAGTTTCATTGAATTTCCTTCAAAGACAAGATAAATTCGTATTATGCACAGCAGTAAATTCGTATTATGCACCAGGGTTTTAATTGTTACACTGAAATAAACTTAAAGGTCATGTTTGTTACACTTTAAAAACTTGAAGGTCATGTTTGTTACCGTTAAATCAAATTAATATCCAAGTCAGCAAAGTAACTGCCACGTAAGCAACGTTAATGCCACCTAAGTTTTTTTGGAACGGAAATTTACTAAAAGGTTAACAGTGTAAACGTTAGGTAACTTAAAAGTCCTATTTGTTACAAAAAAAAACTTAAAAGTCCTACTTGTTACAAATAAATAAGTTAAAGGTTCTCTAACGTAATTTTGCCATATTTTTATTAGGGTGTTTTTTTTCAATTCCAACCCCACACCCCCACACACCCTATGAAAGGTCCTATTACCCTGAATTTTTGCAAATCGGATTTACCTATTGTACATCAGATGTATTTATTGCGCATTGGATTTATAACGTCGGGTTTATCTATCGTACATCAGATTTATCTATCGTACGTCAGATTTATCTATTGTACATCAAATTTATCGGTTGTAGGAAGTGTGAGGGGTATTGTGGAAATATTGAAAAATGATGGGGTATAGGGGTGATTGCAGGGTTTGAAAAAAAAAACACCTTTTTTGTTATTATGTATAAAGCTAAGACTTTAGTAGCATCTTTGATTCTCGACCTTGTCTATTTGCTTAATTTGTTGGACAAGAAGACAAGAGAAGAGAGAAATGGGCTTATTTTATTTTAAAGGGAGTCCTTAATCCATTAGAAAAAAATGTCTAACCGTTGACTCTCTCCCATTAAATATACGGTTTTTTTTTGTACCCCCACCCCTTCTCCATATACCCCCACCCAATAGTATATTCCCAAAATGCTCTTCAAAAAACATGTTTTTTTTACAAATTGACACGAATCGTATATATCTCTTTTGGGGCATATATACGATGTGCAATTTTTTGACATCGTATATATGTCCATTGTGCGTATATACGATTGATGCGTTTTAAGTCAATCGTATATACTCACAATGGACATATATACGATGCCAAAAAATTGCACATCGTATATATGCCACAAAAGAGATATATACGATGAGCTTATTATTTGTTAACAGTTGTGATTTTATTACCGGTTATAATTTGAAGTCTCGTGATTTGATTAACATCAACGGTGTAGATATCTTGGATAAAATAAACGCGTATAATTACAAAAACGCGATATAGTAATAGATACACGTGTAATACAAAAAAGGTGTGAATCTATCTATAAGTCGTCAATAGAATCATCGGCTAAATCGACACATCTAGGCGTATCACCGGGAGCGGGACGCTGCACGGAAGGACACATAGACTGCCATAGGTTAAAACGTTCTGCATACGGATGAAACCATGAAGCAGACTCTGGTGAGTAGTGCTGGTACCACTGCGGGGCAATAGGAGGCAACGGACAAGTGGGAGAGATTGAAAGATGCACCCAATGTACATTTTGCTTGTTCAGAACAGATATGATTTTGAACTTAGATGAACCATAAGTACCTCTCAAAGGCAGATAAGTGAAATTCATAGGCAAAGAAAACTGAACCAATGCAACATTATACTTGGTTGCAACCATATACCCCATCTCAGGCAAATCAAACCACTTTGAGTTCGGCTGACGTCCGTATGACTCTATAGTTAAAGCTTTGCGAAGCTCTAACATTCGGTTCTTCCCAAACATGGCTGAATACAATGTTTCCCTGTCCTTTGTTTCCTGAATCAAAGCTTGCCTAATCGTGAGGCCAAGAGTCCTCACCCATGTCAAGTCCAACCCCGATCGCTTCTAAACCACGCTTCTGGTCACCTTCAACATCAACAATTTTTTGAACATAGTTGCGCACGTGTGCTGGAACAAACGGTAAATGGATTTTTGTCTCAGCTGTCTGTGATAATACTCTAGAAGCACCCTGAGATAATTTGATTGACCGCTGTGTAGTATTTTTGGAAGCCCCGGATTTTTCAGTCTGTTTTACCTTCTCATCCACATGCTCCCACCCAGAAGGATCACGCTTAGCATCAAATAATTTTTGTTTTTTCTTCTTTGGTGCACCTTTTGTTCTGACTTTTGATTTAGGTGGAACCATAGAAGAAGTAGAAGGGAAAGCTATCTCATTCAGCTGCCTCTTAATAAGATATTTTTCCTCCTCACTGACTTTATTAAATCTTGCTTGGATAACATCAAACTGATAAGAAATATCACAGGTAGATGATTTATCCTGAGTGGATTTATCATCTACTGCATCCAAACTCAAGTGTTTCCAGTGATCATCAACAACATTAAGCGGAATAGAATTGCCGGAAGCATGAAAAATACCGATCTCACAACCACAAGGAAGTAGATGTGTCTTCCTTTGAATGCACCGACACCGCCCTTTGTCATATCTAACCCTAGATTTTGACCTTTCAAACTCTTTCACCATGTGACCTGATCGTACCTTGACCAATGAAGAGTTGAAGTGTTGATTGATTCGTCAGATGGGCCGGTCGTTGAATGAGTGAAAGGACCGGTCCTGGCTTCACGCGTTGAGCACCTCGGGTGGTACCTGCAAAGACACTCCGACGATCTAGTGAGAGGTCGCTCGGGCAGATAGCACAAGGTTAGAGAACGTACCTGATGCCATATGCGAATGGCGTATATATACTGCGAGGTCCGACCGTTAGCGAGATTTTCGGCCGGCGAGAATTGCGCTCCAAGCAGCGTGTTTGGGCCGATCGAGATGGGCTGGGCCGCAGGTCCAATTGCTGTTGGCAGTCCTCGTATTTGCTAATACACCCAGGAACAGTTGCCCCCCAAGCCTAGGTCGCTTAAGAGCGGGCTGAGGCTTGAATCGATGCCCCCAGGAGTGAAGTTACTTTGATGAAACGGACGCGGCCGTTTGCTTTTTCTACGGGGCGGTGTCGACCGCTCGTCAACCATCGGCCGTGCTGTCGTGACGGTTGGTCTTTCCTGACATTTAAGACGTGACGTTTGGTGTTTCCGAGGCTGTCTGGAGACAACCATTGGTGAGAAGACGAAGCGTTGTGACTCTTCGTATCCCGGTCCCCTTCGCGCCCGACAATCGCACTATAAATAGCCGCCTGCACGAGTTCATTTCTCACACTTCCAAGGATTGCTCGCGCATAACGATCGACTCGTCTGCGCGCCGACTTGCATCCGGTCGTTTTACGTCTACTAGCGACCGATCCACCACATCTGCTTAAGGTACGGATCGATCTCTCCCTTTACTCTTTAAATTTGAATTTTTATTTGAAGGTGCTTTGTGCTTTTCCACGCCTCGTGATAGGGGGTGTCAGGTCGAGGGATGGCCAAATCGCCCCCTCTCACGAGTGCTCTGCTCGACCGACCTGACTCGTTCCCTTTATCACAGGTGTTTGCATGCCACGGACGAAACTTACCGCCCGTATTCCCGGAAAACCACCGCAATCTTTCGCTACATACATGTCGAGGCCGGGCGAGCCCAATGCCCACGAAGCGGAGTCTAAGTCGTCTTCGGGCGACAAAGGTTCTAGCTCTTCAAGCAGTTCCTCGAGCAGCACGGGCTCGAGTTCTCGTTCTTCCGGTCGAGGATCGGCCAGCTCCAAGAGTCTTCGGTTCCAGTGTCCATCCATTCTCACGAAGGCCGAAGCAACTCTCCACCGCCCGAGGATGTTGTTTCTCGAGTGGAGGGAGAAGAAGAAGATGCTGATGTGATTATCATTGATGATGAAGAGCCTAGCGCCGTCCCAGTTGCGGACGAGGAGATGGTAGAGGCCGAAGGCGGCCGAGATGAGGTGGCCCTCGAGGAAGAAGTGATTCAGCCCGAAGCCGGAATTTCTGTCCGGAAGTCAACGTAGGAGGTCGAACGGCGGTCGGCCAAGTCCAAGCCGATGTAGCTCGAGATATATCCGATATGTCTTGGGTATCGGAAACTCTTCGCTCTAATAGGAGCATTATTATCATAGGCCACGATGCTTTGCCCGACCTGCGAGCCGCTTTGATGACTCACCGGCCGAGGGTGAGAGGCATGAAGGAAGGCGAAGATATCGCAACTTATTCTTCCAACTTCGAGTTCACGATGTATCGGCTCGTGTTCGAGAAGATGAAGATTACCCCTCCTTTTACTGAATTCCAACGCGACGTCCTGCGCCATATTGGGGTCGCCTTCTTCGCTTCTTCATCCAAACGCATGGGCGTTTTAAAGACTTTTGAGGTCTTTGCTTGACTGCTGGGTCGGCCGGTGTCAATGATGCTTTTCTTTGCTCTCTTTGCCGAGTGGCTCGGGAGAAGGCCAACAAGAGAAGAGGGAGCAAGTCTCCTTTAAAATGCGGAAGACACACCACCGGTTTTTCAAAGCATTCCAGGAGTCGTTGGGAGCGGCCTGGAAAAGCCAGTATTTCTGGATCGTTCCCACCGAAGAGGCTGGTAAGGCCGTGTCGGAGGTCCAATGACGGGATGCTCGGCCCACCTTACTTTCCCATCATGTGGAACGAGGCTCACTGCGCAGCGCCGCCGCGATTACATCTACTCGATGAAAGACTTGGCGAGGCCGACACGAGACTTTTTAGAGATGATAAAGTCGTTGGCGAGTATGATGCGTCCGAGATCCTAAGGGCGACATACCTTGCCGACCCTTTGTCTTGTCTGAAAGGCCAAGACACGGAGGCCGAGATTGGTTCGCTTTTGAACTTTTTGTCCTTATATTCTGTTATTGATTTTTCATTTAACTCATGACTCGGTACTTTGCGTAAAGAATGGCCGGCAAAAACGGGACTCGCTAACCTGAGCCCAAGCTCCGAAGGAGGGGCTAAGAGATTTGACGCTTCTCGGTGGGGATATTCCCGAATCTTCCTCAAAAGTCCCCAAACTCCTAAGAGCCAAGGGAAGAAAGCCGGTCGGCGGCTCCTGGCCGCCTCCCCAGTGTCGATCGCTCACCCAAGCGGGCCAAGCGTGATGGTCGGGTCCGGCCCTACAACGGAGGAGATTCCTATCATCTCGCCAAAGCTTGGGTACGGCCGATCCGGAACGAAAGATGAATGGAAACCCATGGCGCTCTGCGCTTCTCTCCTGCATGGGGTCGAGAAATTCATGGCGGAGCCAGGCCGAATCGATGGTAATTTTATTTTCTTAGTCTTGTATTCTTCCTCTTTACCTTTGTTCGACCGACTAACAACCCGTCGACCTGAATTTTGCAGGAAAGGACAAGGTTTTAGCTGAGGCGCAGCAAAAATATGACAAGCTCGCCCAGTCGAAGAAGGAGACCCTCAAACGGGGAGAGGACGACCGTGCCAAGCTTGCAAAGAGGAACAAGGAGCTTGCTGCTCAGGTCGCTACTTTGAAGGGCGATCTTGATGCTACGAACAAGAAAGAGGCTGCCTGGGCGGCCGAGAAGGCCGCGCTGGAGGCAAAAATTCAAATGGTAGCCAAGGCCGGTCAGGAGGCAGCGATCGAGCAGTTCTATAATTCTCTCGGGCAGGTGCGGATATTGAATTCAGATCTGAAGATCAATTTCGATGACAACATGATCAAGCCCACGCACTATGTTGACAACAACAAGATCATGTTGCCTGCAGAAGTCGACGAGCAAGGCAATGTCGTTCGCCCGGCCACCATTCTCTTTTAAAGCCCGCCTGCGAGCGGTGTAATTTTTGTAATAGTTTAACTTGCCTTCGGGCACAACAATTTTTCTGCCTTCGTGCAGTTTTTCGATTCGTGGGCGCTCGGCTTCGACCGGGCGTCCCGTGTTTGTAATGACAATTTTTACTTGCCTTTAATTACACCTGTTCAAATTTATATTGCCATGTCTGCGTACTTCTTGCATTTATTCGCCTTAGTCATTTCGAACTTGTGGGCGCTCTGCGCGTCGTTTCGTCTTCGCCGATAGCGCTCGTTTATGGTTGTTTTCCTTTACGCGCCTTGTATGTTTATTTTTCTCTAAGTCTTCGAGTTTTAAGACCGTTTGGTCATCGTTTGCGCTTATTTCGAAAGCATTCATTCTTTGATAAGTTTTAATATCCCAACGGGGCCTTGGATCGCTCGGCGACCTCCAATCAGGCCCTTTTGATGGCATTTATTGGGACCATACCGATGGTCGCTCGAGATAGGTCGTTTCGACGGTCTAATAGGATGGGTTATTGCTTAACCCTTAGGCCATTTCGATGGCACTCGGTTGGGACCATTTCGATGGTCGCTCGATTTAGATCGTTTCGACGATCTAAGGTCTGCGGGTTTTAACCCTTGGGCCATTTCGATGGCACTCGATTGGGACCATTTCGATGGTCGCTCGATTTAGATCGTTTCGACGATCTAAGGTCTGCGGGTTTTAACCCTTGGGCCATTTCGATGGCACTCGATTGGGACCATTTCGATGGTCGCTCGATTTAGATCGCTTCGACGATCTAAGGTTTCTTGAGTTTTAACCGCTGGGCCATTTCGATGGCTCTCGAGGTAGATCGTTTCGACGATCTAATCAACTTTGATAAGTCTTCGATCGCTCCTTTGCCACGGGCAATCTTGAGCGACCGGTCATACATTCTTGCGAGAAAGTAAAGAACACATCATATTTCTAAAGGTCAGGCCTCTGTAAAAAACCCAGTGGGAAAAAGAGCGCTGCCTGCTTTTTCATTAATAGGTCGGTCGTCATTACATTCAAATCACTTGTTACATTCAAACGTAATATTTCCTAAGTTTTTCTCGCATTCCACGTTCTGGGGATAGTCGCCCCATCCATGGTTTCTAGCTCGTAGCTCCTTTTCCAGTCTTGTTGATGACCCTGTATGGACCTTCCCAATTTGGTGCGAGCTTCCCTTGGCGTGCATTCTTATTTCCCACGTCGGCCCGTCTTAGAACGAGCTGGCCGACCGAGAATTCTCTCTTTTGAACTCGAGCGTTGTACTGGCTGCGACCTTCTGTTTGATCAATTGCTCTCTTAGTGAAGCTTGGGTGCGCAGCTTCTTCAATTAGGTCCAATTCTTCTCGGATAGCTCGGGCCGTTGTCAACCACTGTAGGGGGGTTTGAAGTCCTCCAATTCAGCTCGCCCATTTCTATGGGTATCACAAAGATCGATTCCGTACACCAATCCGAAGCGGCGACTCCCTGGCCGATGAATGAGGGTCGCCCCGTAGGCCAGCGTAACGATCGCAGCCTCTTCGCCCAGCCTCCACTTCGCCATCCGGTCTTCGCTTTAAACCACGTGGATAACTCGTTGGCCGCCTACTTGGCCGTTTATGCGAGGATGCTCGACCGAGGTAAAGCGCGCTTAACCCCTAAGTCGGCCAACATTTCTCTAAATCTTTTATCAAAAACCGGTACCGCTTGTCGATTATCAATTGCTGGGGATCCCAAAACGGCTAGCACACACCGTCCAAAGAACTTGGCCGACTTTGGCCGATGTGATTGTTGCAGCGGCTCGGCCTCGATCCACTTAGTAAAGTAATCTATCGCCACGATCAAGAACTTGAACCGGCCTCGGAGCGAGTGGAAACGGGCCTAGAAGATCCATGCCCCACCAGTGAACGGCCAAGGTGAGACAAGACTTTGTAATTACGAGGAGGGTGCAATGTGGACATCGCATGTACTTGGCATTTCTTGCATTTCGAACGAGCTTCTTGGCGTCCTCATCCATGGTCGGCCAAGAATAGCCGCCCGAGGGCTTTCTTTGCTATGGAACGTGCCCCTGGTGGCTCCCACAAACACCTTCGTGAATATCTCGTAGCACATGGTCGGCCGACCGGCGTAAGCACACCTCAATAATGGGGACGAGAACCCCTTCTATATCACTTTCCTTCTATCACGAGTATTTGGTCGCCTGAGTCCGACCAATTTCGCCGCTTACGTCGCTCGGTTCTTCACCTTCAACGATGTACCTTAGGATAGGGGCGATCCAATCAATCGACTTGACACAAAGAACGGCCGCTGGATCGGGTTGGCTTAGTCGACACACTCGGCCGATTTAACGCCTCCGAATCAAACTCCCGTGATTTCCTGAGTCTTGGTACTTGCAAGCTTTGATAATATATCCGCTCGAACATTTTCGGTCCGAGGCACATGTACCACTTCACTTCGGTCGAATCGCTGAGCGCTTCTCTCACTCTTGCTAGATAACTTTTCAAAGACGCTCGTCTTTAGCATCATATAATTCTTTGATCTGCGAGACTACGAGTAGGGAATCGATCCGAGTTCAACCCGGTCGACATTGAAATCTCTCGCGGTGAAGGCGGCTATGCATGCCTCGTACTCGGCACCGTTGTTTGAAGTGTGGAATGCAAAGGTTAAAGAGACTTCAACGGCAAGGCCTTCCGAATTTTCCAATATTAGGCCCGCTCCACTCCTTTGCTATTGGACGACCCATCTACATGCAAGATCCGTGTCGTCTCACCGCTTCTTCCGAGATAGGAGTCATTTCAATTATGAAGTCGCCAACACCGCGCTTTTGCGGCGATCCGGATTCAAATTTGATCCCAAACTCACTGAGCTCCACAGCCCACTTTATCATCCGTCCCGCCAGGTCTGGCCGATGTAGGACTTGCCTGATAGGCTGGTCGGTCCTTACCACGACCTGATGGGCCACAAAGTAGGGTCTCAATCTTCTAGCAGCTATTAGGAGTGCAAGGGCAAACTTCTATCTTCTCGGTATCTCACTTCGGGCCTTGGAGTACTTTACTTATGAAATAGACTGGATTCTGTTTCAGATCGTTTTCTCTACTAATTATGCACTTAGCACCTCTTCTTTTTATGGCCAAGTATAAATACAAGGTCTCGCCTGGCAGCGGCTTAGTCATAATCGGCGGGTTGATCAATGCTTGCTTAACTCATCCAACGCCACGGCATTGGTCCGCATCCACTCAAAATCCACCTCTTTCTTCAACAGAGTCTCATTATACTGCCTCAGCGTCTCATTATCTCCTTGAACAACAGAGTCCAAGTATTCTTCATACCGATATTGGCAATGCGGTTTGCGGTGTAGTGGGACAAGAATATTCGATCGTGTCGTCCCATGAGGAGATGGAATTGGGTCGCAGAGACTCCCACCATTCCAAAGGTGCTCGGCCGCCCAATGATCGGGGAAAAGCTCACGCATTTCATGGTCGGTCCCAATTCCCTATAGCAGCAGTAATTATTGAAGTAGCGGAGATGTTTATGCGGATCTCCTCGGTACAAAACTTGTTGAGATCGGGCGGCTTGCGAGATCTCTCGGATTTTGTAACGCCCTGATCTCCCGGAGAACGGGCGTGTTCATTCCGAATGCCGTTCGACCCAAAGGGTTGCATTGCGAGGCATGCCTCGTTGCCGGCATTCCATAGAATCCTCCGGATGGGCGAGTTGGTGGAAGCTGAGGAGGCCTCTTGGGTCGCTCGCTTTGGCCTCTTCTTGGCCGATGCGAAACATCCTCGATTCTTCCATCTCTGTAATCTTCCACTCTTCTCGAGAATCCCAAGATCCGCTTCTCGACCGACGTGACCGGACGACTCATTGGAGGAGTACTGGTGGGTGAGCGACCGCGTCGGGGCGGTAGCTAGAATCTTCATAATCATAGGACATCGAACGGCGTCTACGCTGCTTCTGCCAGAAGCGATCAGTGCGCCACGCTTCTTCTTCTTGCCGGAGAGCGATGAGTAGTGCTCTCTCGGCGAGAAATGCTCCTTCGAGGAGGAGGAGGTGTCTTGCGCGGGCCGGCGACGAAGGTTCTCCGTCTTCGCCCGTGGCGGCCCGGAACTGAACCTCTCTCGTACTGAGAGATGAGCGCATCTCGGTCTGCGATCACTTGATTTTTGTTTTGCAGGATCTGCAAAACGGCTTGAGTGACATGATCGGGTAGAGGTTCCTGAATGCCCGCTTCAACCAGCTCGGGCGGGAGGTCTCCAGGAGCGGCCGGTTGAACCTGTTGGAGGATAGGTCCACGACCGTTGTGCACCGAAGGTTCTTGTCGTGGAAGTCCTTGAGACTCGTGGACTGTGACGGCCACGCCCTCGGTCTCTGCTGCGGTCGCCGGAGGAGGATTGAGTCGAGAAGTGGCCCGCGTGCGGGGCGGTCGCGCGTGGAGCCATGAAAGAGGTAGGATAGCGCCTGCGGGCCTCCCATCGTGGTCGCCAATTGATCGTACCTTGATCAATGAAGAGTTGAAGTGTTGATTGATTCGTCAGATGGGCCGGTCGTTGAATGAGTGAAAGGACCGGTCCTGGCTTCACGCGTTGAGCACCTCGGGTGGTACCTGCAAAGACACTCCGACGATCTAGTGAGAGGTCGCCGCGCGGATAGCACAAGGTTAGAGAACGCGTGCTGATGCCATATATGCGAATGGCGATATATATCTGCGAGGTCCGACCAGATTAGCGAGATTTTCGGCCGGCGAGAATTGCGCTCCAAGCAGCGTGTTTGGGCCGATCGAGATGGGCTGGGCCGCAGGTCCAATTGCTGTTGGCAGTCCTCGTATTTGCTAATACACCCAGGAACATGACCCAATGCAGATAACGAAACAAGTCCTTGAAGATTTTTAAACAGTGGAATATTAGACTTGACTTCGATTCTGTTGATGCTTCTTTGAAAAGACCCGATAATTTGATCAAAATGAATTGTCAGCATGTCATCAATAGATATGAAACATTTTGATAGATCACCCTTCGAAGTCTTCAACTGTCTTTTCAAACTCCAATGCAAAGATTCCGCTCTAAAATAATAAACAAGTGTCAAAGAAATTAATCGACGAAAAAAAATATGTACACGTGTCAAAAAAAATCGAGCAACGGATAGAAATAATAAACAAGTGTCAAAGAAATTTAATCGACGAAAAAAAATATGTACATGTGTCAAAAAAAATCGAGTAACGGATAGAAATAATAAACAAGTGTCAAAGAAATTTAATCGACGAAAAAATATGTACACGTGTCAAAAAAATCGAATAATAAACAAGTGTCAAAGAAATTTAATCGACGAAAAAAAATATGTACACGTGTCAAAAAAATCGAGTAACGGATAGAAATTATAAACAAGTGTCAAAGAAATTTAATCGACGAAAAAAAATATGTACACGTGTCAAAAAAAATCGAGTAACGGATAGAAATATTAAAACAGTGTCAAAGAAATTTAATCGACGAAAAAAAATATGTACATGTGTCAAAAAAAAATCGAGTAACGGATAGAAATAATAAACAAGTGTCAAAGAAATTTAATCGACGAAAAAAAATATGTACACGTGTCACAAAAAATCGAGTAACGGATAGAAATAATAAACAAGTGTCAAAGAAATTTAATCGACGAAAAAAATATGTGCACGTGTCAAAAAAAATCGAGTAACGGATAGAAATACCTGTTGGTCGTGGAATTCCCCAAGTGTGGGATCTGGTTAGTCCATGCTGAGATAAATCGCTCATTGTGCGGTGTCAACCATGTGTCGTGCACATATTTAATGAGAGCAGGTTTATCAGAGCAAGCAGCCTCAAAAAACTTCAGATTAGATAAGTACTCTGACTCATCAACATAATCAATAATACAGAGCCAGAGAGAGAGGACCTCCTCCCGCCTATCCTTGTGCACCAACTCTTTAATCTTCGCTTTGACATTTTTTGTCACATGCCAATGACACAATAAATTTGTAGCGAAGGAAAGACATCAAGAATAGCGGATATACAAATGGTAGAGATCTCTGTCTATCAAGAAAACTCGAGGATGAATAGAATGCAACTCACATATACCTCGCACATTGCTGCAATACCCAAGAAAAATGAATAGCCAGCTCCTGCCCAATATACGCAAATGCAACATGAAAACTTATCTCAGTGTTTGTGACTCCAACAATCTGTAGAAGAGGCAAGTTATATTTGTTGGTTTTGTAGGTTGAGTCAAGAATGAGAACTTTGGGAAACAACCTCAATAACTTTATAGAAGTGGGATGAGCCCACATGATATCACTGACGACATCAGACCCGAGAATCTTTCTACTCCAACATAGATAATTATGTGATGCAATCAGTCTCAACACCTCCTGAATGTCCGTTCTAGGACCCCTCTTTGTAGACCGGTGTTTGTGACGCTTCCTATAAACTTGACGAAGAGTAGTCACATTCTCCGGATCTAGCTTCTTCAAAGCAGTAATAGTAGCTTTCGGTCCAACATCAAGATCCGCATACTCGTTAACCAGATCCTTTTGCTCCTTAGACAGACGCCCAAATACATTAGTACCAATGGAAGTTTTAAGCAACTCGTGCGTGTGTCTACCACATTTAACCGTCACACACCAACCCCCACGGCTAACAGTGCAAGTAGCTTTCAATCTAAAAGGACAACCTCTCCTTTTAGAACCGAAAACCCTTGAATCATTAGTAAACCCGTCTTGCTTCTCACAGCCAAAATCAATCTTATCTCGTCTCCCCCTCTTTCCAACTGCTTTTTCTGATCTCACAATAATAACGACTACACCGATACTTCTACCAACAGCTTTGGCCCACTCCTCCACAACCTCGCGTGTAGAAAATATCTACAAAATATATAATTTATTAAGTACTTAAGTAATTTAATTCTATTTACCAAACTTGAGTAACAAAAAATATCGTATCCGTCGTGAACGCCCGTGTAGTATCAATATCAACAGGAGCCAATTGAGAGTCGACATCTGCTGCTGTAGGCGGGTCAATATCTGTTCCAACAAAACAGATATCAACTCAAGAACAAAAAAAATAACCCAGTCGTATATACCTCATCAACCTTGTATATACGATGGGTATTTTTTTAACATCGTATATACATGGCCCAGATGTATATACGATTAGATCTTCAAAGCCCACTCGTATATAACCTATATACGATGGGTAGTCAACGAAGCATTTAATAATGCAATCGTATATATGTCTTGAAGGACAGATATACGATGAGTAGTCAACGAAGCATTTAATAATGCAATTGTATATATGTCTTAAAGGACATATATACGATGCACACTTTTTCAGGTCAGCGTTCAATATTTAATGTAATCGTATATACCTTCCATTGAGGTATATACGATGCCAGATATTGTGGGTCCCAATCAGAGTGAATTCAATGCAAGTCAAAAAGTGAAATTATGACAGAGGTAATTTCAGTATATCATAAAAGGGTGGGGGTGGGAGGGGATGGGG
This sequence comes from Oxytropis ochrocephala, assembly GCA_020916435.1. Lineage (NCBI taxonomy): Eukaryota > Viridiplantae > Streptophyta > Magnoliopsida > Fabales > Fabaceae > Oxytropis > Oxytropis ochrocephala. Next base: position 31,974,234 of record CM037093.1, on the reverse strand, counting down.
TGGGGTATAAAAAAACCACCCCTAAATATACTTGAGATCACATATAAAAAAACCACCCCTAAATATACTTGAGATCACATCACATGACATGTGAATTACTTATTTGGCCCTTACCATGAGGGTTTATGCCAGCATTTGCCGTCGGTTGAAAAAATCAATCTAGCAATTTAAAATGGGGAAATGGCAATGGCAATGGCAATGGCGATGCCAAATAGGTACTTCATTTTCACGTGTCATGTAATGGCTCCCTCAACATGCCGAAGCCACGAGTCGGACACTGACAAATCAAATCCACTAGCTTATAGTGGATAGTTTATAATCGATAAGTTATTAGTAAATGCACAACTAGTTTATATTGTTTTTTCACTGACTCATAACATTTTTTGAAATACTATTTGCAGTATCGTTTGAGTTTATAGCTTATAGCATTTCAGTTTAAACATTAATTACAAATGTTTATTTCTGTCATTTTATATCTATAAGCTAGTTCAATTGTTAATTTTACCAAACACTTTAAATTCAATTTAGTTTATATCCAGTTTATCATCTATCAGCTATCCGCTATAAGTAAGCAGCTCATCTGTTATCTGCTAATTTATCTGTTATCCGTAACTTTTTCCTATCAAAGCGTCAGTATATCAACTACTACTAGTATGTCCTAGAAGGATAACTCACATGATTGAGTGAAAGAAACATCATTGGTGAAAAAACATAAGCGTACAGAGTTCAAACTCCCCTCCACTCTGATAACTAACACAATTAACCACTCTTCTAATAAATGAAAAAACTACTACTAGTATGAATAGATATGGCAACAAAACTCGTACCCGTGGGGACCCGGCCAAACCTGCACCGGTTTGATGGGTTTTCCCGCCTTGATTGGGTTTGGGTTTTCTCCGAAATCCAAATATGGGGACGGGGCGGGTAATGGGGATTTAGGTCTCCACCCCGAACTTGTCCCCAAACTCGCCTCGAATGTATGAAATTACAATATTACCCCTATTAAATTAGAAACCCTCAAAGAGCAAACCCTAAATTACTTTGCTACTAACACTGTTAGCTTTCCCTCACTCACTCTCGGTTCTCACGCACTCCTCTCTCGTTATCAAGCTCTCCTCCATCACCACCATCATAATATGTTTTTCTCAGGTAAGAACTATTTCTCCCTCATTGTTCTTTGGGCTATAAGTTGATATTTTGTATATATGTTGTGTTGCATTGGTTTTATGTTGTTTTGTTAAATTTTGGGTTTGGGGTGGGTTCGGGTGTGGGATAATATTTGGGTTCGGGCGAGTTCGGGTTTGGACAGGTAAAAACTATTTTTTATATAAAATATTGATTTCACTTCAGGGATGGGGTTGGGGCGGAGATCCCGAACCCGTTGGGTACAGAGATTGAAATCTATAATTCATCCTCATTAGATTTGGGTAGGGAACGGAGAATTATATAAGATTCGAGGATGGGGAATGTAAAGTGTGTCCCCAATCCACCTCATTCCCATGCCTAAGTATGAACGTTAATTTACAACATCGAAGAGAAACTATTTTCCCATCGAAGAGCACCCCGTTACAGTTACTTACCACAGTCAAAGAGAATAGACCAACATGTCCCTACCATACTTGATGTAGAGTAGGGGTGGACATGTTTAGCGAACCCGAGAAAACCGACCCGAACCGACAACATAAAAAAAAGACTGGTCGGTTTGTTTAGTAAAATCGGTTTACAAGTGGCCCAAATCGGTTAGTAATGGACAGTAATGGTCGGTGGCGGTGGGCTGTCTCCAATCCAATCAAAATTGTACCCGACCGGCCCAATTAGTTACCAAACCCAGCTGAAAAAACTAGGGTTATTTGACACTAAAACGCAGCCATTTTCAACCACAATTTAAACAAAAACACAACACACGTAGTCGTTCAAAGAAAGATGACTCTCACTTTCTCTCTCAATAAAACATGAAACCCTGGCAGAGAACTCATCTCTCATCTTCTCCAACGAAACCCTAGCCGCAACTCACCACCCTATCCATCCATCTCCGACGAAGCCCCACAATAAACGAAACCATCATTCCGACGAAACCCTCATTGCAACGAACCCCACAACGAACTCATCACTCATCTTTTCGTCGTCTTCGTTTGGTACCTTCGGAGTGGTAAGTTCTCTTTCTCAATTTTTCTTCTTCTCATCATATTGTTGTTCTTTTGAACCTGTTTATTTTGTTTTTTTGGTCGTATTTTGTGATTTTGATTTCAAACATAGGGTTTCATGTATTTTTATTTTGAGTGATCTGGGTTTCATATGATTTTGAACTATATCTATGGCTTCTTAGTTATATAATGTTTTATGGTTGTATTAGGGTTTTCATCTCTGTTTCTCTGCGTATTAGGGTTTCTATGTTTAGGGTTTATTGCTTTTCGTTTTTATGGGTGTATTAGGGTTTCTATGTTTAGGGTTTCTATGTTTAGGGTTTATTGCTTTTCGTTTTTTATGGCTTTTGCAAAATCTTTGTTTCTCTGTTGCTAAACTCAATCTCTGTTTCTCTGCTTACTACATGTTAAACTGATTAGAAAGCACTATTTCTTACTCTATTTCTCTGTTATTGATTTTTTTTCTTACTATATTGATTTTAATTTGTTCACTAACTTTGAAATGGTAACTTTGTTAGGAAACAAGGGTGAGACAACATTAAGGAAGTAGTCAGTGATAAGGTATATTACTTATATATGATTTGTTGTATGCTACTTGTTTATTGATTTTTCTTTGGCCTTTTTTACTAATTAATATCTTTTTTGTTGTTGATTATATTATTTAATGTTTGGCAACAAAAAACTTGATGGAGAAAGAAGTAAGGAATTTGTGATAAGGTATGTTACTGTTATTGTTTCTTACTTTGAGAAGTTCTTCTTAATTTGTTAGTAATCTTATTAAAGTAATCTTGTTAGTAATCTACATGTTACCAAGTAGTTACCTTATCACGCATTTGTTACTTCTTAAAATATTTGAAGGTTCTTAATTTGTTAGTTGCAATCTATTAGTAATCTTGTTAGTAATCTTCATTTCGTGGTATTCTTCTTTTTAATTAAAGTAATCTTGCTTTTGTTAGTTAAAGTTGTTTGCTTTTCTTGTTGCAATCATATTACTTAAATTTGTTATTTAAAGATAAATCTGTTTCTGTATTTAAATTTGTGGATGAAAATGGTTTCGTGTTCCTTAAGATAAATCTGCTTTTAGGGTTTCAAAATTTCGAGTTCCTTCAATGGTTTCTGTGTTTAACAATTTTTTTATTGTATGATCTGAGTTTCAGGAATTGAAGCTCAAAACCCCCTCAAGTATCATTTGGGCAACCAACCAGTAATTTATTCTGTGTATGAGTCGCTTGAAACCACCTCTTGGAAAGAAGAGGAAGCCAAATGCAAACAAAAGAGGGAAAGGTCTTTAGCGTGGGATCATTTTGTTAGATTACCGGGCGAGGAAGAACCTATAGCAACTTGCAAACACTGCCACATAAAGTTCCGATGCGACTCCCAGATTCACGGTACGTCTAACATGAAAGCCCATCAAACATTGTCCTGCCTATCCGTATTCTCTTATTAATGACCCCAATCAAACTACTCTTAACTTTAAACCTGGGGAAAACTCTACTTTAGTCAGCACTAGCACTAGATTTGATGCTGATAACTGTAAAAAGGTGGTTGCTATTTTTGTAATACTTGATGAGCAACCATTTAAGGTGGTAGAGGGTGATGGGTTTAGGTACATGATGAGTCAAATGCAACCCCAATTTAAGGTGGCAGAAGCTCTTATATGTACTCAAAACTGGTTGAAGCCTTCTTTCTTCCAATTTAAACACCTCAACATGGATGAAGAGTTTGAAGATTTTGATAACATTGTAAGCGGTATAAATTAAATGATTTACGGTCTTTTGATAATCTTATATTTCAAATTGTATATAAGTTAATGTTTTTTTATGTTGTATAGAATTTCAAGGAGGGGTATTTGTGGGTGATGGAGCTGCTGGAGTAAGCTCATCATCTCAGTCACAGCCAATTAATATTGGCAGTGGCTGATAAGAAATTCTGGTTTTTTGATATTTTTTGAAATTTTTTGAAATTTTGGGGTCACATGGCTCACATCAACCAACTAAATGGCAACACCTTTTGTTCTTTTGGAGTCTTTAATGACTCACTACGGTGTCCAATGATCCATCTTCACGCAAGGGAACGTTTGTTTTTGGTATGGACGAAGGTAATGGTTTCGTAAGTACTCTCTAATATATTTTTGTATATTAATTCCTTCTGTTTTATATATTAATTAATGTCAATTGATGTTTCTATTTCAGTTTGAAGATAATGGTTTCCTAAAAGAGAGGCTTCCATACAATCAAAGTGGTTGTTCCTGTGATTGAAGATAATGGCTGCTGATGCATATTTAATTAAGTTTAGAAACCATCAGGTAGTCCATAATGGTTGCTGGTAGTAGTAGTTTTATTATTTGCTCAATGCATACTAGTAGTAAGTGGCTGCTGGTAGTAGTAGTAATATATTGTTGATGGTAGTAGTAGTAAGTGGTTGCTGGTAGTAGTACCAATTTAAATGAAAAGTTGCATCAGGGAGTAATAGACCATAGTTGAATTAGTCATATACTTCTTTGTTTGTGGTAACCTCTGTTGTATAAAACTGATGCTGCAAATTATCCTGATTACAGGACCACTCAAATATTTCAACACATTTGTATCAGCTGGTTTCAACACATATTTGTATCAGGTGTTTTGGCATCGGATTGCAGGACCTCTCAGATATTAGTTCACGAATTAGGTGGGTATTAGGCAATATATAATTTTTGATACTGGTATAATACACTAGTTGAAAATCTGCTATCTGTAACAAGTTATTTTATTTTGCAAGTTTAGGATGCCACTCTTGACCTTCTTAGCTTCTTCAAGAAGCTTGAAACTTCCCCTTGCATGGGTGTAAATTGTAAATTAGCCTCTAATTTACTAGTTGGAACACAATTAGTAAATCTAGACTTATTAACTGTTGGTTGTTTTAGTTAGGTGATGTTGAGTCTGTGATGTTAAATTAGTTACTGCTTGTTTGTTTAAACTTAATTGACAAAGTGAAGAAATGTGTGCTTCGGCAAAGCAGCAGAACTTACATATACCTTTGAACCGATAATATCAGTTTGTTAGAACAGGGAATCTGGAAAGAGTGTTATTGATATAGTGTTTTAAGTATGTTTTAGATGAGATTGTGTTAACTGTATGCTTTAAAATATGTTTTTTGATTAAATCAGTTAAATAGAAAAATTGATGTATGTTTTTGTGTTAAATTGAAAACCATTTAAATTATTTTTTAAAACTATGCTTAAAAATGTTTTTTTTTATTTATGAAAATAGACTAGAAAAAAATTGGCCAGTGAAGGCCAAAACGGTTTGTTTAAAAAAAATACAAAAAAAAATTGTTTTTTAATAAAATTCAGCCCAAAAAAACAATTGGGCCAATGAAGGCCCAAATCATTATTATCCACTATGAACCCGTCAAGATCCACCCAACCGAATCCGATCTACCCAATTAAACAAATGGTTAATATTGGACCACAATAACACATCCGCAGATTGGGCCGGATGTGGATCACTGGGCCCAAACCCGCCCACTGTCCACCCCTTTGTAGAGAGCGAGTGGGCCCACTCCTCGTGATACCATTGACCTATTCCTACCCTGACTAACGCCAGCTTACCTAATCTCATCATTATTCCAACTCCATTACAGTTCAACTGTGGCCCTCACTCACTATTCCTCCATCTTGACTTTTTGTTCAAACAATGCGCTTTTTTAGGACCAAAGGGATCGAATCTTTGAATTTAGATCTCCCAATATTATTATTATCATCGATCGATTACAACATGACAAAATACTGGTCCCCAACATGCAATTCAAGTATTCAACTTCATCATCAAATCAATTAAATAACTTTCTTTCAATAAATAAACAAATATATTTTCCCCCCAAAACTTTTTTTTCAATAAAATAAAGCTATATTCCATTTTCTCAAATTTACACAAACGTCCTCATCAACTTTTTCGGCGACTCAGTCAAAGTCTATAATTGCGGAAGTTGACTTCTATTCCATTCATTCTTTTTCGCTCTCCAAACTTCGATTTTGACGCCGTCACCGTGAAGATCTGACGTACCAATATACCATGCCAAACGGCGCCGTTACTTAATTCAACTCATCTGGAGGCTGAAACCGACGGGGACAGCGGCGGTTAACGATTGTGTATGACGGTGCTCGCCTTCGTATGTAACGATCAGCATCTTTGGATCATCTTGAGCTCGCTCCACGTGCTTCCTCGCCGGACACCCTCTCACGGTGCTGCACTTGTAGTAACCACTGCCAAATCAAATTAAACATCATCAAAATCTTATTACTATTATTGTTATTATTATTATTCAACAATTAATCACATTAATCCTAATTTTAGTTTTAGACCAATAGATCTTAACTAATTAACAATTAATATTTACCTTAAAAAAAGTGCTAGCATGATTTTTGTGAAGGAAAAAAATGAATTGATTTTTGAGATAGAGAATGAAGTAATACCGAGGGTAAGGTGAGCCCTTGATCGGTTTTTGACCGTATTTTCTCCAAGAGTACTCGTCCGGTGGAATATCGGCGATTTTTGAACTAACAGCCGGCACACGGATTGTTCGTTTCACACGTGATTTCCTGAAAGAACAAAGAAAAAACATGTTAGTTCTTTTACTTAAAAGTTATGGGCTGATGAGAATTTATGAACTTTTTGGGGAAATTAAATAAAATACCTTTTCTTAGAGCAATGGCAGTGAGCGGAGGAGGAGGAAGGAGCGGCGTCGTGACACCTTTTCCGGTGAGAAGAGGAGAGAGGAGGTTTAGCAGCGGAGGGTGTTAAGAAAGGTCCAATCTTGCCGTCGGAGACGCTAGCATCGGCGGTGATGGAGGATAAGAAGGAGGAGTTGGTGGTGTTTGACATGGTGAGAGTTTCTTCTTTTTTATTGCTGGGATTAGAGTTAAGGATGATGGGTTTGGGAAAATCTAGAGTCAACTCACGATGGATCTGAGGTTGAGGTTGAGGTTGCGGTGGTCCACGGCGGAAGCGAGCGTGGCCAGTACGGTTGAGAAGGTTGATGACATGTTTGAACTTAGATACAGTGAAGTCGGTGATTTCGGAGCAGTCGAGGTTGTTAACGTTGTTGTTGTTAACGTTGATGTTGTTGTTGTGAGTTGAGGAAGAATTGTAAGAAGAGAAAGAAGAAGGGGTTTGAGTTTGAGAAGAAAGGACACGAATGAGATGTTCCATGCTTTTTAACCCAGCTGAAGCAGCTTCTTGTATAGCCATATGCTCATTCATCGTGATCCGGGGAGCACCAACAGTATCAACAGCCATTTAACAAGGATTGAAGAAAAATGGTGAGTGAGTGGGTTTTTTTGGGGGAAAGGGGAAAGAAGAAGAGTAGAGAATGGGAATGGAAAAGAGGGGGTTATAAAAGACGGAACAGAAGGCTCGAGAGTCAAACTTGTTTGGAAAATCCAAGGGTTGAGATTAATTGGATGAGACATGCAAGGGAAGAAAGCATGACACGACAAAAAACGAGTTACTGTAAAGTGGAAAAGAGGTGTTGGTGGTGGGTCCTATGCTTTGGTGGTGGGGTGTTTTTTTTGACTAGGGGGAGTTTTTGAGGGGAAAAATAATCTTAGGTTACAAAAATTAAAGACTTAAATATATGTTATCCGATGGCAAATATATCAATTATTCATTTACTTCCTATAAAAATAAAATTTTTAAAAAAGACTTTCAGAAATATAAATTATTTCTATTCTTATCTCTCATTGTTAGATTTTATTAACAACGTTAAGTGTAAATATATGTTACCCCCGCAAATATGTTCATTATCCATTTACCTCATAGAAAAATATGTTACCCCCAAAGAAATCCTCATTATCCATTTTACACCCCTCGCAAATACGCTCATTATCCATTTACCACCCTGCAAATAATAAGTGTTTTAACATACACTTAACGTTGTTCACAAAATCTAACAGCAGGGGGGTAACTAGAAATAATTTATATTTGCAAGGTCTTTTTTAAAAGTTTTATTTTTACAAGGGGTAAATGGATAATGAGTATATTTACAGGGAGGTAACATATATTTAAGCCAAAATTAAATCATTACTAGCGGTATATGCACGGGTTTTCGCCTTATTTTTATTTATAGATTTAGACATAATTTAATTGGTTCGAACATTACTCTCTGAAAATCAAAACTAATTTAAAGTAGATAAACAAAAAGTTTCGAATTATAATTGAGTTAGTCCGAACAATACCCCGTGAACAATTACCAGCAATATGTGATATTTCCCGTAGAGATTAGAAAATAAATTTTTATTAAATCTCAAAATTTTCAAATTGTAATTTTTTTCATAGAGATTAAATAAAACTTATTGATAGAGAAAAATGGTTATACCCCAATTTTGTCCAGCTATTTCAAATTCATAAAAGAATAAAATAAAAATGTCTTTTTACGAACGCAAAATTCTAACAGTATTTTTCTCGTATTTGAAAAACCCAAAAATATGTGTCGTTGTACACGCGCATTATTCATGACCGCGATACGCGCGTTAGTTCTAATGATCTTGTACCGCTTCATTATCGTTGTGTCGGAGTGTCTTTCCTTTACCGTATACGATGTTAGTGCTAATCGCATGTGCGTGTTCCTAATTATGTGTGCGTGTTTATTCTCGTTGTGTGTATTAAGTTGCTAGTCAAGTGCGTGTATTTTTCTTTAACGATGTAAACATTCGATTCTAATCGATACTTTCTCATTTTCAAAAATATATCGTACGTCATATGAGAGTCTAATCGTGTGCGCGTGTCATTTGGTAGTCGTTTGCGACTTTTCGTTATTATTAATTTACTTTTAGCCTTATCGTTATTGTCTCTCTTTATTAATATTTAGTTGAACTTTGTTATAATGAACCAAAAGAATTTAGTTAACGAAAAAATAAAATCGTAAAAAGAACACTAACTTTTTTTGTTGATGATTTCCAGTTTTAATAAAAAGTAGTACAAATAATTTAAAATTTGATTACAACGTATAAAAAGAAAAAGTTTTAATTACAAAAAAAAAATAGAAAAAACGTGGGGCTTGGAGAGCATCGTGGTTGAGTTTGAACAAATAGAAGAGGACAAAACGTGCGCAGGAAGATGAGCAGCAAATAGAAGAGCTCACGTGAAGTTACTGCCCCATTTATTTTCTAATTATACGCTTGCACCGTTTCGCAGAATGATGTTGCAACTGAAACATGCAAAGTCAAATCATGACCATACCAAATAGTGCTTTCTCATGTGATTTAAAAACAACCAACTAAATTCCGTAGTCAGATCAATGTTCATGCACAGGAGCACTGTTCCCTTTCCAGAGCACTGTTCATGCATATGAGCATTGTTCATGCATATGAGCACTGTTCATAAACAGTGTCGCGTGACTATTCACCAAAATTGTTGTCATGGGGTGAATAGTGGACTGATGGGGTGAATAGTCCCGGTGGTAGAGTGTTGTCATAGGGTGAATAGTGGACTGACTGGGTTAAAAATAGACTGATGGGGTGAATAGTTCCGGTGGTAGAGTGTTGTCTAGAGAAAACAGTGAATTGATGGGGTGAATAGTCCCAGTGGTACTGTTTATGTACAGTGCACGTGTGCATGTGTCAAATACCACCACTGTTTATGTACAGTTCAAAGGGATAGAAGGATAGAAAAAATGGAGAAGTTCACGTGAAAATTGAAAACAACAACATTGGCGCCAAGACGAAAAAATTTCAAGTCCGCCAAAATGCCAAATTCATGGACAAACATTATTTCAGAGAGACTCACCCTTTTATGTATTAAGATGAGATTTTGATCAATTTTTATTGTTCCCCTAAAAAAATTTGATGGGTTAATCTTTCTTTTATATATAAAAGTAGAATATAAGATTGGTGTTTAGGCGAGAAAAAATCCGTCAAATTTGAGGGTATTATTGTAATTTACATTTATGATAATAAATGTCTATCCTACATGCAATTCTTCCATCAAGAACTTATATCATTTCCAAAGCACGCATTAATTATTAAGGCACTAGCTTCCCATTGCAAATTAATTACATCATTTTGCAACACGCCTATATATAATTCCCAATGAACACATTAATTATTTGCATTTCTCTTTTCATTGTAAATTTAAATTGTATTTATGCTATTCCACTTCAAATTTATTTTTTGGGATAGATATACATTGAAATCTTTTATATATAAGAGTAGAATACAAGATTGGTGTTCAAGCGGAAAAAGTTCACTAAAATTGGGGATATCTTGTATATATAAGAGTATAATACAAGATTGGTGTTCAAGTGGGAAAAAGCTCGCCAAAATTGGGGATATTATTGTAATTTACTTATATGATAATAAATGTCTGTCTCACACGCAACTCTTCCATCAGTAACCTATATCATTTTCAAAGCACACATTAATTATTAAGACACCAGTTCCATTGCACATTAATTACGTCTTTTTGTAACACACCTATATACTATTCCCAATGAACTCATAAATTATTTGCATTTCACTTTCCATTGTAAATTTAATTTGTATTTATGCTATTCCACTTCAGATTTATTTTTTTGGGATGAATATACACTGGAATTTGGGAAAATATTAACTGCAGCCATAGAATGTTCACAACTAGATGTTTAGTCTTCCAAGTGTGTTGAATCTTTAAAAGATACAAATATGATGCAAATAAGACAAAATACAGGGCATTTGGGCGGGGAAAAGTCCGCCAAAACTGAGTATATTTTTGTAAATTACGTTTCCAATTATAAAAGCCTTTAACATCGAAAAATGTACCATCAACAACATTTCCAATTCCCATTGCACACATTAATATTACAGCTCATTTGTCATTGCACATTCATTAAATGTTTTCCCATTGATAACTATCTCAATCAATAGGCACGTTGAAAAATACTCCATTAATACACCGTTACAATTCCCATGGATTAGTAAAAATGACATGACTATTCATCTCTCTAGGTGTATTAATTGGTAGTAATTCAAATGGATTAGTAAAAATGACATGACAATTTTATGTTGGTCGTTCAATGAACTAGCATTAAAAGTCTAACTGACTACACCTTTGGAAACCACAAGGCTCTTTAATTGGTGTAGAAAGTCCAATTTAATTGGCGGTATATCTCTTTCTCTACTAGCGTAAAATGTTCTACCAATTTACACTATTCTTTTCACTGTTTCATCTCTAAATTCTTACAACCATAGTGACGGTTATACCCTTAGTGTGTGTTTGGATGATGCATTTTTTGGGGGCAATGTAATTTTTGAGGGGAATTGAAAAGTTTTAGTTCAAAATTTTGTACTCAATTTTTTCAGTCCCCCTCAAAAATTACATTATCCTAATAAAAATACACTATCCAAACATATCATTAGTGTGCTGATGATAACTCACAATGTTTGAATGAAACACTTATTCACTGACATCTAATGAAAGGGTCCGTTCGGGGTGGTTGTGAGTTTTTGATTTTTGGTTTTTGGTTTTGAAAGTCAAAACCAAAACCTGTTCATGTAAAATGGGGCAGAGTTGGTTTTTTTTTCTTAATTTCAAAACGGTTTTCCATCAAAACTCAAAACCACAAAAAGGTTTTATAATTTTTGTTTTTGTTTTTGTTTCATCCACCTCTGATCATCAATATATCTGACCACCATCAATTACCACTCCGACCACCGCCAACCACCATCTTTACCACCATCAACCACCACTTGGACCACCGTCACCCACCACTTTGACCACAACCAACCACCACTTCGACCATCACCGACCACCGTCAACTACCACTTTCACCACCACCACTCCGACCACGACCAACAACTGCCAACCACCACTCCGACCACCATTCCGCCCACCATCAATCATAATTTTGACCATCACCAACCACCACTTCGACCACCGCCGACCACAAGCACCCACCATTTTGACTACCACCAACCACTACTCTGACCACCGTCAACCACCACTCTGACCATCATCAACCACTACTATGACCACCGTCGACCACCACTCTGGCCATCGTCAACCACCACTTTTACCGCCACTATGAGTACTCTATGGCCATCACCACCAACTCCGACCACCGTCAACCACCACTTTGACCACAATTAACCACCACTTCAACCACCGCTGACCATCGTTAACCACCACTTTGACCACCACCACTCTGACCACAAGCCGACCACAATTTCGCCATCGCCAACCACTACTTTGACCACGATCAACCACCACTCTGACCACCGTCCACCATTGTTAACCACCACCGACCACCACTCCAACAACTGACAAACATCGCTTTGATCACCATCAACCACCACTTTGACCTTCACCAACTACCACTTTGACCACTGCCGACTACCACTCCAGCCACCATCAATTACCACTTCAACCACTGTTTTATGTTTGAAATTGATTTTGATTTTTGAAAAATTCTTAACTTAAACTGAAATTGGTTTTGGTTTTTGAAATTTTTAAAACTCAAAATAGAAACTGATTTTGGTTTTTGAAAATTTTAAAACAGAAAATAGAAAACCACCCCGAACAAAGCCTAATGAATTGATTTCAAGTGTTGTGATATAGGAAAAATAAAGTGTTTTGCAGGCCAGACATCAAGACAAAATAATGTATCTACAAATGAAGCAATGTGTGTCTAAATGACTATCTCACGTGCGCATGTGACACCTGCTACCCTGTACAGTAAAGCAACAAGTAATGTATGTGAAATGTCGTGTAATCTTTTCTATAAAAAAAAAGGTGTTTCGGCATAGCGAACATCACATAAAATAATTCCAAAAACAAACTACGAAAATAAGTTTTCAAAATAATGAAGAGCATAAGAGTAAAACTCAATACCACAATGTCACGTTATACAAGGCCTTAACCTAATTATTCTAAAATATAAAGAATCGACGACAATCGTAGGTGGACTAATCCTCAGTAGTCTGGTAGGGATCTAAAGAGGGCCTGACAAGGTGATATGAACTAAGGTGACCTATTGATAAGGTGAACTGTTGTGGTAAAGCTACGATCCCAATAGGAGATTGGCATAGATTCATGAACTAATAGGGATAAACCAGTTTCAGTGATGTGTCTGTGTTTGCGTTCTAATGTGCCATTTTGGTGAGAAGTGTAGGGACAGGTTTTTCTGTGTGTGATGCCAAGGGAGGATAGGTAATTGGTGAAAGGACGAAATTCATCCCCAAAGTCTGATTGTATAACTTTAATGTGTCCAGAAAATTGTGTTTGTATGATTTGATGAAACTGAGTGAAAGCTTGTAAAGCTTCACTTTTGGCTTTTAGGAAATAGATCCAAGTGTACTTAGTGCAAAGATCCACAAATGCTATGTAGTAGGAAAAACCACCACTGGATGGTGTAGGGAAGGGTCCCCATAGGTCAGTGTGAACTAATTCAAATGGTGTGCATGGTATGGATAGTGGTAGAAGGTGGTGCATAGAGTTTGTGTGCTTTACCAAGACAAATTTTGTCAAGAATTCACCAATTAAACAAGTTGAATCTTGAATCTTTGCATAGAAGGTGGAACTTGAATCTTTGATGTTAGTGCAAGAGGCACAATTAAACAAGTTTCACAAAAATTGACCACTCCCACTCCTCACCCAATGTTGTTCGTGCCACTATTCAACCTCAACAATCTCAAAGCAATCTTTGTCACAGTCCAAATCCAAAGATATCGTAATGCCAATCCATAATATATTCGTGGCGATACAGATTCAACAAAGGATGGGTCGTGGTAGGTTCAACCGGGCAATTCCAATACCTATCATTACCCTAATTACACTCCTCCTACTACTGGCAACAAGCCAACTTGCCAACTTTGTCGCAAATATGGTTATGTTGTTGCCTCATGCTGGTAGAAATATGATGAGAATTTCATCCTCCACCACCGCTCTCGCCCAAGCCTCCCTACTACAAAGCAGCATCTCCAACACTTCAATCGACCCCACAGATGCTTTGCGGCCTTCATCACTTCTAGTGTTCCTCGTCTTCATGACAAATTAATTCCTCCGATTCACATCTTCAGGTTGGTATGCTAACACTCGTGCTTCACATCACATGACACCATTTGCTCATAATTTGCATTTTAGCTCACCACATACAGGCAAACAGCAAGCTAAAATGGGCAATGGTCAATGGACAATTATCACTTCTATTGGTTCCTCTAAACTTTACTCTAAATTAAACCCTACCACACAATACACACTCAATAATTTATTAGTTGTTCACTCTCTTACTCGTAATTTACTCCTCCCCTAATACAACAGGCATCTCCAACACTTTAACAGACCCCACTGCACCACAAGGCTACTTTGCAGCCTTCACTTCTATTGTTCCTGGTGCTGTGACAGCTGGATTCCCTCCAAAATTCACATCTTTAGGTTGGTATGCTGACACTGTGCTTCACATCACATGACACCATTTGCTCATAATTTGCATTTTAGCTCACCATATACAGGCAAACAACAAGATAAAATGGGCAATGGTCAATGGACAATTATCACTTCTATTGGTTCCTCTAAACTTTACTCTAAATTAAACCCTACCACACAATACACACTCAATAATTTATTAGTTGTTCACTCTCTTACTCGTAATTTACTCCTCCCCTAATACAACAGGCATCTCCAACCCTTTAACAGACCCCACTGCACCACAAGGCTACTTTGCAGCCTTCACTTCTATTGTTCTGGTCTTGTGGCACCGGATTCCTCCCGAAATTCACATCTTTAGGTTGGTATCTTGACACTCGTGGCTTCACATCACATGACACCATTTGCTCATAATTTGCATTTTAGCTCACCATATACAGGCAAACAACAAGCTAAAATTTGAATGATCAAGGGACAGTTATCACTTCTATTGGTTCCTCAAAACTTTACTCTGAATTAAACCCTACCACACAATACACGACGTTGGAGTCTTCAATCTCTCTTAGAGTTCTTGAGAGTGCTCATAGAGGTGAATGAGAATGTGATTAAACTAATATGTAGTGTTTATTATCGTATAAATAAGATTTAGAGTGATTAGGAAGGCATGTGACCTATAAAAACAAAGTCTATTGAGTACTAATTGATTAACTCATGCATTTAGTTGATTAACTCGTGCACTTAATTGATTAGGTACCTTTCAATAGGTGATAATAAATTAACCCATGCATATATAATCAATAAAATGAAGTTTGGGTCACGTTCTGGGTGTAAAAAAATCTTTAATCGATTAACTCGGCATACATAATTGATTAGAGCTCGCAACAGGTATATACCGCCTACACTGATTTGGTGGTGACTTTACCTACACGTGTTCAATTGAAATGTTCTTGGTGGCATTGGAAAGCCAAGATAAAAAAAAACCTACAATTATGTGTTACATATATGGTCGAAATATAGCTTTAACAAGGTGAAACACCCATTTAAATTTTCTTTGGATTATCAAGGATTCTACTTTTGAAATAACTTCTCTATTATCAAGGATTCTACTTTTGAAATAACTTCTCTAAGTAGTTTAAAAGTGAAAATATTTTATCACAACGCCCACACATTCGAGAGCATCAAATGACTATTTACACTTGGCTTTATTATCAAGGTTATTGCAATTATTTTGCAAAGGCAACACCCCTATTGGTGACTATTCTCCTACATATTTCTTATTATTTTGAACTTGTGTTAAAAATCGATTAAAATACTTTATTTTGCACTTTTATTAATTAATATTTTATGTGTATTAATTACAATAGTTAAACTAATACTTAAATCTGAATTAGGTTAACATTAAAATTAAGATGAAAAAATAAACATGGGGTAGTCAGAGGGAGAGCTTTGCCTCTTTTGTGGTTTTTCTTAGAATGTGGTTTAGGCCTAACTCAACCCACAAAACCGGATTGTAAAGTGATGGTTGCCTCTTCATTATAAACCCTCTAGAGATCTTATCACTAATCAACGTGACTAAATTTTTCCTAATAGTCTTATCCGACTTGAGGACTAAGAATTGCTTACATGCAACCACCATTAGTGTAAAGTTTACTTTAGTTATTTATGAATTATTTAAATTCTACATTGCAGTTTAACCCCGAAAACAATTTAAGCAACTTATTTAATTTGTTTTACAAATATGTTCTTCGTTTGGTTTAAACTGAATTTTGGTTAGACCGTAAGAAAAGTATGACTCCAAATTATTAATCACTAGGGATCAAACCTAGCACTAGTCGAGTCCATCTCTCTAAAATAAAGTATGTTAACCACTAGGCACTTAGCTAACACCCAAACATAAGGTTATTTTATTAAAATGCTATAATAATACAAGTTAAATTAAATTAAATCAAAGTATGCGTGTCATAGAAAGGTGCGCCCTTCCATATTTTTCTTTTTGTCCTTTTTTGCTTATGGTTGACCATCACCATCTGTTGGTACGTATGGCAGGGGTATGGGCAGAAAAGCAAATTGCAACTTATTTGACTTCAAGTTTGGCATAAAATGCATTCTCCATCCCTCCTTAATTAAAATATATAGAAGTTAAATAAAAGTCAAATTTAATCCTCAAATTTTAAAAAGTCAAATTTGGTCTCTCATATTAACGAGATTTCAAAATAATTTTTGATACTTCTAAATGTTATTTAGTTTAGTTCTTAGAATTATCGACGACACATTTAGTCCACGGCTTTTTTTTTCGGGTTTTGATCTTTGTACCCCCTCCCTTGGACCCTATACCCCCATCTCATCCCAAACTTCCAATTTTGCCCCTGCTAAAAAACAAAAAAAAAAAAAAATTTTTTTTTTCCCGGAACATCTCTATGAGATAAATCCGAGTCAAAAATTGACTACTGATTTATCCTCAAGAGATAAATCCGTAGTCAATTTTTTTTGACTCGAGATTTATCTCATGTAGATGTTTCCATAAAAGTAATTTTTTCCTGAAACATCTACATGAGATAAATCCGAGTCAAAAATTGACTACGGATTTATCCTCAAGAGATAAATCAGTAGTCACTTTTTTTGACTACTGGATTTATCTCATAGAGATGTTTCCTAAAGAAAAAAATTGTTCCAAAAAGTGATTACTGATTTATCTCTCGAGGATAAATCCGTAGTCAAAAAAGTGACTACTGATTTATCATCAATAGATAAATCCGGAAACAACTCAAAGTTTTAAAAATGACTACGATTCATGATGATTCCGGAAGTTTGTGAAAATGACATGAGGGTATTTTGGTCTTAAATCGTATTATGGGGGTATGGAAGGCAAGGAGGGGGGTATGAAAATTAAAAGCCTTTTTTTTCCCACCCCACTCATTATCACTTCCACCCCTATAAGTACTAAAATCCCCAAAATGCCCCTGTCATTTTATAAAAAAACATATCGGACCCACCACAGTTATTGGTTTTTCCTGAATTACCATAAAAAAAGGTATTTCCGGAAATTTGGAGGTGAATTTTTCGAATTTAGCGTTGAAAGTTGGTATTTCCGGTTCACAATTTTTGAACCGGAATTATCCCTAGAGAAGATAATTCTGAAATTTTATTTTTTTAAATTAATTTTTTTTCGGAAATACCTTTTTTAGAGGTATTTCCGGAAATACCTCTAAAAAAGGTTTTAACTGCTCCCCCCAACAAGAGGAAAGACTGACTACGAGCTAACTAATCGAATGGAATGGAACTGTCTTTTATGAAAAGAAAAGCGGAGGCCCTTGCTAGCATTGTGCTTTGGAATCGATTCTTTATCAATGGCCCACCCTTTCTTTGAACCTTGTCAATGATCGAACTTAAAGATATGAACTGAGTGCCATTTGATGAGTAACTGAGAACAAGAGAGAGGGATATGGAAAGGATGAAGTATTCCGATTTTTTTTTATTTTATATAACATTTATATTTTTTTTAAATAGATGGTTATTATGGATTTAACCGCTGCCTTTACGACATCTGAGATATTTCTCACTCGAGATGCAATGACACGTTGGGCTAGAGATACCGGGAAAGCCAACGGAGTCATTGTGGTTATTGTTCGAACCGAGACGACAGACAATGGGAAAGGGAAAAAGAACAAGGTTGTTTATGGCGGTGAGAGACGGGGCACATACAGTCGAGTAGATGTTGGGTGTTCTGCTGGCAGACACAAGACATCGAAAAGATGTGGTTGTAGGTTTCAATTGAAAGCTAAACCAATGTTACCTCCTAGTTCTGATTGGAAGGTGAGAGTGGTGGATGAGATTCACAATCATGAGCCTCATAAGACTTTGTTTGGAGCAGCTATATTTGGTAAGTTTACCAAGGAGGAGCGGTCAGTTGTTGGGGAGCATCTGTCTTTGGGAGTGAAAGCATCCAAAAGTTTTGAAGCATTGAAGGTCAGATTTAAGAACAACTTGAGCAACATTAGTCAGTTGTATAGAACCCGCAACAGTATCCGGAAGGGAAAGAGAGGTAGTTAAAAAGTCATTTTTTTTAAAGTAATAAAACTTTTTTTTATTGGATTAGTAATTAACGGTCTAGATATTGCCGACAACTTTTAATGATCTAGATTTTGCCGACACTTTAAACGGTCCAGATTTTGCCGACCACTTTTCATCAACGGTGGAAATCCATTCAAGGGTTTCATTTTTCCCTATAAATAGACCCTTCCATTTCACTTATTTCACACACAACACTCTCATGGACACTCTGAATACACAATACTTTCGTGATTCTGCACTCATTGCCCTTCACCATCAGGGCACAATCACAAACAGAGAAAATGGTGTCTATTTCGAGAGTCCAAATCTCATTTTATGTAGGCTTAACGACGACATCACCTTTGAAGCTCTAAAAGAAAAAATAACAACGAAGGTGCAGCTGGAGGGTGACGAGCAAGAAGTCACCCGATCATTTATCGCTAC
Organism: Oxytropis ochrocephala; assembly: GCA_020916435.1. Lineage (NCBI taxonomy): Eukaryota > Viridiplantae > Streptophyta > Magnoliopsida > Fabales > Fabaceae > Oxytropis > Oxytropis ochrocephala. The sequence continues at coordinate 31,955,222 of CM037093.1, read as the reverse complement.
CCCCACTATGTGCGATAATAATCGTGTTCGATGGTACACCATGGATGTGAAGAACAACGATGACGCTCGAGTAATGATGGACCGCTTTGACATATTTCGGATCAAGAGTCCTATTCACCAGATATGTCGAAACCGTAAGGACCGTTCTTTGAGGTCCTTCGACGTCTCCAACCACCATCTCACTAATTTCTACCGTCTTTTCATTTTCTTTGTTGTCGTTTTTTGTTGTTTCCGTTCAGAACTTTTATGTATTATTTCGCTTCGTAATAAAAACGCGTCTTTAATTAATTTTAATTTTTTTAATTAATTTTTTTAGAAAATACCTAAATACCACGTAATTCTTAAAGGAGTTTGAGGTTTTTCTAATTACCAAAAAGCGAGGTAATTCCGAAAAACCTTAAACACCCTACCGGAAATACCTCTTCTCTTACATAATTCCGAAATTTTTACTATTTCTAGGGGCATTTTTGTCCGAAACTGGATTTATGGGGGTGGGAATAATAATGAGAGGGGTGGGAAAAAAAAGCCTTAGTCCACTCTCTTTATATTCAAACACACTAATTACATGAATTTTTTCAACATTGGTAGAATCTACGATCCTGGGTCATGCAAAATTTTCCAACCATATAAATTGAGTGATATAGTACAACAATATCAGATCAAAATAAACTTAGAGATTTAGATGCAAACTTTCAATTTGATGGAGATGGGGTCAAAATAATTTTACAAAGAGGTCAATTTTTTTATTTATTTTTCAGAAAGTGAAATACACATTACACAATATTATTTTAGAGAGGGATTTATTCTATGGTTTTTTATATCTGGATTTTTTTTTTGACAAATATATCTGGATTTATTCATTAGACAATTAATATTTGCACAATAGAGAAGGATTTATTCTATGATTTTTTATATCTAGATTTGTTCTTTGCTGGAACATATGCTGCCAATGCCATGCACCAAATTTTTATTTAATGTAGTATTTCCAAATAAATAAATAAATAAAGGTGGGAAGTGGGAACATAGCTACTTAGCTAGAAAGGTGGTGGTGATCAGGTGAGGCTCCATCCAATCAGTTAAATTCATTAAACAAAACAAAATGCTGTTTTGACTTCTTTTTTTGTCATCTATGATCTGCTATTTGAAATTAATACAAGCGTTCAACGTCGTTTTTTAATAATAAACTTTACAGGTGTTCAACGTATTTTATGATTCGTTTGGTTTAGCGGTAGAGAGGTAGAAAATCGCTTTTGCTTTCACTTTCGTGATTTTAGGGACGTAAAATCATGTTTGGATTTCTTATCAAAAATCGATTCTACTCTCCCAAAATTGATTTTGAGAGAAGCTATGATCTGTAGCTTTTACGGTGAGTTGAATCGATTCCATCCATCCACTTTCTCCCACCTTCCTTTACTACCCTTATATCATCTCCATTTCTTTGCATTTCTCTCATGCAAAATAGTGGCCGATCGGAAGTTGTCTCTAGGTTAGAGACGAGACAGCTGGAATTAAGGCCGAGTTCTACTAAAGCCTAGTTGTTTTAGGCCATTGCTTTTCCCACACCCCCTCCTACTCAAAACACACCCCACAAGGGTGTGAAAAGACCAAAAGGCCAGCCAAAACCTCTTTTTTTCACGAAATTTCACTGTTCGAACACGCCTTCAACAGTTCGAATGACATCGTTCGTGTGTGTTAAATCTTGACTTCACACTCTCTTTGGGTGTTTTTCACTGTTGAGTGAGGTCATGCGAACTGCTCGCATGACCTTGTTCAAACCCGCTCAACGACATCGCTCGAGTGTGTTAAATATTGACTTCACACCCTCTTGTGCGTAATTTCACCGTTCGAACGAGGTCATTCAACGCGTTCAACAAGGTCGGTCGTTCAACGATCTTTCAACACGTGAACTCAGCGTTTCACGCGAGGTTATTTTTGGAATAAAATTTGTTAAGGAGTGTGAAAGAGTAGGAGGGGGTGTGGGAAAAGCAATGGCCTTGTTTTATGCTTCAAGGCCCATCATGATAAAGTTGCGCTGTTTTTTTTTTTTGATAAAGTTGCGTTGTTGATATGACATAAGGGACCCAAATTGTCCAAAAAAAATAAATAAGGCATCCATCGAATAGTTTTTTGGGTTTTAATTTTCGTACCCCCCTCCTTGGCCTCCATACCCCCATAATACGATTTAAGACCAAAATACCCCTGTCATTTTCACAAACTTCCCGGAATCATCATGAATCCGTAGTCATTTTTAAAACTTTGAGTTGTTTCCGGATTTATCTATTGATGATAAATCCAGTAGTCACTTTTTTGACTACTGATTTATCCTCAAGAGATAAATCCGTAGTCACTTTTTTTGGAACAATTTTTTCTTTAGGAAACATCTCTATGAGATAAATCCGTAGTCAAAAAGTGACTACGGATTTATCTCTTGAGGATAAATCAGTAGTCAATTTTTTTGACTCGGATTTATCTCATAGAGATGTTTCCTAAAGAATTTATTTTATGGAAACATCTTCTATGAGATAAATCTCGAGTCAAAAAAATTGACTACGGATTTATCTCTTGAGGATAAATCCGTAGTCAATTTTTTGACTCCTGATTTATCTCATAGAGATGTTTCCTAAAGAAAAAAATTGTTTTTTTTTTGTTTTTTAGCAGGGGCAAAATTGGAAGTTTGGGATGAGATGGGGGTATAGGGTCCCAGGGAGGGGGTACAAAGATCAAAACCCTAGTTTTTTTTTGTTATCAGCATGGAATCAATAATAAAAAATATTTAAATCTATATAACATCCACTAACTGTTTAAAAAAAAACATCCACTAACTTGCATATTTAAATCAAAAAAATATTCTAATATAATTTTAAGTTGAGATCCATTTTGGCAATTTCACACCTAAAAGCAATTCTGATCCAATCTATCCAAACAACAATGATCAATAAAAATCACGTTTACAGAAAAGGTACCAAACGAAATTCACATCAAGTTCAACTCATTTTTAACCAAAATCAATTCCCAAAATCAATTCCGCTGAAATCAATTAACATCGTAGTAGAATCAACACACACTTACTGTAAAAACTTTACGTAACTCACTGCATCAACATTTTTTATAAAAACCAGTAAGGTTCCAGGCACAATCATTAACCGTAGGTTGAGTCCACGATCATCCAACGGCCACATGGTGTGGTGGCTATGGTAGTTGACCTAAGATTAGAATTAGATGTTGAATAATGGTAAAGCACATGATGAATTTGAATTGGAGTTTGGGTCAAAGCCACCACACTAGCTAGCAAGTAGCAACACCAGCCAAAAGATAAAAGTCGTCTAATTAGTTTAGTATTTTTCTTTTGACAAACTTAGTTTAGTATTTCTTCTTTGTGCTATTCCCTCAACACATAAATATGTTTTTGAATTTCACAAAAAATGGTACGTACCTTTGAATTAAATATGTTTTTAGTGCCTATAAAGTTTAGATTTTTAATCTCTTCAAATAATTTACCAACTTTTGATCCTTATAAAATTAGGTTTTTTTTATTTTAGTCCCTCATGACTTTTAGTAACGCTTCATGAGGGACTAAAAGCCAAAACTAGGGACCAAAAGTTGGTCAAATTAGTTTAAAGGACTAAAACCGAAAAACTCAAATTTTATAGGGACCAAAAACATATTTAACCCTATAACTTTTTAATAGACATTTTATTTCTCATTTAAGAAAGCTCTGGGGTGGGTCTTCAGATGATGTTGATGATGCGACTTCTGCTTCGCAAGGAACAACTGCGTTTGAACCAATTGTGTCCAAGTCTCAAAAGAAGAAATTCAGATAGAAAAAGCAGTTGGTCGTTGGTTACAATACTCGCTCAAAAGCTAATTTTGTCTCTGAATCCTTTTAATCTGGTTTTGTTTCTAGCTTGTATTTCTAGCTTGTATATCTAGCTTGAGTTTCTTCTATCTTTTGTTAGTTAGATTGGTTATTTAAGTTTTTTGTCTAGCCTGTAGGCTGCAGTGTTTTAGGGGCTCTCTATTATTGTTTAATTTTCTTTGATGGCAAGGGTTTCGGTCTAGTCCTCCCTTCGCTTTTCTCTGTCTTTTTCCTTTTCCTTTTTTAATAACTTCGGGCAATCTGCCTGTTTGTTTATGAGAATTAAAAAAAAGCACATTGATTTAATTTCGGAGCTTCATCAGGGCTCAGGTGGCCATGGCCCATCCAAAAAAAATCATATGTACATACATGCCTTGTTTTGATGCTGCATTTTGCACAACAATGGCTCTCCTCTTCTGAGGTGGTGGTTGATGACTCATACATCGGCTGGCGACTTCATACGGCTGCTGGCATTTTCTCGTCTCCACACCGGGAGGTTTCACCTGTAAAGACACTACGATGCCTAAGTTAGTATGAGTGCTTTTTAAAAGAGAAGAGCAAATAATATCAGGGTTTGGGGGCCAATGAACTAACCCTACCCGCTGGAGGCCCATGCTGCTTGGAGCACAATTCACTTCTAAGGCAGCAACTAGGATCGTGGCGAGATCTTCGGCCATTAGTGAGTAGTTACTTGTTTAACAAGTTCGCGGGAATTAGGGCTAGTTCTGACCCCTGTATGAGTGTGGGTCTGATTTCGAGGCACTACTCGGGGTAGGCGAGGATACCGTCCCAGGGACCCGCTTGTGCTGGTCTGTGGTAAGTCGCCCCGACATTTTTTGAGTTCGAAAGGCATAACCACATTGTAGTAATTAGTCATGTCGGTCATGAAAGGAATTTTGGGGGCATCCCGTGGGTGCATTCTGATCTGATTGTAGCCGGAGTAGGCGTCCATGAAGCTCAATACTCGACACCTCAATGTTCCATCTACCAACATGTCTATGACTGGCAGTGGATATGAGTCTTTTAGGCAAGCTTTGTTCAGGTCTGTGAAATTGGTGCACATCCTCCATTTCCCGTTGCTTTTATTAACTAGGACCACATTGGATAACCAAGTGGGATATTTTATTTTTTCGCGAACCCTTCTTTTAGCAAATTTGTTTGTTTCTTCCGCGACTTTGAGTTTCACCCCTACCATTTTCCTCTTTTTATGAGAGATTAGCTTTGCCGGGATCTATGGCCAACTAATGACAAGCTACCCCGATGTCGATCCCATGCATGTTCCTGTGGCTTCACGCGAATAGGTCGAATTTGATGCTAACACATGTATTAAGGCTACCTCTTTCTTTTTACGTAATCGGGTCCCGATCTTGACTTTCTTACTTGGTCCAAAGAATCGTTATCTACTTAATGTTATCCATCGATAGGCCTATGTTCATATTCTCCCTTAGGGTCGGGTTCTAGCGCATCACTCCTAAGACCCCCGGGTTCTTCTTTGGCCTCCTTCGAGTGACGCCTCAATCGTTAACATAACACCGCCTTGCCTTGTCTCTTGTTGGTCGGCATATATGGTGGCTATTTGTTCGTCCTTGAGTGTAAAATCCATTACCAAGTGTGGTGTGGAGACTATTGCTCCCAGAGCATTGGTAATGGGTCTTCCAACGATCATGTTGTAAGCGTTGTTCGTCATGTAGTTGGATTCTTCTATGAAGATTTGGGCTTGCACCCATTTTACTCCGAGATCGACTTCAAGGTGATCAATGCGTCAAAGTACTCAGTGAATCTGGTAGATGCTCTTGAAATCTGACTAGGTTGTCGGTATATGGCTTGATGACTGGAGAGGTGAGCTTTAACTGGTCGCACGCTCTTCTATAAATCACGTCTGTCAAGCTCCCTTGGTCCACCAACGCTCTTCTAATTGAGAAGTTGGCTAATTCAACTATTACTACCATCGTGTATTTCTAATTTCTATACATACGCTGCTAGTCGGCTTGGTGAAAGTGATCGGGGAATGTGTAACACCCATTTTCTACCCCTCAAATTACACGCCATTATCGAGTAATTTCCTTTTCAAAATATTAATTTAATTGGTAGAAAAGAAATGCTACCTCGTCATAATAAGAAAAAAAAAACTCATCATTTGCACTTTAAAAAGTTTGTGCAGCAAAACCACCGTCACAAAAATTAAACTCCAAAACAAAAGGAATTTTTCGTCACAAATGAATAAGAATCATCCTCGCCAAAACCACTCAAACACGCCGCACATCAACCATAAAATCATTAATTAGTTAATTAATAAACTAACAAACTTAAACTACGCCCCCTAGGTGCTACAGTATTAGAGAGCGACTCGACAGACATCCGAACGGCTATCAAAGAAGGCAGCAGGACCTTCACTGACACTGCAGCTACGTTGCCACAATAGAGCAACATTCCAAGCGTAAGGGTGAGAATTTCAACAAAACATAATCAAGCACATAGTAGAGTAATGAAGACAAACAATCATACAACATCATTATCAACACCATATCATCATCGCCAAACATCAACTCAAACCACAATTGGGCAACACGTCACAGTCATGAATATGCATGTAAATGCAACCTACACCTGGGCATATGCATGATGGTACCATACTCGTCATAATAAGAGGCCGGGCCTATTCGTCATAAGAGGCCGCCTATTCACACCGGAGGCCAAGCCTATTCGTCACCGGAGGCCGGGCCTATTCGCACCGGGGGCGAAGCCTATTCGCCACCGAGGTCAAGCCTATTCGCCACCGGAGCCGAAGCCTATTCGCCTTAGTATGCACATGCCATGAGACTCTATGAACACATGTGCAATTCATCAAACACTCACCGAGTACTCGCCATCATCATCATAAAACACTCATAGAGTGTATTCGCCATAGTCATCAATATCATATATATATCACATCATCATAATCACTCATGTAGAGTGAACTCGCCATATTCGTCAAAATCATATAGCAACATCATCACAAGATATAACACATCATCATAATCACTCATAGAGTGAACTCGCTCATATTCACAAAAATCATATAGCAACATCATCACAAAGATATAACACATCATCATTGAGCATATATGTATATTTATATATTTCATTTGTCTTTTAGCTTAGTGCGTTATAAAATAGTGAACTGATTGACTATGGGATTACTCGTAATCGATACTACTTGCAATGCATTGGCCACCTTTGCAAGGCTCTCGATGCTGCCCTTGTAAATACACCAAAGGAAAGAAATTTCGACCTTAGTGGTAAACCACAATCTAGCCATAGTCAATTAGCCCACTAATAGTATAACATTTCATTCTTATATCAGCTACCACAAAACAGTTTAGTTTGCCTTAAAAATAGAATATTCAGTTAGGCCTCTGAATAAGCTTTCCAACGCATCTTAGAACACCTCAATCGGGTTCCCGGTTCGCAAGATATCAATTTTTTCAAAACCTTACAACACGTTACTTTTAGGCATACAACAGCATTTCATTCGTATAACAGCTACCCCAAAACATTTTATTTCGCTTTAAAAATAGAATATTCAGTTAGGCCTCTGAATAAGCTTTCCAACGCATTTTAGAACACCTCAATCGGGTTCCTGCTCGCAAGATATCAATTTTTCAAAAACATCACAAAGACTTTAAGAAATACAAAGAACTCGATTTTAACAAAACGACAAAGAACAACATAGGATTTTTCTGCTCAAAGGCAAACAAAGAAATGATTTTCCATTAAACAAAAAAAAAGAATATAGAGATCTATTTAAATCAAAAACAACAAATTTAATTGTTAATAAAACAAAGAGTCTCTACATCACTCTAAGATCGATTCTACCCACCCAATATTACCAAACTCGAACTTCATCTCTACAATCCATCCACAACATCAAAAATCATCAAAATCATATCACAACAACATCAAAATTCGTCATTCACATCAATTATTCATCAATAACATCAAAAATCGTCAATTCATATCACAACAACATCAAAATCCCACAAACCCACCACATACCCAATTATGTTAAACCAAAACGCTCACCCTTACCTCCTAAACGTATGCTCCGTGGAAGATGATTGAAGCACCAAAGAGTAGCTACAAAGAACACAACGAGCAAGTAGCACAAAGTAGTGATGAAATTTCACCCAAGGAGAAATATCATTGTTGTAGCGATTAGTTGTATCAAACAGAAAGCATATTGAATGAGAGATATGAGGCATAGAAGGGTGAAGAGAGTGCTAGTCACTTTGCTATTGAGGAGGAAGAATAAAGATTTGAATAAGGAGTATTTGTTTCTTTTCTTGACGGCGCACAAAACCGAATGAACCTTCCTATCCGTAAATGATGATATGTATAATAGGTTCATCATATTGCATGCTTTATTGGGCCCAAGTAAAGTATATTAGGTTTTCGTGTTTCTTGCGCTTCTTTCTTTTTTGTTAATGTTTTATTTCTATTTTATATATTTATTTATTTTTTTTTTTGAAACCATGCTTAGCTTTTTGAGCTGGCTTTTCACGGCAAGTAAGTCCTCTCTTTTCTTTCCTAAAAACTACTATTATCTTGGTATATAACTATTATAATGTATAGAATATAATAATTTATACCACAACAAATAAATAATAATCAACAAAAATAATTTATGACAACTGATTTATAAAACTTAACAATATTCTATCAAAATATACTAGCTTTTTAAACAAGCATACAAAAACTATCAAAACTGTGAATATATGCACACCCACATATATATAATTATTAGTATGAAAATTTGGGGTGTTACAGAATGGTTCTACCGCTGACACTATGGAGTTTATCAATTTGGTTATGTGGAGATACCTTTTTCGGCTTACACTAGTGTCGCCTCCACAAGCGAACCCTCCTGCGATTAGGTGGACTTGATTTTTTGTAGGCGAGGGGATGCCACTCGGAGTTGCTGTTATGCCCTGTTGCTGAGCAAAGGATCTGCCTCTTCCATGACCTTAATTGTTTTGTCTCTCTAGTTCTTCACTCGCCCCTATCTACATACGTTTCGAAATGTCCATCCTTGATCAATTTTTCGATCTTGTATTTAAGGGTTTGGCATTTGTTATTCGCATGGCCGTGTGTTGTGACAATTGTTGTGCAAGTATACACACTCACAAAAGTAATAAAGTGATAAGAAAATATCGTTCCCACATGGATTATATTGTTTAACTTCTAGTTCCAACCACTAGCACTTTAGTTAATGAGCCAAAATAAAATGGAAAGCATGGTGAAAATTCATTATGTTGGACAATAATTTTAAATGGTAAGCAGCAGTAAAAACAAAAGCAAGGTGGTTTAAATCATTGAGATGGATATAGCAAAGACCGTAATTAATAATTACTCAAATGATGATTTTGTGTTGTAATCGCAGTCTTTGTGATAGCATTCAAAGCAGCAAAATTGAAAGTGGATTTTTCGATCCTAGTAAATGCAGAATGTTGCCAAGATTCCCTTATTAATTCCTAATCTCTCAAAGGGGGTTCATTCTATAGTGTGTAAAGCATGTTTCATTTGCAAATCAGTAGCCTCTAGCTTCATATTCCTATCCTTCACTAGGAAAAAGTAATATTCCTATTACCTTTCAAACTATATTAACTTATGAAATCAGCACTTTAATCCTTTCTAGAAATTAAAGCACATTACCCTAATTAAAGTGATCAAGTTTAAAAAGATTATATAACATTAAATCACACAAGTCAATGAAGCATCAAGCATTAATCACGTCACTTCATCATTAATTCATAATTACATCCCCATAGTCTTGACTATAAAAGAATCTAGCTCATAATGAGCTTAGAAATGATAAAACCAAACCAAAATATCATAAATTAAGTCATGGAAATAGTAATTACGGATGATATCAAAGATACACAGAAAAATACCGAAATTACAAGCAATGAATAGCTCAAAGTAACCTTCCAGTGCTGCAGGTCTGCTACAAAGTTTCTATGCTACTCAAATGAAGAACTATGTTGCAGATTACGAGTTTCCAGCTTCAGAAATGAGCATCAACATTAAAAAGGGTGGAAAGATGGTTGGAGAAGACGATAAACAATCATATTCTTGCTAGATCATGGCACTCAAGCACCGCTTCAAGGCTTCATTCTCTTCCTCCAGGGCTTCTTCGGTGACAGGTTGAGGATCAGATGTCTGCTCGTTCCCACGTCTGTGCCTTGCTTCCACTACACTTGTCTAACCATCTCTACATGCACTTCTTTCTTGTTGAATCCTTACGGTATTCCCCTGTCGATTCACAGGAGGAGGCATGGGTGGAATCTGAGTCTGACCGTCTGGCTAAGGAGGGGGATTGACTCTGTCTGCCTCGGGTGCTTACCTTAGAAGGAGTAGGGTCTCTCTCCTTGCGCTGCTTCTCGTCGTGACCTTGTGATCGGTCAAGGCTCGAAAATATGGTGGTCTAGGAATGTTTTACCAAAGCCTCATAGGGGCGCCAAATGTTGATGCTGAATTTTGCACAACGATCGATGGCTCTCCTACTCTAAGGTGGTGGTTGATGGCCGTGTACGACGGCTGGTAGCTTCGTACGACTACTGGCCCAAGGAGCTAACCTACCCATTGGAGGCCCACGTTGCTTAGAGCACAGTTCACTGCTAGGGCAATAATTAGGATCGTGGCGACATCTTTGACCATTAGTGAGTCGTTACTTGTTCAACAAGTCTGGTGCTGATCCGTGGCTCAGAATTCCTTATGAGAAGAAGTTCCTGTGTCACCCGCATACAGTGGTCGGTCGTAGCTTACTCTTGGACTTCCGAGGGAGCTCAGCACTATATTAGGTCAGAGTTAATCGTGGATCAGAACACCTTGTGAGTGGAGCGAATGTCGTGTTTTTATTCTCACACGCCAATGCGTTGGGGTGTCATACTACTACATGTGTATAAGATGTGGGTAGTGGGTTGGCTCTCTTTTTCCATTGTGGGTGGCTTTCCATTGCATCGTGAGGGCCACTTTAGGCATCCTAGTACTCTTGAACAAACAACAAAACAACCAAGAGTGTCCATGATGCCTAAGGATGACAGAAGAAAGTAGAAGGTGATTGCAAGTCCTGTTAACTATCTCTATCCTAAGTCCACAAAAAGCAAAAACGAAAAATAAAAATAAAAAGTACAAAAATACATAATGAAACACAAAAAATAATTACAAATTAAATAAACAAAAATACCTTCAAATATCTTATTATAGATTAAAAATAAATAATTTTTTTGAAGCAAATTAAAAATAAATAACTAACATAATAAAATTACAAAAATAAATAGAAAAAACAAATTTTAAAAAATAAATGAATAAATAAGAAAATTACAAATATGAACAAACATCTTGCTGATCATGCTTTGCTCTCTCATCCCTACTTCTTCTCGTTCCTTGGAAATAGAAAAAATTAAGCAAATTCATTGCACCACTAGTTCATTCTTTCCTTTTTCATCACAAACCATTCAATTTCAGCTGCATCAAAATTTCCTTATAAATTTCTAAGACAAATTCACACATAAAAAAAGAGTGGAGAAGAAAAGAGAAAGGAAATCTAAGAGGATAGTGATCAGAGAAAAATTGTGAAAGGGGGGAGGATGAGTGAAAATCAGAGGGTATATATAATTTGATCCTATCTACATGCAGCACCGCCTACAACAGCCAGCTTCGCCGGAAACTTCCACCTCAAGCCAGCGTCACCACCACAGTCACCACCACAGTCGCAAGCGCCTGGCCGTCATAGATCTCTCCTTCTTGTTTCAGTCTTCCCTGCGTCCTCTGCAATGGCAGTCTTTATTATCCTCTCTATGCTCATTTCTACGGTTAGATTTTTGTTCATCCTCTCTATGCTCATTTTGACCTCATTTTTAATCAAAGTTGCCGTTCTAGATTTGTTCATTTCTGCTCCCTGCATCGACTTGTTCAAATGGCAACACCATGCATTATCATTATTTATCATTTATATAGTTTAAAAATATTACAATAATTACCCATAACCTTTTATTTTGTTTTTTTTAAAAGAAATCATATAATGCAAAATGTCCGGATCATTTAACTAAAAGTAATCAAAACCAATATAGGTAGCTCAGTTGGCGAGTTAAGAAATATCGAAAGAGTGTAGGCAGGAGGTCCCGAGTTCTAACCCGAAAAACTAACATTCCTCCTCCCTTGCTAATATTGCCTATAAAAAAAATCAAAACCACTATGACTATCCTAAAAATAATAAGTTGATTGTACAACCAGTACGATTCATGAGTTCTAAAATTCCTATAAATAAATAATTAAAAAATACAAACAAACAAAAAATGCTTTCTGCAAGAGCTACGTAGCTTTTGAATTCTTCAACGCACCAAGAGCTACATTATTTTGCAACATTCTGCGCTAGATTATCACTCCCCCATCATGCGCAAAAAATAAACAATTTTTATTCATCCTTTTTTAATACATTTAATGAAAATCTAGCAAAATAATAATAGGAGATTAAGTGTGGGTGATTTGGATGAATAGGAACTGTGTAATCTTCAAAGGAGGGATACCAAATGTTAATCAAATGCTCAATCATGTAAAGGGGTTAACTTGGGGTTGGATATAGCTAATAGAATTATAGACCAGGGGGGTAGATTATGAGGATTGGAATTTTAATCTCTCGGCTTGCTTGAGTATGATATGAATTTTGTAAATGGGTTGAGGCACCCCTAGTGCCCTCCATAATAAAATTCCTTTGCTTATCAAAAAAAAAAAAGTCGACAATATTGCCGAATTAATCTACATTTCGAGACGAGTGAGCTGTACGGCTCAGAAGTCTTAAAATCCCTACAAAAATAACATAAAACATTAACTTAAACAAATATACATAAACATTTTCTAGTGCGTAACTATGATAATGCCTTTGGCTCTCTACCCAGAGATACGTTGAACCAGATGGGGACCCACCTCTACAAAGTGCAAAAATAAAATAAATAAAAAATCTTTTTTAAGTCCTTTCTAAGCCATTTCTTTCTTAATTCTCAATAAAAATACAAATGCAATCCTAACACAATGATATTAGGAGATTAAGTCAGTTGTATTGTCAGATTAATCTTCATTTTAAGACGAATAGGCTATACGGCTCAAGAGTCGTAAAATCTCTATAAACAACTCATAAAAAATTAGATAATTAAAAAAAAGTAAAAAAACATTTTTTACTGAGAACTACATAACTTTTGATTCTCATTGCATACGTCTGAGATACATAGTATGCCCCTAATCGACAACATAAGAGATTTTAGGAATCTTAATTGGTCCCTCTCTTATAAGCACACCCATCAGGAAGTAATAATTTTGTCGATTGGTTTGCTAAACACGGTGCCAACTCCTCTTGCAAATTCCTTCTCTAGGATCATTGCTCTTAAGCAGTCTTCGTGAACCTTGCAATTGATGCAATGGGGTTACCCTACTTAGAGAGCGCAGTTGCCGCTTTTGCTTTTGCTTTTACTTTTCTTTGTTGTTTTTTCCTTTCTTATTGATCAAGAAAAAGACCCTAATTATGGAAAAGGAAAAACAACAACAAAAAGTATTCACGAAGACTGCTTAAATGCAACAACAACAAACTTCTAGTCTAAAGTAGAAAAACCTCTGGGCTAGTAGAGTCTCATATTTATCCTTTACACACTATTCAATGTATAGCTATAACTCATACATTATACATTATATTATATTAAATATATACATGTTTTAATTACTATTCTGTGGTGTAGCTATAACCATTTTTTTGTGTTTGTTTGTTTTGACTTAGGTATAGCTATGGCAGTGATCACAGGGAACGATATATATCATATTTTGGTACCAATTGTGCCGCTATATGTGGCTGTGCTATTAGGCTATGGTTCACTTCGATGGTGGAAAATTTTTACACCTGAACAAACCGTTAGTATAAACCGTTATGTAGCAATATTTGCAATTCCTACACTTACTTTTGATTTCATAGCACCAGTTAATCCATATCAGTTGAACTTCAAGTTTATAGCTGCTGATTCACTTCAAAAAATTGTGATATTGCTTGCTCTTTTTCTATGGAACATTTTCACTAAACGTGGTGGAATTGATTGGACTATTACCATTTTTTCCCTTGCAACTCTCCCAAATACACTTCTTCTTGGTGTCCCTCTATTGGATGCTATGTATGGGGACTTTACCACTTCACTTTCTATCTCAGTTGTGCTTATGCAAGGTCTTATTTGGTACAATATTGTGTTGGTTTTATATGAGTATAGAGCTTGTAAGCTAGTTATTTCACAAGAATTTAATCATGGGGGGACTATTAGACCCACTTCAAAGGTTGATAATGAGCCAACAATGCATAATGTTGATTTAGAGATGGGAGAAAATGGGAATTTAGCTTTTCTTGATTCTGTCACCCAGTCTGATTCATTGTCATATAATGATGGGCTTGATATGCAAAATAAGAAAAGATCTGGGAGGAGCAAGAGTTGTTCTGAGTTGGGGACAATAGTTGGTTCTACTAACAATGTCAGGCCTCACAGAGATACCTCAACAGGTACATATAATACATGTCACTTAGATTATATATATATATATATATATATATATATATATATATATATATATATATATATATATATATATATATATATATATATATATATATATATATTTTTACGAATCTCAAGTTAGAATTTATTAGGAGGTTAAATCATTTGTGTTTGGATGAAGTAATTTTAAAATTTTAGAGCATTTAATATTCTGTATAATTCAAATGCTTCAATTGAATTACCTTTATCTTTTGTTTAGATAGAGTTTTTTTTTGGCTAAATTACACAAGTTGAGTGCTTTAAGTTTTTAAATGCCACTTGTGTTCTCTGCTTGTTTAATTGTAACGATTTGAGACCTAAAAATGTAAGTTATTCGAGATTTAAAAGTTACAAATAAATAACTTAAATGAACAACTTTATTCTGATTAAATAACTTAAAGAACTTAACTGGTACAAAAAAAACTTAAAGGACCAACACGATACAATTGAATAACTTAAAGGACCCAAGTGATACGCAAAAAACTTAAAGGACCAACTTGTAACAATTAAATAACTTAAAGGACCTCTGGTGTAATTTAGTCATTTTTTTAATAAAGTTTGGATGGAGTGATTATTTTCTTAAAGTTGGGCTCTTTTCATAATTTTCAAAAGTTTGGGGGTAAAAGTTACAGCAACCATTTTACAAATTTTGAAAAGTTATTGGGATCAATATGCAAATTTTTACAGGTTTATCTACAAAATTTGAAATTTATAGGGGGCAAATTGAAAATTTTGAAATATATAGAAGGACAAATTTGCAAAGTCCAAAAACTTGTAGGGCCGTTTGAAGACTTTTTTCTTAATATAAAGAGGGAATTTCAAATTCTTAGGTTTTAGGTGGTATTTTTTTCTGTGATAAGTATACAAACTTTATTGAGAAAAAATCTATTTCCAGCATCATATGTGCGGACTCTACCGAACTTCTATGGAGGGTTGCAAATAGTACAACACAATCATATGCTAGAAGAACTAGACCTAAACAATTACACCTTCCGTCTTGAGATACAAGACTAAGAGCTAGCTCCCATTTAGAGAGAGGTACACTAACCCAAGGTTTAATCCTAAAAGATACAATCTAATTTAAGACCAATCACTTAAATCACGATACCAACAATAAAAAGAAGCTGAAAACTTAAAAATAAATAAAAATAAAGCCAACACTATCAGCACAATAATGCTTGTGTTGATGTTTGCTTTGTTATTTTTTACCATATTGAAAGCTCAGCTAAATTAAAGAATAAATTACTTTACCAATATCATTTGCAAAGAAACCTTGTGCTCCTGCAGAAACAACTGCAATGAATATTTTACACAATTATTATTATTTCATTTAATTTAAACTTGAATTTTCAATATTTCATTGAACCCGTAGGTGTGCGTGAATTGACTAAGGAGGAAGACAATATTGAAGATGGAACTACAAACAGAGAACAACAATTGGGACCACCTCGTGGGATGACAGTGCTCATTCTTAACAAGGTTTGGAGGAGGCTCATAAAAAATGCTAATATATATGCTTCACTTTTGGGCCTCGCATGGGCATTAATAGCATCTAGGTAGGTACTTATCTATTCCCAATAATTTCACTGCCTCTGTTCCCTTCTATTGTTGTCTCAAATGGAGTATCGTCTAAATTGACTATTAGAACAAGTCAAAACCTAGGCATAAACTATAGATGGAAAAAAACAAACGAGGTTATACCCTATTTAGTTTTTGACTTTTTAAAAATGCTCAAATTTTTCCTTGACATTTTAAATATTTCAATTTAGTACTCAACTTTTACAACTGTGTGTCAATTTAGTTTTTCTGTCAACCACTGCTAGTTAACAGTGCTGACGTGGTAGTTAAGCGCCAGCATGGTAAATGTTAGGGACCAAAATGAGACACACAAAAAAATTCCACGTCAGCATGCCGCGTCATGCAAATGTTGGAGACTAAATTAATACTTTTTTTTTTTTAAAAAAATAAACAGTTTGTTCATCGTGGGGACCAATTGATACTAAGTTATATAAGTCACGGACCTAAATATCAATGACCAAAGTGCTATTTTTTTTTTATCCATATGTGGTATTGTTTCAATATTAAACTCTGATATGGTTCTATTTCTACATTCAACCCAGCATATATTACATTAAAACGTCGACTTCAAATTGAGTACGGTACAATCCATCAATAAACTATAATTATATAAATTTGCCCACTTTCCAAATAAACAACATAAAGTGTAATTACATAAATTCATTACGTGAAACACTAAATCCAAAAAACTAACCCCTTGTATGGTACTCGATTTGAAATCGATGTTTTAATGTAATATATGCAGGATTGCATGTAGAAATAGAACCAGAAACAAGGTACCCAAGAACACTTGGATGAAATGGTATGGGTCTCTTCCAGCTTAACCAATTAGGTCTTGGGTTTGAATCCAGCCTTGGACATGCAGCAGTGTTAAATCTCTCGAGGGAGAGCTTTGTCGCCCATTGTACCCGACTCGAGGGATTAGTCTCTACAGTTGCGCGTACAAGATACCCAATTTGCACAAAAAAGAACCATAAACATAGTTTAATATTGAAACAATACCATATATGACTAAAAAATGCAGTAGCACTTTGGTCCTTGATTTCTATTACTAAATATCAATTAGGTCCCTGACTTATATAACTTAATATCAATTTGGTCCCATGATGATACACTATACTTTTTTTTTTCAAAAAGTGTATCAATTTGGTCCCCAAAATTTGCGTGCGCGGTATGTTGACATGATTTTTTTGTGTGTCTCAATTTGGTCACTAGCATTTTCCATGTTGGCACTTAACTGCACATCAACATTGTCAACTAACAGTGGTTGACAGAATGTCTAAATTGACTTGTGTTGTAAATTTTGGGGACAAAGTTGAAATATTTGAAAAGTCAGGGACCAAATTAAACATTTTTGGAAAGTCAGCGACTAAATAGGGTATAACTTCAAAAAGAAATTTGTCTCTAAATTTGGGTTTATTCAACACTTCGCCTACTTTTGGAACTGTGTCCAAACTGACTAAACATGCGACAAAATAGAAGTAGGTAGTTTTAACAATGGAATTAAAGAAAGACATGCTTAACAATGGAATTAAAGAAAGATTTTTATCTTTCTCAATGTTGAGAGAATTAGACCGAATTGGTCAGTTCCATTTGTCGAACAGAGAAATAACTAGTCTGATGGTTGGTTTAACCCAATTGAACCGTAGTTTGGATGCTTTGTCAAATTGCTTTGAATCATTTGTTGAACCGAGTAGAACCAAATGAATCAATTGAACAATGACTAAAAGGTCACGCCCATTCGTGTACCATTCTCAAGTTCAATTTTGAAATAATTCTTTTTCTATCTCTTATCTTCTTTTGCAATTTCAACTTTTTGTAATAGTGTTATTTTTGTTACATAACCCTGTTATCATTTGTGTACTATTGCAGTTGCAACATCAAAATGCCAGCAATCGTAGAGAGTTCTATTACAATAATTTCTAAAACTGGACTTGGAATGTCCATGTTTAGTCTAGGTATGCTAAGTCTTCAAATTTTATGCCATCCTCTCTAATAATATAACAAACAAACTAGATTTACAACAAAAGAATGGGAATCGTTCATGACATGTCATTCTTACTATAAAAAAAACATAAAAAATGTTTTGGTTTGATGTGTGACATGTATGCCATAGTTACACCTCTCAATCTTGATTAAAATGTTTGTGTCAACAAAAAAATCTTAATTAAAAGATCCGCATTTTAACATTGTAGAAAAACAATTTCCATTGCGTTGTTAGTGTTAGTACTTATGTAGCTGTAGTATCTTTGTTTGTGCCTCGGCCTCTAACTAATACTAATCAATAATGTTTACTTGAATAGGCATATTCGCGGCATTACAACCCAGGATCATTGCTTGTGGAAAAACTGCGGCAACAATTTCTATGGTAATTAGGTTCTTGGTTGGTCCTGCAGTGATGGCTGCATGCTCTGCAGCCATCGGTATTCGTGGAGTTATTCTGCAAGCAGGAATTGTCCAGGTGAAATATTTAACCCAACTTGTGAATTCCTCAAATTATAATATTGTTTTTATAATCATATAGTGCATGTAATGTATGTATCCAGAAAAATTTAAATCTTGCTTAGACTTGGGATTAAGGGTATAAAAAGATTTACGAATAAATATCACATTTTATCTTATAAGTCAATTTTGTGGGAATGTGTTAGACATAAAATCCTAAGATAATATCAGAGTCTATCCTAAATTTATTATGCCGCCCATCATTGTTATTAGCACATCAAGCTCAATAGTGATAGTTTTGAGGAGGTGTATTGGAAAAAAACATTAGTTTCATATATATAAGTCCATATATAGTATTTGTTGAGATTAAGACTGTTACTGTTGTTGTTTAAGCAATGCAACAGTAACCTTATCAGTACATGAACTGATAAAGCAGCAGAAAACCAAAACAACACAAAATTCAATTTCGATCTTTATAATGCGTGAAATCGATTCAATCTTGAAGAACAAGATGCGCTACAAGTTCATACAACTTATTCGAATGACAATTAAAGTTGAATTTGCAGAATTGAAACCGATTAAAGAAAAGCACAATTAAACCCTAGAAATTGGGAATAATTGGTTTGCGCGAATTGGAACACAAACACAAAAAATTGTTGACGCAGCTCAAAGATCCGTGATTGGATACCTACATCTGCGGGATCATACAAACCGTATTGATCCATTTTCATTGATTCTTGAAAGAGTTATGAAGATTACAACAATGGTGACCCAATGTGTTTCCCCCTCACTTCCCTTAGCCCTTGAATCCCTGTGTTTTTCACTCCACACAAGCCCTGAAATGATTATTGTGTTTAATCCTAGCTCTAGGAACTATTTATTGGTTGTTACAGTCAATTACATTCTATTTTCACATTGTAACCGAATATAACTTCTTTTCCCGCCCAAAAGCTAGCTTTCAATTCTTTCACTTGCATAAGCATGCCACGTGAGGGATAAGGATGAAGCTTAGTCACACTAATGAGTTGCCACACCATCAACAATCTCCACCTTGGAAACTCAAGCAAAACCAATGTCAATGAACCAAATTTACCCGATCTCGCATAACCCAAAACCTCCTTGACTAACCTTGATCCACATTGAGCAAATTCAAGCAATGCTTGAACTTTGACAATGGTACCACTTTAGTAATAAAGTCCGCAGGATTCTCGAGAAGTATGCACTTTGTGAACTTGCACCTTGCCATCAAGAATTACATCTTTGATCCAATGCAATCTTATGTCAATATGCTTTGTTCTCTCGTGAAATGAGTTGTTTTTGCATAAGTGTATTGCACTTTGGTTGTCACAATACACCTTTACACTCTCTTGCTCCACACCAAGCTCATTTACCAACTCTTTCAACCATAGAGCTTCCTTGAAGGCCTCTGTTATGCCAATGTATTCTGCCTCAGTGGTTGAAAGTGCCACTACATGTTGGAGTGAAGCTTTCCAACTTATAGTGTTACCAAACAAGGTAAATACATAGCCAATTAGGGATCTTCTCTTGTCCCTATCACCTGCAAAATCAGAATCTACATATCCCACAACTCCACCTGAATCATGAGCCTCTTCTTTGTATCTCAATCCCAATTTTGTAGTTCCATTTAAGTACCTCGAATCTGTTTCACAAACACTCCAATGCTGTTTTCCAGGGTTAGACAAGTATCTGGCTAACCAAGCTTAAGCATAAGCTAGGTCAGGCCTAGTGCACACCATTGAGTACATCAAGCTACCAACAAAGACTAGCATAAGGTATGTTATCCATTTCCTTCTTTTCTTCATCTCACAGGACAATCAAGAAAGCAGATACTGAATCGAGCTCCTATAGGTATCTTAGTAGATTTTGCAGAATTCATATTAAACCTACTAAGTACCTTCATAGCATAACCCTCTTGATTGACTACCAATTCAGATGAATCCTCTTTCCTCTTTATCTCCATTCCTAGGATTTTTCTAGCTTGACCCAAGTCTTTCATTTCAAATTCCTTTTGGAGAAGAGCTTTGAGTTTTGAGATTTCCTGCTTATCTTTGCTTGCAATAAGCATGTCATCAACATAGAGAAGCAAGTAGACAAAACTTCCTTCCTTTAACTCTTTGTAATACACACAACTGTCACATGAACTTCTTTTGTATTTGATGTTGATCATGTAGTGTCAAATCGTTTGTACCACATGCAGGAGATTGTTTCAATCCATACAGTGATCTTTGCAGCAAACACACATGGTCCTTTTTCTCTTGTTCCTCAAATCCCTTAGGTTGTGTCATGTAGATCTTTTCTTCTAGAACACCATGAAGAAAAGCTGTCTTAACATCCATCTGTTCAAGACATAGATCGAATTTTGAAACAAGTGCTAAGAGCACTCTTATTGAAGTGTGTTTCACAACAGGTGAGAAGATTTCATTGAAATCCACACCTTCCCTTTGAGTGTAGCCTTTAGCTACAAGCCTAGCTTTGAACCTAGGTGGATCACTATCTGTGTTCCCTTCTTTTACTTTGTAGATCCACTTGCAACCTACTAGTTTTACTCCAGCAGGTTTCTTCACAAGTTTCCAGGTCTGGTTTTTCTGCAGAGAAGACATCTCTTCTTTCATAGCTTGATTCCATTTATTTTGATCCTTGCTACTCATTGCTTGATCATATGTTAGTGGTTCTTCATAGATCACACTTGCAGATGTATTTAAGGCATATGCAGTCATAGATTCATAGCCAAATCTATCTGGTGGTTTGCTTACCCTTCTTTCTCTGTCTCTGCATAATAGGTAGTCACGTTCATTCTCCTCAATTTCACTTTCTGAGTCTGTACCATCAACCACACCTTGTTCATTACCTTGGTCTATTTCATCATCTCCAATTTGATTCTCATGTTGCTTTTCTTCAAGCTCCACCTCAATTTGAGTATCCTTGTTAGGCAATTTCTCATCAAGAGTTTCACTGTCTTGACTGAGATCAATCAACTTGGATTCATTAAAAGTAACATCTCTACTAATGATACATTTCTTATCATTGATAGACCAAATTATGTAACCTTTAACTCCATCGGGATATCCCATGAAGTAACCTTTCTTTGCCCTTGGTTCAAGCTTTCCTTCACTTACATGGAAGTAAGCTGGGCAACCAAATACCTTCAAATTCTGCAGATCAGGAGGTTTGCCATGCCACATCTCTTGAGGAGTTTTAAACTCAAGAGCTGTGGAGGGACTCCTATTGATCAAATAGCATGCAGTATGTACTGCCTCTCCCCAGAATTTTTTTGGCAATCTAGCACAAGACAACATACATCTAACCTTTTTCAACAAGGTTCTATTCAATCTTTCAGCCAAACCATTCTGTTGAGGAGTACCTCTCACAGTCAGGTTTCTGAAAATTCCATGATCTTTACAAAGATTTGTTGAACTCTTTCATTACAAAACTCTAAGCCATTATCGCTTCTTAGAGCTTTGACATGAAGGCCAGTTTGAGTTTCAACTTTCTTTTTCCATTCTACAAAGGTTTTAAAGGCCTCATCTTTTGATTTTAACAAATAAATCCAAACCTTTCTACTATAATCATCAGTAAAAGTAATGAAATACTTGTTACCTCCATGTGTTGGAGTTCTGGATGGCCCCCAAAGATCTGAATGCACATATCCAAGTTTCTCTTCTGTTTTGTGCTTACCAGTAGCAAATTTTACTCGAGTCTGCTTGCCTACTACACAATGTTCACAGAAATCAAGCTTGTGAATCTTGTCTCCACATAGCACTCCTTGTTTCTCAAGCTCTTTCAGACCTTTCTCACTCATATGGCCAAGTCTTTGATGCCATAAAAGTGATTTACTGCTAGATGTCACAATAACCGATGCTTCATCTTTAGCAATGCCTCCTTGAAGAATGTAAAGACAATTACCTTGCCTTGTTCCCTTCATCACCACCCTGGATCCCTTCATAACCTTTAAAGTAGAATTTTCTCCTTTGAAACTGAAACCACTCTTCTCTAACATTCCTAGAGAGATCGTGAGGTCTTTTGAGACCTATCACATGCCTTACATTTGTAAGCTTCTTCAATGTTCCATCACTAGTCTTAACATCACAAAGTGCTCAATGCCAATCACCTTACACTTACCATTATTTCCCATAGTCACTTGCCCACCTGAATAGTCTTTATACTCAATGAACCAATCTCTCCAAGGGCACATATGATAGGAACATGCAGAGTCCATAGCCCAATCATCCTCTGTAGTCTTATTATCTTTATCGGTTACTTCCTCACATTCACTTGCGAAGCAACTAATACTTCACAACTATCATATCCATCCGATGCAAATGTACATCACCATTATCATTTGAACCATTGGTTTTCTTATTTTTCCTATCGTGACAGCTTTTTCTTATAGTGGCCAAAGCTTATGCCAGATATATAGCATTTATACTTTGTTTTAGATTTAGATCTAGCCCTACCTTTTCCTTTCTCATCTCTCATATTACTTCTTCCCCTAGCTACAAGACTTTCCCATTGATCTTGATCCTTGTTTCCGGACCTTCTATGGAGTTCTTTGGACATCAATGCACTTTGAACTTCACCAAAGGTTATTGATTCTCTCCCATATATCAAAGTATCTCTAGAATATCATATTCACTAGACAATGATCTAATCAACAACGTGGCTTGGTCTTCATCCTCTATTTTCACATCAATGTTCTCTAGGTCTAGAATCGGTTTATTATACTCATCAATGTGATCACTTATAGACGCACTTGGTGCATCTTGAAAGTGTAGAGTTTTTGCTTGAGATATAACCGATTTGCAAGGGACTTTGTCATGTACAAACTTTCAAGTTTGGTCCAGATAAAGAAGGCGCGATTTCTCCTTTGAAATCTCTCTCAAGACTTTATCACTAGGCACAAGATTATAGCACTATATGCTTTCTTCATCTTTTCTTTCTTTTCTTTATCACCAATGTATCGTGAGTTTACTCTCTCCTTCCAATGCATCTTCAAGACCTTGTTGCGTGAGTATTGCTTCCATCTTCATCTTCCATAGCCCAAATCATTCTTGCCATTAAACTTCTCAATATTGAACTTAGCCATTTCCATTAATGCCGCCTCAACAAAGCTCGATACCAGTTTGTTGAGATTAAGATCATTCTTGTTGTTGTTTAAGCAATGCAACAATAACCTTATCGATACATGAACCGATAAAGCGTGAGAAACCGAACAACACGTAATTCAATTTCGATCTTTATAATGTGTGAAATCGATTCAATCTTGAAGAACAAGATGCGCTACAAGTTCATACAACTTATTCGAATGACAATTAAAGTTGAATTTGCGAATTGAAACCGATTAAAGAAAAGCACAATTAAACCCTAGAAATTGGGAATAATTGGTTTCTTGCGAATTGGAACACAAACACACAAAATTGTTGACGCAGCTTCAAAGATCCGTTTGGATACCTACATCTGCGGATCATACAAACCGTATTGATCCATTTTCATTGATTCTTGAAAGAGTTATGAAGATTACAACAATGGTGACCCAATGTGTTTCCCCTCACTTCCCTTTAGCCCTTGAATCCTGTGTTTTTCACTCCACACAAGCCCAGAAATGATTATTGTGTTTAATCCTAGCTCTAGGAACTATTTATTGGTTGTTACAGTCAATTACATTCTATTTTCACATTGTAACCGAATATAACTTCTTTTCCCGCCCAAAAGCTAGCTTTCAATTCTTTCACTTGCATAAGCATGCCACGTAGGATAATGATGAAGCTTAGTCACACTAATGAGTTGCCACACCATCAATAGTATTGAACGTGAGAAAATGTATTAGAAATTTGAAGTACCACGTAGGCTAAATATAAAGTCTTGAGAGTTTTTTACAAATAAATGCTTAGGATAGGCTCTAGCTAAACATTAATTAATATTGGGCATTAAATAATCCCATGGAACAACATAGTTTTACTGTGGCTGATTTAATCAATGGGGATGGGGGATGGAATACGACTAGTATTGAGGATTGGATGCCCGCTAACGTTGTTAGCAAGATTGTCGCTATGCACCCTCCTCGTGGTTCCGGCGGAGATGATTTGCGAATTTGGTGACCGTAGTTGTTGCGAATTTGGTGATCGTAGTTCGGCGGAATACGACGTAGTTTGGAGGATTGGATTAACTTGAATTTAAGGAACCCGTTGGGAGAAAATGGAGAGGTGGATTGGTCAGTTGTTTGGGCAACAGCTTGTTTCTTGTTGTGGCAATGGAGAAATAAGGGCGTGCATGATGAGGAGTTTGTTTGCCCTTGGCGCCCGTGGAGCACGATTTTGGAGGAGGCTAGGCAATATGAAGAATATGTTCGCATATCGTTATTACTGTTAATAGACAAATTGAGATCCAAGTTGGTTGGAAGAAACCCAATACGGGATGGACTAAGTTAAATCCTGATGGTTCATGTTGGCCGAGTAGTGCAGTAGTTGGTTGTGGAGGAGTGTTACGCGGGCCTATATAATGGTGAATGGTTTGTTGGCTTCTCCAAGTATCTTGGTGACTGTAGTTGTTATGTGGCTGAATTATGGGGTGCCTATGAAGGAATTAAGCTTGCTAAAGAGAAGGGTTTCATGCGTTTGGAGGTTGAGTTGGATTCAATGATGGTGGTGGAGCAAATAAACACGGGTGGCATTGGATGTTATGAAGGATGGAAGTTGCTAAAGAAAATTCAAGAGCTGATTCATGATACCGGATGGGAGTGCAAGTTTATTATATCTATAGAGAAGCTAACAAGTGTGCAGATGCTCTGGCAGATATGGCTTGTGATCAACAAACGTCTCTGGTGTTTTTTGCTAGTGTTCAAGATAAGTTAGTTAATGTTGTTGCTAATGATTTGAGTGGGGTTCTTACTCCGCGTGTTGTTTTCGTGTAGTTTGTTTTTTTCGGGCTTAGGCCCTATATTTATTCAAAAAAAATATTGGGCATTTCTCGAACACAAGTAGGGATGGCAATTGAGCCCATGGCCATAGGGTACTCATAAAATTACCCGCAAACAGGCGGGTAATTACTCGCACATATGGGTGCGGGCACTACGGTGCCCAGCCCGCCCCAGGCCCACACCCGTATATATATATATATTAATAATATTACAATTTTACCTATATACAATTTAAAAAAATGATTTTTTTTTCATAAAACACTAAATCTAACTACTAAATAACACTTTGGATATTTTTAATTCACTAAATATTATTGTGTGTAATATTTTAATTAGTAGATACAAAAAAATTATGGCTCTTTAAATTGAATTATAATGTTTTTTATGTTATTTATTATTTTTAGTCTTTAAAGTGCGGGTAATTGGTGTGCCCATGGACACTTGGGCCCCCGAGGGTACGGGGGCGCGACTATAGTAGTGCCTCGCCTCTTACATCTCATGGGCTTGGAGTGCGGGCACTATATAGTACCCTGCTCATAGGGTATCCATTGTCATCCCTACTTACGAGTCATCTTTGTAGGTATTGGTTATTAATGAAATTAAAAATGGTATTAGAGCACATTTTGGACTTGGAGGGTCACTCACCGTTATTATTTACATATCAAGGCCAATTGTTATAGGAAAAACATTAGTTTCATATAAGTTAAAGATTAGATATATAAATGCTTATAAAAATGGGCAGATACCACCTTACAAACCGATTTTGTGACTCTAATATATTTTGCAGGCTGCAATTTCCGTTGGTATCGTTCCGTTTGTATTCTCTAACAAGTACAATCTTCATGCAGAAATTCTTAGCACTGCGTGAGTGTTTTCTTTTTCAAATTTATTTTTATTATAAAGTTAACAAAAAACAAAAATGCATCTTGTGCAACATGGAGAATTTGACGTATTGACATAAAATCTAAAGGAAACTTTACCAATTTTGCAGGGTTATATTTGGAATGATACTTGCATTGCCTGTAACAATAGTGTACTACATACTTCTTGGACTCTAACTCATTCCAGCAAAAGAAAAAGAAGATGAGTATACTAGAATACACTATGTGTATCCAAAAACAAGTTTTCTAGCGGTAGCACGTGATTGGAGAGCCTCTCAAACTCTTTAAAAAAGGTGGGGGGAGTGCATATCAATGATGCTGGACTATTTTGATATTAATGGAGCTTTATCAATTATCGTAAAACAAAAGAAAACAAGTTACACACTCAAGCAAAGATGGATGGAAGATAGGGTATGGTCTAATGAGATTTTAGTGTTTTTTCAAGGGTGGTTTGGGTTATCTACGATTAAAATTTTGTATGCTTTAGAGTTATTTATTTTCCTCTTTTATTTTTTTTGAAGCAATTTTCCTCTTTTATTAAAAATACAACTAAGCTTCCTTTAAAATATTCTATTTACAATTTATTTTCAAGGGGTGTTTTTGGGTTATCTACGATTAAAATTTTGTATACTTTAGAATTATTTATTTTCCTCTTTTATTTAACGTTTGCATAACATATTTATCTATTAATTAGATAAATCCATTTTGGAAATTAAACTACAGATTTATCTAATAAATGGATAAATTAGATAAATTCATTATTCAAACTTAACATAACAAATTTATCTATTTATTAGGTAAATCAATTTAGTATAGAAATTACTAAAAATAATTTAGCATATAATTAGAATTTGAGGAAATATAAATCTAAAATATATAGTATTATACATAACGTAAAGCGTAGAATATTACATCAAACTGGATGAGAACCAGCTGCCAAGTCTACCACTATAGGTGGATGAGTTGGTGGTTTCGGCTTTGGAGCTAAAGACCCTCATATTAGGACACACCCTACACGAGGATCCAACCATGTAGTAGTCTCGGGAGATAAATAAGGCTCCCACTAAGGAGCAATTGGAGGCAGTGGACAGTCAGGCGTAAGTGCAACATGCACTGAGGGAAGGTTCTTCACGAAAAGAATACAAATTATGTCGCGACTCTTACTCTTCGAATATGAACCTCTCAATGGGAAATAAGCATATGAGTCCAACAAAGATAACGAAACTAGGGAGACATTATATTTGGCAGCTATAATGTACCCGATCTCAAGCATCGACAACCACTTGTCTGCATCCTGGGGGCCCTTATCCGTATTAAGCAATGACATCATACACATGCTCCCAATAAGAAGGTTCCCGTTTGACATCAAATAATTTTCGCTTCTTCTTTGGTGCACCCTTTGTCTTAATTTTTGATGGTGGTGGAACCATAGAGGATGTGGTAGGAAATGTGAGTTCGTCAATTTTTCTCTTGAACACAAACCTCTCCTCAGGTGTCATAGCATTAAACCGCTTCCATATCATTTCCATGGAATAAGTGATGTCACACTCTGCATAATTCTTTTGTTTGTCATTCTCATCCATACCCTCCAAACTCAAATTACACTAACGTTTTTCAACTATCTCCAATGGAAATGGAGCACCTGAGGCATGATAAAATCCAACAAGCACATGGAAACCCCTGTGTATCCTTAACGACGCGTCTGCAATGATACTTTTCACAACCCACACCTGATGTGGTTTTCTGAAACTCTTTAGAAATATGTGTTAGTGCCTTAATGGAGACATGTTTGCGTAACTTACTGTAGAATGGAGTGTTGTGTTCCACCTTCACACGGTTGATACTCTTTTGGAAGGAATCCACAATCTTAGCCAACTGTAGATTCAACATACCATTCATTGCCTCCTAACAACTACACAAGTCTTCTCCACTATCACCCAATGTCCTCTTCAACGTCTAGTGGGCCGACTCAACCCTAATATAATAGCGAAACAACATCAAATTCCATAACCATAAAATAGTCAAACAAATCAAATTTCATTGCCATAAATAAATTAGATTACATACTAGTTTGTAGTAGAATTTCCAAAGTGTGTCACTAGGTAGTTCATGCCAGACAAATCTATCCTTATAAGGAGTCAACCATGTATCATGCAAGTACTTCAAAAAGTAGGGTAGGCCACTGCATGATTGCTCTAAAAGTTCCAAAATCCTTGAGTACTCAACTTCGTCATGTGATTCAATAAGACCATGCCAAAGATCGATCACTGACTCTTACCTATTGTAGCAACCGAAAAATCCGGGTTAGGATTCTTGAAGTTCGAAATGAAGCCGCCACCGAAATTTTAGTTTAAGGGCAAATTCGGAAAATCCCTTTGGATTTGGATAAAGGCTAGGTTTAGGTTCGGGAGTCGTTTATGTGCGGGGAAGGTATTAGCACCCCACAACATCTTTCAAAGAAGGCTACCTATTAATTAATTGTGTAAGAAAGTTAATTTAAAATATATTGATTTTTACCCTTTTTACAAATTAAGGCTAAATAAAAGAATGTAATAAATATTTAGTTGTTTTGGTTATTTTTTTGAGAAAGTAAGAAATGAATTATTAAAGAAACTTAAAAAAATAGTTTTATTAGTGCAATTGACAGAGGTCGGCCGCCATCTGCTCCTACATACCCCTTGGTGGAGGATCAAATCACATGTAGTTCTTGATATAAAAAAATTGTGTGTTTGGTATTTTTTTAATTAATGAAAATGACTTTGATTGATGTAAAATAGGCAAAACATAGTAATTTGTTAAAATAGAAATGAGGGAAATGTAGTTAGCTAAAAGGATATTGCATAATTAAAACGGGGGGTGCGGTTAGTTGAGTGAATGGTATAATTAAATAGGTGGTGTAAAACGGAAGCCCAGTTCGCATTGGAGGGCTTAGTATGCGAAACTGGGCTTAAGTGAGAGTGGGTATGTGCATTAATCCGTGGGGTGTACTTATTAATCTGATAATTAAAATAAATCTAAAATAAAATAATAAAAGGAGACACTATAAATAGCTAAACCTAAAAAACAAAACCGTAAAAACAACATCCCATTCCTTCTCTTCCAGCTGCGGCACCGCGAGAGAGAGAGAGAGAGAGAGATTTCCGGCGAAGATTTCGTCGGTTTCCACGGCGAGAGAGAGAGAGAGAGGGAAGCACAGATCGGGTTCCATGAGGGAGAGAGAGAGAGAGGGAGCTTTGCGGAGGGGCAGGAGGCGACAGTGTGAGGTTTCCGGCGACGACACCGTTCGGTTTTGGGTGGTGCGTTCTACCCTCGGTGTTGGTGGTTGTTTCGTGGTGGTTTAATGGTTGTGGTTCGGTTTTACGGAACTTCGCCGGAGACGGAGAAGCTCGCCGGAGAAGATGGTGATTCGTCGGGAACAGAGCGGTGTTGGGTGAGACACTCTCGCCGGAGGGAGTGCTTGGTGGCGCTGGCGAGAGTGCAGCTGCGGGAACGAATGAGTGAGAGAGTGAGTCGCTGTTAGTGGCAGCAAAAGGGGTTTTTCGGTGGTCATTGGTTCCGTTTGGTGGGAGCTCGCCGGAGTATCAACGGAGAAGATGACCGGAGGGTCACCGGCGCCGGAGAAGACGACAGACGAAGGTTAGTTTTTTTTACTTTTCGATTCTAGTTTGATGCAAGTATATTCTTCTACCCATTTCTATTTTTCATTTTTGAGTTCTTTGATCCTCCACCTTACTGGTTGTTGTTGTTGTTATCTCAATGGCTATGGTAAAAAGGGTTCTGATATTGTTTTAGAGCTCCAATCTGTCTTTCTTTGATCTTATGGTACTGACCTTAATTTGTTTTGAAGCTAAACCTATTAGAACCTATTTTGAACACAAACAAATCCATCTTGCATTTTACTCCTAATTAAATCATCATGTGGACTAATCTGATATTTAGATTGGTTGGCTTAATGTATTATTTTTCTTTAAAAAAAACAAGTATAACCTTCGAAACCTTAACACCTTATTTATCTGTTAACAACCATTATCCCAAGAACTATTTTTAACTTGTTTTTCTTATTCTTTTTAAATTATCACTAGTATCAAGTTAGCAACATAAACAAGAAGATATAGTGGGTGAATGTTGAAGAAACTGAATCCCTACTTCATATTTTGAACAATTCTACAAAAGGTGATTCTAGAGGAAAACCCTACTAACCTTTTCACCACTTATCATTAGGTTCCTAGTATGCTTATTTGTGATCATGTTGTATGTTTTTGCACCGTGTCCGCTTATCGTTGTTGTATCCTTTCCCTTGACCGCTATTTTTACCCAGAATTCAAATCTGTTTGTTTTGATGGATTAGAGTTTCAATGTGAAACTCTAATCCTTTTTTTTAATTTTCGTGAGTCGCTACGTGTCTTTTAGACTCTAGGTTGATTTGTTATTTATAGGTAGAAATTAGGTTTAACATTAATTGCTGTTTGACTGTTTTTTGACTGGGCTTTTGCAGATCTGATAATGTGGGCTTGCTGAGCAGTCTTGGAGAGCAAGAACAAACCCCAAAGATTGCTGATGCCGCTCCTTTTATTTAATTTTAGTTTTTTTTTTGTATTTTTTATTATTGTTTTTTTTGTATTTTAGAGATGGGGACATTTTGGACACTCCTAAATTGTAATAAAAATTAAATTAGCTTTTTTTTTTTGACACTTTTGGACTATACATTACTCAAAATAAATTAAACGACTAAAACAAGAAAAAGAAGACAGACAAAATTGGGGTATAACACCTATCATTCTTCACAAACTCCTTACACTTTTCTTTTACGTTCTTCATTACGTGCCACTTGTAAAGAAAATTCACAAGTGACAGAAATACATCACTATTGACACTCATCGCACCCGGATCTCACATCGCTTAATAACACACGAGGTATTAGACCCTCTCTGTCTCGAAGAATTTTCTCAATGTCCGCAATTCCCATATAAAATGATCATAGTGTTCATGTGCCACATATGCGAACGCAATGTGAGAATGTCAACTCGGTGGAAGTTACACCCACGATCTCCAAACCGGTATTATGTATTTGTTGGTCCAATAAGAACCTTAGGAAACAATTTGAATAATTTGATAGAGGTGGGATGTAGCCACATGATGTCACCGACAACATTCAGTCCCTTAGCTTTCCTGCTCCAACATAAATACTTTTCAGATTCTATCAATCTCATAAGCTCCTGATCTCAGTTCTAGGATTTTTCATGGAAGACCAATACATGGTACGCTTCCTATTTGTACAAAAAAATAATTGTTAGATAACTGTTAGATAGTAAATTAAGTTAAATATCTACGTACATTTTCTACATAACTAAACATATATCCGTAAATCGTGAATGCCTCTAACAAATCTACGATAACTAGTCGTAACCTTAATCGCTTGATTTTTTTTAAAAAAAGTAA
The DNA here is from genome assembly GCA_020916435.1 of Oxytropis ochrocephala. NCBI lineage: Eukaryota > Viridiplantae > Streptophyta > Magnoliopsida > Fabales > Fabaceae > Oxytropis > Oxytropis ochrocephala. The sequence continues at coordinate 31,923,488 of CM037093.1, read as the reverse complement.
TTATTAAGTCAAAAAAAATCAATACCGGAATTTCCTTTCAAATGATACAAATCCGTTGGTTTTTAAAAAAAAAACGGAATTATGCCATTTACATAAATCCGTTAGTAATGGAACTACAAGATAAATTCGTTACACACATTATAATAACGAATTTATCGAATAATGACATAACTCCGATTGTTCTTCTTTTTAAAAATTATGAAACTACAGATTTATCATTTTTTAAACATAATTCCGTTTAGGCGGAGAATTGGTAATGGTGAGAATGTGCGGGTGTGGATTGAGCCGTTTCTTAGAGGAAGAAGGGATAGTTTTGTTAGATCACTAGTTGTACCCGGAACCGAACATTTCACTGTTAAAGACTTGTTTGATTCAGCCACTACGGGGTGGAACTCTCGATTGCTGCATCAGTTATTTAATAATGAGGAAGCTACCATTATAAAGACTATGCCATGCCTTATTTCAAGTGAGAATGATTTGTTAATTTGGAGTAGAAGTAAGAATGGCAATTATACTGTAAGGTCAGCATATTATGCTATAATGAATGACCTTGTAAATAGTTCTAAATAATTCTCAGTACCGTATAGAAGGTGATTGGATGAGCTTGTGGAGATTGAGAATTCCTCCAAAGGTTAAATTATTTCTGTGGTATGTTGTGAGGAGGTGCTGCCAACTTGGAGTAATCTTCTTCGGAGACATGTTATGTGCGAGAACCATTTTCCAATGGGTGAGGGGAATCCGGAGAATGAATGACATGCTTTTTTGATTGTCTTCACGCTGAAAATGTTTGAATAAGGGCTGGTTTATCGTCGCAAGTGAAGGCAATGGAGGAGTCCGAGAGTTTCCGTGAATGTTTTTTCAAGATACCGTGTCGCTCTCGGGAATGAAAAATCAGATTTGTTATGATGCTATGGGCTCTTTGGCGTAGGAGAAATGATAAGGTGTGGGAGCGCGTGTTACAACCTGTCGATCAAGTAGTTAACCGAGCGATGGATTTCTATCATGAATGGGGATGGTGAGGAAGCCACGGCCAACAACAACATTTCTTTGGTGTACCTCAACAACAACATCGATTTGTTGGAAGAAGCCAACGACCGAGTGCTCAAATGTAACGTCGACACAACTCTATTTGCAAATGAAAATAAGTACGGCATAGGTATGTGTATCCGGATTCCTTAGGTGCTTTTGTTAAAGGTAAAACGATGTGGTTTAATGGTACTCCAACACCTCAAGAAGCGAGAGGCAATGAGACTTTGGCAAACTCTTCTTTGATTGCGAGATTTGGGACTGACATCAGTATCCATATTGCTTACCAGTTGTGAATGGATTGAAGACAGGCCTACAGTCTAACACCGAATTTGATGTGCTCATGTCTTATTGTAGAAACTTTTTAACTAATTTTCCATGCTTTTAGGTAAGCTTTGGGAGGAGACAAGCTAATCTCTCAGCTCATACGTTAGTGAGAGCGTCAAAATTGAACACTTGTTCCTATGTTTTTGATTTTACTCCATCCTGTATTGAAACTATTATTATTAATGAAATAGTATGAGTTTGTTGTTGTAAAAAAAACATAATTCCGTTTAAATGTCAACTTAGTCATAACGGAAGTACCTTTTTGCTAGGTAAATCCGACGAATGGATAACGTGGTAGCTGATGGAGTAAATGCTAAAATAAATGTGAGGGGTATTTTGAGGATATTGGTATATGGTGGGGGTATGGAGTATGCTAGTGAGGGTATAAAAAAATCATCCTAAAATATTTTGGCCATCTCTTTTTTCTTTATCAAGGTAATGCACAATCTCATTTATCTTGCTAGTTTGATTTTATGTTCACTTTTTTTAAGAAAAACAAAATGACTTTACTAAAGAAAACGTGTGCACTTATAAGGGAGGACTATCATATAAAGATTTCAATATCCACCCAGATTTCATTAAGAGATTTCCTTCCTCTTTCACATTCATTTTCACAATCCCAATTCTCATTCACTTTCATATCATACATTAAATTATATTATATTATATTATATATTATATATACATGTGTTAACTATTAGGTGTGGTATAACTATACCCATTTTTTGCTTGTTTTTGACTTAGGTATAGCTATCACAATGATCACAGGGAAAGATATATATCATATTTTGGTAGCAATTGTGCCACTATATGTGGCTATGATATTAGGCTATGCTTCAATTCGATGGTGGAAATTTTTTACACCTGAACAATCCACTAGTATAAACCGTTATGTAGCAATATTTGCAATTCCTACACTTACTTTTAATTTCATATCACCAATTAACCCATATCATTTGAACTTCAAGTTTATAGCTGCTGATTCACTTCAAAAAATTGTGATATTAGTTGCTCTTTTTCTATGGAACATTTTCACAAAACGTGGTGGAATTGATTGGACTATTACCCTTTTTGCCCTTTCTACTCTACCAAATACACTTCTTGTTGGTGTCCCTCTTTTGAATTCTATGTATGGGGAATTTACCACTTCAATTTCTATCTCAGTTGTGCTTATGCAAAGTCTTGTTTGGTACAATATTTTGTTGATTTTTTATGAGTATAGAGCTGCTAAACTACTTATTTCACAACAATTTCAACAAGGCTCTATTAGATCCACTTCAAAAGTTGGTAGGGAGCCAATAATCCATGTTGATTTAGAGATGGGAGAAAATGGGGTTTTAGCTGATCCCATTTCTATTACCAAGTCTCATTCATTGCCAAATTATGATGGGGGTTGAAGAGAAGATGCAAAATAAGAAAAGATTTTGGAGGAGTAAGAGTTGCACTCATGTTATTTCGATTAGTAGAGTTTTCTCTGCTGAGTTGGGGACAATACTTGACTCTCCTAACAATGTCAAACTTCCCAAAGATACGTCAAAAGGTACCTATAACACATATCATTCGAATATTTTTTTTTTTAGAAGCTACAAATCTCAAGTTAGAATTTATAAGCGGTTAAATTTAAAAGTTAAGGGAATTTAATATTTTAAGTAATTTAAATGCTTTAATTGAATTTCCTTCATTTATAAATTTGTTTGTTTGAGATAGAGTAACTTTTTTTGTTAAAGTTTGGATTTATTTATTTAAAGGTGGGTCTTTTTCATAAGTTTCTAAAATGTTTGGGGTAAAAGTTACAAGGACAAATCTGCAAAATTTTAAGGGTTCTGATGTACAAATTTTGAAAAACGTCTCTTGTGAACATTTTGAAATATATAAGGATGAATTTGTAAAGTTTGAAAAAAATTATAGGCCAATATGAGGATTTCTTTCTTAAGGTAAAGAGGGAATTTCACAACCTTATATAGGTTTTAGGTGATATTTTAAATTCCACAAAATTAATTTTAACGAAACACCACATGAAATTCCTTTGTTTTAAAAATTCTCCAAATTTATTATCTAAATAAAGTATTTTAGCCCAATGCATTTCAATTCGCTTCTAAAAATACATTACTCTCTTTTTCGGGTGGATCTAGTTTTTTTTTGGGTGAATAAATACATTAAAAACATTTCATCTAAACACACCTTTTTTTTACTAAACATCTAAACACACTTAGGAAGTTAATTTTGTATTTTTAGAATAACACATTCAGATCTCCCAAAAGTGAATATAAATACATTGCATCCAAACATACTCTTACAAATATCGTTTGCAAAGCAAACCTTATACAACTATTTCATTTAATTTAAACATGGATTTCAAATATTTCTTTGAACCTGTAGGTGTGCATGAATTCACTACGGAAGAAGACAATATTGAAGAAGGAATTGCAAGCAAAGAAGAACAAGTGCCATCTCCTCATGGCATGACAAAGTTCATTATCAGCAAGGTGACGAGGAAGCTCATAAAAAATGCTAATATATATGCTGCACTTTTGGGCCTCGCATGGTCACTCATAGCATCTAGGTACATATCTATTCCCAATAATTCTCTTACCTGTTTGTCCTCTTATTGTTGTCTTATAAGGAGTCATTTTTTATAAGTAAAGTTGTTAGAGGGGAGAGAAGAGCGGGGGTCTAAACCCGTATGTCTATGTTGAGAGGATTGGACCTGTGAATGAAGAATAAACTTTTGTGAATTAGGAATTTATCAGGAATAAATCTGTCTCTGCAATAATATTTATTAGCTTTCCTAATTTAGGCTAAACAAATTACGAATTGAATTTTTTGACTAACAATTTAGGAATTGATTTGATCTCCATTAATTGTATTTATTAATTATAATTACCTTTAAATTTGTAATTCTTATTTATAGAAGCAATAACAAAGAAGAAACGAATTGATTTTTCTTCGTTGCTTCTCGTTCTTCGTGGATTTCTCTTCAACAATTAATTGTTGGTCACCCCTAGATCTGGCGTGTTTTGGCGTGTTCTTGGTCAGTGACAACCTTTTGTTGTCACTCTTGCTTTCTGTTGTTCTTGGTAGTTGTTGTTGTTATTGGTTCTCACTTGGTCTTGGTGTTCGTGGTATTCTTGGTTTTCTTGGGGTTCATGTTTCTTGGTGTTCTTGATTTTCGCTGGTTGTTAAATGTTAATGCTCAAACTATTTCTTTAATTCTGAGTACTATTGACCCTCAGTTGATCAATAATGTATGCTCTTTTTGATCAAACACACTGGGTTGTAGATATTTTAACCAAAGTTGTTCCTCGTTCGGGCCATTAGTTTCTTGTTAGAAAATTGATACTCCTTAATGACCCATATCAATGTGACGGGGATATGAATGATGAATAAATCCTTGTGAATCAGGGATAAATTCAGTTTTTTTTGAAAGGCAAACATAGATATATAATATATAGATGAGAACAAGGGGTACTCAACCCATATACAATCGAGAAAAGTCAACACGACAATAAGAAAACCACAAGAGACTAAAACTACCTCCTAGAAATGCAGTCAATAGGGTCAACATTCCACTCATAAAATAAACAAGAGACCAAATTACCCCTAACCTGGAATTATACTTATTAGCTTTCCTAATTTAGGCTAAACAAATCAGGAATTGATTTAATCTCCATTAATTGTTTTTATTAGTTATAATTACCTTTAAATTTGAAATCTCATTTATAGAAGCAATAACAAAGAAAAAAAGGCAAGAAGCCAATTTTTCTGATTGGACCGAACTGGTAAGTTCAATTGGTCGAACCGAGAACCAACCAATCTGGAAGTTGGTTCAACCCAATTGAACCGCAGTTTGGTTGAATTGCTCAGAATTGAGTTGAATTGGATTGAATCGCAATCAAATCGCTTTGAATCACCGGTTGAACCGAATGAACCAATACCAATTGAACTTGAGTCAAGGGGTCTCGTCAGTTTGTTCTTTACTTCAGATTTAAAAATATTTTTTTCCTATCTCTTAACTTCTCACAATTTAAATTTTTTGGAATAGTGTTATTTGTTTGATAACTCTTTTATCATTTGTGTTCAATTGCAGGTGGAACATCAAAATGCCAGCAATCATAGATAGTTCCATTACAATAATTTCAAAAACTGGGCTTGGAATGGCAATGTTTAGTCTAGGTATACTAAGTCTTCAAATTTTATGTCATCTTCTCTATAAGATAACAAACTAACTAAATTTTATTTCCATGACTTGTCATTCTTAGTATATGAAGAGAAACAATTTTCATATTGTGTTCTTAGTGTTAATACTTATGTGGTGTCCTTGTTTATGTCTCAACCTCTAACTAATACTAATCAATAATGTTTATTTGAATAGGCATATTCATGGCATTACAACCCAAGATCATTGCTTGTGGAAAAACTACAGCAGCAATTTCTATGGCAATTAAGTTCTTGGTTGGTCCTGCAGTGATGGCTGCATCCTCTTCAGCCATTGGTATTCATGGAGTTCTTTTACAGGTGGCAATTGTCCAGGTGAAATATTTAAATCAACAATTGTGAATTCCTCAAGTTATAATGTCATTTTTAGAGTCAAAGACTTCATGTAATGTATGTATCGGGAAAAATTCAAATCTTGCTTAGACTTGAGATAAGGTTTGAAAAGAGTTGACAAATAAATATCATCTATTATCTTATACATTGATTTTGTGGGAGTGAGTTAAACATAAAATCTTAAGATAGTATCAGGGTCTATCCTAGATTTGTTGTCCACCCACCATTGTTATTCCCACATGACCTTAATAGTGCTATACGTGAGAAAATGTATTGAAAAATTGAAGTATCACATAGGTTGAATATAAAGTATTAAAATTTTATTAACAATAGGGCTTAGGATAGGCTCTAACACATTAATTAGTATTGCGCATCTCTCTGTTTACAAACCAATTTGGTAGGTACGGATGATGAGCAAAATCAAAAATGGTATTAGATCCCATCTATGATTCAATGGGTCACTCACTATTATTATCCACACATCAAGCTCAATAGTCATAGGTTTTGGAAAAAAAACATAATTTCATATAAATTAGAGATAATATATAGAAAACCTTGACATACTAGCCATTTATGTTGACTCCATGATTATTTATTTTGCAGGCTGCAATTTCTGAAGGTATTGTTCCCTTTGTATTCGCTAACGAGTACAATCTCCAAGCAGAAATTCTTAGCACGGCGTAAGTGTTTTATTTTCATTGAAAATTAATGAAAACCAAAAAGGCATCTTGTGCATCATTGAGAATTTGACGTTTTGACATAAATTCTAAAGAAACTTATAAATTTTTGCAGGGTTATATTTGGAATGATAATTGTATTGCCTGTAACAATAGTCTACTACATACTTCTTGGACTGTAACTTGTTATAGCAAAAGAAAAAGAAGATGAGTATGCTAGAATACGCTATATGGAGCAATTTAAAGAAGCATAAAATACATATCAAAGAAAAATCTAGGTGCAATACATAAATCAAAGTTACGTTTGTTTGTGACCGAAAATTAATTGCGGCGAGTTAGTTGCAATTTAAAATTTTATGGAGCAATGTTATATCCTGTTAGCTATATTATATTTTATTTAATATATTTTATATAATTGTATTTTTAGATAGTTTGTATTTGTCCCTTTTTTACCCTTTGTATTAGTAGTCGCTGACTAGGTTATGAGTCAGCATATCTCTTGTAATTATTGTATTAGATCCTCCTTGTATTATATATAGGTACTATTACAATTCAATAAAATCAGTTTTTACCTTTTACCAAAATAACATGGTATCAAAGAAAAATTTCTCTCTCCCTAATTAGAAAATCCCTAATTAGGTTACGGCTGTCATCCTCACCAGCCGTCCCTCACCTCCTCCGCAACAGTGCCTCTTCACTGCCCTCCTCTCCCAAATCGCCGCTGCACTCTCTTGCTCCCTCCCTGCTCTATCTTCAAAATCCTCATGATCTGAACGACCATCCTCTTCAAGAAAGCATTTTTTTTCTCGTGTTCTGGTTTGGGAATCGCGTTTGAAATCACGTTTCTTCCTCTGCATCTGAATCGCGTTTGTGAATCGCGTTTCTTCCTCTGCATCTGAATCGCGATTTGGGCCCTGGCTTCTCAATCACGTTTTGCTTCCGCTACTCTCTGAATCACGTTTTGCCTTTGATTCGCTTCTGGTTTGCTGCCGGTTTGTTCTCTTCTTCTGAACTGATAATCATATTTCTTATTTGTTACTACTGGTTTGCTGTTGTTTTTTCTGTTCTGGTTTCTGAATTGTTGTTAGCACTTATGACGACTTCGGCTTCCACAACTTCGACTCCAGCAGCTTCCTCAACCACGGTGCCCCCGCGCTCATGCGCTCAGGATTTCTCTAATCCTTATTTCATACATTCTAATGAGAATCCGTCCAATAAGATTGTTACCGCTATTCTTGACGGTTCGAATTACCACGGTTGGGCGCAAGCTATGACTATGGTCTTTGAAATGAAGAATAAGCTTGGTTTCATAGATGGCACACTTCCGCAACCTGCTGATTCTGATCCTAATTGTGATGCCTGGAAACGTTGTAACAACTTATTGCGTTCTTGGATCAATCATGCGGTATCTCCGGAAATTGCCACGAGCGTCATATGGCTCACCAAAGCGTCAGATGTTTGGACTGCTCTCCGCAATCGTTTTTCCCAAGGTGACAACATTAGGATTTTGCAACTCTACACTGATCTCTATTCTCTTAAGCAGGGTGAGCTCTCGATTACCAATTATTTCACCAAGATCAAGATCTTATGGGATGAGTTGTGTAACTTCAGGCCTTTAGTTTCATGTGATTCCTCACCTACGGGCTCTTGCCGGTCCGTGCTAGCTTTACATAAATATCGGGAAACTGACAGTGTTTTGTGCTTCCTTCAAGGACTTAATGAATCTTACAATCATGTCAGATCTCAAATCCTCATGCTTGATCCTATGCCCACATTAGACAAGGTCTTCTCAATCATCATACAACAAGAAAGGCATATGAACCTGACCATACTCCCAATTCCTCCTGCGGTCATGGCTGTCCAAGCACAAGCTCCGACTCCTGCACCTTTACCGTCAACTTCTCAGGTCCGCGGCAAGGATATTCGAGGTCGACCTCCACAACGAGGTAATCGTTTTTGCACTCACTGCAACCGTACCAATCACACGGTGGACACTTGCTTCATCAAACATGGTTATCCTCCGGGGTTCAGCTTCAAGTCCAAGAAAGCAGTCAACTATATAGACACTGAGGCTCCGGCTCCCTCCAACTCTTCTCATGGCTTCACTAAAGACCAGATACAGAGCCTTCTTGCTTTGCTTCCTTCCACGTCATCTACTGCAACCACTACAACTTCCCTTGCCAGTGCGCATCACTTTGCCACCAACTCATCTAATCCAGGTAATTCTCTTTCTTTATGGCTTGTAGACTCTGGAGCTACTGATCACATAACATCCTCCCTACATTTTTTTGCAACCTACAAAGCCATTCGACCCGTAAGTGTATCTCTCCCTAATGGTACTACAACTTTTGCCCACTATAGTGGTACCATATTCCTTACCCCTGATCTTGTTTTATATGATGTACTGTATATACCTGGTTTTTCCAAAAATATTATCTCTGTTGCTAGACTTCAAACTTCTAAATATTGCCAAGTACTGTTCGTTGATGATGAGTGTTTGATACAGGAACGACCTTCTATGAGGACGATTGGAAACGCTAGGTTGGATGGCATGCTATTCTCGATGGTAATTGACTTCAAGCCTACCTCTAGCTCAGTTTCAGCCATCCATTGTACTAGTCCGGCCAATCCTGCGGTCAACATTGATCTTTGGCATCATAGACTAGGACACCCCTCCCCCGATTGTCTTACTCTTGTACACAAACAAAATTCCAACATACCGAGATGTAGTAACATTGCATGTGATGCTTGCCATTTTGCTAAACAAAAGAAAACTCCTTTTTCCTTAAGTTCTACTATTTCTGATAATCCTTTTGACATAATACATGTTGATATATGGGGTCCTTATAGTGTCCCATCCATTCTTGGCAATAGATATTTTCTTACCATTGTTGATGACAAATCTCGTTTTACTTGGGTTAGACTAATGAAAACCAAAGCTGAAGCCCGTACACACCTCCTAAATTTCATCACCATGATACACACTCAATTTGGCATTAATGTCAAAATTGTCAGGTCTGACAATGGTCCTGAATTCCACATACCAGACTATTATCAATCTAAAGGCATCATACACCAACGCTCTTGTACTGAAACTCCACAACAAAACGGAGTAGTTGAGCGCAAACACCAACATATCCTAAATGTTGCCCGGTCCCTAATGTTTCAATCCAAACCGCTTCTTCCCTTTTGGAATTTGCCGCTTCTCAAGTCATCCCACATCATCAACCTTCTTCCCTCACACTCCCTAAACAACCAAGTTCCATCCTACATATTACACAATATCACCCCTGACCTCTCACATCTTCGGGTTTTTGGTTCCCTTTGTTATGCTACTACTCATGTTGCTCACCGGACCAAATTTCAATCTAGGGCCCGAAAATGTGTCCACATTGGTCACACCATTGGTGTCAAAGGGTACCTACTCTACGACTTACACAACCATGAAATCTTTTACTCCAGGCACATCTCCTTTTATGAGAATATCTTCCCTTTTGCCACCCCTCACTCCCCTACCCCGATTTTCAACCCAATTCCATCCTCTTCTCCTCCAATACCCTTACCCAATGTCACTGACCTTCTCCTACCTTCACCCTCTACATCCCCCATAAACCCTCCACACCCTAACCCTACAACTGAAATTGCTTCCCCTACACCAACTAACTCTCCCTCTACTACGGCCTCACCTACTACTTCCTCTCCCACTATACCTCCACCTCCTCTTAGACACTCTACTCGACCAGTAATCCCCAATTACCTTCCGAGAATATCATTGTACCTCAATCCATTCAACTAATGCCGCTGACTCGTCTTCGTGTATTGCTTATCCTATCTCTCATTATTTGTCATATGATCATGTATCACCCTCCCACAAAACTTTTGTTTCAAATGCATATCTAGCCTTGCTGAACCTCTTCATATGCTCAAGCCATTAAGCATGATTGTTGGAAGGAAGCCATGAACAAGGAAATCCAGGCCTTAGAAGAAAACAACACCTGGACCATCACTCAACTACCTCCTGGTAAGAAACCTATTGGATGCAAATGGGTCTACAAAACTAAACTTAGAGTGATGGCTCCTTTGAGCGACGACACAAAGCACGCCTTGTGGCAAAAGGGATTTACACAACTTGAAGGTGTTTGACTACTCAAAAACTTTCTCTCCTGTTGTTAAAATTACCACTGTGAGACTGGTATTGGCACTTGCAGCAGCATCTAATTGGCATTTACATCAGTTGGATGTTAATAATGCTTTACTTCATGGCGACTTGCATGAAGAAGTCTATATGCGGATTCCTCAAGGTTTTGAAACTTCTGCTACCAATCAGGTTTGTAAACTTCACAAGTCTCTCTATGGTTTGAAACAGGCAAGTAGGCAATGGAACTTCAAACTGGTTTCTTTTCTCACCTCCCTTGGATTTGTTCAATCCAAGTCTGATTACTCTCTTATGGTCAAAACTAGTGGCTCACAGGTCACCGTGCTCCTCATATATGTTGACGACATCATTCTCACAGGGAACGACTTATCCGAAATTCATCAGAAAACTTTCTCTTGATTCTACTTTTAAAATCAAGGATTTGGGGCTACTCAAGTTTTTCCTTGGCTTAGAGGTAGCCCGGTCTACACAGGGCATCATTCTCTCACAACGCAAAATATGCTCTTGAACTTCTCTCTGATGCCGGCCTTCTTGCCTGCAAACCGGTCTCTACACCTATGCCACCTGGCCTCAAGCTCTCTGCTACGAGTGGGACACCTTTGGATGATCCTTCTAGTTACAGAAGACTCATTGGTCGCCTGATATATCTCACAAACACCAGGCCAGACATCTGCTTTGCTGTTCATAAGCTTAGCCAATTTATTTCCGCTCCTCGGCAGGCACACATGGATGCTGCTCTTCATGTTCTCAGGTACATTAAGGGGCAGCCCGGTTCTGGTCTCTACTTTGCAGCTGACTCTAATTTGAAACTTACGGGTTTCAGTGATTCGGACTGGGCTGCATGTCCTGATACTCGACGCTCCGTCACAGGTTTTTGTATATTTCTTGGTACCTCTCTAATTTCATGGAAGTCCAAGAAGCAGAGCACGATCTCCAAGTCCTCCTCTGAGGCTGAGTATCGAGCCCTTGCTTCCACTACTTGTGAGATTCAGTGGTTACTATACCTCTTAAAAGATTTACATGTCTCTCACACAGATTCAGTTCCGCTCTATTGTGACAACCGGTCTGCTATTCAGATAGCTCAGAATCCCACATTTCATGAGTGAACTAAACATATAGAACTTGACTGTCACCTGGTTCGTGACAAGGTCCAAACTGGCATCATCCATCTCATGCCCATTCCTACAACTGCACAACTTGCTGACATCCACACCAAACCCCTTCAGCCAGCTTCGTTTCACAGCCTATTATCCAAGCTGAACATGCACAACATCTACAGTCCAGCTTGAGGGGGGGTGTTAGCTATATTATATTTTATTTAATATATTTTATATAATTGTATTTTTAGATAGTTTGTATTTGTCCCTTTTTTACCCTTTGTATTAGTAGTCGCTGACTAGGTTATGAGTCAGCATATCTCTTGTAATTATTGTATTAGATCCTCCTTGTATTATATATAGGTACTATTACAATTCAATAAAATCGGTTTTTACCTTTTACCAAAATAACATATCCCCTTCAAATCCTTCACCTCTTAGTGTCTCATGCATGAGAGACTACCAGCAACTTATAAGGAATTTATCTCTAGGATTGCATTATGGATTTATGGTATCTATTTGCTCCTTGTGTTACTGATGAAACTTTAGATCACCTCTTTTGTGAGTGCCTTTTTGCCAAATCCCTCTGGCATATATGCTCTAGAATCTGCTAGAGTGTCGCAGCAACTTTAGTTCTATTCAGTCCATATTTTTGCATTCTGCCCTACAAGTTTAAGCTCCTAATTATGTGATGTTGTTGTAGAAAGTATTGTAAATATTATTTCTACAATTGGGTTCTGCAGTCTGCGTTCAACAACAAAACTATTTCTCTCATGGCAACAATTAATATGATCATTGAGAGCATCGATCTTTCTTTCCCTTAGCTCTGACTACATGGTTATTTCGATTGTGTTTTAACGACTGTTAATGCAATATTGGTGACCAATAAACTGAATAAAGCACCAATCATAGAGGCAGGTACAATGGTTACCTCCTCATACTCATTAAATTTGTTTTGGAAATCCTTAAATGTTATGAGAGATTTTTGCAAGAAATAGAAGAATGCGTTGTGGGCTTGTAGCAACATGTAACACTCAGTGGCGGATCTTGCCAAAAAAATTAGAGGGAGCCAAAATAGTAACAAGTATATAAAACAAAATTAATGGTGTATTTATAATAGTTTGTTTGGTTTAGTGGTCAAAATTATCTATGTCAATTTTAATGTCCTAAGTTCAAATATTGCTTAGTGCAGTTTTTTATATTAATTTTTGAGAAAAATATACAAATAACTACAAAAAAGAGGTTTGACCATCACAAGAATTGAACTAGGGACCCTAAATACACAAATAATGCTCTTAACCGTTTAATTATCGATACCTTTGTTGCTTAGTGTTCATTTGGTTACATATATTCTAACTTTGAGTATAAAATATATCTATATATATATTAACTTAATGGGGCAGCCGTGCACTGTATACTCCCTATTCCTATAAAGATCCGCCTCTGGTAACACTTACAAATTATAACCATCCACTCTCCCATGTATTGTTAGTCTGTTGCACATTGGTCAAATGCCCTAATTTTATGTATTGGTCTCTTTTTTTGCAAAAAATCTTCGTAACAAATAATAATGTTCATGTAATTTTGATGGGCGGCCAGGGGATCTTCCGAATTAACAGATTGTGATGGTATATTTTTAAGAGACTATAGCTCTGTAGTGTTTGGTTGTTTTACTCTAAGTCTTGGCATTGCTTTTGCAATTGAGGCTGAGCTAATAGAAGCCATGACAACTAAAAAATCTCTATTTAGTGATCGGTTTTTAAAATTCGTCCCTAAATTGATTGCTGAAATAGTTCATAAAAATTTAGTGACTCATTTTGGGATGTCTCTAAATCACTGGTTATTAGTGTTTTACAACCGATTTGAGATTTCGGTCTCTAAATCGGTTTCTTAATAGAGATTTTTAGTAGCATGAGATAGCCCAAAAAAGTGAATTATTTCAGAATACAACAAATTAGGTGACCAAAATTGCAAAATTTAAATTGTTCAAAATTATATATATATATATATATATATATATATATATATATATATATATATATATATATATATATATATATATAAAGGAAATTATATAGCTTTCAAACACAACTAGCAAAATATCTAACACCCAAAAATAATTAGTTTGAGTGTTTAAGTAATTGAGAAATTTGATTATTTATGATTGCGTGTTGATATATTATTTCATGAAATTGATTGTCTAGATGAGAAATTGTGTGTTGGGGGTAAAATGAATTAATTGATGGTAATTGGGTTTATTAGAGAATCAAGGATAGAATAGGGGTATTTTGGGATTTTTACTTATCAAACACTCCCTAACCCCCACACACACACTCAGCTGAACCAATAATACCCTCACCACGTCATATGTTTAGATTTAGAATGTGTATTATGTGTTTGGAATTTGATTTGTATGTGGCTTGTACTGAAGTTGTGAATTTTCGTGAAAATGGTCATTTCGGTTTTGAAATTGAGTTTAGATTGAAATTGAGTATTTGAAGCAAGTGTGATTAATCTTAGTTGATTGTGCTTAAAATTGTGTTCTTAATAAGTGTTTTGTACTGGATAAATGTTTGATTCTGGTGTTGGTATGTTTTGGGTCGAGTTGGGTGAATTGAGTAAGCAAAGATTGATTTAAATCACTTCCAGCAGTCAAAAGCGCCCCAAGCGCACTGGTGTGGAGAAAAGCATGTGTAAGTATACACAGTCTCTAACAAGTAGTATAAAAGATCGAACCCACAAGGATTTTTGTAACTCCTTTTAAATTCAATACAATGTAATTAGTGGTGGGTAACCAATTAACAATTATAGTAGGAGGTGGTGTATATCACAATCAAGTAAAGTAAAGCAGTATGCAAGTAGTGGTGATGCAATAGAGAAAAGCTAGTTGGAATGTCTTCCCAAAGTAATTCACTTTCAAGTGTTTAATGCAGTATGTGATGCAAGTGCACTGAATACTGTTGCATTTGCAATGTGTCTTTCAGTCACTGTCTCCAGAGTTTCATTACAAGCTCTTATGTCTAAGTCACTATTGTCTTTTTAAAGTACCCACAGTGTCACCCTATGGACTATGACATCCTATGTCTAGGACTTAACATGGTTTTAACAAAGTTTTCTTTATGTAAAACACTTACCCATATTAGTTTTTGAGTTCTTAATTGTAAACCATGTCTGCTTTTACAAATCTATTTATTCTAAGTGATCAATATCAAAATAAGTGTTGAAAGATTATCAAGCAAGAACTAAAGTGCACACATCATGTACATGCATCAAACTTACTTAAAAGCTCATTAAATGGTTAGAACATTCCAACTAAGAGAGATTTAGCTCATGATAGACATTGCAAGGCATATATAGACTGAATAGATCATCTTTATATAATTGAAATCACAAAAGAGAAACAACAAGATAGAGATTACACAAGTTGAAGCTCTTTGCATGAATTCTCCTAGCAATGCAGTTGCATCAGCTACTCAGCACTTAATAAATACTACGAATTGAAGTAAGGAGGATTTCTCAATTCCTTCATTTCATTCTTACAAAATAGAAACTAACTATGACTATTGAAATTTTGATCTAACTTATGGATTGTGATATATCTTCAAGTGAAGGAGTGTGGTCTTTATATAGTCTTCATGAGAGGTGTTTCCTTCCTTGTAGTTTAAGTAAACTAGAGGTATAACCATGGTTAATTTTCAGAAGTTGTCTCACAAGTTGAGGCATACACTCAAGTGTATAGGGAGGTCCAATGAGAGATAAACATGTGTCCATATGTGAGTGAGTCTTCAAAGCTATGTTGGAATTGTGGGTGCCGAATTGTGCAAGTTGCACTTGCTTTAGTGACTAAGCATTAGGTCATCATTGCAAGTGGATGTGCAAGTGGTTGGCTCAAGTCTATCTGTGTAATGCAGATGCAGTGCAGGTGCATTGTGTTAATACAGTGCAGTAGCATTGTAATGCAGGAGCATATATAGACTGCACTGAACAAACTCATCAAACATACCACAATATATCCAAAATGGCCTGTTAACAACTTTAACCATGTCAAACACTCAAGTTATCATATATTACATAAAATACTATATAAATTCCGTATCTTTGCTTGTAAGAGAGCAATTTACTAAGTTTGAACATTTGAATAATTCTATATAAAATAGAGTTATCACGCACCACTGTGCGTCCAAGCACATGACAGACAGAACAAAAACTGTTAAAAGCGCCTCAAGCGCATCACTGTGTGTCCAAGCACTTCCAGCATTTTAAAAACTTAGTTTTCTCAGTCTTTTTGGGTACCAATTGCATTCCAAAACTCTCTCAATCCCTTCCTTAACCCTCCTCATTGATAATTGAATGATTGTGTCTTGGTTGTAATTCCACCAAGATTATATTTGTTTAATTGATATGAATTGTTATGCCTTGAAGTTATATATATATATATATATATATATATATATATATATATATATTGAATTGTCGGTTTCCAAATTATAGAGTAGCGAGTGAGAACCTTCAAGGGAATGTAATCTAATCAAGTAAATTATGAATAAAAATGACATGATACATATTTTATTAATGGGATGACAATCCTGATATATTAGCATATTTGGGGGAGGGAAGTCATGAGCCCAAAAGCCAAGCCTCTAGCATTATCCTTCAGTTACTGTTGGATTGGGGTTCTCGATCCGGATTGAAATCGAGTCAAGGATTTCCCGGGTTGTGCTAAGCAAATTGAAATATAAGATAATTAAAATGTACAACCGAATTGGGGTTTCTCTGATTAAAGGGTGCTCTAGCATTAATTGAGGTTTTCTGGGTTAAAGGGTGCTCTAACATTATTCGGCATAAAAATCATATAGTAAAAAGAAACTAATGAGAGGTACCGTAAGGGCTCTCGGAGGTGACAATTGATTGTCTTACCATGGAATTAAAGGGTGCTCTAGCTGACTTGATCTATCTAATCTATTAAAGGGTGCTCTAGCTGACTTGATCTATCTAATCTATTCAGAACCCTTCAATTGATTGTCAGAACCTCTCAATATATTCTGTGAAGTGTTGAGCCTGATCAACTCAATATTTCATACAAGGTAATGAGAATAATGACAATTGATTGTCTTACCCCGAAAACTCTCGAAACCCTGAAACATAGAATTTCCCGCCTTCTCTTTATTAGTATGTGCAGCAGAAGCAAATAGCTATAGATGATGATGCAGTTGGAAATAAGGGGCATCCGTGCTGGTTCAAGGAATTGTTTGTAGTAGCTCAGTCGTCGAAGTCTATCTGATCGTCACAATAGCAAAAAATTCAGAAGTCATCACTTAAGTAGTTTTTTTCCAAGACACCCCCCCAACACACCTTATAAAGTGTTAGTTCTTTAGCAATGATTCCAATCAGTGAACCTTTTTGATACTTGGACTCTGTTTCCTACATTTTTTCAAGTTTGTATTGTGTCTTCATTTAACCAAGACATATATTGATGTCCTAGCATGTTATTTTTGAAGTGACTAAATTACACAAGAAGAGAGGGTTGAATTGTGTATTCTTTTAAAAATTTGATACCTAAAACTTCTTTAGGTATTTTTCAAGATAAACTTGAATATAAGAAGGTTAGTGATAATGATTTCCTCACATAGAGACAAACCTTCTTTAATGAAGATAGATATGTGCTAATATGTTTATACAAAAGATAGGTTGGTATTTTTGACTTGATTTTATATTCAAAGTACTTTGGCTTTAGTAAAGCCTAGGTTGAGAAGGTTGAATGAAGTAACATTCTCTTAGATTGAAAACCAACAGATGATAAGCAGACACGTATAAACCTTTGGTTTGATGAAGATAAATAGTGTTTGTAATATAGATATATAAACTGTGAAAGAGAGAAAGTTTTCAAACAAGATGAGTAGGTTGAAAAATCAAGTATCAGTTCAAAAATTGTTTTGAGAAGGTTGATGAAATTAGTCTTCTCTTGGTTTGAAAACAATCTTGAGTGTAAAGCAGTTTAGGAAATAGTTATGGAAAGCAGTTTAAAGAACGCAAAGGAGTTATAGAGGTTCACCCAACACTGGCTACTTCCTCTCCCCACTTCCAAGTGAGATTTTCCACTATTATCCACATAGTTATTACACTTGCTTTTGCTCAACCACAAAAGACTTATAACAACACTTTCTTTTGATCAACACACAAAAGACAAGTGCTCTCTTACACAGCAACACAAGATGTTTCCACCTCTTAGAAACTCTCTTCTAATTTCCTAAGAGTTTCCTCAGTCAAGTAGTATCACCACCAACACTCACCTTTCTCTAGGTAGTTTGATGAGATGTTTACACAATATTGTTTACAATTTGGGGTATGGATTTTGGGATGTTTAAGAGCTTGAATACAGATTAATATAAAGTATTATATGTAGCAAAACAAGCTAGCACACACTCAAGAAAGAGATCCCAGATCTAAACTTGAAGAAGCTTGGGATGAGAAGGTTGATTGCTTTGAGAAACTTGACTTTGTGTAGGTTGCAATAAACTCTCATGCTTTGAATCTTCAGAATAAGCTTCTTAAATAGCCATGGAGTGAGAATATAGCCGTCAGAAACTTGAAGAGAGCCATTTGGAGTATTCATAGGTCCATAGGAGTGATGTGAAGTAAGGTACAAAAGTTGATAGCTTTTGAACCTTCTCAAGCTTTGCTTTATTCTTTAACTGCACCTCTGAACCTTCTTGAGCTGGATATGTACTCTCCTAGTGTTCTACTAAACAAGTATGATTTGATATTACATTGTAGGTCAGGATGTAACTAATTTAAACGAACCTTCTCAAGCTTCCTAGTATGAACAAACATCCAATATGTGTCGTAGGAATAATCATGCATTATCTTTTTTAATGCTTCAAACTTCTAGCACATTTATAACTTGGAATCTTCATTTAATGCACCTTAAGATCATTCAAGAGGAATTAATGTGTTTGGGATAAATTTGATATGATTTCCAGCAACCTTCTCAATATTGTATCTTCCTTTACATTAATGTTCTCAACCAATGAATTTATGCTTCCAAGATGTTTTGTTGAGTCAACATTCTTTTGATTTCAGTCAAACTTTCTGTTCACTACAAGAATAAGCCTGTATTGCCACCAACATTTGCCACGGAGGACTGTCCGTCAGTAATTTGCCACGGATTTGCGACGGCATGTGTAAAAAGTAAGTAGCGCGAAATTCCCATTGGTGTTTTTGCCACGGGTTTGCCACGGACATAGAAATTTGCACGGAGATGCCGTGGCAAGTCCGTGGCAAACCATTTATCAAAATAAAACACCCACGATCCTAACAAATAGAACCACGCGATGCGTCCTCTCTCACTCAAAGACTCGTTCTCTCATTCTCACTCTCCACTCTCCTCACCAAAGCGCGGCGCCTCCACCACACGCCTCACCATCACCCATCATCGCCATGGCCTCGCCTCGGCCTCCACCATTTCTCCGACCACGCGTCCTCTCCACTCTCTCGCAGCAACCACCGCAACCTCTCCACTCTCTCAGCAACAACCACCGCTCTCGCGCCCACAACCACCACTCTCTCCTCTCTGCGTCGCGGCCTTGCCAAAACCTGATCCCAACCCAAATCCAGAACCCATCGCTCCCAAAACCCGGATCCCATCGCTTCTTTTCCTTCAATTTCAAATTTCCCTTGTTCTTTACCTCTTTCTCTGAAATGACTCGATGAAACCCTAGAATCTCTCTCTTTAAATCACAAATGGAACTATGGAGCCCTAGAATCTCTCTCTTCAAATCAATTGATCTGTTCTGGTGAGATTTTTCAGTTCTTCATTTTCGTCATTCTTGTTTCTAGGTCACTCCTTCGATTTCATCATTGCTCATCGTTTACGTGCTTCAACCGCTCTGTTAGTTTGGTTTTTCAATTGCTCTGTTAGTTAGGGTTTCTGGCATGGCGTGTGTTGATTTATTGTTGAATTTGTTGATTTTCTGGCATCGTTTCTGGTGCTTCAATTGCTCTTTTCTGGTGAATTTGTTGATTTACTGTTCTTTTGTTTTTCTCTACTTATACATTACTTGTCTTGTTTTGGCATTAGATATATCACTAGGTATATTTTATTTCTTTGGGAGAGTTACAATTACAAGAACTTTTTATTAATATGCTCTGAATTATTTTTGAATGAGCTTTATACTTTCAAATAGACACCAATTGATGGTGAGTCTATTAATGTATTTTTGCAAGGTTATTAATGTATTTTCATCTGTATTTTTGTGCCACCAGTCGCTTCTGTTTGCTCATTTTCCTATTTTAAGAGCTCTATATGTGGCTTTTCCCCTTATCGAGTCTATAATCGAAGATGGAGAGGATGGTATTACAATGAAGCTAGAAATCCAATGGGATGGTAATTCGAGTATTGTACTTGACATTAAAACTCTTCTTGGTGTTGCACTACCCGCAATGCGGTAGGTAGTTTTCTCAACATAAGATTGGTTGGAGCTCACACTATTGTAGCATTAAGAAGTTAATGTTCTTTGTTCATTTTTAAGTACTCTTTGGATTGTTTTTGATTATCTAATAGAATAGTACTTGTTTTGTATTTACCTTGCTATAGGAAGCAATCACTTCCATTTACAATTTTGTTTTGGGAGGTCTTTGCATTGCTAAACCTCTTTGGAACTTCGTGTTAATTTGTTTGTTGTCTTCATGAATAAACCGTGATAACCAATTAACCACCGAATTATATAATTTTGATGATATATAGTTGTTTAATGAGTTTGAACATGTTTTCCTAATTCAACAACTTGCGGTGTAATGCGTATGGTCTCCAAATGTTGATCTTTGGTACCATTTAAACTCTTTAGGTAGATGACTCCTATCATCATTGGTCAATTTCACTATTTGCCTTTGGAGACCTACTTTTAGTTTGATCGTATGTAATGCTCTCATTATTGTTTGTTTGTACATGTTATCGGTTTATCTTCTCTTTGTTTTCCTTTAGGTGGGAAGTATTCTTTGAGGTACTTAATTATATATGTGCGAGATCATTCAACAAATGTAGATAATGTATTTTAATGCATAATTGACATGAAAAACATCCTGCTTTGTTGCTTCTCAAGAAGAGTTATCCTTCGATGAAAGCGTTATCCGTAAACACATCAAGGTGGTGCTCGGCCGCGTTGAAGAGGTATCTATATGCTCCGATCATCAAATTGTTTTATGCATGCTATCAAAGACCATTTTTATTGCTTTCTTCCCATTTAATTGTGTTTTTTGAATTATGATTGTAACCATTAGATGAAATAATACAATGCTTATGTATACCAAGAACCTCAAGTCGAGAGTGTTTTCATCCATGTAGGATTGATAGTGGTGGTTTTATATTTTGTGCTTTAGTGTTGGCATTAAGAATCACTTTAACTTAAATCATATGTTGATGCTAGCGAGGATATGTTCAAATGGTTTTCATGAGCGGAGTCGCGTTTATAATATCATTTGTCATTTATGCTTGTGCGAGTTTGGCAACTCGATTGAAGTGAATCAAGTGCATGTCATTTCGTGTAAATTTAATATGTTGCTATCTAGCTCTCTTTTAGCGATTCGTGCTTTTGAAATCTTTGTTGCTATATATAGCTCTCTTTTAGATCATTGTTTCTTTGTGAATCTTTCATGTGTTATTTACAATAATATTGCTTTCAAATGTTGTATCTTGGTTTCATTATAGGTTTAACTTGAATTGTCTAGGTGTATTTAAATATCTAAGTTCAGTGCTATAGTAAACAAATTATATGCAGAACTGATGCAATGTTCTTGTTTCTAGGTCACTCCCTTTTGATCTATGTTGCTTTGAGCTTCAATTACTTTATACTTTTCCAAACATGTCATGTGCTGCGTCAAATTAGCTACAATACAAAACAGCACTGCTACATAGTGATGGCATGTCATGGTTTAATTACTTAGTTGAGTTTAGAAGAATAGGAGAAAATTGTGTTTAATATGTGGTGCTTCAATGTGGAGTAATTGATTTGTCTTTCTGTTCCAGAGGTATTATTTGTGCAATGATGTGCTATTGCAATCTATTGTTTTTGTCTTTGTATCATTCTTGTAAGTTCACTAGTATCAACGAAAAGCTATAGCATTGTTCTGCCCATATGTTTATTTTATTGAACTTTCACATTTTTATACTTGACACAAATTGCGCTTCTCATGGCGTCCTCTCCTCAAACACGTTTGAAGACTTGATGATAATGAACTTGAAAAAGAGGCATCATAGTGATTCTAATGAGGAGGACTGTCATTTTGAGCTACAGCCTCACCCTTTTCTTGGTTTATAGTTACTTCCTCTTTTACAAGTTTGATCAAATGCCTCATTCTTCAGCTTGCATCTACAATTCCAACAGCTTCAATGCATTAATTTTTAATATGATATGAATGATCAGTGTTAGGAATAGATTATTACATGCTCTGATGTTGTAGTGGTCTCTTCTAAGTATTACTTTCTCCATGATTGCATGAGTGTCTTAGGCATTATTTATTTATGTCTATTGATTTTTCCTTTGTCCTGCATGTTGGATGTGGGTTATAGCATATGGAATGGATTTTAATTCCTTTGTCCTGTTTTTATTTTGTAAGTAAGAATCTTCTTATGTGTGGTTACAAGTCTCACTATTGTAATAATATGATTCAAACTGTTCAAAACAGGCCCCTATTCTATTATTCAGTGCATGACAGATACACTTCTAGGTTGTTTGTGGACTTTTGCAGCTTGTTGAGTCAATGTGATCCTACAGTACAAAGCTGATCCTAGAGTATATTGTTTTGCAGATGTGGATGAGTACAAAAAGAAATTGGCCTGTGAATGTGGTGTTCATATCTACAATCTATTACCTGTTTGGATTTGGCAGAGTTGATCTAAGTGCTAAGTATTTCAATTTTGATATTTGTAGAATTTTGTGTAAGAAACTTGTAGAACATATAAGATTAATTAATAATTTGTATTGTATGATATTAAATTCAATAGAATTTGAAGTATTTTTATGAAATTATTATGAGTCGTTATCTCGAAATAATTTTGTATATCAGAGTTTTATAAATTGATCAATTGATATGTATATATGTTTGAAGTTTTAATTTTTTTTTAATTTTTTAATTTTTTGCGACGGATTTGCCACGGATTTGCGATGAAATTCGCGACGACTTTGCCACGGATATTTGCGGCCAGTTAGCGGCAGTTTGCGACGGAAACATTTGCCACGGAAAAGTCCGTGGCAAAGCGTTCGCGAC
Source organism: Oxytropis ochrocephala (assembly GCA_020916435.1). Taxonomy (NCBI): domain Eukaryota; kingdom Viridiplantae; phylum Streptophyta; class Magnoliopsida; order Fabales; family Fabaceae; genus Oxytropis; species Oxytropis ochrocephala. The sequence goes on along the minus strand of CM037093.1, from coordinate 31,900,395 downwards.
GGCGCTTTGCCACCAAAATTTGTCCGTCGCAAATCCGTGGCAAATGACAGTTTGCCACGGAAATTGGTACGTTTGCCACGGAAATGTCCGTGGCAAAACAGCGATTTTCTTGTAGTGGTTGACTTTTGGTCAACATTATGTAGAATGGTCAAACCTTCTGTTGACTTATTTTAAGCTTATCTTAAAGTAACATTCTCAAGGCTTTTCTACCCTTGTATTTTACCAATATTTTAGTCCATGGTAGAGCCTTAATTTTCTAAGTTTGGTAACCTGTTCTTAGCACTTGGCAAACATGTTAGATCACATTTCATTAAAAAACCTAAATATTACTTAATTTGTTATCATGAAAACCTAAACCTTAGGATTGTTTGAATTTGTTGTTACTAGATATGAAACTATTCGTGATTGATGTTCAGTGACATATTGGAAATAAGTTCTATATGTGAAATGCATGATAATTGAAGAACTGGGCCTTTTGATTTGGTGATTGAAGAAGTGACTTAATTTTTTTTGGCTTAAATACGTTTTTACCCCCTGCAAATAGGGGGTGTTTTGCTTTTACCCCCTGCAATGTTTTTTTAAAAACCCCTTACAAAATCAATTTTTTTGGTTTTAGTCCTTCTGTTAGATGGACGTTACAAAAAACGTCTATGTAGCATTTTTAAATACATTTTTACCCCCTGCAAATAGATGGTGTTTTGCTTTTACCCCCTGCAAAAAAAATCTAAAACCCCTTCTTCTTCTTCTTCCTCAGCACCCACCCAACCTCATATCAACTTTTCCATCTCCAACACAAACCAACGCTTCCATATCAAACCAGAACCCATCTTCTCATCTTCTTCGTCTCTCTCTCTCTCACAGAACCAGCAAACCATGAGCACAACATGTAATTAACTTTTATTACGATTCTGATTTTAGGGTTTGTTTCAAGTTTTATGGATTGTTGTTTATGGATTGTTCTTCATCTCAAAATCAAGGTTTTATGGATTTAATAAATGTGCGTGGTTTAAAAAATGAGTCAATAAACAAATCAAGCTAGTACTTGATTTACAATGCAGCATCTCTGACTTTTTTAAATTCTTTGATCCACAAAACCTTGATTTTGTGATGAAGAACAATTCATAAACAACAATCCATAAAACTTGAAACAAACCCTAAAATCAGAATCGCAATATAAGTTAATTACATGTTGTGCTCATGGTTTGCTGGTTCTGTGAGAGAGAGAGACGAAGAAGATGAGAAGATTGGATCTGGTTTGATATGGAAGCGTTGGTTTGTGTTGGAGATGGAAAAGTTGACATGAGGTTGAGTGGGTGCTAAGGAAGAAGGAGATTTAGAGTTTTTTGGCAGGGTGTAAAAGCAAAACACCTGCTATTTGCAGGGGGTAAAAACCTATTTAAAAATGCTACTTAGACGTTTTTTGTAACGTCCATCTAACAGAAGGACTAAACCAAAAAAAGTTGATTTTGCAAGGGGTTTTTCAAAAAAAAAAATTTGCAGAGGGTAAAAGTAAAACCCTCTATTTGCAGTGGGTAAAAACGTATTTAAGCCTAATTTTTTTAAAGAAAAGAAGAATTGATTGACTTCCATTTCCTTACGCGTTGCGGAGACTACATGCTTGATTTGTTGTGAAGTGTAAATGTGATTATGTGAGAGTTTCCCTATTTTCTTTTAAACAGATTTTAGGAATTTAAGTGTATTTTGAACTTGAAATTTTGTTTTGGTGCATGATGATGATTGCTAATGCTTTAAAGTTGCTGAAATGGTAGATTTTGTGATTGATGATATGATTTTGGGGGTGGCTAAATAATATGCAAAGCTAGCATGACTTCATTGAAATTGTGTATGTTTGACATGAGTTGAACCAATGTTGTGTCTTTTTCTTGATTTTATCAAAAGAAGAGGTTTGTTCTGAATTGAATGGAATGCATTTGTTCTAAATTTGGTTTTGATTTGATTAAATGTCATGTGTTGGCAGTGTTGCTGAAAATTCAGTTTAAAGATATTGTACTACTTGCAAAGTTGAATTGTAACAAAATTGACTAAAAATGATGCTTGATTTTGGATGATAATTAGTCCATGTAATGTGATTGTTTCCTTTTTCATGAAGTGAAAGTAAAAATTATGTTTAGACATCGATAGACAAGTAATGAAGCAAAACGAAAAATCTGCAGAAATAGCAGCTGCTGGCCGAAGCTTCAACAGCTGATTGTAAAAAGATTTTATTGAATACTGCTTATCGGTTGTTAAAATCCATTTCCAGCAGTCCTTTACGCCACGTACAGATTGAACATCACACAAAATATCTCTCAGAAGAGATGTTTCTTGCATTACATTGTGATTTCCCAGTCCCGTTCTTGACATTTTATGGGCCCGGGACAAATCGTGAGAAAAGGGCCCCCTTACAAAACTATTTTTTAATGTGAAAATATTTCAATAAAAGACAAAAAAATAACTTATTTCATTTAATATAATACGCTATAATACAAAATAATAGTTTTACAAAATATCAAAATCTTCTCTTTTCTCGGAAAAAAGAACTGGTGTCTTCGAGCATTTTGAGATCCAAAACCATTTATAATCTCATCAGCATCAATGTTGTCCAACATATCCTTATCAATTAACAAAGTTGTCAAACCGTTCAATCTCTCTTGTGACATTGATGATCTGAAGTAGGTTTTAATCAACTTCGTTTTGAAAAACTTTTCGTCGATGCTACGATCACGGGTGCCGTCAGTAAAACTCTATTAGCAACCACATTCGGATAACAATCTACAAATTTACAAATTTAAGAATATATATAAATGGCAGACGTTGTTCCATGTTGTTTGAGTTTTTGGCTAATATGCTTCCAATCACGTAAGCCCTCATTTGCTAGATAACTCAAGTTACTAGAAAATTTAAACAATTTACAACAAAAACAATATACATTATGAACATATTTGCAATAAACTAACTATTCCCGATCATTAATCTCACTATTGCTAAATTTTCTTAAATAATACTCATATGAAAAATACTTATAATATTTTTTATGGGAAAGTTAAGATTCATTTCTCTAGTAGACCCCTTTTCAACTAGAATATCATTCGAATTCTTATCAAGATTCTCCCAATTTCTTGGATCATAAATATCAAAATGAGGATTTTCATTTTCACAAGATTATCAGTATTAGATGCATTTGGCACATCATTAGGAACACTTGAATTATCATTAATTTCATCATTGTTATCCAAATTTTCTTCGATATTTACCTTTTTAGAAACAAATTTATCAATAGCTACTTGTTGTGATTTTATTAGCTCTTCGTTTTTTCTTTCCGATTTTCACTACCAGATAAATATTTTTTAGGCAACATCTTTAAATAAATCATATATTCAAGTAGAAACCAAACAGAAGTATAGAACAATAGCACCTGCGAAGTAGAAAATTTAGTCTTAGTATAAAATGTTTACGCATAGTATAAATTTTTTTTGGGCCCCTACAAACGTGGGCCCTAGGCGGTCGCACTCCTGGCCTATGCCCAGGGCCGGCCCTGTGATTTCCAACCATACTATCAATGAATGTCCAACTCCAATTATCGCTAATCCAGCTGCTAGCTTCAGCCACTGTCATTTTTTTCCTCGTACTACCTGCAAACAATTCAGGAAACAAAACGAAAAGGGGTTGATGTCCAATCCAGTGATGATTCCAAAATTTCACACCTTCTCCTCCACCGAAACCTCTTCTAACACAATCATTAAACCAACCGACGCCAAACACATCCTCACCTATACCAAAAATATCTCTCCACCACAGAGAATCCCTCTTCATATTCCTCAAAGAATCATTAGACATAAAAAAGAGCTGACAAATCCCCATATCTATGGCTTAAGATTCCTCTCCAACTTCGTTATCATCCACTAACAAACGCCACTTCCATTTGACAATAAAGAAATATTGAAAGTCTTCAAATTTTTTATACCAAGACCACCCTGTAATGCCCCAAATTTTATTAGAAGTTATTTGGAGTTGATTTGATAAGATTACATTATTTTGATTTATTGTGTGTTTGAGCCATTAAATTAGTTGAATAAATATATTTTTATATTTAAATGTGTTTTTATAAGCTATTTGTGATATATGATTGTTATTTATATTTATACTTATTTATTTTATTGTTATAAATATTAGTATTCTCGATGTTATTTACAATAGAGATTATTTTGGGGTAATGAGTTGTTAAAATATTGTGGTAGTGAAATTAGGCTTTAAAATGATTTAAAATAGACTTAGAGTTGTTTTTAGTTGCATACAACCCCTTTTTCCTTACTAAACGCACCCCCTTCTCACTAAGCTAATGCGCAGACCCAGCCCTGAAACATGCAGCCCGTTCCTGAGGCCCAGACCCGACCCGGCGCTAGCTCCTCTTCTTCCCTTCCTCAAATGACGCATTACAGAAAAAAAATGAAAAAAAAACCTTGTTTCTTCCTCCCATGGAACTCCTCCATCAAGCCACGACGAACCCTCAAATTCAACAGTTCCACTTGGATTTCCCTTCTGAATCCGATTCTGATGCCCTTTTAACCGATTGAAGCCTCTTTCTCGTGTTTTAAACTTTCAAGTTTCGAGTTTATTAACGTCACGAATTGGGCATCTCAAACCTTGTTTCTTTATCCTCTCACACAGGTGATTCGTTCTAGTACTATAGCTCAACCACGAAATCATAGCTTGGCCGCAATAGAAACGAACCGAAGCTTCCTCTCCCTCCCATCGACTTGTAACTTGACCGTATGCTTCGAAGGCTTTTTCGTTTGTGCACCTTGTACTGCGAAACTGATCTAGCACCACAATCTTGTGGTAAATCTGTTACAGCTCCCGTTCTACATCACTTCACACAGTTTCTAGTTCTCAATCTTGATGGAAAACGATTCACGCCATTGTTGACTAGTCTTCCGAAGACAAGTTCTTACTCGTTCTATTCAATTCAGATTTGGTCCTTTGGATAGTTTGATTCGTGTTTTCTCAGATCTGAAAGAAATGTCATATGCGAACAATTCCCTCGATCAAATCCGCTCTTTCGGATAGGTACTTCCTTCAAAACACGACCAGATTAATCAAGTAAATATTTTCCTATTATTCTTTTTCGATATTTGACTGAATGTTTTTGTTTAATTATATACCTTTGAGTCGACGACTATGCAATTGGATTTATAATATGCTCGAGAGTTCGTCATTGATCTTCGCTAATCCCGTTGGAGTAAACTCGCAATCAGGTTAGGGGATTCTCATTATGTCTATAATAGCTTGTATGATATGTGTTGTGTAGGAAATAGCTAGCATGTTTTGATTGTGTGAGTTGTGTGTTAATATTGAGATTGTTGTTGTAATTGTATTTGATTTGTTGTTATCATGAAGCTTGGTGTTAGAGATAAATGTGTTGTTGATATTGCATGGTAGGAATTTATGCGCCTGGGTGTGTGTTTTAGTGTGAGTGCGTCCTGCCTGAAAGTGGCACGGCAAGGTGGGGGGCGCCAGTTTCCTAGAAACTTGGCTCCCAGTGAGACGGTGTGTGTGTGTTGCGCTAAGTGGGGCGCCAAAGTGGTAGTATTTTGAGGAAATGTAGCACTCTCCTTGAGGTGCGTGGAAAAGTTTTTGAAAACTCTGATTTTTAATTTAGTAAAGTAGTAAATAATAGAAGGGGGTGTTACATTAGTGGTATCAGAGCAGTTCGGTCCGTCCGGCCAAGTTGTCGAGTCTGTTAACCCTCGAGTCTTGGTACTCGTTCTAAATCATAAATCATGTTGTTGACTATTACTATCGCTTTGTTGGTTTGCTTTTTCGTTGACATGTATTGTAAAATATTTGGTAGATAGCAATTAAAATCCATTAAGGTGCGTGTACATGAAATATGTGACTGTTGGTTGTACTACTGATTTTGGTTGTTTGCGACTGTTGTTTGTATCATTAAGATACGTGTGATTAAAAGAGTTCTAACGACATCAAAGGAGTGAAAGTCGTGACGACGCCTTCGCACTCCGGACCGCGTTAAAAGTCTTTTAATGTGGTAAATATAAATTTGAAAAGGAAGTAGTTTTTGTGACCTTAATTAGTCGGTTGCATGAGTAGGAGGGACTGATCACCCCAATCACTCATCACCACTGAAAGAGGCGACAATAACTCATAGTTATTATTAACTTTAGATGCATGCACTAATTTTAATTTGATTGATTGCTTGATTAACTTGTTGGGGTATAGAAAGTAATTTTTATATGACCTAACCGTGGTAAGTATACAATGAACAATATTTGAAGATTGCGTGTGAAAATTGTTGCACTTAATTGACGTCCTTGCCATAGGTTGATTGTTTTGTGATGCATGTGAGTTAAATTTGATTTGACTTGTGTTTAATTGTTTTGAAGATAGTATGCCAAAAAGAAAATAATGTGTAATGCTATATTTTCATTTTCTCAATCGAAGTTGCCTGACTTGAAGTTTTGACATTTTCAGTGTTTCACTTCGGCTTGTTTGTGAGCATGATATGAATTGTCAAAAATGAAATGATTAACTTTCCTTACCTTCCGAGTGTATGTCGGAAACTAGAATTTTGAACTAATAAGTAGTTGTTTATGTGGTTGCATAATTGTGTGATAGTAAGCTTTAGGGTTGCATATGGTTTCCCTTTTGGACAAACTGTAAGTTCTATGATTTTCAAAAAGAAACGGTAATTGGAAAATTTTATGCTAAAGGGAAAACGAATGTGATGTCCAAATTAGTGTTGTATTTGGTTTTCAAGTTGTTCTAAGATTTTATTTCGAAAAGTGACATAAATTCGGCTTTTGAACCGATTAGGTTGTGATTTAATGATGTTTGAAAAAAATTATGAGATTGGACATAAATTGCATGATTTAATGAGTTAAAATTTTTATGCTCCGAGGATGTGAGTCCAATAATAATTGTCAAGGTTTTAGAAACAAACATATACACTTTTGAATACCTTCTAAATATGAGTTCCAATTGTGAAAATTTTGTTCGATTTATGATTTAACGGTGACCCTTTTTGTTGCTATTACCATTATTAATTGTCACTTCTTGGTTTGATTACGTGGCTCCTAAAATCTAATGATGAAACGTGCGGCGAGATCTTTTATGCACTTATATTACTTGAATTAGTCTTCTTCGCTAGATGTTGACAAGGTGATTTAATTTCATTTGCTTAAACCAATATCAAGTCTTGTAATCGAAACAAGTGTGTTATAAAGCATGTGTTGGTTATATTATTTTGGTGATTGACAATGGTGAGTTTTACTTGCGTATGATTTCTATGTGTTACGGGATGCTGTTTCAGTCTTTTAAAAACTGGTATTGTTTGGCCAATTGAAAAATTATGTGGTTTGTCATTCCGAAAACTTGATTGAATGCTTGTTAATTTGCCACTGATTGGGTCGAATTCGGAGTTGTAGAACTCAAGTTATAGGTGAAACAAGTTAGGTTAAAACTCTGGAAAACAATCTGGACACTGTTTCAGTCTTTTGAAAACTGGTACTGTTTGGTTGAGTCAAAAATTTTGTGGCCGAGTGTTTTCGAAAATAGACTTAAATCCGGTCGTTTTGGCACTAGTTTCATTAAATTCGGAGTTGCGTAGCTCCAGTTATGAGTCTCCAAAGTCGAGCCAAATTTTTGGAGTCAATCGGTGGGTAGGTTCAGTTTTTGCAAGTTTTATGTCCTCAAACGAGTTCCGTTTTGAACGATTCTTTTTCCGTTAGAAACTATACTCCAAATGCGTTTATTCGGGCTGAAGTTTCGTCTCGTTTGGTCAAGTTTACGTCGATTTATCGTGAAATGAAATAGGAGGACAGAATCTGTCAAGTCTGAAAACTGTTTGGGTTATTTCTAAAAACTGTACTAATTGGCTCATTGTTTTGAAACTTTAATGATATATTCAGAAACTACACATCCGTGGCTTTCCAACAAGTATTTATTTGTCGAAATCCGAGGTCGTTTACTATTTTAATTAAGTCGCCAAAGTAGGCGCAAAGTTGCAGAATTTTCTGCACCTGAGTTTAGAAAGAATAATTTGAACGTTGAATAAAATGATTAATTGTGGAATAAGTTGAACTTGAACTTTGTTGTTATGATCGTGTTAATTGTTGATGTGAATGATGTTGGATATATGATAAATTGATCTTGATTGTTGGTATTGTTGTGTTAATCACGGCTGTTAGGGTTGTTGGGCCTCTGGCCATAATTGTTGTGTCTCTTGTGTTGGGTAGTCGGGTAGGATTTTGACAACCTACAGGTTAGAATACCTAATTGGGGAGTAAGAGTGTAGGGCAGAGTGTTTGATCTGTTGTGTGTAAGATAGGACGTGGATGATAACGGCTAGGGGAGATAAGAAGGGTGGATATTGATTTCATGAGTTTAGCGTAGACTTTCGAGGAAGATAGCGATCGTTCATACAGTATAGTGAGGGAGAAGGGAAGTTCTCAATCCCGTAGGGAGCCATATGATGTTTCGGGTGTTAAGGGCAAAGGAGAGGAGAGTTCGGGCAAGGAGCCAAGTGGGGGAGACACTGTTGCGGGTACTGTGTGTCACAAGTGTGGTAAGGAAGGTCATGTAGCTGCCAAGTGTGAGAAGAAGGATGTGGCCTGCTACAACTGTGGGGAATTGGGGCACATTAATACCAAGTGTCCAAAGCCGAAGAAGGAGAAGTCTAGCGGGGGAGTGTTTGTTCTGGCAGGTTCGGAGCCTGCGGAGGAGTGATGGTTTCATTTAGAGGTACGAGTTTCATTAGGGTGTTTTGCTAGAGTTTAAATGTTTGTTGTAGTAAGTGTTTAAGTTTGCATACCCATGATAGTTAGATTTTCGAGGACGAAAATATTCTAAGTGGGGGAGAGTTGTAACGCCCCAAATTTTATTAGAAGTTATTTGGAGTTGATTTGATAAGATTACATTATTTTGATTTATTGTGTGTTTGAGCCATTAAATTAGTTGAATAAATATATTTTTATATTTAAATGTGTTTTTATAAGCTATTTGTGATAAATGATTGTTATTTATATTTATACTTATTTATTTTATTGTTATAAATATTAGTATTCTAGATGTTATTTACAATAGAGATTATTTTGGGGTAATGAGTTGTTAAAATATTGTGGTAGTGAAATTAGGCTTTAAAATGATTTAAAATAGACTTAGAGTTGTTTTTAGTTGCATACAACCCTCTTTTCCTTACTAAACGCACCCCCTTCTCACTAAGCTAATGCGCAGACCCAGCCCTGAAACATGCAGCCCGTTCCTGAGGCCCAGACCCGACCCGGCGCTAGCTCCTCTTCTTCCTTCCTCGCATGCGGCACTGCGAAAAAAAAAAAAAAAAAAAAAAACCTTGTTTCTTCCTCCCATGGAACTCCTCCATCAAGCCACGACGAACCCTCAAATTCAACGAGCCCACTTGGATTTCCCTTCTGAATCCGATTCTGATGCCCTTTTAACCGATTGAAGCCTCTTTCTCGTGTTTTAAACTTTCAAGTTTCGAGTTTATTAACGTCACGAATTGGGCATCTCAAACCTTGTTTCTTCTTCCTCTCACACAGGTGATTCGTTCTAGTCTTCGTAGCTCAACCACGAAATCATAGCTTGGCGCAATAGAAACGAACCAAGCTTCCTCTCCCTCCCATCGGCTTGTAACTTGACCGTATGCTTGAAGGCTTTTTCGTTTGTGCACCTTGTAATCGCGGCCCGATCTAGCACCACAATCTTGTGGTAAATCATTCTGACTCCGTTCTACATCACTTCACACAGTTTCTAGTTCTCAATCTTGATGGAAAAAGATTCACGCCATTGTTGACTAGTCTTAGGTGTGGAAAGGGTCCTTATGAGGTGGTTGGTCCTTAGGTGGGATTTAATTAATAAATAAGTTGTGGTGGTAAGGTGATGATAAAATGGTGGGTTAATAATTGATGTGGGCTTCGGCCAAAGTGGTGGGTTAACAATTGATGTGGGCTTCGGCCAAGGAGGTGGTTTAATACTTAATGTGATGTATTTATTGTGTTGTGATGCATTTGTCATAGTGTCACATAAATCATATGCATTTAACGTGGTGGTATGGCTTCGGTCAAAACGTGGTGGTATGGCTTCGGCCAAAATGTGGTGGTATGGCTCCGGCCAAAATGTGGTGGTATGGCTTCGGCCAAAAACGTGGTGGTTGCCCGACGGGGTTATTGAGGTGGTTATGGATCCACATGCATATTGCATACATGCATTTACTCATACCTTCTTAGGATTCTTGGTGATGCTCAGTTCATCCGTTATTGTTGCTTCTTGGTATTATAACTGAATGATAAATGTCTTAATTGTTGTGGATTGATGTTGCTAGATGCTTTCCTAATATAATGCTTATCTTACTTGTTATTATTTATGTAAAGAGACTCACCCTAGCGCTTTTATGTTGCCTGCTCTCGTGGCAACGCCAAGTGATACTGAGTGAAGGTGTTCATGCCTTTCTTGGGATTTTTGTGTCGGCTCTGATTTAGTAACACCGGGGATGGGGTTTTTAGTACCATTATCTTATGTTATGTATTAAACTGATTTGGACTATGTATTGAGTATGTTGAACTCAGTTTTATTTCCGCTGTGCTGTGAACTGCTTTCTGGATTATTGTAAACTTAAGACATGGTTGAGGGTTCGCCCCATCTGGATATGATATATATTTCGCGCAAATGATGCGTTTGAATTTTAAATGCTATTTGGTGGTATTTTGAGGAAATGTAGCACTCTCCTTGAGGTGCGTGGAAAAGTTTTTGAAAACTCTGATTTTTAATTTAGTAAAGTAGTAAATAATAGAAGGGGGTGTTACACACCCTCCTTTTTACCTCTACAAACCTTATCCGATGCTACCCAATACATTCCTCGCGAGTCGTCCTTAACACCCCAAAGAAAGTATCTTTGTATCTTGATCATCTCCTTAATAACCAACTTAGGTGCCTTATAAAAAGAGAAAAAATACAAAGGCATACTATTAAGTACCGAGTAGATAAGAATGACTCGGCCACCTATAGATAACTTTCGACCTTCCAAGATCCAACCTAAACCGAAGCTTTTGAATAACTGGATTTTAAGTCTCCTGTGCCTAGGATTAGCTCCCACTAGGATACCAAGAAATTTAAAAGGAGTAGCTTCCGTCCTATAATGAAAGAATAGATACACTTGTTCCAAAAAAGTGTTCGATACGTTAATACCAATAAGTTTGCTTTTGATGAAATTGACCTTCAACCCGGATACTAGCTCAAAGCTTCTAAGAATACCTTTTAAAGACCAAAGATTATTCCAAGAGGGTTTCCCAATGAGGATGTCATCTGCAAATTGCACTAGAGAATACTCAAGATTGTCATTAATCACATAGCTCGAAAAGACTCTAATCTCCAGAGCCCTATCTACTAGTGGTGTGCCATCTCCTAGCAGTCAACCCCAACGCCAAGTAGATGGTACAACGAGGAAGAGTGCAAAATGAAGAGAAGGCCGAGGACAAAACCAAAGCCGTAGCCGATTTGATCTCGGCCGGATTCGTCAAGGAAGTCAAATACACCACCTAGCTCTCCAATGTCGTCATGCTTTGGTTAAAAAGAGTAATGGAAAATGGAGAATATGTGAAGATTACACCGACCTCAATAAAGCATGCCCCAAGGACACATTCCCGGTCCCGAGCATTGATAAGCTAGTGGATAATGCATCCGCCTTCCGCCTTGTTGGACGCCTACTCTAGCTACAACCAAATTGCTATGAATCCACCAGACCAGGAGAAGATAGCCTTCATGACCAACCATGGTAATTACTGCTACCGGGTCATGCCTTTTGGCCTTAAAAATGTCGGGGCCACCTATCAACGCATGATGAATAAAGTCTTTCTTGATCAGATCGGCAGGGTTGTCGAAGTTTACCTCGATGATATGATCGTTAAAAGTAAACGGGACGAAGGACATTTGGCCAACCTTCAAGAAATCTTTGCCGAAGTGCACCTTCAACGTCAGAGCAGGGAAATTCCTCGGTTTCTGCCTCACCGAGAGAGGGATCGGGGCTAATCCAAACAAATGTAGGGCCGCAACTTACATGCGTCCCTCGACGACGGCGAACCGTTCACTCCCCTTTTTCAAGATCCTGAAGAAAGGGGACACTAGAATGCGAGAACACTTTGTCCAAGGTCAAACAGATACTTTCAGAGCCGCCAATATTGCTGAGGTCCGCAAAAGGGGAAACCCTTTATCTTTACCTCGCCGTGGCCGAGGAAATTGTCTGTGCAGTCCTCTTTCAAGAGACTGAAGACAGACAACGACCCGTGTACTTCGTCAGCAATGTACTGTAGGGGGCCGAGTCCAGATACAAAAAAAATAGAGAAAGTTGCGCTAGCCCTGGTAATAACAGCCAGGAGACTGAGGTCGTACTTTGTAGTGCATCAGATAAACCAGCCTATCCGTCAATTTTTACATCGACCCGACCTGGCGGGCAGAATAATCAAGTGGGCAGTCGAGTTATCCGAATTCGACATCAAATACGAAGCCGATCCGCCCTCAAGGCTCAGGTGTTAGCCGATTTTATTGCTGAAATGACGCTGACACCCTCCAGCTCGACATCTTTACAATGGACGCTCCACGTCGACGGATCTTCGAATTCGAAGGGCAGTGGAGCCGGACGTATACTAGAAAATTCGGAAGGGCTGATGATCGAGGTTTCCCTTAGCTTTTCATTCACATCGTCGAACAATCAAGCAGAGTATGAGGCATGCATTGCGGGTCTGAAATTGGCCTTGGATTTCGGGGCAAATTAAGACCATCGAGCTAAACATCGACTCACTGCTAGTTGTCTTCCAAGTCAAGGAAGAATTTGTGGCGAAAGACCCCATCTAGATGCAATACCTAGCCCGGGTTTGCGAACCACTCCTCCTGTTCGTGCAGGCAGAGCTGAAACATGTACCTCGATCCGAGAATGCACGAGCAGACGTCCTGACAAAATTGGCCAGCACCAAACCGACAGGTAACCTTCAAAGCATAATTCAAGAAAACCTGACGAAGCCCGACGTCGACCTCACACCTCTCTCAATGTCCGATGTTCATGCCATAACTGAGGGGGAAGGATGGATACAACCCATCAAAAACTACATTGAATCTGACACCGAACGACCCGATGTCAAACAAGCTACTACAGTTCGACGAAAAGCCGCCTCCTTAACCATAGTGAACGGCAAGGTGTTTAGACGAGGTTTTTTTCCCCTTGTTGAAATGTGTGGAAGGGGAAGAGGCCGAGTATGTACTCACCGAGATCGACCTCACACCTCTCTCAATGTCCGATGTTCATGCCATAACTGAGGGGGAAGGACGGATACAACCCATCAAAAACTACATTGAATCTGACACCGAACGGCCCGATGTCAAACAAGCTACTACAGTTCGACGAAGAGCCGACTCCTTCACCATAGTGAACGGCAAGGTGTTTAGACGAGATTTTTTCCCCTTGTTGAAATGTGTGGAAAGGGAAGAGGCCGAGTATGTACTCACCGAGATCCATGAGGGAATTTGTGGACAACTGTTATACCCCAATTTTGTCAGTCTTCTTTTTCTCGCTTTAGTCGTTTATTTTTAGTAAGGGCGTGTTTCGGAGTCGCATGATTACAAGAATTATCAGTGTAGAGTCTCGGTTACCAATTCAAACCAATTCCAGTCACTCCGTTCAGCGAAACTCGAAATACCATTGTTTAAATTACGCATGCGCGCGAATGATCGATCTTCTCGTGCGTTCTTCAATTTAATTATCTGTATTTGAGTTTAGTCGTATGTGAGCGAGTCCACCTAAAGTCATTTTTCTCAAAATTTGGTTTAAATTCGGACTAATGCGATTCCGAAGTTAATCGTGGGGTTTGTAGTTAACACGCCCATTTTTGGTTTAGTTTTAGCGTATTTGTCGAGTCCGCCCGTCCTCGTCTCTTTGTATTTGGCTTTGACTCCTTTTTCTTATTATTTTATTCGTATTTTGTTTATTTAAGCATATATACATCTCAAAAATGTCAAAAAAATTCTATTTAGTTTAATTTACAATTTAAGAGCACTTAATAGTCCAAAAGTCCAAAAATACAAAAATGATAATATAAAAAATACAAAGAATATAAAAACGAAAATTAAATAAATGAAAAAAGACATCGTGAATCTCTCTGTCTGTTCTTGCTCTCCAAGACTACTCAAAGATGCCCACATTATCGATCTGCAAAAAGCCCAAAAACAACAATTAATGCTAAAACCTAATTTCTACCTATAAATAAACAGCTAATCTAGAGTCTAACCAAGGCAGAAAACTACTGCTAAAATCACCCAAAAATAGGATTAGAGTTTCACATCGAAACCCTAATCCACTAAACACTGATTACTCAAGTTTCGAGAGAAAAAGAAAGAAGCGATGTGTTGTTCTCATTTCAATGAGCGCGATTTGACCTATCGGTCGGGAAGGGAGGTTAATGATAATGTTTTTGTCTTTTTCTTCTATTTTTAGTACCCGTCAGGTTACTTCATAAAGAACAATGTGTGTTATTGATCTGAAAATAGTGATGAAACTGTATAAGTATTAACTGAAAAATAGTCTATGTTATCTCTCTGTCTGAAATACCAATACCGCATGAACATATTAATATTAAAAGTAAGTCTAGTGTTTTCAGAACCAGTTTGTTTTGGTGTTTTACAGAAAACGAAACTGATAGCGTCCTGAAATCTGTTTCAAAAAATAGTGACAAAATTAGTAATTAGGATTTAATTAGAAGTAGATTAAGATTAGCATTCTGATTGTTTTTAAAGTTAAAATAGTAGTTAGGCATTAGTTATGGATTAACATCAGGAGCATAATAGGCCATATAACAAAACAAACTAAGAATAATATCAATGTGAAAAGAAGAACCAGTGAAATAATAACAAGAGGAGGAGAAGAACATGACTCAAAAACGAAAAAACAATAAAGTTGTAGCCATTGATGCTATAACCGCGCCGCCGTCAAGACCACCGGAGAACGCCACTGTCACCGGCGTCGGGTTTTCTTCTCAGGCGCGGAAAATACGTTTCTCTTTGTCTCTCTCTCGTTTTCACCCTCTCCTTCCCTTAGACCTTGCTTTTCTCTCTCAATCTCTCCAAGATTTTAGGCTTGATTTTTGCCAACCTCTCTCCTTGAAGGGGGTGGCTGTGGCACTGAGGGAAAGGGAGTGATTGAAGATTAGGGTTTCCAAAGCCACTCCATTCCTTTTATATTTAGTTTCCCTTTTATTTTGTTTTTATTATTTATTTAAACTTTAAAGTCTGATGTATACCCTCACACCCCTCGATTACTAACCGGCACCCACTCAAGCCCATTCCCTTTTATGCACTAGCGCCCCACTTCTCAAAAACACATGTGAGCCTTACTTCTCACACCCAGTTTTAATTTTACAACCCCTGAAATTACTTGCACCCCCTTTTTTACAATTTTCACTTTTTTTTTAATTCTATTCAACCCAAATAATTTCTCATTAAATCAAAAACAACAATTAAATGTTTCTCTACCCCAAAATCAATAAAAGACTAAGTCGGTTGTACAACCGGGTTAGTCATCATTTTAGGACCAATGAGCTGTACAGTTCAGTAATCCTACAAAAACTTAAACAAATATAAATAAATTATTTTTCCATAAATAAACGGCTAAGTCGGTTGTACAACCGGGTTAGTCATCACTTTAGGACCAATGAGCTGTACAGTTCAGTAATCCTAAAAACCTAATAAAACATGAATAAACCATTTTTCCTAAAAATAGGGGATTAAGTCGGTTGTACAACCGGGTTAGTCAGCGTTCTAGAACTAATGAGCTGTACAGTTCAGGGGTTCTAGAATACCTATTCTAAAACGAACCCACCTCGCACCAAACCAATTTCTTTCAAAAATCTAAAATTATTTTCAAAATGTAGGGGACTAAATCGGTTGTACAATCGGGTTAGTCAGTGTCCTAGGGATCAGTGAGCTGTACAGTTCAAGGAATCCTAGGACCCCTACACTAAAAAGCACCCACCCACAAACTTTTTCAGGAAGAACTACGTAGCTTTGATTCCTCCATTGCATCCGGAGGTACGTAGGAGCAAGACTCAACCCTTGTCAAGCACTAAAAAACAAAAATCTAAATAAGTCATTTTCTCTACAAATAAAAGGGTAACAATTAAATAAATCTTAAATTAATTAGACAATGGATGTCGTGGGGTGCTAATACCTTCCCCACACATAACGACTCCCGAACCCTAACAATGCCTCGTCCTAAAACCTAAAAGGGATTTTCCGAATTTGCCCTTAAACTAAAATTTGGTGGCTGCTTCATTTTCGAACTTCGAAGAATCCTTTCCCGGATTTTTCGGTCGCTACAACTGGCGACTTCACTGGGGACGTATTTATTTTTAGAGAGTCAAAACCTAGTCTAAATAATTTAGGATTAATTCAATTCTTACCCTTTTATTTATTTATTTGCTTTTTACATAATTATGTTATTTATTTGTGTAAACCCTAGGGTAGAAGATTTATACTTGTATGTTTGTTTGTTTTGCGACTTAGGGTTTATTTTAAATTGCTCCTACACACACTGCACTTCTTCTACACTTCACACACTTGTGAGAAAAGTCCTCTACCCGACTCGAGCATAAACTTAAGTTAGAACGAGATTGTGTAGTGATGGCTCATGGACGTACGTCTCGTTGGGTGGTCACGAAAATCTCACCTAGAGTTTGATTCCTTTTGAGGATGCTATCCCTTCTAATAGCTTGCCTATTGTTGGGGTCAGTGTTCTTGACTGGGGTCCTTGGCTCTAGGAACCATGTGTAGAATTCTTTAGAACCACCCTTGCGAGGTTCACTATAAAGAAAACTTTAGACCCACTCCATAAGATACCTTCCTAGGTTCACAAATGAGCTTAACACCCTTGCATTCAAAACAAACATTAGTGCATACCGTCTTTTACAAACACAAAAATCAAAAAAATCAAATCAAAAAACAAGAAAAATCAAAATTGTTATTTCCGCAAAAAGTTTTATATTGCATGCATTTTTCCTTTTTCTTGCATGGCAAAAATATCGAAATAAGTGTCTTGTGTAGTGACTTGGGTAACATGTGTGTTTATTTTTGTCTGAGTCAGTTAGCGTCCCTACCTTACCATCATCCCCTGTCAAAGCCTAATCCCACCCCGACCACCCATAAGGTACATACTCCCCACATCAGTACATAGTTGACGTTTACGGTTGGTTCCCTAGTGAAATAACACTTTAGGCCCTCCATCTTTGGGGCAAATGGGTGATCTCTAAAAAACCTTGTCAACGTTGTATTCCTTGGTGCAAGTCCTTTACAAAAAAAAAATAAATTCAAAAAAAGGCCGTTAGGTCGAAAACTCGTAAGAGCGGCCTAAGCAAAAATTAGGGCATATAAAAAAAGAGAGAAATAAAGAAAAAGAGCAAATATATAAAAGTAAATAAATTATTGTCCTTAAGTTAATTTTTGAGAAAACGAGCAATCATGATTTGAAATGAAGTTTGACCATCTTCCCATACCCTCGGAAAAAACCCCGTGCTACCCACCTTAAGCCAAAATCTAAAAAACCTTTCAATCACCCTAGACAAGGATCAATTCCACATCAAAAGCTCGAAAGAAAGAAAAAGAAAAATCAAAATCAAAAAAGAAAGTGAAATAAAAAAAGAGGATCGAAAAACCACGAAAAAGCAAAAGTGGTACAATTATGAGCTGATACTTCTTGCCATTAAATGCATAAGAGATCCTTGTCTGAAACAAACCCCAAACACTTCCCTTGTCCTCAATATCCTATCTTTCATAAACCCTTGGTCAAGTCACATCCCTAAACAAGTCCATCCTACCGTGAGACACATCAATTCTCTGTCTCAATAGACCTCAAACACTCCTTTGAGCACGATAACCATTTCCTTCATAAATCATCACCCATTAGCCAAGTTACATCACCAAATCATTTGTCCCATCAATCATCAAACACTTCATTGAGCCTAATAACCCCTTCTTTCACAAATCATTAGCCAAATCATACTGCTCAAAAAAAAAAAAAATCATCCGTCCCATCAATCCCCAAACACTACCTTGAGCCCAATTATCATTTTCCTCATAAATCACTAAACCATCGGCCACATTCCGATCAATGACCGATTGCTTTTGTTTCTCAAAGTTTTAATCTTAGGACAAATAAGTTTATTTATTTACAATATGTTTGCTCAAAAAATATATCTCAAAAAAAAAAAAAAACTCAAAGGAAAAGAAAATCAAAAGGCTTGCACCACAAGATTCATTCAAGTTACAGTTATACTAAGACAAGGTCTAGTGATCACCAAGTGTAGTTTTCATCATAGCAAACTCAAGACTATTGTAGTCTGAGAGTCATTTTAAAGGTAACCAAAAGTTTATACTAGGATCGTCACCTATATCCTATAGCGGGCATCCCTTTCACCACCCATTCCATTCGAACTTGGGGAAATTTGTACAGTGTCATACCACACCCAGCCCATTGCCATACCAGACAAACTCCAAAAACCCATTACCCTAACTCCGGCACTTTCCACAACCTCACCAAAACAACCGTCTGAATTCCCGTTATCAAGTGGGGCAACCCTATCACCCTTCACTCCACCTACAAATGGGGACATTCACCATACACCCATCTCATCCCCTTGTTATATCCACATCAACAAAGCCATACCGGGGCAATTTCTCAACTCATTACCCTATATGTTGCTACTCTAGTCGGGGCAATTCTGTCCTTACCATAAATGGGGCAACACCAAACTCCATGTGTTGAGATGAAGCCCATTGCTTTCCACCTTTCACTCCAAAGTCAGGGCATCCCTAGCTCATCATTTCCTCTGTCCCCTAGTTATTGTCATCACTAGACAGGGGCAAGTTATTCACTCACCATCATCAAGTCTAAATTGGGGCAATCCCGCATTTCTTGGCTTGGGAAAGCCCACCTTTCATGACTTTACCCAAAACTTGTCATTCACCCCTTCATGTGCCACAAATGTCCACACCCTAGGTCTTTAGAACCCCAAGTTAACTGACTCATTCATCTATATTCGCACTACTATACATCTTCACAAAACAATGCTTTAGAGAGAGAAAACACAAGTTGATCATATGATGTTGGAAATCCACTTATTTAGTTGTGTGGGCCAAAACTTCGGTCATCATAGGGCATCAAAATGGAAGAGAAAAATGAACGAGCTTGCAAATACTTTTTCACATCAGTGTCTGTAAAGAACAACATTGAGATTGCTGAAGTATTGAATCAAAACTATTCTTTTCAAAGAATGATCAATATTCACCTCTATTTCTCGCATCTAAAGTCTCACATCTCGTCATTACCAAAAATGTTTCTATACCCCAATCACTCATATCATATCATATCACATCATATCATATCATATCATATCATATCATATCATATCATATCACATCATATCATATCATATCATATCATATCATATCATCACCTCATGCACCATAGCATTTGCACCCGAGCATTTCATTTGCACATTTGGCATTCATCATTTTTCAATAAAAAAAATAAAACAAACAAAACAAAAACAAAAAAACAAAAAAGCGAAAAGCAATAAGCAAAAAGAGAAAAGGAAAAAGTCATTCCACATCCTACCGATACCAATCATTGCTTGCACCATTAATTGCTTCATCAAACGTAGATTGGTTTTCCACTTTCTCGGTAGATGCATTTGTTAGGTGTGCCCGGATAAGCACGATCGGTGTTAGTCCCTATTTTGTTCCACTAATGTCGGTAACTTTAGCGTTGATCTCATATCGTATCACGGATCACCAAGTTGATCCTCGGACTCGAGTGGTCCTTCCGAGCACTACGCCCTTCAATGCCTAAGTGGCCCAGTGTCGCAAACGTCGTAGTCGAGCCCGACGGACCTTCCGGACCGCGCGTGGTCCTTCGGACTAGTTGTGTCGGCCTAAGACACGCGGTGTACGTCCTTCATGGTCAACATATCGATTCTCTAGACACGATCTTGACCCATCATGGCCGCTTCGAGTATAAAGGCCCCCTCGCATCGCTTAATTAGTACCGTAGCTAATCTGCGCTCCTTCGCACCACGATCGTCCCTTCAATTAAGGCCTAGGCAACCTTTCGGACCTTAAGTGGTCCATCGAGCCTTGTCGCTCCTTCGGACCACTGAGCGGTCCTTCGAGCCTTAGTGCTCCTTCGGTCCTTGTTGACCCTTCTTTCAAATCTCGATTAATGCGCCAAGTATTAACCACTCCCTCTTATCTCTCAAACTTTCCACTCCCCTTAAACGGACAAAATTAGCGTCTATCTTATCTTTATTCCTATTTCTACTACGAAAGTTCTAGAGCTCAAAGACTTTCTAGTAAAATATTAATAAAGAGGCGCATTGTTATACCCTAATTTTGTCCGTCTTCTTTTTCTCGCTTTAGTCGTTTATTTTTAGTAAGGGCGTGTTTCGGAGTCGCATGATTACAAGAATTATCAGTGTAGAGTCTCGGTTACCAATTCAAACCAATTCCATCCTCTCGTTCAAATAAACTCGAAATACCATTGTTTAAATTAGGCATGCGCGCGAATGATCGATCTTCTCGTGCGTTCTTCAATTTAATTATCTGTATTTGAGTTTAGTCGTATGTGAGCAGGTCCACCTAAAGTCATTTTTCTCAAAATTTGGTTTAAATTCAGACTAATGCGATTCCGAGTTAACTGTGGGGTTTGTAGTTAACACGCCCATTTTTGGTTTAGTTTTAGCGTATTTGTCGAGTCTGGCCCGTCCTCGTCTTTGTATTTGGCCTGACTCCTTTTTCTTATTATTTTATTCGTATTTTGTTTATTTAAGCATATATACATCTCAAAATGTCAAAAAAAAATTCTATTTAGTTTAATTTACAATTTAAGAGCACTTAATAGTCCAAAAAGTCCAAAAATACAAAAATGATAATATAAAAATACAAAGAATATAAAAACGAAAATTAATTAAATGAGCAAAGATCGTCGAATCTCTGGGTCCATTCTTGCTCTCCAAGACTACTCAAAGAGCCCCACATTATCGATCTGCAAAAAGCCCAAAAACAAAGAATTAATGCTAAAACCTAATTTCTACCTATAAATAAACAAATTAATCTAGAGTCTAAAACACACACGAAACCAAGGCGAAAACTACTGCTAAAATCACCAAAAATAGGATTAGAGTTTCACATCGAAACCCTAATCCACTAAACACTGATTACGAAGTTTCGAGAGAAAAGAAAGAAGCAATGAGTCGTTGTTCTCATTTCAAGATGCCTTGATCGGAGACCTATCGGAAAAAGGCGGAAGGGAGGTTAATGATAATGTTTTTGTCTTTTTCTTCTATTTTTAGTACCACAAGTTACTTCATAAAGAACAATGTGTGTTATTGATCCAAAATAGTGATGAAACCGTATATGTATTAATCGAAAAATAGTCTATGTTATCTCTCATGCTAAATAACAATACCGCATGAACATATTAATATTAAAAGTAAGTCTAGTGTTTTGAGAACCGGTTTGTTTTGGTGTTTCTGAGAAAACGAAACGATAAGCGTCTGAAATCTGTTTCAAAAAATAGTGACAAAATTAGTAATTAGGATTTAATTAGAAGTAGATTAAGATTAGCATTTTGATTGTTTTTAAAGTTAAAATAGTAGTTAGGCATTAGTTATGGATTAACATCAGGAGCATAATAGGCCATATAACAAAACAAACTAAGAATAATATCAATGTGAAAAGAAGAACCGAAGAAATAATAACAAGAGGAGGAGAAGAACATGACTCAAAAACGAAAAAACAATAAAGTTGTAGCCATGGATGCTATAACCGCGCCGCCGTCAAGACCACCGGAGAACGCCACTGTCACCGGCGTCGGGTTTTCTTCTCAGGCGCGGAAAATACGTTTCTCTTTGTCTCTCTCTCGTTTCACCCTCTCCTTCCCTTAGACCTTGCTTTTCTCTCAATCTCTCCAAGATTTTAGGCTTGATTTTTGCCAACCTCTCTCCTTGAAGGGGGTGGCTGTGGCACCGAGGGAAAGGGAGTGATTGAAGATTAGGGTTTCCAAAGCCACTCCATTCCTTTTATATTTAGTTTCCTTTTTATTTTGTTTTTATTATTTATTTAAACTTTAAAGTCCGATGTATACCCTCACACCTCGATTACTAACCTAGCACCCACTCAAGCCCATTCCTTTTTTATGCACTAGCGCCCCACTTCTCAAAAACACATGTGAGCCTTACTTCTCACACCTGGTTTTAATTTTACAACCCACAAATTACTTGCACCCCCTTTTTTACAATTTTCACTCTTTTTTTAATTCTATTCAACCCAAATAATTTCTCATTAAATCAAAAACAACAATTAAATGTTTCTCTACCCCAAAATCAATAAAAGACTAAGTCGGTTGTACAACCGGGTTAGTCATTATTTTAGGACCAATGAGTTGCATGCTGAAGAATCCTACAAAAACTTAAACAAATATAAATAAATTATTTTTCCATAAATAAACGGCTAAGTCGGTTGTACAACCGGGTTAGTCATCACTTTAGGACCAATGAGCTGTACAGTTCAGTAATCCTAAAAACCTAATAAAACATGAATAAACCATTTTTCCTAAAATAGGGGATTAAGTCGGTTGTACAACCCAAGTTAGTCGGCGTTCTAGAACTAATGAGTCAGATACTTCGGGGTTCTAGAATACCTATTCTAAAACGAACCCACCTCGCACCAAACCAATTTCTTTCAAAAATCTAAAATTATTTTCAAAATGTAGGGGACTAAGTCGGTTGTACAATCGGGTTAGTCAGTGTCCTAGGGATCAGTGAGCCGTACAGTTCAATGAATCCTAGGACCCCTACACTAAAAAGCACCCACCCACAAACTTTTTCAGGAAGAACTACGTAGCTTTGATTCCTCCATTGCATCCCGAGGTACGTAGGAGCAAGACTCAACCCTTGTCAAGCACTAAAAAACAAAAATCTAAATAAGTCATTTTCTCTACAAATAAAAGGGTAACAATTAAATAAATCTTAAATTAATTAGACAATGGATGTCGTGGGGTGCTAATACCTTCCCCACACATAACGACTCCCGAACCCTAACAATGCCTCGTCCTAAAACCTAAAAGGGATTTTCCGAATTTGCCCTTAAACCAAAATTTGGTGGCGGCTTCATTTTCGAACTTCGAAGAATCCTTTCCCGGATTTTTCGGTCGCTACAACAACACTTAGGAGCTTGGGCCCTAGTAGAGAAAGCTCTCAGGGTCGGATACTTCTGGCCAAACATGGTGAAAGACGCCGCTGATTTGGTTAGAAAAGGCGACACCTGCCAACGATACGTCGATATGCATAATGCCCCTCCAGCCGAGCTCACTTCTTTATCCGCACCATGGCCTTTCTCTCAGTGGGGGATAGACTTGCTCGGGCCATTCCCACTAGCTCGAGGCGGAGTCGAATACCTCATAGTTGTAGTCGATTACTTCACTAAGTGGATTGAGGCCGAACCGCTTGCACAGATAACCGCCAATGGGACGCAGTTCACTGATAAAGGATTCCGAAAATCTTTAACAGATTTGAACATCAAACAACACTTCACCTCCGTTGAACATCCTCAAACTAACGGGCAGGCCGAGGCAACCAACCGTGTGATGCTCAAAAGGCTGAAGAAACGATTGAAAGGGGCTAAAGGAGGATGGCCCGACTAGCTACCACATGTATTGTAGGCATACCGGACGACACCGCATTCCACTACCGGTGAAACACCTTTCAGGTCGACATACGACATCGAGGCCGTCATTCCCGTTGAAGTCAGGGAATCCACTTGGAGAACCTTGCATCCCCTTAACCGGGAGGAAAACTACAAAGTCACAAGGGTAGAACTCGACCTAGTCCAAGAGGTCCGAGATCGGGCACAACTGGCCGAAGCTGTGGTTAAGACCCAAATTGCATGACGGTACAACTAAAAGGTTATCGTTCGAGAGTTTAATGTCGGGGATCTCATCCTTAGACGCGCCGATGTGGGGAACAAGAACGCTCGAGACGGGAAACTTGCCCCAAACTAGGAAGGTCCTTATCGCGTAGTGTCCAAGACTGGTAAAGGAGCTTAAAAACTGGAGACTCTCTCCAAAGAACCGATTCCCAGAACGTGGAATGCGGCCAAACTTAGAACATATTACAGCTGATGATACACTTGTTTTCTATATGTAATGAAACAAAACTATTTCCAATATTGAATGAAATGACAACTGTTTCAAACAATTTTGTTTCTTGACACACAGGACACGCAACAACATCAACTCCCGACCTGCATCAACGCCCCTCTCGCCCGAATCCGACACCGAGCTGGCCTCTCGGTGGATGATGGTATGAGGCGAGGCTCTCAAAGAACACCCCTCCCGACTCCGAGCTTAAATGCTCAGTTGCGGGATGCACACTGGGTCTATAGCGACTCCCCAAATCATCGCTTTGCGTAACTCAGCCTCCATTTTGGCTCGCCTCAATTGTCGAGACAAGGGATGGAGGGCGTGAACCAGCCTCCTTTTTGGCTTGCCTTAAATGCCAAGATAAAGACCGAAAGAAGAAGGCCACTGCGGCTTCGACCCCTGCTCCTTCGAGCACCTGCCTTCTCCCGAACTGTGACTTTCAATGTTCAAATTCGGGACCGAGGAAAAAGTCCACAGCGGCTTTGCCCCTTCTTGATTTTTAGCTTAAATGCTCTGTCAAGACACAATTGACTCCGATCTTAAATGATCAGTCAAGATTTACTTGATTCCTAGCTTAAATGCATTGTCAAGCTTTTTCAGGTTAAAGGCGCGAAGCAATCTTGGAATCTGTCGTCCACGGGACGATCAAGCTCCAAGATCTACGATAGCCCCAGAGCCCAAGGATGGACTCTCCTAAGTCTTTGGTACGTGACCAAGGCTAATCAAGCCGAGCTCATTCACTACGGTCCGACCTCTACTGGGCAAAGAACCCGTATGAATTGGGTCGGCCCAATCCTACTTCCAGCAAAGGCCCATTATGCGCCACTAAGACGGAATCCCGCGCTCAACGGAAGGATCCAACACCCGGATCCAACTCTTCAGGTGCGGCGCCTCGGTCTATAAATACACGTGTCACCCTTCAGTTCAAGGTACATCCTCATTCCATACTCCCCTCAAAACGCTCACATACTGATTTAAGCATCGGAGTGTCTGCAGGTACACACCACCCGACGTGGAAACTCAAACTACTTCGGGCCGACCGAGCTCCTCCTTCGAGAGTCCGACGTTCATCTTCAAGCAAACCGCAAAAAAACAACAAGTACCCAGGATCAGCTACATTTCGAGATCCAGTATCGAACATAGACCTTGGTCAAAATTGAAAATGCTTTTAGACCTTTGAATATTGGATATTGTGTTTCTTGTTACTCCCTCCTCCGATTTCTATTATAATTAAGAAGAAAATAAAAAAATCATTATCAAGTACTCCCTCCGTCCCATATATATCTTTTGATGTTTTAGCATTTGCACAAGAAATAAGAAAACAATAAGTAGATAAAATGTAGACTAAAATACCCTTATTTAACATCTTGTTCTTGACAATTTTACTTTGATAACACGTGCTCAACAATTAATGTAACAATAATGATAGCAAATGGAAGTGGGCTTTCTCTTGGAAACTCAAATGTAAATAAGTGCTGGGATAATTGCATCATATAGGGTAGTGGGTTTTCTCTTGGAAACTCAAATGTAAATAAATATAGGAGAGATAATTAGTTTTGGTATATGTTCTTAATAAATATAGGAGTTTTGATTTATTAAGGGTAAAGTTGGAAGAAAGTAGTTAAAATACCAATGAGTTTGTAAAATATCAAAAGTTTTGGGACAAATTTTAGAGGCTAAAACATCAAAGATATGGGACGGAGGGAGTAGTTCATTTAATTCTTTTTTTTTTTAATTTAAGTCTCCAAAATACTCTCCATCATCTCAACATAAGAAATAACTCCCATCAAGTCTAGATTATGTGCACTACTCCCACTCATTTTGAAAACTGAAAAGACAAAAATATTCAATGAGGGTAAAATTGGTATTTAAGCAATAAATATGCACTAAAAACTGGAATAGTTTCTTATATTTGGGTCCAAAAGTAACTCCACAAATCTTACTATAATAGTGAACGAAGGGAGTATGTGTCACCAACCTCAGTAGTATATGAAATAACATTTTAAAGACACACAACTCTGTTGTCAAATGAATGTCATAGTCGAAGACGAACCTACCTTGAGTTCTGGGGTGATTTGTACTAGTACACCTTAAATACATAAATGCACTTATTTTTGTATAAAAAATGAAATACAATTTAGACATCGCTCAATTTAAAAGTTTATTTTTTTTAAATTTATTTTATTGTCACACTGTTACATTATATCACTAGGGTAATGTGGACAAATAATTGTATGGTGACTTATATTGAGAGAGATGTACTCTTTTCGATCACAATTATAAGAAATAAGTGTTATCAGCACTTTGTCATCATTATAAGCAAAAGCTAATTACTTTGCCATATTTAATGTTATTAATTCAAATAAATCATTTGTTTAATTGAGTTGTTGGAAATAAATGAAATAAAAGACATTTTTCATAAATATTATAAAAGTCAATTTACTAAACATGATTTGCATTTAACTGAAATTTTTAATTAGCATGAAAGTAGTTATTTTTGTTTATAATAAAGACCGGACGGAGTAAGTATTCAATAACATTGATAATGAACTCATTATTCAACAAGTTTGAACATTAAATCACGTAAACAACAACTATTAGGTGTGTAATTTATTTAATTAAAAATATTTTAATTTAATTTTATGACACTTTTAGTAATATTTTTGTGTTTAAAAAATTTTACATCCTTACAAAAGGTCCTATAAATCCACCACCGGTCATAGTAGTAAGGAAAAATGCAAGCATTTATAAGGGAGATGATGAGTGATCGAAAAGGAATTAATCCTCTTCTATGGATTTACCAAAGAAACCCATTTTCACCCATCTCTAAATCACCATGCAATGTCCCTTAATTGATCCAACCTTAGAAGAGGATTTACCAAAGAATCCCATTTTCACCCATCTCTATCACCATGCAATGTCCCACTATCATTTCAGAAATTAATTCGTTTTTCTTAAAAAATTAACAAGCAAGACACAAATGAAATGGGAGATGGGTGAAAAATACAACTCACCCATCTCTGAAAGGAATTAATTTCTCTTTCATATTCATTTTCATATTAAACATTCAACACCATTTCACAATCTCAATTCTCTCATTCTTTCACTTTCATCATATTATTATTAGGTATGTTGCTTTAACCATGATCACAGGTAAAGATATATATGAAATTTTATCATCAATTGTGCCATTATATGTGGCTATGATATTAGGCTATGTTTCAATTCGGTGGTGGAAGATTTTCACACCTGAACAATCCTCTGGTATAAACCGTTATATAGCACTGTTTGCAATTCCTACACTTACTTTTAATTTCATATCACCAATTAACCCATATCATTTGAACTTCAAGTTTTTAGCTGCTGATTCACTTCAAAAAATTGTGGTATTGGTTGGTCTTTTTCTATGGAACATATTCACAAAACGTGGTGGAATTGATTGGACAATAACCCTTTTCTCACTTTCCACTCTCCCAAACACATTCCTTATTGCTGTCCCTCTTTTCCGTCCTATGTATGGAGAATTTACCATTTCCCTTTTGATCTCAATTGTGCTTATGCAAGGTCTTGTTTGGTACAATGTTTTGTTGTTTTTGTATGAATATAGAGCTGCTAAGCTTCTCATTTCACAACAATTCCTTCAAGGGTCTGTTAAATCCTCTTCAAAGGTTGGATCTATTAACACAAATGTTTCCTCTGCTCACTTGGGAAAGATTGATACTTCCAATCCTGTTGAGGTTTCTAAAGATACATCAAAAGGTATTCTCACGAAACTTGTAACACATGCTACTTAGGGTCCATTTATTTTGCAAATAGGTAAGTATTAGACAGTACTAGACTATTCAGTATTAAACAATTTTTTTTTGTGTGGTACACTGTTTTGATGGATAATGAATATCACAAGCAAAATTTTATAAAATTGACTATAATTCTCTTTATGATGTATAAAATGCTTAGAAAGAGATGAGAGGATAGAGGTTGCGAGAGGAATAGAGATATGAGGGAGAGAAATAGGAGAGAAAGAACAGAGGAGAGAGAAGAGAGGAAAGAGAGAAAGAGAGAGAGAGAGAGAGAGAGAAGTTATTGAATAGAAAATGAAGATAGTATTTGGTATTTTTTGTGGATAGAAAATTGTAATGTGGTTTTGAAAGAAGACCGGAATTTGTGTTTTATATCTAGTCTCTTACACCCTCGTTTTTGTCTAGTACAATGACTAGTTTCAAAATCAAACAGCATATAACTGGAATTGTCCAATCCAGAAAATGAAACACATCCTTAGATTTTATTTGTTTCTTTCAACTAACTTTGCTTCATGACACTGAATCACTGAATCAATGAGTAACTGGTAATTGCATGACTCAGTCTCTATTAAATTTTTTTATAAAAAAATCATAACATGTACCAATAAAGTATTTGCATTTGTAATTAAGAACAATGATAATTTTTAAAATTTAATAATAAATAAATTATCTATAAAATCATAAATATATTGTTTTATATACTTTTGTTAATATAATGCATTTTCATGTGAAGACATAAATATAATAAAGTGTGTATATTCTAATGTGTGTAATAATGAGGACATATATATAAAAAGATGTATGGAAAATATTTATACATTTGTTTGTACCTGGGTCGCCTTGAAGATCCGGCTCGGAGTAAGTAGTTGTGGTGTCTCGGATAAATCTACGGTGGCTCGGATTTGGTATGCTCCTTTGTGGTCGAGGTCGCCGCGGTGGTGATAACTGCAAACACTCTGATGCTTAAGTCATCACTAGAAGTGGAGAGGTGTGTCAAGAATGAGAACATACCTGATTTTGGAGTGGTAAGACCCTATTTATAGACATCGCCGGGTTCGTCGTCGAGTCGTCGGATGAGGCTGCTTCAATTTGTACCGTCTAGATGAGTCATTTGCTTGGTGAGGCAGATTGGATCGGAGCCAGAGCCGGATTGGGCGTGGTCCAGCTCTAAGTAAGGCTTGGCCCAATTTAGAACAATATTAATTAATGAATGTATTATAAACACGTGAGAGATTTAACTATTTAAATTACAAAAATAAGGTTGTCAAAAAAATTACAAAAGAGTTTTCCACAGAACGAGATGTGACAGAATGTTAAGGATTTATGCTGATTGCCGGAGAGTAACAATTTCAAAAGCTCTGCTGAAATTCATAAATATTTTTCTAAATAATAAAATACTCTTGTTTCCATTGAATGGAAACGAGTTGGTAACTCTTATCAGTCTATACTTTGCACGGTTTCGACAGGTTCAACCGGAAATTTACTGAGTCACATGCACAACCGGTCCATAATACTGATGGGGCGGACAATGGGTTTGATTGTTGGTTGAACTGGTCCGATCGGCTGAGCCGTTCCAGGTTTAATAACAATTATTATTTGATGTTCTGTCACATCCATCATGTTAGTTTCACCTATTAAATTTTGACAAAACATAAGGGATTAACAAAATAGTATGACAAAACGTTAAATGACTAAGTATGAGATGAAAATGAAAAAATATTTTCATTTACTCTAGGGCAATGGTTAGAATAGTCTAACACTTCAAGTGGTTTTTGATAATCAATTGCTTGAAAGTTACTCTAAACTCTAACAATTGTCAGTGTTGCATTCCATAACTCTAAGCTTACAATCCTCGATCTGTGTTCACGTGGTATTCAACAATAACCTGATTGGTGCCTTATTTAACAAAAATTGAGTTTGTCAAAGTTTAGGCACCCATATTTGTTTTTGTTAGTTTTGGTTGAATTAACATTGTTGAAGTCACTGTTGAGGACATAAACTGGTACTTGCGGGTAAAAGCATTGGTCGTCGTTGAACTTATCAGCAACTATCAAGTGTTTAACCACCATAAACCACTTATAGTGTTGGACCATCCTATTTATCGCATGAACTCATCAAATATTTCATTTCCCAACATTTAATCCATTTAATGAAACCCATTCAATACTTATTATATTATACAATTAATTCATTTAAGTTCATCAAATATTTCAGTTAACATGCAGGTCAGCATGAACTCACTAACATGGAGAAAGACATTATTGAAGGAGGAGAAATACATCCTTTAAGGGAGTGTCAGAAGGAGAAAGTCATTATTGAAGAAGTAAATGCAAGAAAAAAACAACAAATGCCACCTCCTCATGGCATGACAAAGCTCATTCTTAGTCAAAGTGTGGAGGAAGCTCATTAAAAATCCTAATATCTATGGTACACTTTTGGGCCTCATATGGTCACTCATATCATCTAGGTATACATATTCCCAAAGAATCTCTTTGCCTATGTCCTTTACTTCTTCTATTGTCTCTCTTATATCATTTAACTTGACAAATAGAAAAGGTTTAAATAATTTAGAGATAAAAAATATGAAATTAGTCCAATTTGACGCATTTGTTATCTTTTCTTGGTTGTGTACAATTGCAGGTGGAACATCAAAATGCCATCTATCATAAGTGGTTCTATTACAATAATATCTAACACTGGGCTTGGATTGGCAATGTTTAGTCTAGGTATACTAAGTCTTCAAATTTTATGTCTTCTATGATAATATGTCCAACAAACTAGAATTACAAGATAAGAATGAGAATCCTTCATGACATAAAATTCTTACATAAAGTGCATCCAAAAAGTCTTGGCATCGATTATAACATGCATGCATCCCTAAATCCCAAACCCTGTATATATATATATATATCTCGCGCTAGTACTAATTTATGTGGTATTTATTTCTGTCTCGGTCTTTAACTAATACTAATCAATAATGTTTACTTTAATAGGCATATTCGCAGCATCACAACCCAATATCATTGCTTGCGGAAAAACTTGGGCAGCAATTTCTATGGTAATTAAGTTCTTGGTTGGTCCAGCAGTGATGGCTGCAACCTCTTCTGCCGTCGGTATTCACGGAGTTCTTCTGCAAGTATCAATTATCCAGGTGAAATATATTATTTTTAAGTAATCAAATTCATTGGTATGGTCTAGTCTCATCATCATCGCGTGTGAGTTCTGTCCACATTATGCAAAGAGTTGCAATGGGCCTAGGCAATCAAATGCTATACATTGTCTTACGATATATATATATATATATATATATCCCAAAACACGACCTCATAAAATCCTTTTAGTAAGTGTGGTCATCCCCGAGACACACTATACCCCTACAAAAAACTAGACATTGTTTAGACAATGTCTCACATTAGCACTAAGTAGCACACAAAAACAAAATTCATATGGGAAATTGGGAATGACCCAAGTTCCATTACTTGAGATTAAGGTATGAAAATAGTTTACAAATAAATGTCATATGTTACCTTATAAATCGATTTTGTCGGAATGAGTTAGACCTATAGTCATAAGATGGTATCCGAGTCTTTTCTAGATTCATCGAGTTACTCGATCATGGTTATCTACACATCAAGCAAAATGTGGTTGGTGTGAGGAGGTGTACTGGAAAAAACTAAAGTCTCACATAGACTAAAGATAAAGTATGAAAATATCCTTATTGGAAAAAAGCTTAGGATAAGCTCCAACACATTATTTAAATTAGGCATCTCCCTCACTTTAGAAGTTAGATTCGTAGTGGTATTGCTCCATGATGGAAGTTTATAAATTAATGGCAGTCCTCACATTGTAAGTCGATTTTGTGGGATAAATTAAACCCAAAATCTTGAAATTGTAACCATTTATTTTGTGACTCACTGATTTACTTTGTAGGCTGCTATTCCCGAAGGTATTGTCCCTTTTGTATTCGCCAGAGAGTATAATCTCCATGCAGAAATACTTAACACAGCGTAAGTGTTTGCTTTCAGATTTATAATTGTCGAAAATTAATAAAAAAATATGCATCTTTTGCTGCATTGTGAATTTGACGTTTAGACATAAATTCTAAAAGGAACTTTACAAATTTTGCAGGGTTATCTTTGGATCGGTAGTTGGATTGCCTGTAACAATAATCTACTATGTGCTTCTTGGACTCTAACTTATCGTTTTAGCAAAAGAAAAAGAAAAAGAGTATGCTAGAGTCCACTATAAGAATCCAGTATTAGAAATAAGTTTTTTGTCAACATGTATTGCTGAGATAAGTCCCTTGCGGAAAGTTTTGCAACAACATTTAAATTCGTTGTCATAAATAGTATTTTCACAACAACAATTATCGTTGCCATTATAATAATTTATAGTTGGTATAAGTATATTGTAGCAACTAATAAAGTTGTTATCTTATCTAGTTAACGGTGGCAACAAAAGTCGATGTGATACGATATTATTAATTAACAATATGGTGGGCATTTTTTAATTAAGGTGTTTTTTTAAGGTCACTATTTTTAATAATATTTTTTAAGGTCACTTTTGAGCACACTTATAGAAAATTACATAATTAAATTTATGTTGATGCTTTTATTTAATATTAATATATAGTTTTTTATTGAATTCTGTTGGAATGCTACATGTTATTAGAGTTCAATGGTCTTGCTTCAATGGCTAGTCGCAAATCAACATGCTCCTCTAATTTATTCCAGAGCAAGTCTTGAGAATTGTGGTACGGTCTCATCCCCGAAAATATAAAACAAAGTAAGGAGGGAATTGTATGAAAACAAATAATCACAACTATATATAACTATTAATAAAGGAGATTCTAAAAAAAACTGTCATTTTTGCTTTAAGAAAAACGGTCATTTTGATGTCAGATTTTTCAGACAAAAATATCCTTACTGCAAGTACAAATTTTTAATATTGGTAATCACCCACTAACACACACATGAATTTCCCCGCTACTAAACATAAAGTGCTTATGAAAAATCAAATTGATTCCGGCGGATTTTTGGTCGGAAATTACGCGCCGAAAATTTTGTTTTTTAAGAAAAACAGAAATCCGCCGGAAATGTCGGCAGAAAATTCCAAAATCCGCCGGAAAAATGCATTTGAATTTTGTTTTTTAAAACCGCGAAAATCCACCGGAAATTCGCGCTGATTATTTTTTAGTAATTACTTCTTCATCTGTTTTTCTTTACGGATCTGTTATTACTTTTTAGTTTATTGAGTGAATCTTAGATGTGCTAATGAGACATTTTATTCATTACAAGACTTTTTTATTTCTTGATTTGATTGAGAATGATACATTATATGTGTGATTCTGATTTGTCAAGAATTTTTTTTTCAGATTTAATTCATGATTTTCTTGGCTTGATATCATCAATTCTGATTAGAGTGATTATGACTTAATATGCTTCTTGTTGCTGAGGATGCTATTGATATTGATGCTTGTGGATC
The DNA here is from genome assembly GCA_020916435.1 of Oxytropis ochrocephala. NCBI lineage: Eukaryota > Viridiplantae > Streptophyta > Magnoliopsida > Fabales > Fabaceae > Oxytropis > Oxytropis ochrocephala. The sequence goes on along the minus strand of CM037093.1, from coordinate 31,866,849 downwards.
TTGTTCTGTTCCTTCTAATTAGTAGAGAGAAAAAGAGAGAAATTTAGCAGAGAGAGGAAGAGATTTTGTAAAGAGAAACAGAGAGAAATTTGAAGAAGAAATTTGGGTGTGGTGTGTGAAGAAATGTTGAGTGGAAGAGTTATATAAAAGAAGAGGGAAGAAGAGAAGTAACGATCAAAAAAAGGCACACGGAGAATCCGTCGCAAATGCAGTATTACCGGCGAATTCAGTGGTATTAACTGTTTATTCAGGGTGATTCCGGCGGATTCAGATCCCCCACAAATGCCATTTTCGGCGGATTCCGATTCCCCCTTAAAAGGTACTTTGCGGCAGATTTAAGGATATTTGCGGCGGATTTGATCGGTCCGAAAATTTCCGTCGGATTTAATGGTATTTCCAGCGGATTTTGAAATTCAAATTTCCCTCCCTTTCCGCAAATCCGCCGCAAAGGACCGTACCGGCGGTTTTTTTTAATACTTTTTCCGAAAATATCCGCCACAAATTCCATAAAATCCACCGGAAATTTACCTGGGGATATAAATCCGCCGAAATTTCCATAAAATCCGCTGGAAATTTACCGTGTGCTTACATCCGCCGAAAACGCCTAAAATCCGCCGGAAAGCTTCCGACGGATTTAAATCTGTCGGAAAGTCTTGCCCAAAATTTCTAATTTTTCTTGTAGTGAGAGATATAAAATGAGTTAATAAATTAATGACTTCAAAAGATTTCAAGTACTTGAACATGAAGAAGAATATTAGTTACTAACTAGAAAATAGAAGAAAGCAACCACTCGAGTGAAAGCAAAAATCTATTATAACTCAAAATTTTAAGAGTTTCGTCTTAGCCTTGATGAAGACCAGGGGCGGATTTTCTATAGGGCAGGAGAGGACCACGGCCCGCCCCAAGATAATATGTGAAATTACTAAAATACCCTACTTAAATATCACCCACAAAATATATAAAAGAGTTGCGCTAACATATCAACCCAAAAACATTGGTGTAGCGGTAGAAATCCATTTTTTTTTACCATTTGCTTCCAAGTTCGATTCTTGATACTGTCATTTTAAGATTTTTTTTTTGTTTTATTATATCTTTTTTAAAAAAAATCTGTTGATCAAAAAACTCATAACCATTGTGCCACCATTGATTGTTGATACAAAATTTATGTTATGAAATTGACCAAAACAAGAGTAAGATATAATCATTGTAATATGTTATAGATGAAGAAGAAATTGACAAAGAGAATGAGAGAAAAGAGAGCATTTGTATTCTACTCTTGAAGGTGTAATTTACAATGTCATATGAGTCCTATTTATAGGACAAGTCTTGTAACCTATAAGTGAATTAAGGCCTAACATTATGTGCCTTTAACATATGCAATGAAGAACAATTATAATGAGTGAAAGCTTTTTAACATATGTACCTAGCTGTCTTTTCCGGATCAGTCCGGGACTGCAGTCGGTAATGCTCCTAGCCGGGTCGGATCTCCTTCTGTTGGAACGAGAGGAGGGTACCTACAAAGACACTCCGACAATCAAGTTAGTAGAGAATCGTGGAGGTTGTAGGGTTGAAGGAAATGTATCTCGTGTGGTTATGGGAACCACTATTTATAGAGTTTCGAGAGATGGCTCTGGGCCTTTGGATCGTTCGGGATCATCTGAGCTGTTGAGGCCTAATGGACTTGGGCCCTTGTACATAGATCAACTTGGAGATAGGCCCTAGAAGGCTTAAGTAGAGCAAGCCTTAATGTGAGTTGCGCATGGACCTCATGGTCCATCATAGAGTGTTGGGTCGTGGACCTGGGTCTATGGTATTTGGGTTGCCCTGGGTCCAAGTGGCTAAATGGGCCTCGAGGCCCAGTCCAGAATAGTTGCCCGCCAAGTCGAGTCTATTCCGGAGGATGGTCTTGGCTTGAAGTCACTGCTAGGATTGTCCCCGTGGACCGACTTTCATCGTTGTTGTTGGATATTTCTAAGGGCTTTCCAGGTCGTCCTGGCTGGCCAGCTCTGCCGTTGCCGTTGGGCATTTCTAAGTGCTTGTCAGGTCGGCGCATTATTTTTGTTGTTTTCACTTGGTAAACTGATCGCTAGGTGTCCTTGTTAGCCGGCTCGTCGCCGGGGCGCTCTTGCCCCTGGGGGAGCTTTGTAGCGTGTTCTTTTTCTGGCATACCTCGCAGAATTATTTCGGTCAACAAGGTGAAAAATCTTGTAACTTTCTCCTGAAGATACTTCGGTCAACGCGGGATCGGTTTGGGCGAGATCCCTCGAGATATGGAGAGAGCACAACCAGATCCTCAAAAGGGAGTGGAGGAGGCGTTTCTCCCACTTATTGAGGGATGGGGCGCTGCCCCATTTATGGTGAGAGAGAGAATAAAAACAATTCCTTTTCTTCAAGAAACTCATTTATGTGATGAGATTTTTTCTTTTAATGGGCCAAATCTTTATTGATGAAGACCATTAAATCTCTTAAGGGTTGTTCTTGTCCACCAAGGAAGGGAGATCAATTTCTCCTTCATAAATAGGAGAAGTGAAACTTTTCTCAGGTAGCCATTTCACTCTATTGACGTTGTTCTTTTTTTTCACTCATTAAGCACTTGCCATCTTTGATAAGGTGCCGTTCTTTCTTTCTCGCGCTTTAAGTGATTTTTGTCTTTTCTTGGGACGTTTGCAAATCGCATCTTTTTTCCTCGTTTATTTTGATTTGGGCACCTCTAGGCTATTCGATAGATTTTCTCAGTAGGCTCGTACCTTGTGGCTTGCGCCTTTTCTTGATATGCTCGTGCCTAGTCGGCGCACCAAACTCAAGGGGGAGGGGGCGATGCGTTCATGCACGTAGCACGTGCTTCTTTGCTTTGTGTGATTTGTTCTGACTACATGCCCCATGCCCTGCAGGTTTGGAATGCCGAGGCTTAAGAGGACTGCACGGGTGGATAGTCCCTGGCCCGGTCCAATGTTTTCTTTAGCTTAGCCCGGCCTGCCGCTGGGTGAGGAGGCGCAGAGATATATCCAAGAAAGGTCAACCGTTTCGCAGGCATAGGGAGCGCCTCAGCCGGCGTCTTCGGGTCTTAGGTCGGAAGTCGATCAAGAAGTTGTTGCAACGGAGGGGGTGAGTGACAACTGGGTTTCGAAGGCCATCCATTCTGTCAAGAGTTAGTATTCCCCAGGGTCTTCTATTCCCGGGGTTGTTGCCTTAGTCGGCTCAGATTGGGAGTTAGAAGGAGTTGAGGCGGGGGATCGCGTTTGCACGACTCCCGATCCCCTGAGGTTCATGTTCTACCATTGTGTGATCTCGAAGAATGGTGTTCGTCCTCCCTTCAACCCTTTTCAATGTCGGGTCCTGAAGTTGCTTCAAGTGGCCCCATCTCAACTACATCCCAATGCATGGGTGTTTGTGAGATCTTTCGAGGTTGTTATGGATGCCATGGGGAGGAAAATTCTCCCCCGGTATTTTTCAATATCTTCGAAGTTTGGCGTAGGAAACAATTTGAGGAGGATCGCGATCGATATGAGCATGTAGCCTTTCCCTTGTGTGCGGAATACCCATTCTTGAGGCTGTATGCCAATTCTCAGAAGAGGTGGAAACTGGTGTGGTGAAAAGGTGTGCAAGTATACACAGTCACAAATAAGTAGTATATAAGATTGAACCCACAGGGATAGGATTGATTCTTGAAGCTTCTATACAAAGTAATTAGTGTAAGGTAACCAAGTAATAGCAATATTGAGGTGTGGAGTATGTAACAACTTGTAAACAAATTATAAAGCAAGTAGTAGTAATGCAATGGAGAGATGTTAGTCGGAATGTCTTTACCAAGTAAATCACTTTTAAATGTTAAGTGCAGTATGTAATGTAGGTGCACTGTATGCTGTTGCATTTGTAATGTGCCTTTCAGTTACTGTCTTCAAAGTTTCATTACAAGCTCTTATGTCTAAGATGCTAAATAAGTTCACTCTTGTATTTTAAGTACCCATAGTGTCACCCTATGGACTATGCTATCCTATGTCTAGGACTTAGCATGGTTTTAACAAAGTTTCCTTTATTTAAAACACTACCCATATTAGTTCTTGAGTTCTTAATTGTAAACCATGTCTGCTTTTACAAATATACTTATTCTAAGTGATCAATCTCAAAATAAGTGTTGAAAGAAGTATCACACAAGAACTAAAGTGCACACATTACATATAAACACATTAACTTACTTAAAAGATCATTATAAGGTTAGAACATTCCAACTAAGATAAATTTAGCTCATGTTAGACATTGCAAGGTATATATAAACTGAAAAGATCATATTTATATAAATGAAATCACAAAAGAGAAACAACAAGATAGAAGTTACACAAGTTGAAGCTCTTTGCATGAAATCTCCTAGCAATGCAGGTACATCAGCTACACTGCACTTAGTAAATACTACGAGTTGAAGTAAAGGAAGATGTGTCAATTCCTTCATTGCCTTCTTACAAAATAGAAACTATCTATATCTATTGAAATTTGAATCTAACTTATGGATTGTGATCTGTTTCCAAGTGAAGAATGAAGGTCCTTATATAGCCTTTGAAAAGGTGAATCCTTCCTTGGAGATGAAGTTAACTGGAGGTGTAACCCATGGTTAAGTTCAGAAGTTGTCATATAGCAAGTTGAAGCACACACTCAATTGTAGACGGAGGTCAAATAAGAGATGAGCAAGTGTCCCTATGGTGAAAGTTGCATATGCCTTTATGACTAAGCATAAGGTCATCAAGCAAGTGGTGGTGCAAGTTATTGGTCTAAGCAATCTTATGCATGTGAAGTTCCAGTGCATGTGCATTGTTATAATTTGGTGCAGGTGCATTACAGTGCAGGTGCACTGTGATAATCCATTGCAGCAACATCCTGTAAAGCTGCACTGAACAAACTCATCAAAATACCATAATATATCCAAATTGGCCTAATCATACGTTTAACCATATTAAACACTTCAAGTATTGACATATTACCTATAATACTACATTTACTCCTTATCTTTACTTGAAAGAGAGAAATTTATTAGGTTTAGATGTATGAATAACTCTATATAAAATAGAGTTATCACACCCCAAAACTTAAACCATTGCTTGCCCTCAAATAATGACAAAGACAACTATAAAATTTTTGCAAAATTTAGAAGAACAAATCTGCTTGGATTTTTATGAGATGCATTCTATGAACTTCATTTTTCAGGAATTTTTCTTGTGCCTTTATTTTCTGAAAAATATTCCAAGTTATTAAAACTCTTTTGTGTGAGTGTGTGTCCCACTGGGAGATTAGTTCCAAGAAAAAAATAAATGAAAATTTCCTTCTAGCCTTTGAAAAGTTTAGTTTACATTTGGTCACACCAAAATATTTTTCAAAAGAAAGACTAGACTAACAATTTCCTCAAATATTTGGGAGCTTTAAGCACAACAAAGGGATTAACTGAGTTTTTCAAACTGTTGAGTCAATGCACTACTTTCTATTTTCGGTGGTTCTTTTGATGCATGTGCATCACTTTATTGAAGTGCAGGTGCACTGAGTGTTCCTGCATCAATATTTTCTTCAGTGCAGTTGCATCGTGCTCCTGCATTGATGTTGTTCAACAAGTCTTTGTAGCACATATTGCCCTCCTCACTGATCCCTTTTTGCATTTTTCTTTTTCTTTTTCTAATGCATTTTGGAACGGGTACAGTTTTATGATTCAGGTCAATATAGCCTTACAACACTTTGAAACTTTTTGTAATACAACTTTGTAACCTATAGCATTGACTACTTGAAGTTCTTTATACTCAGCCGTAATTTTCATAAAATCACCCCCAAACTTAATTCTTTATGCTATTATAACTTTTTAGTAAAAACTTTGGTTTTGACCTATGCTCACTAAAAATTCCTCTTGCATCGGATTATTCTTCAAATAGCAAGGTTCCTTTAAAAAACTCAGTTTTGAGGTGTTGAAGTAAAAATAAAATTGGTTATTTTTGAGAAATAAGGCTTTTTCTTTTTCTTCCTTCATCATTAAAAATTCATCCACCAAATTGCATTGTTACTTTTCTAGAAAAAAAATTTCAAGCTGATCATGCTTCTAAATTATCAAAAACTTTAATATTCATAGTATTTTCATACATTCTACTATTTTCAAAAGAGAGATTATCTTTTTCAGAAAATAGTTTATGTATTAAAGTACTATGTTGTTAAATACATCTAATACTAACTAATAAAAACACACAAGAATAAAAAACACATACTTATATATAAAACATGCATACTTAATATAAGATAAGTCTCCCCACCCCCCAACTCAAAAGTAAGCAGTGTCCTCACTGCTTGTTGGAGGTTTTAAAATAGATAATTTGTTCAAAATAGGGGAAGGGGGGTTAGTTAACAACTTGGGAGTTTAAAAACACGTTCAAAGAAGATATGAAGATGAAGTGACTAAGTTGCACAAGAAAGGGGGGGGGGATTGAATTGTGTGACTTTTTAAAATTTAATTCCTGCAACCTTCTTAAATGTTTCTCAAGATAACTTGGATATAAGAAGGTTGAATGTTAATTCCACAAACAACAAGTAAATATGTCAGTAGTGAAAGATAATTAACTTTGATGATTTTAGATGTCTTTTCCTTATAGAAAGAGTGTTGTTTTCAAACAATGATCAAAGTAAGAATCAATTAAGGTTAAGATTCTGGCTACAGAAGGTTGATATATTTAACCTTCTATAGTATTTGAAAACAATGATGAGTATAAGACAGTTAAAGCAAATAACAAGAAAAGCAGATAATGACACAGTAGAGTTATAGAGGTTCACCAAACTGTGGCTACTCCTCTCCCCACGTCCACGTGAGAGTTTCCACTATTCTCCAAATAGATTTTACACTTGCTTTAGCTTCAATGCCAAAGACTTTCTCCAAATAGATTTTACACTTGCTTTAGCTTCAAGTGCTAACTTACACAACTTCACCAAGCTGTCTCAACCTACTAGAAAACTCTCTTCTAGTTTCCTAAAGGTATTCCTTTCAAGTAGGATCACCAACAACACTCACCTCTCACAAGGTAGTTTGTTGTGAAACTTATACAATATTTCTTACAATAAGAGGTTTGTGTTTGGGATGATTTAGGAGCTTGTTGATAGATAAATACAATGTATTTCTAAGAGCATAACATGCAAACACACACTCAAAGTAGTATTCCCAATTCTGAACTTGTAGTAGTTTTGAGTGTGGATGAGAAGGTTGGATTACTTTGAGAAGCTTGACTTGTGAAGGTTCCAATTTCAACTCATAAATTGTATTTGAGCAGAACATCAGTTATATAGACTTGAATCCTTGAATATGACCGTTGGAATGCTGAAGATAGCCGTTGGAAATTGTTGTAGGCTTGTAGATAGGTAATGATGTCTTTTGTCCTTTTAGTGGTAGCCTTTCAACCTTCTTAAGCAACCTTTGGTGTTTTTGCTGTCATGACAGCTCTTCTATGACATGCACCATATTTCCTTTTCATTTTTCTGTCACTTCATGACCTGTTCATGTACTTATAAAACAGTTTACATACTTTTATTTGAAGCTTCTGAAGCTTCTTCAACATGAACAAACATGCTTTTTAAGGTAAAACAATGATCAAGGAGTTCCTCTTTACATAGGAAAATATTTCTACAACATTTATTCCTAGAATATTCATTTGATGCACATTGGATTCAAGAATTCGGATATGAACATGTTTCCCAGAACCAGAAGCTTGAAATCTTTATTCTTCTTTTAACCTTCTTCAACAAACAACCTTCTTTACCATATGTTAGTATAGGTCAACCTTCTTTTGACTTCAATTAAACTTTCTGTTGACTATTGGTCAACCTTGTGAAGGATGTGCTTACTAAGAGAAGAAGATTAGGGGAATTTGAAACAGTTGCCATGACAGAAGAATGTAGTTTGTTGGTACAAAATAAGATTCCTAGGAAATTGAAGGATCTAGGTAGTTTTACAATTCCATTTTCTATTGGAAAATCTTATACTGGTAAAGTTTTATGTGATTTAGGTGCAAGCATCAATTTGATGCCTAAATCTATTTTTAACCAGTTGGGAGTTGGAATTGCAAGACCAACCACTGTGACACTTCAATTAGCAGACAGATCAATAGTCTATCCTGAAGGTATCATAGAAGACATCTTAGTTAAGGTAGATAAATTTGTATTCCCTGCAGATTTTGTTATTCTTGACTTTGATGCAGATAAGGAAGTGTCTATTGTAACACCCCGAAAAAAATAAATAAAATAATTTAATTAGTTTAATTAATTGGATTAGTTGAATTATTAATTTTAGTTGAAGCGGAGATAATTAAATTAGAGGGGAATATCATGTTTTGTGTAGGAGTGGGATCGAGTAGTAGTGGGGGTATAGCTGTGAGCCCAATGCGTGAAAGGCCCACAGCTTAAACCCCAAGGGTATGCGAAACCCTTGCTCTCAACTCATTAGAGAGGAAAAAACGAAGTTGAGAGAGAGCTAGAGAAAGGAAGTGTGGCGCGGCGCTAAAGAGAGGGAAGGAGAAGAAGAATTTCGTAAGTTCTCAAGCTTTGGTTCGCTGTGTTGCTGTGGTTACTTGTGGTGTCTTCAATCATCTTCCACGGAGCATACGTTTAAGAGGTAAGGGTGAGCGTTTTGGTTTAACATAATTGGGTATGTGGTGGGTTTGTGGGGTTTTGATGTTGTTGTGGTATGAATTGATGATTCTTGATGTTGTTGATGAATTATTGATGTTCATTGATGAATTTTGATGTTGTTGTGATATGAATTGATGATTTTTGATGTTGTTGATGAATTATTGAGGTGATTGCTGAATTTTGATGTTGTTGTGATATGAATTGATGATTTTTGATGTTGTTGATGAATTATTGAGGTGATTGCTGAATTTTGATGTTGTTGTGATATGATTTGATGATTTTGGGATGTTGTTGATGAATTGTAGAGATGAATCTCTAATTTGGTAATGTTGGGTGGGTAGAATCGATTTTAGAGTAATGGAGGGCTGCTGTTTTGTTAACAATTAGCTGTTGTTTTTGATTGAAATAGATGTTGTTGCTGTTTTTTTTGTTTAATGGGAAATCAGCTGTTGTTTGCCTTTAAAAGGAAAATCATGTGCTGTTGCTGTCTTCTTGTTAAAAATCTGAGTTGCTGTGTTTCTTAAAGTGTTGTAATGCGTTTTTGAAAAATTGATATCTTGCGAACCGGGAACCCGATTGAGGTGTTCTAAAATGCTTTGGAAAGCTTATTCAGAGGCCTAACTGAATGTTCAATTTTTAAGGCCAAATAAACTGTTTTGTGGTAGCTGTTATACGAATGAAATGCTGCTGTGTGTAAAAAAATAAAGTGTTGTCATGTTTTTGAAAAATTGATATCTTGCGAACCGGGAACCCGATTGAGGTGTTCTAAAATGCGTTGGAAAGCTTATTTAGAGGCCTAACTGAATATTCTATTTTAAGGAAGAGTAAACTGTTTTGTGTGCCGTTTATACAAATAAAAATTCTGCTGTTTTGGACGCGTAAAGGGTTGCGGTTTTGGCTGCTGTTTTTCTACCGGATTTGGCGTATATATCCTACTGTGTTATGTTGTTTTGCTGTGGTTTAATTGGCATTTCAAGTGAGCTGTTTCCACAATTAAAATGTGATGTTTTCCAACCTTGCAAATGTGGTGTTTTCCTTAATTTTAAATGTGATGCTCCCTAAGCGTGAAATGAGTTGTTTTCCAAAACTTTCAATAGAATGTTACCCAAATTTTATGTGTTGTTACCTTAAATCTTAGGTGTTGTTACTTAATGTTTTATGTGTGGTTACTTAAGAGTAAAAGGTGTTATTACTCCCAATTTCAATGTGATGATTATGATGATGGGTGTGAATTTATTGTGATGGTTATGACGAATACACTCTATGAGTGTTTTATGACGATGATGACGAGGTCTCCATGGTGAGTAATTTGGTGTGTTGCACATGTGTCCATAGTGTCTCATAGCATGTGCATATTATGACGAATAGGCTTCGGCCTCTCTTTGATGACTATTAGTGACGGTGTGCCCTTAGTGGCTTATTTATGACGAGTATGGTACCATCATGCATATACCCAAGCGTGGGTTGCATTTTCATGCACATACATGTTTATGACTTGTGGTCAATTTTATGACTTGAGTTTGCGTTCAGTGACGATGAAGTTGATGATAATGATGAGGTTGTATGACTGTGTGCTCATATTACTCTATTATATGCTTAATTATGTTTTATTGAAATTCTCACCCCTTCTGCTTGGAATGTTGCTCTATTGTGGCAACGCTGCAGGTAACCCCGAGTGAAGGTCCTGCTGCCTTCTTCGATAGCCGTTGGGATGTCTATCGAGTCGCTCTCTGATACTGTAGCACCTAGGGGGCGTATTTGAAGTTTGTTAGTTCAATTAATCAACTGTTTTAATGATTTTGTGGTTGATGTGAGACGTGTCTGAGTGGTTGTCATACCCCAATTTTGTCCGACTAGTCGAAAATCAAATAAAATTGTATTTTTGTAAATATCCAATTTTAATAAGTATTTTTCTCGTTTTCAGAAAACCCCAAAATATGTGTGTCGTTTTATAGGTTTCAATTGCACAAATGTGTTCAAGTTGCGTTCGTTAGTAATCTAGTATTTCTTATTCTCGTCGTGCGCGCGTATCATTTCGAATCGTGCGCTCGTACTTATTCTCGTAGTTGCGCGTATTATTTCTATTCGCGTGCGTGTTTTGATTCTTGTTGCGCGCGCTCGCGTCTTGTCGGGTATGCGTATTCGTTTCATTGTTTATTATTTTTATTAGTGATGTTTATTTAGTATTAGTTAACAACAAAAGAGAGATACAAAAATATTAGTATATTCAAATCATTCCAATGTTTTGCAAAAATGAGATACATAAAGTAGTCAAATAGTTACACAAAACTAAAAAAAAGAAAAGAAAAACAAGTAAAAGAGAGAGATGTGTTGACAAATCTCCCATTTTGGGCTAGAAGTCCATGCTCTTTCATCACATCTCTGCTTTTTCACAAGCAAAACATTGCTTGCCACCCAATCACATAGCATAGCCTACTCCTCCTAGGACCTTTAATCAAGGTTTAATTCTGCAAACATAAACATAGAAAATGAGTAGGGAGCAGTAATAAACACATAGAATACAGCATCATAAAATAGGAAATATGAGAGGGACGTATGAGACATTCATGGCTGGCATCTTCAACAAGAAAACAAACTCCAAATCCTTTTAAAAGAGGTAGCAACGAAGGGGGAGAGGAAACGGTTTGGAGGGGAGAAATAAAAACATACTGTTGCGCCCCGAAAAATCCGGTTTGGGACTTTTCAGTTTGACAACGTTGAAAATAGTAGAGCCGCCACCAATATTTATTTAGGAAAACATTGAAAAAACCTTTTTAGGAAAGCGGGTGGTCTTTCGAAAACTTAGAGATGTAGGTTCGGGGGTCGGTTGCGCATGGGGAAGGTATTAGCACCCCACGCGCCCTTTCTACCGAAAGGGAACCATTAACTTGATGTGGTTTTGAAATGTTTGATTTGAAATACGTTGTTCTATTTATTTTTCTTTTCTTTTTGAGAAATCACTTTATTGAAAACGGGAAAAAGGGATGTTTTTGGTATCTTTGAAAAGCGGAACAAAACAAAGATTTTTGAAAAGCGTGCTTGACGGACGGGAACCCCGGTCCCTACGTACCTCACACCGTTGAGGATCAAAGCAACGTAGTTCTTGTTTTTTATGGGTTTTTTAAAGGTATGCTTGACGGGACATGAACCCGGTCCTACGTACCCTCACTGGCTGAGGGATCAAAGCAACGTAGTTCTCAGTTTTGCGTGTGAAAACGGCTTTATGATTTTTTGAAAGTGCTTTTGGAGTTTTTGAAATAAGACTCGAGTGTTCGCGAACACCAAACAAGCAAAGGCTTCGAGTGGCATTCGGTATTAACTCGAAAGAAAAGAGAGTTGGAACTTGTAATCAAACAAGCAATGGCTTCGAGTGATTACAAGCGACAACGTCGTATTATTCTTTTGAAAATAGTTTTGAAAAAGGTGGTGAGCTAATAGCTCGTGTTATTTTGGAAGTTTGAATTAGTTGTTTTTTTTGTTGTTTATTTAATGTGTGGAGCTTTCATGATAGTCAAACAAGCAAAGGCTTGAGTGACTATCACTAATAACTCCTCATTAACGATCAAACAAGCAACGGCTTGAGTGATGGTTAATGATTTATTTAGGAAAATGCCTTAAGTTTATTTGAGAAAAAAACATGGGATTTCAAGCTTGAAAAGAAATGTAACATTTCAAATCCTTTTCAAGTCAAAACCAAAACAACCATTGGAACACAAGCGAGGCAATCATAAGAGTATTCACAAGTTGCTATGAACAATTGGATGCGCAATGATGCAAGCATATGAGTGCAAGAGTATGCAATTATGGAATGCAAAGTACAACATTATTGAATGCATGAGTATTTAATTTATGAAATGCGAAACATGATATTAATATATGCATGAGCATTTAATTTATGAGATGCAAGACATGATATTAATATATGCATGAGCATTTAAGAGAGTATGAAAATGCAAGAGATATAGACATAAATGAATGCATGAACATGTAGGCATAAATGATGGAATGCAAAGTGTGGGGAATTGAATGAGACAAAATGTTTAGTGGAGAGGCACAAAATAAGAGTTGATGAACATGATAAAAATAGAAAATGTTTTTGCATTTTTAGTAAAAACATGATGGCAAAAGAGAGACAAACTAAGTTCCATACCAACACACAAGAACATCATGAGGCATAAATCTAAGCTAACATATGAAATTGCCAAATAGGTATCTAGCAAGGCATGTTTTTATTCAACCTAAAAGTTCAAGAAAACAAACTAGTAACTTAAACCTCAAAACCTAAAACCCTAATCCCAAGAACACACATGAGGGAACCAAAACCAAAAATCAAAACCCCAACACTATAGAACATGCAATAGAGAATTTTATTCAATGAGATGGGCCCATGGCCAAAACCAAGTATGCAAAGAAAACTTTGAACATTAAGCAAAAACTATGATTAATTCACAAGAACTATTAAGAGATAAAGTAGAGAATGGAATGACAATTTATACAAGGTTGAATCCCTTCTTGCAATCTTCACCACTTGAATAAAATGCACTAGGCATGTAGTGAGAATCACTTTGCAAGATCATCAACAAATAACAACAATATAGCTAGACCATAAGAACACATAAACATATAATCTATGAAATAGATTGAATCCTTTCTTGCAATCTTCACCACTTTAAATCAAAAGCACTAGGTACTTAGTGGGAATCACTTTGCAAGATCATCAACAACTAGACAACAATATAGCTAGACCACAAGAACACATAAACATATAAACTATGAAATAGATTGAATCCTTTCTTGCAATCTTCACCACTTTAAATCAAAAGCACTAGGTACTTAGTGGGAATCACTTTGCAAGATCATCAACAACTAAACAATAGGTAAATTAAAACACAAGAACTAATGAGTACATAAACTAATATATTAAATAAGAGTCATTTTTAGCTCTCTTCACTACTAAGATCAAAGTGCACTTGGCACTAGTAGGAATCATAGAGCCAAATCCTCAACAACTTACTAAAGAAAAATACCAACAACAAGATTTAAACAAAGAAACAACAAAATCAATTTTGAAGACATTTTGATCATGTATATGCGAAACCTTGCTCCATTTTATTTAACAAGAAAACTCAAAAATTAACATGAAAACAACACTAATCCACTTATTTTAGGGTGAGACAACAAATCTCACCCCTCAACCACAACAAACTACATTGTAAAGATGATGCTATCACGAAAGGAATGAGGAAAGAAAATGAGTTTCAATGCAAAATATTTGGAGATGATGCAAAAGGGGTTATAGATTTTACCTTTTCTCTAAGATGGAAGAGAAAATTGAAGAAATGGAGGAGAGGAAAATGAGGGGAAACTTTCGGCCTTGCAAGGAAGGAAGAAGATGAAGAGGGTGTGATGAACTCCTTGAGTGAGAAAAGAAGGTTAAGGGTGTGAGAGGTAGATTGAAGGTGTTTTGGTGGATGAAGGTGAAGGAATGGAAGAGGGGGAAGAAGGAGAGGGTCTCGGCTAGAGGGTGGAGAGGAGGAGAGGTATGATGCTTGGTTTTTCTTGAAGGTAAGAGTGATAGCCAAAAATTGGTGAAGAGTGAATGTGTGAGGTATTTATAGGAATTTTTGAGGCTTTAGGGTATTTAGGTCCTTTTACTTTGATTGGGCTCTAGGATTGGATTTTAATTTTGAATGGATGGTTAGGATTGTTAGTCACATGGATCAAGGGTATTTAGAAAACACAAGTGTGTGTGAGAGAGATGAGTGAAGGTGGCGCATAAAAGAAGGAAAAAAGGAAAATTTGTGAACAAAAAATCTAATTTGGGAATGGTGACTCTTGTAAGATAGGGTTAAGGGTATTATGGTGAGGGAATGTTATCAAAAGGGAAAGATGACATTTGTTGGTGGAGAGGTTAGTGTAAGTGTGTGGAATAATTTACCAAAATGGGCAAAAGTGAGGATAGGATCAAATCAAATCTTGGTGAGTAAGAAAAGATGTGTGTAGAAGCTTCTTGAGAGAGAGAGAGAGGGAGAGAGAGCTGCGTATGAGCAGCTGAATGTGGGAGAGAAAAATAAAAAAAATGCTCATTTTTGGTCTTTTGTCTTATTGAGGACACTTCCTCCTTTTATTTTTTGAATTTTGAATCTTTTGGGCATGTAAAAATGAAAATGCACCTATTGAAACATGTTACATATTTTTGGACACCATGAAATAGCCTCCTAATTGTTCTAGACAATCAAAATTGTCACTTAATTAATTGGGGATTTTTGATGGTCTTTTGGCATTTTTATGCACTAAAAATAGGAAAAATGCATGTTTAATTATTTTGGACTAGGAGTTTCTCTCCAAAAATTGTACAAAAATTATTTTGGATGGAATAAAATGTACTTTTTGTGGATGCATATTTTTAACGAGAAAAATCATCCTGTTGTGAAAAATGACCAAAATGCCCTTTACCCTAAAAAGTCCTAATTTGCCTAAAAGTGCATTCTCACTTTAAAAACGATTTTAGAAGCTTTGAAATGACTTTTAGAAACCTAAATGCAATGCATGATGCTCTTTACTCCTCTGGTTATTCCTTTTTGGGGAAAATTAGGGTTTTGACCTAAAGCCAGGACAAAATTGGGGTATGACAATTTGCCTCTTTATCTAGATTTTAACAAGGAATATGAATTGGCGAAACATATTCCGAGGCAAAATAGAGATAAAGAATTCAGAAATTATACCGATTTTTGTCTACTTAGGGAAAAACCCGAAATTTCCTCTTTCTCTTTTTGGGTGAATGGATACTAGCCAGAAAACGGCTGTAATGAATGCGGTGCTAACCCTCAGTAAGCTAACAAAACAGGAAACAAATTGGTGCCGACCCTCGGGTGGCGTAAACAGCAAGAAGTAAAACGATAAATAGAACAGTAAAGAAGGTACCGTCCTTTGATAAGCCGACACTGGCTGGGGAAGAAAGTGACAAAAAGTGCGGTAATGAAGGAGCGCTCGTCGCTCTGAAGGAACACTTGGGTTCTGAAGGAGCGTCTGCGGCTCTGAAGGAGTACTTGGGCTCTGAAGGAACACTTGGGCTCTGAAGGAACACTTGGGTTCTGAAGGAACACTTGGGCTCTGAAGGAACACTTGGGCTCTGAAGGTGGCCTATTCGAGCGGCCTGAGGTTCTGTATCAAGTTGTGGGGGCTGATACATTTTACCTTGATGGACTTGCACTATGCTTTACACTGGCACAGCTAGTCTGAAGGACGCGAAGTCTGGGGGGCCGATCCGTCATGCTCCGTGATGACTTGGCGAGATGAAGGACACGAGTCTCGAGGGGGCCGATCCGTCATGCTCCGTGATGACTTGGCGAGATGAAGGTCGAGTTCAAAGTCGCTGTTTGGACTGTTGATTTGAACTAAACTGAAGGACTCCGGGGTCTGATGATTCGTCGGTGCTCGATAACGACGGGATCTGAAGGGACGCATTGGTCCTGAAGGGACGCGCGGGTCCTGAAGGGATTCGCAAATCCTGTTGATAGGCTGATTGAGATGGCCGCTACTGGCGCGTTGAATTGAGGTACCTGCATATGTCAGTTGATGCAAGGAATGATGCATGAAGCATGGGTGCATGTTATGCAAAGGCATGTTATGCAGGAGTATGTTATGCGAGTGCATGCAATGCTATGATTTTGATGTGATGATGCATGTGGTGGACTGTTTTCCTTTGTTTTTGATTCTTTTACGATTGTTTTCTCACCGACTTTACATTTTACGTTATTTGTTTTTTCATGTTTTTTCTTTTCGATCGCCTTTCTTTTTCTGACCGTTCATTTTTGCTTTTGACAAGGCTTATTTTTTTTCGGTTCAACCGACTTCCGATACTCTGATGCGAGGCAGAAAGCGCCGAGGAAATCGCAAGGCTTGTGAACCGAACGCGCGTTTGCTCTCTCGTTCGCCATCCGAACGGTTTGTGAATGCAACCTTTTTTGTAAGGTTAATTATCTCTAGGAATTTGCTTATTTCCCATGACTTTTAAATATTTCGCAATGATTTATAATGCTCTATGATGTATGCACATGTTTTACGATTCAATATCACCATCATCATAAAAACGCTTATTTTGAGCGAAAAAGCGTAAATATCAACAATCAAGACATGAGAAAAGTTGAGCTTTATTGATGTGGAAAGCCGATCGTGCGAGAATGTTACGTCCAATTGCTCAAGACATTTGAGAATTTTAAAACTACAAAAAGACACGAAAATAAGAGAGAAATCGAATTACGATCGTCCGCCTCTCTCGTAGGCGATCTGGGCATTTGTGTCCTTGACCTTGATCACTCCTCATTCAAGCCTTCGGGGGAGTTGTATGCCTTTCTTTACTTTTCATGCTCAAGTTTTCGACCTAATTTTTGCTGATCGCCGCTGCGGGTTTTCAATCCACCGGTCGCTCTGATTTTGCCTAAGCCGCCCTTTTCGGTTTTCAACCTAGCGAGCTAATTCTTACTTAGCTTGTCTTTCTCTTTTTCGTTTATTTCTTTCGTGCATAATACTTCTTTCTGAGTCCAATTGACTGGGGTTCTTGAGGTCTTCGCCATCCATGTTGGTGAGTATCGTAGCTCCTCCGAAAAAAGGCTTTTTGACTACATACGGGCCGTCATAAGTGGGTGCCCACTTCCTGAGAGTCACTCGAATAGGCGATATCTTTTTGAGTACTAAATCTCCTCATTGAACTCACGCGGCCGACTTTCTGCCGAAAGCGGTTCTCATTCTCTGTTGGTACAATGCCCATGGCACAAAGTCGCAACCCTTTTTTCTTCAATGAGGTTTAGTTGATCCGACGGGCTGCACCCACTGCTTCCTCCAGTTTAGTTTCCATCGGGACCCGCAGGAGGGTATCTCAACCTCAATGGGAAGTCTGCTTCGATCCATACACCAAGGAGAAAGGGGTTGCCCCAGTCGATGTGCGCACTGAAGTACGGTAGCCATGCAAAGCAAAGGGAAGCATCTCATGCCAATCCTTGTAGGTTACCACCATTTTCTGCACTATTTTCTTGATATTCTTGTTGGTTGCTTCAACTGCCCCATTCATCTTTGGGCGATAGGGAGAGGAGGAATTATGGTGCTGAATTTTGAATTCCTTGCACAAGTCCTTCATCATTTTGTTTGCTCAAGTTCTTTGCCATTATTCGGTGATGATCTTGTCGGAGTAGACCATATCGGCAAATCAGATCTTTCTTCACAAATTTAGCAACCACTGAACTGGTTATACTGGAGTATGAAGCAGCTTCAACCCACTTGGTAAAGTAGTCAATTGCAACCAAAATGAAGCGATGCCCGTTTGACGCTTTGGGCTCAATTGGACCTATGACGTCCATGCCCCACATGGAAAACGGCCAAGATGCAGTCAGAACACTTAGTTTGGCAGGCGGCACATGGATATGATCAGCATAGATTTGGCATTTGTGGCATTTCCTTACGGTTATAACGATCGATTCCATCCGGAGCCGTAATAACCTGCCCTTAAGATTTTTCTAGCCATGGTGTGCCCACTTGAATGGGTTCCGAACGAGCCTTCATGCACATCTCTCATGATTCTCTCAGCTTCTTCTTTGGCAACACACCTTAGGAGAACCATATCGTAGTTTCTTTTGTAAAGAACTCCACCACTCAAGAAGAAATTCCTTGACAACCTTCTGAGAGTTCTCTTGTCATTCTCTGATGCCCTAGGTGGGTATTCCTGATTAGTGATGTACTGCTTGATGTCATGATACCAAGGCTTCTCGTCGGGCTCTTCATCTATTGTCATGCAAGAGTGATGCGCGGGCGTTCCTCGGTCTTTGGTCGATCTTAGTCAAGCTCTTTGTCACAAAATAACATTGAACATAGAAGACAATGTTGCTAATGCATCGGCCAGCTGATTTTCACCTCGAGGGATATGCTGGAAGGTGATCTCATCAAAGGACCTCATCAACTCTTGAACATAGTTGCAGTAGGGGATTAATTTGGGATCTCTGGTCTCCCAATCGCCTTTCACCTGATGAACAACCAAAGTTGAATCGCCATACACATCAAGCCTTTTAACCTTCCATTCGAGGGTGCTGAATGCCTAGGATGCATGCCTCATATTCTCGCTATGTTATTTGTGACATAGAAGCTCAATCTGCGCAAAGGATCGAACAAAGCGATTATCGGGGAAGATTAACACGCGCCTCAAATGTCCCCACACATTTGACGCACCATCAAATATCATTCTCCATCTTTCACTTTCGTGGGACTTCCTCGTCGAATAGTGCCATGATGTCTTCATCGGGAAAATCATGCCGCATTGGTGGTAATCTGGAATCGGTGACACGCCAAATATTCAATGAGTGCACTACCTTTAATCGCCTTTTGTGTGACATACAGGATATCGTGATTCGATAATTGCATCCGCCACGGCGCAATTCGTCCCGTGAGAGTCGGCTTCTCAAATATGTACTTGATTGGATCCATTTTTGATACCAACCAAGTTGTATGACTCGGCATGTATTTGCCAGTAAGCGATGAGCAGCCCAAACTAAAGCACAACAGTGTCTTCTCCAAAGATAGAATACCTTGTCTCACGATCGGTGAACTTTTTGCTTAGATAGTATATTGCATGCTCCTTTTTCCGGATTCATCATGTCGACCCAACACACACGACCCATTGAATTGTCTAGCAATCGTAAGGTATAAGATGAAGCGACTGCACCGCCACAAGTGGCATTAAGATCGGTGGATTTTGCAAGTACACCTTGATTTTCTCGAAGGTCGCTTGACACCGATCATTCCACTTCGCTCTTGACTTTTGCATAGCAATTTGAAGATTGGCTCACAAGTAGCGATCCAAACCGGAAGATGAATCGAGAGATGTAATTCAACCTTCCGAGGAAACCACAGATTTCTTTCTCCGCTTCGTGAACCGGCATTTCGAGGATGGCTTTTACTTTGTCCGATCCACCTCAATTCCCTTTTGGTGACAATGAAGCCTAACAACTTCCCGACCTCACCCCAAACGTGCACTTGGTGGGTTTAGCTTGAGTTTATATTTTCTCAACCGCTCAAAGAGCTTCGCAGATTGACAATATGTTCCTCGTCGGTTTTAGATTTTGCGATCATGTCATCAACATAAACTTCAATCTCTTTATGCATCATATCATGGAATAAGGTAACCATGGCCCTTTGATAGGTTGCGCCAAAGATTCTTCAATCCGAATGGCATGACCTTATAAATGAATGTTCCCAAAGTGTTATGAAAGTTGTCTTTTCCATGTCCTCGTGGTCCATTTTGATCCGATTATATCCCGAGTATCCATCCATGAAGGAAAATAACGAGTGTTGAGTCATCTCGCCCACTAAAACATCAATGTGAGGCAAAGGGAAGTCGCCCTTAGGGCTAGCACGATTCGTATCCCTGTGAATCGACACACACATTCGACCTTCCCATCCTTTTTGGGAACTGGGACAATGTTGGCAACCCATTGCGGGTATTTGGCCACTTGCCAGAATCCTGCATCGAATTGCTTCTTCACTTCATCTCTCGATTTTGAGGACATCTCTCGTTTCATCCTCCTCAATTTCTTTTGACAGTGGGCATTCGGGCTTGATCGGTAGCTTGTGTACCACAATGTGTCGGTGTCCAACCTGCATATCCCGATATGATCATGCAAACACATCCACGTAATCACGCAACAACCGAACTAACTTTATGCGGTCTTCTTCATTCATGGTGGTGCCTACTTTGACCTCTTTCTTATCCTCAGCTGTACCCAAGTTGATCACTTCAGTAGATTCTTCGTGCGGCTGGATTACCCTTTCTTCTTGTTTCATTAACCTCAAAAGTTACGGAGGAGTTTCCCGGTCTTCTTCAACATCCCCTCACTGATTGGCGGGGTGATCAAAGTCAAAAGGTGGATCATCGACCTTTGTCATTTTTGAGAGACCATTGTTGTGGATCTCGCATTTTGCCGGGCGAAAAAGCATAATGAAAGGCGAAACAAGAAAACAAACAGACAAATAAAGCAGAAAAAGACTCATGCAATGAAGAGAAATTGATTTTTATTGATTGAGGAATTCAAAACAAACGCGCTTTTTTGATGATGATTTTGAAAATAAAAACACGTGTGCCCCCTAACAAGCGGTCCTATGGCCTTGGGCGAGAGCCACGGGGTTGCATTACAAATGATTACTTTAAATTAAGAGTCACAGGAGAATCGCGAGCTTCCAATTCTTTAATTCTTCACCGATATCATAGCAACGACGAACTGCACTCGCCTCGCGCTTCTTGATTCGGAAACATCTCTCGATGACAAAGAACTTGATTGGGATCCCACAAGCCAAGACTCACAAAACTCGACTAATGTCGCAAATTGGGATCCTCTCGGGGCCATGGATCTTCGCCTGCGGATTTGGCCAACCACCGGCGCTTTCGCTCATCCGCCTTATCCGCCTTTCCTCCTCACTGGGTGTACCCTAGCCCGCAACGGTCTTTGTTTTCCTTGATTTGGATAGGAGCTAGAATCCTTGACCGATCTTTCCCAAGCGTAACCAACCTTGTACCCTTGGGCTATCATAATTTTGGCAACCATCTCCTCCTCTTTGGTCTTCCCAAACACCGCATTGGCAATCTCCAAAGATCAAAAAGTTGTTTCCAACGACTCTTGGCTTCTTCTACATATTTGAACTCTGATGGCTTATTAACTAGAGTCTCTTCCTCACCGAATACTACGACCACCTTGTCATCCACCATGAATTTGACCCGTTGGTGTAGAGAAGAAGGGATTGCCCCAGCCATGTGGATCCAGGGTCTCCCTAACAGACAACTATATGAAGAGGAGATATCCATGATTTGGAAGTTGATCTGAGAAAACTTCAGACCAATGCGGATGGGAAATTCCATCTCTCCTAGCACCTCCTTTTTGGACCCATCAAATGCTCGCACCAGCGTCGAACTTGGCTTCATATAGGAGCAATCAACATCGAGCTTGTCCATGGTTGACTTCGGCATTACATTCAGTGAAGACCCATTGTCAATCGAGACTCGCCAAAGACATAGTCCCCACATTTTACTGAGATATGAAGAGCTTGATTGTGTTCTTTTCCGCTCGAAGGTAGCTCATCATCAGCAAATGTTAGGTGATTTGCAGCCACCACATTCCCGACAATTCCATCAAATTGATTCACCGAGATGTCCTCTGCAACATGAGCCTCACTGAGCACTTTCATCGTGGCGCCTTCAGTGCTTCAACGAGCGAAGGCGGTGAAAGCATGGATATCTTTGATGGCGTCTGTTTAACCGTCAACCACACCTGTAATCACTTTGCCGAATAATCTTCAGGAATTCATCTGCTTCTTTTTCCCTTACTTTTTCTGGAGCAACCTCTGGCTCTTTTCCTTTATCTTTGCGGCCTCTCTGTTCAGCCTCCCTAGATGCTTCCGTCCGGAGGGTTTCCGGAGCATACACCCTTCCACTCCTTGTGATCCCACTTGATCCTGCTATGTTGGTCACAGTGATAGCATTTGGAGAGCATTCTGCCGTGTACTTCCAGGGAACTGCTTTATTTGACTCATAACGAAACGGAGCTGGTACCTCAATCACTATTGGCTGAGCATTTGCTCGCACCAGCATAGGATTGAAAACATAAGGAATCTCAATGGGCTTTCTGATTCCTCTATCATTGTCGTGTGCACAAAGGTCCACACTTCTCCAGTCGAACTATCCATGATGACAACCACTTGGTCGTCTTTGCTCATCTACCTCTCACCCCATCCAGTAAATGGATATCTTCTATTCGGATTAGAGCACTTTCGGGAGCATCATATCTCACCAAGTAATCAAACTTTCCATTGGGCTCTCCTAGAGTGTCCCAACATCCCTCTTTTGCCATGGGGACAACCACTTGGTTGTCTTTGCTCATCTTCTTCATCCCACCCCGTAGGGTTTGGATATCTTCTATTCGGATTTGAGCGCTCGGCTGGAGCATCATATCCCGACCAAGTAATCAAACTTTCCATTGGGCTCTCCTAGAGTTCCCCAACATCTTTCTTTTGTAGGCACCACTGTTACCTCTTCACTGATCTCTTCCTTGCGGGAGAAGGGAACCGTGTCTTCACCAAGCTCTTGGTCGGGCCCGAGCTTGAACCGATCTCATAGCGAGTGTGTGCGAGAATTTCACTTGGCTTTTGGCCTCTCTACCACTGTCTCAATATAGGGTCCACACTTCATCTTCCATACCATAGGTTCCTATCTCGGACCACATACCGATCCATCAGTCTTGTAGGATCATCTTGAAAGTTTCACAACCTCCCCACACAGAGAGTCAAGACACACCTTCTTCGTGGCAACACCCTTTTTAACAACCTTGGCCCAAGATAACTCAAAGATAAATGACACTTAGAGAGAGTCTTGATCTCTTGTACCTTTTTCAAAGAATCTTGCCAACAAAGACTTTCTATAGCATTGGTAGTTTGTTCCTGTGACTGTAATGGATTGATTGTTGTATTTGGGCGGTTCTGTTTAAACGATATCCACCAAAGATCTATCAAATCTTGCACCACATGCTTAAAGGCTTTACAATCTTCCACAAAGATGACCGACCCGTTTTAGTGGAAACTGCAGTGGCATTAGCATTGTACCCTCCGGGAAATGGTGGTGAACTACTTTCATGGGTCGAGTGTTGATCGAGTTATTGGAGGTCAAGTGATTAAACACTTCGAGATATGTCATCGAGGATTGGATCAAAACTGGTCCGCTTCTTGAACTGATAACCTTGAGTCTTGGGACTGTCAACGCCTTGCTGAGATGGCACTGGAGCAGAGAATGGAATAGTTTGGGGTGGAGGAGTACCAAAAGATGAATTTCCCCCTGAGATGACATTAGTTTCTCCCTCTTTCTTTTTAGGGAAATGGGGCTGGTACTTCTTCTGGTTGTTGGACCCACCGAGCTCCTGCATTATTACGAGGTGATTCGAAATCTTCCCGCTTCGAAGGCCATGCTCAAGTCTTTCCCCGAAGACTATCATGTCGGAGAAACTGGTTGAGACACTTGTAATCAGCCTGTCATAATAGATGGCTGGCAGAGTTTCCAGGAGCATGTACACCATCTCTGTAACGCCCCAAAGATTACTAGATATTTATTTAATAAATTGTTGGGGATTAGGTTGTGGAAAAATATTAGAAATAAAAATACGGTATTTTTATACGCTATTGGTATTATAAGATTAATAATATTATATAATTATTCTATTTCTATTAAATGCTAGTGTGAGAGATATTATTTATTTAAGGAGTTATTTTGGTCTATTGAGGTGTTAAAATAATAGTTATAGTGATATTGGGCTCTAAAAGTATTTAAAAAGGAGTTCTGGGCTGTTTTACTTGCATACACCCTCTCCTGGGTGCTAAGCGCACCCCACCACTGCAATTCACTTAAGCCCAGCGCACCTCCCAGCCCACGAACGCGCGAACCAACCTAGAAACCGACCCGGTGCGCGTCTTCTTCTCCTTCGCAAGAAGCTGCGTGAAACGCAGCAGCTCCAAAACCTCACGCTTCAAACTTCCTTCCTCTAGAACTCATTCATTTGATCGCCGTTTGAGCGAAATTTCACCACCCTTCTCAAATCATCTCGCAAATCTGTTTCGACCTCCGTTTAGGCAAACGAAGCCTTCGTTCATAACCTTCAAACACCACAGGCGAAATTGTTTATTGGCTTTTCCGGTCACCACAGTCTTCGTTTGGAGAAACGGACACCGTGTTTGGATTCCTCGCGTCGAGCTCTTCGAGAGGCACTAGCCCTTTGTGCGTTTCGGTGTAGTTGACGTCGGGCTCTTAGCGACTTGTTGTTTCGGTAAGAAAAAAAAGGAAGAAAACAACGAAGAGAGGAGAAGAGAGAAGAAGGGAAACCAGCGCAACCAATGGGGAAAGGGAGAGAGAGTGATCGGTGCAAGGAAGAGGAAGGGAGGGAGAGCTGTTGCGGTGGTTCTGTTGGTGACTCCGTAGAGAGAGCTTCGTCTTCGGTTAATTTGAGGTAAGGGTGAGCGTTTCATTTAACATAATTGGGTATATGATGGGTGTTGTGGGGTTTCTTGACGTTGTTTGAGGATTGTTGATGTTGTCATGTGATTATCTATGATTGAGTATAATTGAGTATGTGGTTTGGTATAAATTGCGTATTGTGATGTGTTTTGTGGAGTTTCTTGATGTTGCTTGATGATTGTTGATGTTGTCATGTGTTTTAATATAAATTGCGTATGTGATGGGTGATTTTATGGGGTTAGAGTCGATTTAAATATATGGTGATGAGAGCGTGTGAATTGAGTAATTTGAGATGGAATTGAGACGTGAAGTATAGCGTGGTTTAGTAAATTGAGTCTTGGGGCTGCTGTATTTTTTTCATTATAGATGTGTTGCTGTTTTCACAAATTAAAGTTGCTGTTTGGTTGTTTATAAAATAGAAAGGGTTGCTGTTTTACGAATATATAGTGCAGTTTTTTCAAAAATATAAGTTGCTGTTTTTGTCACTAAACTGGTGCTGTTTTTGTGAATATATAGTGCTGTTTTTCAAAAATATAAGTTGCTGTTTTTGTCACTAAATTGATGCTGTTTTTATGAATATATAGTGTTGTTTTTCAAAAATATAAGTTGCTGTTTTGTTGCTAAATTGATGCTGTTTTTATGAATAAAAGTTGCTGTTTTTCAAGAATAGGAGCTGCTGTTTTCTTAATTAATATGTTGCTGTTTTACAAAATAATGAGGTGCAGTTTTTGTATTAAAATCTTACTGTTTTACTGCTGTTTTTGGCTCGAAAAATTCTGCTGTTTGATTACCGTTACGCGCCTCAAAAAGTCACTGTTTTCTCAAATTTTGTTGCTGGATGGGGATCGAATTTTCTGAGTTTATTTTATGATTGAATTGCTGTAAGAGGTTATACTACTAGTGTACTCCTTGACTATGGCTAGACTGTGGTTTACCACTAAGGCCAGAATTTCTTTCACTGGTGTATTTACAAGGGCATCACTGAGAGCCTTGCAAATGTGGCCAATGTCTCTTGCGAGTAGTACCGCTATTACGAGTAATCCCATAGTCAATCAGTTTACTATTTTATAACCCACAAAACTAAAAGATAACCGTAATGTATATATATACATGCTTATGATGACGTGACTATATGGTGTTGATGAATGTGTCGGTTCATTCTATGAGTGATTTTGATGAGGTGTATTTAAGATTGTGATGTGAATGATTTAATGCACTCTACGAGTGTTTTATGATGAAGTGTTATTTAATGATTGTGATGTGAATGATTTAATACACTCTACGAGTGTTTTATGATGACATACCTTGAGTGGTTATTTATTTTAAGATGATGATGATGAGTACTCCAAGTGAGTGTTGGTTGAATTGCACATGCATTATAGGATCTCATGGCATGTGCATACTATGACTAATATTGATGATGTTATGCCTTGAGTGGTTTTTCTTCTATAATGAAGATATGCCTTGAGTGGTTTTTAAAGATGATATGGTACCATCATGCATATGCCCGCGTGTGGGTTGCATTTTCATACATAATTATAACTGTGAGTTGTTGCTGTTGTGATTTTGAGCTGGTGTTGTGTATTTACGATATGGTGATGATACCTTGTGATTGTCCTTTCTCATCCCTCTATCGTGTATCTGATTATGTTCCTTTGAAATTCTCACCCCTTCTGCTTGGAATGTTGCTCTATTGTGGCAACGCTGCAGGTACCCGCGAGTGAAGGCTG
Source organism: Oxytropis ochrocephala (assembly GCA_020916435.1). Lineage (NCBI taxonomy): Eukaryota > Viridiplantae > Streptophyta > Magnoliopsida > Fabales > Fabaceae > Oxytropis > Oxytropis ochrocephala. Next base: position 31,840,449 of record CM037093.1, on the reverse strand, counting down.
CAGGTGCCTTATTCTTTTAATTTTTGGGATGTAAAGTTGTGTCGCTCTCTGATACTGTAACACCTAGGGGCGTGGAGTGGGATAATTTGTTTAATAGTTGTATACTGAATTTTTATTTGTTACATTTGAGACGTGTTTGAGAGTATTTGGTGAGTTGGTGGTTATGCCGCTGCGATTGTGTTTTATGAGAATGGGATTTTCTATAACTGATGTTTGATTGCACAAATTGAAGAGTGCATTATTTGATGAGTTTTTAATGAAGCTGTAGCATTTCTTTTCTATCAATTAAAACAATTTTATTTTTGAAAAGGAATTACTCTGATAAATGACACGTGATATAAGGGTAGAAAAGGGGTGTTACAATCTCTTTCTCAGTCAAAGGAGGTTGAACCTGGGCGGCTGTGCTTCGCCATTTTTGAGCATACTCTTTGAAAGTCTCCTTTTCACCCTTACTCATGTGCTGCAACTGCGACCTATCTGGAGCCATGTCCATGTTGTATTTATACTGTCTCATGAAAGCTTGGACAAATCCTTCCAACAAATGGGATTTCGAGAGGATTGCAACTTCATATACCAATCCAGAGGAGCTCCCACCAAACTGTTCTGGAAGCAGTAAATCAGTAATTTGTCATCATTGGCATAGGGACCCATTTTTCGGACGAACATTGTAATATGGCCCTCTGGGCAGCCGATCCCTCTGTACTTGTCCACCTCTGGAGCTTTGAATTTTGGTGGTAGAACCAAATCTGGGACTAGGCATAGCTCACGGGCTTCTTTGGCTCTAACACCAGTACCCTCCATAGCTCTCACTCTTTCTTCAAGTGCTCGGATCAGATCATTTGGCTGAGCCCCCTCAAACGCGTGCCCTTGGGGGTGACTCCCCATGCTATAGTAATACCCTCCTCCTGGCTGAGGAACATTTTGAGGTCGTGCTGTGAACCCTGGCGTGGAATTGTGCATGGCATGAGGGATAGGAGCCTGATTCAGGGATCCTCCGGCAGTTCCCCCAGGTATGGTGACAGTGATTTGATTAGGTGCGGCTATACCAACGGGAGTAGGTCTAACCGGTTGTGGCAGGTATCCAGCAGGCATACCCCAAGGGTATCTCTGTGCAGTGTACTGGTTTGACACATTCATTTCTGGAGCGAACACGGGATGACCGACCCCAGATCCCGGAGGAACTGTGGTTGCAGCAGTTACCGACACTGGAGGGGGGACGAAAGAAGTGACCCCATCTGGACCCACTACGGCGACGGCTTCAGCACTTGTCCCACTCTTCAAACCTTGCAGCATTACCATCATTTCATGGACCTGGGCCTCCATAGTACCCATCTTATCCTTCAGAGTCTGGTTTTCCTGAGCCAGCTGCTCAGGATTCAGAATTTGTACACCCATGTCTTCCTGTTCTGGGTTACTCTCAATTTCAACCTCCGGATGTTCTGGTAGCTGAGCCATCAGCTTGGCTTGCAGTCGAGTGAAGTATCGGTGACGGAGAACCAGCGTGCCTTTTCTGTTTATTTAGACATTTATTGCATAAGAAACAAAATAAATTTATGAATGAATGTATGAATGCATGCACAATGTTTGCTTGATGCCGGGAACCGCGGGATACCTTGCCTTGTCATACGCGCGTAAACTTTTTGATTTACGAATTGAAGTAAACAAGGAATCGAAATAGCACACTTCATTCATCAAGATTTCAAAGCTTCACCAATTTTCATTAAAGGAAAAAGACAATACAATGTTCATAAAAAGAAACGATTACAATATTCTTGAATACAAAGCTCGAAATAAACTCTTAAATCGAAAAATACAAATAGGCAACTCAAATACAAATAGCTCCAAGCTCCCAACTCTCTTCCTCTTCTTGCTTACACTTGCACCTTGAGATTGCTCTTTGAATTCGTGATCAACGCTCTGTGATATTTCACAAACCGATACACTTCAAAGTGGGGTGTTGAAGAAATGCATCTCACCCTCGGCTAATCTTAGGTTCTTGGGGGACCCCAACATGGCTTTGGCGGCTAGCTCCGACAACTTTGAAAATTTGTTCTTCCACAGCAGTATCTCATCCTTAAGCTCTTTAATGACCTCTTGATCTTCAATCTTTCCAATCAACTCTAGGAAGCGTTTTCCCAATCGGCTCTCTACTCCTGACTGCCTGTAGGCATCTTCTAGACAAAAAGGTCCTCTTCAATTCACCAAATATTTCTCTTTCAAAGCTCAAAGCCTCTTGGTATTCCTTGAGAGTTTCATTATTGGCCACCCTTTCTTGCTTGAGGCTTCTCAACTGACTCCTCAACTCTGCCACTAAATGTGATTCTTGCCCTGATTCCATGGCTAGTGTCTTCCACTCCTGAGCTTCTTCAAGCGATTTCCTTGTCTTTTGTTTATACCTTTGGAGCTCCTCTCTGCCCCCTTCGGATGCCTCAGGGCTTCTATCTTACTTTGCTCTTCCTTCTTGAATCGTCTAACGCTTTCTTCCACAAATGATCATCTTGACATTGTTTTCTTCCTCTAGCTTTTCCTTCTCTAGAGCTATCTCTTCTAACTTAGCTGCGAGTGCCCTCTTTTCCTCTTCTACCTTTGCTAATGCGGATTTGACTTCGTTTTAGCTCTTCATGGGTAGGGACATAAGGCTCGGTATCTCTTCCTCAAGGAAAGCATCCCTTGAATTGGTGATTTTGCATTTTGAAGCTTCTCTTTGAGCCATTGATTGAAGGTGATGTCACCGATTCTCTTTGTGACTCTTCACTCCTTTCCGCACTACTGATTCCCATGATCGTTGAACTCTTGAAGCAAGTCGCGCGCATTTAGGCATCCCCTATAGAGGTAAATACGGGACAAAGATGCCTTCGGAGGGTGAGTTCTCATCATCTGCAACCGAGCTGCCTCAAGGTCAATGAAGGATTGTAGTTGATACACCCCGAGTCCCCATGAGAGGCACGTTTTGAAAGCTTCCACAATCGCACACTACCACCGGTCCATCATCCCAACAAGTAGTCGTGGTACCACCGGATTTGGAGTTCATTGAGATTCTTCAAAAACTCAACCCATTCCATAGCGATTTTGACCTCTACATCACGAAATTAGGGCATAAGAAATTAGCTCCCTAACATCGGTTCGGTTGTGGATCACATGGGTAATAAGCCGGCATAGAGAATGTGGGAGGAAAGACATAATTTCTTTTTATGGAACCGGTCAGAGCGAGTAAGGCGTGGTACATGTTAGCAAGAATAGCGGTACCGGGATTGATAGGGTTCTAAGTGTCCTTGAAGGCCAAGAATGCACCGATTGCATCTTCATCAACATATCTCTCTATTTGAGGAAAGAGGACCACCCCAAATATGGTAAGAGCGAGCACTAACTTGAACGGTCCCCACTTCTTAGCCGCGCATATAAGATTGTAATAGGCCCTCAAGTACTCTTGTGGATACCCTACTACACCATTTCTCTTTAACTTCGCAACCTCAATTCACCCACACTAATCTTGAGCAGCGTTGCGAGCTTTTCATCAGTATAGTCCTGCCCCTGATATTGGTAAGGCCTAGCATGTAATCTGGCGAACCCCAAAGCTTCTCATACTCCTCTAATGTGGGTGACAACTCAAAAATTCTTGAAGAAGAAACACCTCACATCGTAGTCGTAGAACGGCTCAAAGCTATAAGAGCGTCCTCTTGAGCGTTCAATCGCAGCAATCTCACGAACATTCTGTATGCCCGATCAAAGGACTCTCTCAATCGGGCCCATAAGGTGGCACTGCACCGCTCGTACTACCGATCTCAACCCTCTTCATAACTGGGAAGCGAGAAATGAGCGAAGTCTTGCTATTCAACTCCATTTTGATACACCTATGACAAGACGGTACGTTACTCAAGGGTTCCCGGCAAGCAAGTGCAAATGAGATGCAGTATGAATGCAGATGTTTACAACATTTAGTTTTAATGAATGCGGCATGATGCGATTATGATATGAATGATGCATGTAGAGATGATGAAAACGATGCATAAGGATGGAGGTTGAAAAAGCTCCCTTTTGAGGAAGACATGCCCTAAATTACCATGCAACACGCAATTCGTATGCCCTCGTGTCCTACAAAGGTGGGAATCTTAAGTTCTAGGTCAACTTCAAAGGTTCCTCCCATGTAGTTCTAATTCACACCCTCACAATGGCTACCGGAACTATAGAATCCTCATGCCGGTACCCACAAATGTAGAATGCTACCAAGTGTGGGGCGTCATGAGAAAGCGTACTCCGGTTGAGACTTTCGTGAGTATCAGACAGACAAAGGTCTTGAATGACAGTCACTAATCGCCTCCACTCTCCTAAGTGTTTTGTTGGATCCGGGTATAGGAGCCCACTCATAGAACATAAATCATAAGGTGTGAAAGTGTGTGATCGAGGACATACTTCCTAAAATGTACCCACCCCACCTGCAAGGAAACCGAGCAGTCCGGATAAAATGATTTGTCTACCCTAGGGTTCAACATGCATACACTAGTTTAATATACAAACCATTCTAATAAGTCCACAGTAATTACACGCATTGCTTACCTCAAGAAAGGGAGCTAAGAAGAAGGGGACATAATAGAACGGGGGAATGCATGTTTTACCTCAAGAAAAGGAGCGAAGAAAAGGGATCATGGGAATTGAGGAATGCATGCATAAGCACAACCATAGGCATACAAAGGAAGAGAAAAGAAAAAGAGAAGGAAGAGATAGAACATAATTTTTCAAATCAAACAATTTGAACCACATCAAATTAATTAAACCTGACCCTCATCTCTCTTTAAATAAATAAAGAAAGAAAATCCCAAAGAGTCGTCGCCACCGCGCCCTAAAAAAAATCCGGTTTGGGACTTTTCGGTTTGACAACGTTGAAAATAGTAGAGCCGCCACCAATATTTATTTAGGAAAACATTGAAAAAACCTTTTTAGGAAAGCGGGTGGTCTTTCAAAACTTAGAGATGTAGGTTCGGGGGTCGGTTGCATGGGAAGGTATTAGCACCACGCGCCCTTTCTACCGAAAGGAAACCATTAACTTGATGTGGTTTTGAAATGTTTGATTTGAAATACGTTGTTCTATTTATTTTTCTTTTCTTTTTGAGAAATCACTTTATTGAAAACGGGAAAAAGGGATGTTTTTGGTATCTTTGAAAAGCGGAACAAAACAAAGATTTTTGAAAAGCGTGCTTGACGGGACAGGAACCCGGTCCTACGTACCCTCACTGGCTGAGGGATCAAAGCAACGTAGTTCTTGTTTTTTATGGGTTTTTTTAAAGGTATGCTTGACGGGACATGAACCCGGTCCTCACGCACCTCACCGGTGAGGATCAAAGCAACGTAGTTCTCGCTTTTGCGTGTGAAAACGGCTTTATGATTTTTTGAAAGTGCTTTTGGAGTTTTTGAAATAAGACTCGAGTGTTCGCGAACACCAAACAAGCAAAGGCTTCGAGTGGCATTCGGTATTAACTCGAAAGAAAAGAGAGTTGGAACTTGTAATCAAACAAGCAATGGCTTCGAGTGATTACAAGCGACAACGTCGTATTATTCTTTTGAAAATAGTTTTGAAAAAGGTGGTGAGCTAATAGCTCGTGTTATTTTGGAAGTTTGAATTAGTTGTTTTTTGTTGTTGTTTATTTAATGTGTGGGAGCTTTCATGATAGTCAAACAAGCAAAGGCTTCGAGTGACTATCACTAATAACTCCTCATTAACGATCAAACAAGCAACGGCTTCGAGTGATGGTTAATGATTTATTTAGGAAAATGCCTTAAGTTTATTTGAGAAAAAAAAACATGGGATTTCAAGCTTGAAAAGAAATGTAACATTTCAAATCCTTTTTCAAGTCAAAACCAAAACAACCATTGGAACACAAGCGAGGCAATCATAAGAGTATTCACAAGTTGCTATGAACAATTGGATGCGCAATGATGCAAGCATATGAGTGCAAGAGTATGCAATTATGGAATGCAAAGTACAACATTATTGAATGCATGAGTATTTAATTTATGAAATGCACGAAACATGATATTAATATATGCATGAGCATTTAATTTATGAGATGCAAGACATGATATTAATATATGCATGAGCATTTAAGAGAGTATGAAAATGCAAGAGATATAGACATAAATGAATGCATGAACATGTAGGCATAAATGATGGAATGCAAAGTGTGGGGAATTGAATGAGACAAAATGTTTAGTGGAGAGGCACAAAATAAGAGTTGATGAACATGATAAAAATAGAAAATGTTTTTGCATTTTTAGTAAAAAACATGATGGCAAAAGAGAGACAAACTAAGTTCCATACCAACACACAAGAACATCATGAGGCATAAATCTAAGCTAACATATGAAATTGCCAAATAGGTATCTAGCAAGGCATGTTTTTATTCAACCTAAAAGTTCAAGAAAACAAACTAGTAACTTAAACCTCAAAACCTAAAACCCTAATCCCAAGAACACACATGAGGAACCAAAACCAAAAATCAAAACCCCAACACTATAGAACATGCAATAGAGAATTTTATTCAATGAGATGGGCCCATGGCCAAAACCAAGTATGCAAAGAAAACTTTGAACATTAAGCAAAAACTATGATTAATTCACAAGAACTATTAAGAGATAAAGTAGAGAATGGAATGACAATTTATACAAGGTTGAATCCCTTATTGCAATCTTCACCACTTGAATAAAATGCGCTAGGCATGTAGTGAGAATCACTTTTCAAGATCATCAACAAATAACAACAATATAGCTAGACCATAAGAACACATAAACATATAATCTATGAAATAGATTGAATCCTTTCTTGCAATCTTCACCACTTTAAATCAAAAGCACTAGGTACTTAGTGGGAATCACTTTGCAAGATCATCAACAACTAGACAACAATATAGCTAGACCAGAAGAACACATAAACATATAAACTATGAAATAGATTGAATCCTTTCTTGCAATCTTCACCACTTTAAATCAAAAGCACTAGGTACTTAGTGGGAATCACTTTGCAAGATCATCAACAACTAAACAATAGGTAAATTAAAACACAAGAACTAATGAGTACATAAACTAATATATTAAATAAGAGTCATTTTTAGCTCTCTTCACTACTAAGATCAAAGTGCACTTGGCACTAGTAGGAATCATAGAGCCAAATCCTCAACAACTTACTAAAGAAAAATACCAACAACAAGATTTAAACAAAGAAACAACAAAATCAATTTTGAAGACATTTTGATCATGTATATACGAAACCTTGCTCCATTTTATTTAACAAGAAAACTCAAAAAATTAACATGAAAACAACACTAATCCACTTATTTTAGGGTGAGACAACAAATCTCACCCCTCAACCACAACAAACTACATTGTAAAGATGATGCTATGTGAATGGAATGAGGGAAAGAAAATGAGTTTCAATGCAAAATATTTGGAGATGATGCAAAAGGGGTTATAGATTTTACCTTTTCTCTAAGATGGAAGAGAAAATTGAAGAAATGGAGGAGAGGAAAATGAGGGGAAACTTTCGGCCTTGCAAGGGAAGGAAGAAGATGAAGAGGGTGTGATGAACTCCTTGAGTGAGAAAAGAAGGTTAAGGGTGTGAGAGGTAGATTGAAGGTGTTTTGGTGGATGAAGGTGAAGGAATGGAAGAGGGGGAAGAAGGAGAGGGTCTCGGCTAGAGGGTGGAGAGGAGGAGAGGTATGATGCTTGGTTTTTCTTGAAGGTGAGAGTGATAGCCAAAAATTGGTGAAGAGTGAATGTGTGAGGTATTTATAGGAATTTTTGAGGCTTTAGGGTATTTAGGTCCTTTTACTTTGATTGGGCTCTAGGATTGGATTTTAATTTTGAATGGATGGTTAGGATTGTTAGTCACATGGATCAAGGGTATTTAGAAAACACAAGTGTGTGAGAGAGATGAGTGAAGGTGGCGCATAAAAGAAGGAAAAAAAGGAAAATTTGTGAACAAAAAAATCTAATTTGGGAATGGTGACTCTTGTAAGATAGGGTTAAGGGTATTATGGTGAGGGAATGTTATCAAAAGGGAAAGATGACATTTGTTGGTGGAGAGGTTAGTGTAAGTGTGTGGAATAATTTACCAAAATGGGCAAAAGTGAGGATAGGATCAAATCAAATCTTGGTGAGTAAGAAAAGAGGTGTGTAGAAGCTTCTTGAGAGAGAGAGAGGGAGAGAGAGCTGCGTATGAGCAGCTGAATGTGGGAGAGAAAAATAAAAAAAATGCTCATTTTTGGTCTTTTGTCTTATTGAGGACACTTCCTCCTTTTATTTTTTGAATTTTGAATCTTTTGGGCATGTAAAAATGAAAATGCACCTATTGAAACATGTTACATATTTTTGGACACCATGAAATAGCCTCCTAATTGTTCTAGACAATCAAAATTGTCACTTAATTAATTGGGGGATTTTTGATGGTCTTTTGGCATTTTTTATGCACTAAAAATATGAAAAATGCATGTTTAATTATTTTGGACTAGGAGTTTCTCTCCAAAAATTGTACAAAAATTATTTTGGATGGAATAAAATGTACTTTTTGTGGATGCATATTTTTAACGAGAAAAATCATCCTGTTGTGAAAAATGACCAAAATGCCCTTTACCCTAAAAAGTCCTAATTTGCCTAAAAAGTGCATTCTCACTTTAAAAACGATTTTAGAAGCTTTGAAATGACTTTTAGAAACCTAAATGCAATGCATGATGCTCTTTACTCCTCTGGTTATTCCTTTTTTTTGGGGAAAATTAGGGTTTTGACCTAAGCCGGACAAAATTGGGGTATGACACATACAGAGCACAAACAAACTCAACACACAAACACACACAACACAGAGCACATACACGCTGCACCAATATACACACACAACAGATACAAAAAAACAAACACACAACAGATACAAAAAAACACACACACAGAGACAGCAAGGAGAAAGGAGAAGGATAGGGGGAAACAGCAACCAAAAACACACAGCACGGAGGGGGGGAAGGAAAACGAAAATAAACACAAACACAAGCAGCAACCAAAAAACCACAAATCATCCAAAACAGCCACCCACAACCACCAAAAAATGAAAATAGTAGAAAAGAAATGAAGAAAGATGAACCTGGAAGATGGACCACCGCTCACGGTGGTTGTCCTCACCGGCGCAGTCGTCGGCCACAATTCCAGCGCCATGACCTTCTCTCTAACACAGTTTCGTTTTCTCTTTCCCACTTGCTTCGCTCTCTCTCTTCCCTTCTCTCGGTTCGCTCTCTCACCACCACGCCGTCGCTTCTCTCTCTCCGTCGCGCCGCCACTATCTCCGCCCCTCACCTCCGTGAACAGACCCTCTCCTCTTCCTTCCTCTCGGTTTGTTTTCTCTCTCTCTCTCTCTCTCTCTCTCTCTCTCGATATGCTATCTCTCTCTCTCTCAATCGATTTCTCTCCCCCTGCCAAATGAAGAAGGGAGCGGCGCATGAGGAGGGGAAATGGGTCTAGGGTTTTTTTTGTTTTAGCTGGATAAGGCTTGCGTTTATGGGCCTCTCTTTCTTTTCTTTTTTAAGTTCTTTAACCACTGATCGCTAATAACACCCCCTCCGTTAATAATACAACCTCCTGTAATTAGTTACACCCCTTTTACTATTTCACACATTTTTTTCCAAAAATCTTTCAAACTCCTTTCTAATTAATACAAGTTATTAGTGACTATCACCCAAAGCCTTGGCTTGTTTGATTGTCATGAAAGCTATCAAGAGTTATTAGTAATGGCCACTCAAAGCTTTTGCTTGCTTGGTCATTATGAAAGCTCTTTCCCCATTCCAAAACCCTTTCAAAAATATTTTCAAGTTAGAACTACGTCGCTTTGATTCCCATTTGGGATACGTAGGAGCGAGTCACGTTCTCGTCAAGCGCAACGAATAAAATTATTTTCACAACCGTAAACATTAATATTTTCCATGACAAAAATCATTTTCAAACCCATTGTCGCTAGGGGCTAGTCAGAACCTTTGTTCGTCTAGCCGTTGGCGGCAATGTCGTTTTCCAAAGAACAATAAAGCGGTGATCACCCATAACTTTGGTTAGTTTGATCATTCGTGCCAATAAATCTCTTTCGAAAACCATTTTCAAAGGATCAAATAAAAACGAGTTGCTACTAACGGTCAATCAGAACTTTCGTTCGTCTGACCAGTGGTAGTGACTCTCATTTTCAAGAGTACTTAGCGGTGATTACCCATAACCTCTGTTAGTTTAATCATTCGCAGAGTACTCGTCATATTTCGAAAATTCACTAAAAAGATAAAAAACAAAAACCTCTTCACGACAAATGAGAACTACGTAGCTTTGAATTCTCCATCGCACCCGGAGATACGTAGGAGCGAGAAGTCACCTCTCGTCAAGCTCCAAAAATAAAATTTTCATTAAGTTTTTCCCATTTATCTTCAAACAAGAAATAAATAGCCAAATCTAGGTATTTTTCAAATCAAACGTCAAACCACACACTTAATTAAAGGTTCCCTCTCAGTAGAGAGGACGCGTGGGGTGCTAACACCTTCCCCGCACGTAATCGACCCCCGAACCCATATCTCTAGTTTTCGAAAGACCATCCGCCTTGTTTAAAAGACCTTTTTTCAATGTTTTGGTCTTAAAATTAAAATATTGGTAGCGGCTTCAAAAATTTTCCACGTTGTACATTGAGAAATCCAAACCGGATTTTTCGGGGTGCAACAGCTGGCGACTCCACTGGGGACTAAAAACATTTTCTTCAAAAAGTGGGTCAAGCCTAATTAATTAAGTGTGTGGTTTGTGTGATTGATTTGAATGTCTTGCTTTGCCTCTATTCTTCTTCTGTTTCATAAGCATGTTGCATCCATGTGCATGCTTCTTGTGTGTTTGCTTTTGTTTAAAGTAATAGTTAGTTACTTTTTTGCTTAAATGCTTAGCTCCCTCATGCATTTTCTCCCTCTCTTATCATGTCCCCTTCTTCTTTGCTCCCTTTCTTAAGGTAAGAAGTGCAATGTTGTTGGCACCCTAGATTAGTTGTATTTGATTGATATTGAACCCTAGGGTATACGACATGTTATTGCTTTCTATTGTTTGGACTGCTCTGGTTTTCATTTCAGGTGGGGTAGTGTTAGGGAAAATGCCCTTGACACACACTACACTTATACATTATGATTACATGCTTTGAGAGAGAGACCATAACCCAGGTCTGCAAAAATTTAGGAGAGTGGATTCGAGTAGTGAGAGCCCATCAGGACCTTTGTCCGTTTGGCTACTTGCGAAAGTTCCAACCAGAGTTTCGCTCTTTCATGATGCCTCACACCTAGCAGTTTGCTGCATTTGTGGGGAGTTTTGTGAAAGAGACTGTAGCTCTGGTGGCCTTGTGAGGGAGCGAATAGAGCTACATGGGAGGATTACCCCTAAAATACCCTAGATCATAGGCTCTACCCCCTTTTTAGTTCACAAGGGCTTTCCAAATTGTGTGCTGCATCTTTGCATCCAGTTCCATCAATTTTTCCTTCAAATTTTTCGAAAATCAAAAAAGATATGTTTTTCCTTTTCAATAAACATCTATATGAGGTGACATATATCTTGTATTTTCTCAAAAATTCAATCACCAACCCAAAAAATCTTTTTACCTTGCTTTTCACATGCATGTAAAGTAGCATCATCAACCTCATTCTCATACAAAAAGCATCTTTGCATTGCCTAACATGGGAAAACTAAATAAAATTCATACGCGCATTTTTCTCTATCTCATTTAGGTTTGTCGGGAGTGCATTCCCCGCGCGGGTGCATTTCCATTCACTAAACTTTTTCCTAATTTTGTCAAAAAGTCCAAAAAAAAAACATATTTTATTGGGAACGTGTCTCATGCATTATTGTTTTTTGCATATCATGAAGAATGAACATGTGACCATCTCATCTTGCATACATTTCCATTCAAAATAAATCACGTTTTCCCTTGCATTAAAAATCATTTGCGAGCATCATGCACTTTCTCGCATAAAAAATTTTAAAAACATATCACATGCTTTATTATTTTCCTTTTTCATATCATATATGCAAACGTCTCATTTTGCATGCATTTTCATAAGAATCATATATTTCCACGCACCAAAAATAATTGTTAATATCATGCATTCCATTTCATTGTTTAAAAATAAAACAAAAAGCAATCATCATCCGCACTTTGCATCATGGCATCATGCGTTACATAAAACAAAATTTTGAAAAAAAACAGTTATCATCCATATCGCATTTCATTCATCCTTAATTATGCAAAAACTGTCATCAAATAAAGGTGGGCATCACATCAATATTGCATGCATATATCATTCCGCTATTCATATAGCCTTAGCTCAAACGTGCCATTTTCTGCATGCATTATTATTTTTCTCTTTCATATCATAACAAATAAACAAAAATCCAAAAATGTATGTTTTCTACTAGATTTTAGAAAATGCATTGCATGTACCCCTTTTCCCTTTTTCATGGCAGGAAAAGTAAACACTTGAACGTTTCATTTTGCATACATTTCCACGCGTTAAAAATAAACTGTGAGTATTATGCATTTCATTGCATAAAAACAAAATAAGACAAGAAGCAATTATCATCCGCATTGCATAAGCATCACATTCATCCGGGTGCATGTACAAAAATCATCATCAAATAATGCAGACATCGCGTCAATGTGGCGCCCATGCATCATTTCATTAACCTCATCACTTTGTTCGAATACATCATTTCTCCCTGCATGCATCCTTTCGAAGCAAAGAAAAATTTCCTCATGTGATGGTTTAATGGGTAGAAATGCACCTTTGAACGACGAAGGGTAATATCTCAAATTTGTTTGTCGACTACAAATTTGAGATGTTACTCTACGATGTCCGGGCACTTTGACCCAGTCACACGTGTTTTTATTTTCAAGTAGGAAGTTAAATTGAGTTGACTAATTGTCGAAACGTTTCAGTATATTGTGTGAAGTATTGAGTCAGGATCCACTCAATGTTTCATGCAGGTTACTCAGGGTAACGACAATCAGTTGCCTCATATCACCATTCTTGCATCTCTCATCATTCAAAAAAGGGGCATTGGCGCTTCGTATCTTGTCTCGCCTCTAAAAAACTAAAAAATCAAAAAAAAATCATTTTGAAAAAAAGGGGCATCATTCGCATTGGCATTCCATATTTTGTCTTGCATTAAAAACAACAAAATTATTTAAAATAAGTCACACATTTCGAGTGGCCATCCTCCACGCATTTGCATCATACTTGCATATCATAATTTGTTCATTCATTCATTGCATAAAATAAAAGTTGTGGTGAGAAGTGAGACGTTCTTGCAGAACAATCATCCTTTTTGAAAAAGTTTATCCTTACTTGGTTGCAAATTCAAGGTGTTCCAAGGCACTCAGTTTTTTTTCAAATCAATAGCTCATTTGCATTTCTTTCAAAAGCACTGCATCCCATCCATGACAAAAGACTGAAACAGCTCAAAAAAAAAAAAAAAGAAGAAAATTTCATTGTTCTAACTAATGTTGACTCTCTGTGAAGCATTCCTATAGCGAACGTGCCCGACACGTGCAACTTCTCTTGTTTGAGTCAGTCAGTTTCTTTGCTTGTCATCATCACCATCCAAGTCTAATCCCGCCCCGTCCACCCATAAAGCGCGTATTCTCTCCCATCAGTGCATACTTGACTTTTTGGTTCATTCTCACTAACACTCTGAGTCCTCCATGCTGGGGAAATTCTGTGATCACTGACTTTCTTTATCGACATTATATTCCTTTAGTGCAAGTCTTTCCAAAAAAAGAAGAAGAGATAAATGAGAAGAACAAGCTCGCTAGGTTGAAAACCCGAGGGCAGCCTAGGCAAAAAGGAGCGCCCGGTGGATTGAAAACTCGCAAAGAGCGGTCCAGGCAAAAATTAGGGCATAAAAGAAAATGCAAAGAAAAGAGCAAACACATATGGATAGATAAATTGTTGCCAGGTTTTACGAAAAAATAAGCAATCGGAAATTGAAATGAAGTTTGGCCGCCTCCCCACAACCTCAAGAAAATCCAAAATCCAAAAATTCCCTTTCCTGCCCACCTTAAGCCAAGAAAATCCCAAAGAGAAGGAAAAATCCCCCTCTACCCACCTTAAGTCAAGAAAGCCCTGGATATCTCCATCACTCTAGACAATGATCAACTCCACATCGAAAATGGTATATCATCTTTATCACTCACCCAGTCCAAAGAAAAGAAAGAGGTCAAAAGGAAAAGAAAGCGATCAAACAAAAGATTCAAAAAATGAAAATCTCAAAAAAAATTTCAAAAAAAGAGACCAAGAAAAAGAAAACAAAAGAAGAACAAATTGTGAGTGATATATTTCACCATGAAACACCAGAGATCCTTGTCTCCATAAACTTCCCAACACTCTGTTGTGTATAATCATCTCTCCTTTCATAAAGACTGCAAACATTTTCTTTGGCCTCAACATCTAACCCTCCATAAACCCTCAGCCATTCCACCATGAAACTCAAACTTGTCCTAATAAAACCCCAAGCACCTCATCAAGCCTAATAACCATTTCCTTCATAAGTCATTGACCATTGGCCGATGCCGAATAAGACCCAACAGCCCATCAGCCTCAAACACTTCATTAAGCTCAATCATCCCTTATCCACAAAACATCACAATTCTGAAAAGTCCATCCCGATCAATAACTGATTGCTTTTGTTTTCTCAAATTTTAACCCTAGGACAAATAAGTTTATTTACGATGGGTTTGCTCAAAAGAAAAACAAACGATCGGAAAAAAGAAAGCCGATCAAGAAAAATCCTCAGAAAAAGAAACAGTCAAAAAAAAGAAAGCTGACAAAGCAATAAAGACTTGCACTCTAAAATGCATTCAAGTTTCATTAAAACAAGGTTTAGTGATCACCAAGTGAGGCTTCTTTCATACCAAAAGTCAAAAATTTCATTGCATTTGGGTTTTTCTTAAAGAGAACCAAAGGTGTATACTAGGGGGCATTTCCTTCACCTCTCACTCCACTCAACTTTCGGGAGGTTTGTTCATTGCCCACCCCATTCATATATCACCCTCAGTTCATAACCATCACCATAACTCTGTCGCCTTTCACAACCTCACTCAAAGAAACCATTTGAAATGTCATTCCAAAGTGGGGCAAGTGCATTCTCATTCCTTCACCTCATTCATTGCCATAAAAACTCACCGGGGCAATCTCTCAACTCACTATCCTAAACAAGGCCTCGTCATTCTAATTGGGGCAACTTTGTCTCGTCATGACCGGGGCAACACTAAACTCTATGAGTTGAGACAAAATCTCTTTTGCTCCACCCTTCATTTCAAAAGCCAAAGCATTCCCAATTCATCATCTTCTACCCTTAGTTGTTGTCACCACTAGGCAGGAGCAAGCTTATTCACTCATCAAAAGCCTCGAACCGGGGCAGTCTTGCATCCCTTGGTCCCTCATGAGCGTCGGCAATAATCATGTCTGTCATCCCTTCACATATCATACATGTTCTAAACCAATCCCAAGTTAACTGACTCACTCATTCACATTTGCACTCCTATGTATGCTTACTACACAATGCTTCAAAGATAGAGAACACAGGTTAGTCATGCGATATCTAAGATTCAGTCGTCATTGGAAGGAAGAGAAAACAAGTGAGCTTGTTTGTAAATAAAAACCTTGAGAACACCGGAGTTTGAATCAAATTCAAATTTTTTTCAATAGAATGGTCAATAACCATCTCAATTCCTTGCATCCAAAGTCTAGCATCTCATCGTCACAAAAATGTTTACCTCATGCATCTAGGCATTTCAATCTATTCATTAGGGCATATGCATCAAAGCATTACATTTGCATCTTCACATTTTGTGCATTCATCATATAGCAAAAGAAAAAAAAAACGGTCCACGTCAGTTGCACCATATTAATACTTGCATTTCATAGAGGAAAATAGTAAAGAAGAAAAAGCAGAAATCTTTTCATGGCATTGGCATCATATTAATGTTAGCATTTCCATAAAAGAAAAAATAACAAAAATCATTGCATCAAACATCAAAGCATTGCATCATAAAGAAAGAAAAAGCAAAAACATGTCATCCCATGTCATTGCATTTGCATCATATTAATGTTTGCATTTCATAAAAGGGAAAGAACCAAAGTCATTGCATCAAAGCATTACATGTGTATCATGCAAGGCAACACAAAGGCTTCCCATGTCATTCATCATTCCATTATCGTTCATTTCTTCATGCCACTCATCGAAACATTGCATTCGCATACCCGCATTTCATGAAAAGAGAAAGAAATGAGCAGAAAATAAAACAAGAGCATTCCATTCATCAAAACATGAATCACTGTCATTGCATCGCACACTTGCATTACAAATATCAATCTCTGCATCAAACATCAAAGCACTACATCTGCATATTCACATTTCATAAAGAGCAAAAGAAAACAAGCAAAAAAAAAAAAAAAAAAAAAAACAAACGATCAGAAAAAGAAGGTTGGTCGAAGAAAAAACAATCAGACCAAAAGAAAAACTTCAGGAGTGTTCCACCACATTCATCATTACACCAAAGTCGTAGCACTGTACGCACTTGCATAACATGCCCTTGCATAGCATGCACCCACATTCCATGCATCATTCCTTGCATCAACCGACGTATGCAGGCACCTCAATCCAATGCGGCAGCATTGGCTTTTTAAATCAATCAATCAACAGGATTCGTGAATCCGTTCAAGACCCAAGTGTCCCTTCAAAAGCAGACTTCACCTCATATTCGAGCTGCGGGTAAGTCCTTCGACCCCATTGGGTCCAGTCGAAAAGGATAGTTGTGTTGGCCTAAGACATGGCGCAGTCCTAAGGAAGTATCGAGATCTAGACTTGATATTGTCCCCCCGGTCGCTCTTGAAGACCACCATGCCCAAGTGCAAACTCGGATCGTTCGCGGTTCGTTAAAAGGCTTTAGGCAGCCTCCAATATCGGCTTACTGAGGGCCGGTACCTTCTTTACTGCTTTCTTTATCGCTTTCTTTACTGCTTTATTTCCTGCTTTTGCTGCCTGAGGGCTAGCGCCAATTCATTTCCTGTTTTGCTGGCTTACTAAGGGTTAGCACCAATTCATTTCCTGCTTTTGTTGGCTTACTGAGGGTTGACAATTCATTTCCTGTTTTGGCTGGCTTACTGAGGGTTAGCGCCAATTCATTTCTGTTTTCTTTGGCTTCTGCGGTGGTGGCACCAAGCTTATTTTACTCTTTTCTTTGGCGAGGTGACACCCATTCAAAAAATAAATAGAAAGAACAAAAAATAGAAAAGAGAGCGCTCAGGATTGGAGCCCAGAGAGGTCATCGCTCCCTTTTGCCCAGGTCTCACATCGTGTGCGAGCAACGCGATGGACCGCAGCCCCATGTGAGGTTCAACGGAATTGTTGTATCAGCCTAAGATACAGTGGACGTCGTGCATTGATCAGATATATCGATTCGGGCCGATAACGATCCCCGGTCGCTCGAAAGACCAGAGATTCTCAGGATGCGTGCTCCTCAAAGCCACGTGCAAACTCGGATTCGTCAAGAGTTCGTTTAAGGATTACAGGTTTTAGGCAGCCTGGGCATTTACCGCTTTCTGCACGCAAGTGCTCATTTTACCGCTTTCTGCGCGCAAGTGCTCATTTTACCGCTTTCTGCACGCAAGTGCTTATTTTACCGCTTCCTGCACGCAAGTGCCCATTTTACCTTTTCTGATCTGCACGTCAGTGTTTCGTTTATCGTTTTCGCATCGGCACGAAAGTGTCTATCTTCCCGAAAAAAACAAAAAAAAAAAAACAAAAAAAGAGAAAAAGAAAAAAGAAAATTCGGACTTCCCCAAGTGGACAAAATTGGTATAATTTCTGAATTCTTTATTTCTATTTTATCTTCGAAATATGTCTCGGCCAATTCATATTTCTTGATAAAATCCAAATAAAGAGGGGCAGCTGTCATACCCCAATTTTGTCCGACTAGTCGAAAATCAAATAAAATTGTATTTTTGTAAATATCCAATTTTAATAAGTATTTTTCTCGTTTTCAGAAAACCCCAAAATATGTGTGTCGTTTTATAGGTTTCAATTGCACAAATGTGTTCAAGTTGCGTTCGTTAGTAATCTAGTATTTCTTATTCTCGTCGTGCGCGCGTATCATTTCGAATCGTGCGCTCGTACTTATTCTCGTAGTTGCGCGTATTAATTTCTATTCGCGTGCGTGTTTTGATTCTTGTTGCGCGCGCTCGCGTCTTGTCGGGTATGCGTATTCGTTTCATTGTTTATTATTATTATTAGTGATGTTTATTTAGTATTAGTTAACAACAAAAAGAGAGATACAAAAATATTAAGTATATTCAAATTTGTCCAATGTTTTGCAAAAAATGAGATACATAAAGTAGTCAAATAGTTACACAAAACTAAAAAAAGAAAAGAGAAAACAAGTAAAAAGAGAGAGATGTGTTGACAGCATCTCCCATTTTGGGCTAGAAGTCCATGCTCTTTCATCACATCTCTGCTTTTTTTCACAAGCAAAACATTCTTTGTGACCAATCTGCACATAGCCTACTCCCTCCTAGGACCTTTAATCAAGGTTTAATTCTGCAAACATAAACATAGAAAATGAGTAGGGAGCAGTAATAAACACAGAGAATACAGCATCATAAAATAGGAAATATGAGAGGGACGTATGAGACATTCATGGCTGGCATCTTCAACAAGAAAACAAACTCCAAATCCTTTTAAAAGAGGTAGCAACGAAGGGGGAGAGGAAACAGTTTGGAGGGGAGAAATAAAAACATACAGAGCACAAACAAACTCAACACACAAACACACACAACACAGAGCACATACACGCTGCACCAATATACACACACAACAGATACAAAAAAAAACAAACACACAACAGATACAAAAAAACACACACACAGAGACAGCAAGGAGAAAGGAGAAGGATAGGGGGAAACAGCAACCAAAAACACACAGCACAGAGGGGGGGAAGGAAAACGAAAATAAACACAAACACAAGCAGCAACCAAAAAACCACAAATCATCCAAAACAGCCACCCACAACCACCAAAAAATGAAAATAGTAGAAAAGAAATGAAGAAAGATGAACCTGGAAGATGGACCACCGCTCACGGTGGTTGTCCTCACCGGCGCAGTCGTCGGCCACAATTCCAGCGCCATGACCTTCTCTCTAACACAGTTTCGTTTTCTCTTTCCCACTTGCTTCGCTCTCTCTCTTCCCTTCTCTCGGTTCGCTCTCTCACCACCACGCCGTCGCTTCTCTCTCTCCGTCGCGCCGCCACTATCTCCGCCCCTTACCTCCGTGAACAGACCCTCTCCTCTTCCTTCCTCTCGGTTCGTTTTCTCTCTCTCTCTCTCTCTCGATATGCTATCTCTCTCTCTCTAAATCGATTTCTCTCCCCCTGCCAAATGAAGAAGGGAGCGGCGCGCATGAGGAGGGGAAATGGGTCTAGGGTTTTTTTGTTTTAGTTTGGATAAGGCTTGCGCTTTATGGGCCTCTCTTTCTTTTCTTTTTTAAGTTCTTTAACCACTGATCGCTAATAACACCCCCTCCGTTAATAATACAACCTCCTGTAATTAGTTACACCCCTTTTACTATTTCACACATTTTTTTCCAAAAATCTTTCAAACTCCTTTCTAATTAATACAAGTTATTAGTGACTATCACCCAAAGCCTTGGCTTGTTTGATTGTCATGAAAGCTATCAAGAGTTATTAGTAATGGCCACTCAAAGCTTTTGCTTGCTTGGTCATTATGAAAGCTCTTTCCCCATTCCAAAACCCTTTCAAAAATATTTTCAAGTTAGAACTACGTCGCTTTGATTCCCATTTTGGATACGTAGGAGCGAGTCACGTTCGTCAAAGCGCAACGAATAAAATTATTTTCACAACCGTAAACATTAATATTTTCCATGACAAAAAATCATTTTCAAACCCATTGTCGCTAGGGGCTAGTCAGAACCTTTGTTCGTCTAGCCGTTGGCGGCAATGTCGTTTTCCAAAGAACAATAAAGCGGTGATCACCCATAACTTTGGTTAGTTTGATCATTCGTGCCAATAAATCTCTTTCGAAAACCATTTTCAAAGGATCAAATAAAAACGAGTTGCTACTAACGGTCAATCAGAACTTTCGTTCGTCTGACCAGTGGTAGTGACTCTCATTTTCAAGAGTACTTAGCGGTGATTACCCATAACCTCTGTTAGTTTAACCATTCGCAGAGTACTCGTCATATTTCGAAAATTCACTAAAAAGATAAAAAACAAAAACCTCTTCACGACAAATGAGAACTACGTAGCTTTGAATTCTCCATCGCACCCGGAGATACGTAGGAGCGAGAAGTCACCTCTCGTCAAGCTCCAAAAATAAAATTTTCATTAAGTTTTTCCCATTTATCTTCAAACAAGAAATAAATAGCCAAATCTAGGTATTTTTCAAATCAAATGTCAAACCACACACTTAATTAAAGGTTCCTCTCGTGAGAGGGGCGCGTGGTGCTAACACCTTCCCATACGTAATCGACCCCCGAACCCATATCTCTAGTTTTCGAAAGACCATCCGCCTTGTTTAAAAGACCTTTTTTCAATGTTTTGGTCTTAAAATTAAAATATTGGTGGCGGCTTCAAAAATTTTCCACGTTGTACATTGAGAAATCCAAACCGGATTTTTCGGGGTGCAACAGTGGTTTTGGCGAGTTATGATTTTTATTCCACTGTGACGAAAAATAATTTTTATTTTGGAGTTTAATTTTTATGACGGTGTTTTGTTGCACAAACCATGAAGAGTGCAATTAACGAATTTTGTTTATGACGATATGACATTCCTTTTCCATTCGGTTAAATTAATTTTTAGGACTTTCACTCTGATAAATGACGTGTAATTTATGGGGTAGAAAAGGGGTGTTACATCGATTATCCTAGGTAGACCATTCTTAGCAACTGGCAAAAGCATAATTGATGTGCAGAAAGGTGAACTCACTATGAGAGTGAATGATCAAGAGGTAAAATTCAATGTGATGAATGCTATGAAGTATCCTGCTGAAAACACAGAAGAGTGTTCATCCTTAGTTTCTCTAGATCAATTGGTAGAAAAACAGTTTTACAAACAGTATGATCATTTAGCCAATGCAGATGCATTAGATGCAGCAGCATTACTAGATGATGAAATACTAGAAAAAGAAAATCTACCAATAGAAAACTCTTGTAAGGAAGTGTGGGCTAGAACTTTTGAACCACTCAATCTTGAGGATCCAACTCTCAAGAAGAATTTACCCTCAATAGAACAACCTCCTAAGCTAGAATTGAAAGAATCACCTAAACATCTTAAGTATGCCTTTCTAGGAGAAAATGAGACCTTAGCTGTTATCATTGCCTCTGATTTAACATCAGAACAAGAGAGTAATCTCATTAGTACTCTACAGAAGCATACTCAAGCAATAGGTTGGCAAATGGCAGATATCAAGGGAATTAGTCCTTCTATATGCATGCATAGAATCATCTTGGAAGAAAATTCAAAAAATAGTATAGAGAATCAAAGAAGACTAAACCCTATTATGAAAGAGGTTGTGAAAAAAGAGATCATTAAGTGGCTAGATGCTGGCATCATATACCCCATATCAGACAGTGCATGGGTAAGCCTTGTCCACTGTGTACCAAAGAAAGGGGGTGTGATAGTAATAGCCAATGAAAAGAATGAGTTGATACCAACTAGGACTGTCACAGGGTGGAGAATATGTATGGACTACAGAAAACTCAAAAAGGCTACTAAAAAGGATCACTTTCCTTTACCATTCATAGACCAAATGTTAGATAGATTAGCAGGGAAAGAATTCTATTGTTTCCTAGATGGCTACTCAGACTATAATCAAATAGCCATTGAGCCTAAGGATCAACACAAAACTACCTTTACATGCCCTTATGGAACCTTTGCCTTTAGAAGGATGCCATTTGATTTATGTAATGCACCTGCTAAATTCCAAAGATGCATGATGTCTATATTCTCAGATTTCATTGAGCAATCAATGGAAGTGTTTATGGATGATTTCTCTATCTTTGGAGAAACATTTCAAGTTTGTTTAGCAAACTTGGAACAAATTCTCAAGAGATGTGAGGAAACAAATTTAGTATTGAACTGGGAAAAGTGCCATTTCATGGTACAAGAGGGCATTGTGCTAGGACATAGAGTTTCAAAGAAAGGTCTAGAGGTAGATAAAGCCAAAGTTGAGGTGATTGAGAATTTGCCACCACCAAATACAGTCAAAGGTATTAGGAGCTTCTTAGGTCATGCTGGTTTCTATAGAAGTTTTATCAAAGATTTTTCAAAAATATCAAAACCATTATGTATGCTTTTGCAACATGATGTATCATTCAACTTTGATGATTCTTGTATGGAATCTTTTGAAAATCTTAAAAAGGCTTTGGTGACAGCACCAGTGATAGTAACACCTGATTGGAGCAGACCATTTGAACTAATGTGTGATGCTAGTGACTTTGCAGTAGGAGTAGTCATGGGGCAAAGGTATGACAAGGTTTTTCATTCCATCTATTATTCTAGCAAAACCTTAGTTGAAGCTCAAGTGAACTATACAGTCACAGAAAAAGAATTATTAGCTGTGGTATTTGCATTTGAAAAATTTAGACCTTACTTAGTTGACACTAAAGTTATTGTCTATACTAATCACTCTGCCATTAAGTATTTGATTTCAAAGAAAGATGCAAAACCAAGGCTGATAAGGTGGATTCTACTCCTACAAGAATTTGATCTTGAAATCAGAGACAAGAAAGGAGTAGAGAATCAAGTAACAGACCATTTATCAAGGATTGAAGGAGAATCACTAGGTACACAAGAGAAAGAAATCAAGGAGAGCTTTCCAAATGAGAAATTATTGGCAATCACAGTCAATGCACAAAATGAAACTACATTAGCTATAAGCAATGCAGGAGCATCTAATGCATCTGCACTATGGTATGCTGATATTGTTAATTTCCTTGCAAGCAAGATAGTACCTGTGAATATTTCATATCAACAAAAGAGAAGATTCTTCCATATAGTTAAACAATACTATTGGGATGATCCATTCCTTTACAAGATGTGCTCTAATCAATTAATGAGGAAATGCATTCCTGAAGAGGAGCAACAAGCAGTGCTACTGCATTGCCATGTTGCACCTTATGGAGGACATTTTGGTAGCACTAGAACAACAACTAAGATATTACAGTCTGGTTATTTTTGGCCTACTTTATTTAAAGATGCTTATTTTATGGTCAAAAACTGTGATAAATGTCAAAGGGCAGGAAATATCTCTGATAAACATGAAATGCCAAAAACCAATATTTTGAAATTGAATTATTTGATGTTTGGGGAATGGATTTCGTGGGACCTTTTCCACCTTCTTTTGGCAATTTATATATCTTAGTAGTTGTTGATTATGTGTCCAAATGGGTAGAGACAGTAGCATTACCAAACAATGATGCTAAATCAGTGAGTAAGTTTCTTCAAAGAAATATATTCACTAGATTTGGAACTCCTAGAGCTATCATTAATGATGAATGTTCACACTTTTGCAATAAAATCATAGAAAACCTTCTAGCTAAGTATGGAGTTAAGCATAAGATAGCTACAGCTTACCATCCTCAAACTAGTGGTCAAGCAGAACTATCCAATAGGGAAATTAAGAGAATGCTAGAAAAAATGGTGAGTCCAAATAGGAAAGATTGGTCTTTACATTTGGATGAAGCTTTATGGGCATATAGAACAGCATTCAAAACACCCTTAGGAATGTCCCCTTATAGAATATTCTATGGAAAAGCATGTCGTTTACCTGTGGAGTTAGAAAACAAATCATATTGGGCTATCAAGAAGCTCAATCTTAACTTGAACAAGGCAGGTACACAGAGAATGTTAGAACTTCATGAGCTAGAAGAAATTAGGCAATTCTCTTATGAGAATGCTGAAATCTACAAAGCTAAAACTAAGGCATGGCATGACAAGAGAATTTAAAAAAGAGAAATGAGAGAAGGAGGATTAGTTCTGCTATACAATTCCAGGTTGAAGCTATTTCCTGGTAAACTCAGATCAAGGTGGTCAGGACCATTTAAGTTGATAAAAATTTATCCAATGGAGCAGTTGATTTATTTGATGAAGCATCCAAAACTGTCTTCAAAGTGAATGGTCAAAGAGTCAAAATGTACTATGGTGAACATGTGAACTGTCTTCAAAGTGAAAGGTCAAAGAGTCAAAATGTACTAAGATAAAAGAGGTAGTCAGGCTGATAAGACTTTTAAAACAAGCGCTTAATGGGAGGCAACCCATCATTTTTAAGTATTTTTGTTCAATTTTATGTTTTTAAGTGTTTTGTAGGAATGCAGGATACTAATGCAGCTGCATCAGTGCACCTGCATTGAAGAAAAGAATGTGCCCTGCATCAAAATTTCAAAAATGTGAAGAAAAGTGATTAAGTTTAAATCCTAACCCATCAGAAGGATAAGTGGAAGGGTAAAATGGATAATGATATGTTTAGTAAGCAAGGAAGACACGTGGTGGCTTGCATGTCTACCACACCTCACCTAACGGCTACTTCCATCAAATCAAATCCCACTTAATCTTCATACACATTAAACTTTCACTCTCACAACCGTTACTCCTTCCTTGCGAAACTCTCTCATCCACAAACAGTTACTCCTCATATTCCATTCCAAAACTCACTCAAGAAATCGAGAAATTGAAGAATCGCGATGGTGAAAAAGCAATCAGCACAAAAATCCTTAGGCAAGCATGTTGAATCTGCACAAAAAGAAAAGAAAGTCATTCATGCAGAATCATCATCACCGAAAAGCAAGAAAGGCAAAGCCAAAGAACCAGCATTGAGAACCGATGACAAAACACATTTCTGGAAGATGCAAGTTCTACCCGAGAGAGGCTATGATTTGAAGAAAGCAAGTCCTTCATTCATGACCACAGTTGCCAATCTCAGTTTGGATCACTTTGTTCTTCCAAGAGGAGGCTATATTGAAGTTCTAGTAAGAGAATTTTATGCTGGAATCACTGAACAAGAAGGAACAGAACAAGTCTACACTTCAATGGTGAGATGTAAACTTGTACACTTTCATCCAAAGAAATTGAATGAACATTATATGCTAAATATAATGGAAATGAATTTGAAAAGAGAGTGGCAAAGACCTTTAGGAAAGAAATGGAAGAAGTGAAAGGTAGAATAGCTACACCAGAAGCTGTTTGGAAAAGGTTCACACCTAATGAGATCAAACTTAGAAGTACTTATTTGATAGATGCATTAGGTAATTGGCATTTGTTTATAGCAACCTCAATCTTACCTACATCACACACATATGCAATGACCAAAGAGAGATTGATCCTACTAGATACAATTCTCTCTGAAGGAAATGTTGACATAGGTAGATTGATTGCTAGGGAAATTTGTTCATGCACCTCTAAGTCAAAGGGATTTTTGTTTTTCCCTTGCCTTATCACTAAATTGTGCATGAAAGAAGGTGTTCCCATAGCCTCCCATGAACAAAGAAAATTCCCACCGGGAAATTTGAATGCTGAGATGAGAGAGAGACTAAGGAAAGTAAGAGGCCCTATGCCTGCAATACAAGAGCATCACATGCAAAAGCAAGTTTCAATGTGGAAATTTCTGAATGATCAACATGATTGGCTACAAGCCTACAACTTGTCTTTGATAAGATGTTTGATATCTTGGGCAATGTTAATGCCTCTATCTTTCCAAATTGGGTACTCAAAACTGATGGTGAAGAAGAGGAAGAGAAAGAAACTGATGAAGTAAGAAAAAAGGAAGAGGAAAAGGAGGAAGAGCCTAGTACAAAGAAGAAGGTGACTAGGAAGCAATCAAAAGAGAAAAAGAAAGTAGTGGTTGAACCTGTTGTTGAAGAGACTTATGATTCAGATACTGAGGATGAGGAACTAGAAAAAGAAATGGACAAGGAGGTTGAAGATTGTTGTGTGAAAAGTAGTTGTGCAAGTGTACACAATCGCAAATAGTAATATAGTGATGAAAGTAAAGATCGTCTCCACATGGATTGATGTTAATTTTAGAGTTTAGCTTACACTTACACTAATGAAACAAGTAGCAAAGTTTGTTTAGTCACAAGTGTGGCGACCGAAAAATCCGGAGAGGATTCTTCGAAAGTTCAAAAATGAAGCCGCCACCAAAGTTTAGTTTAAGGGCAAATATTGGAAAATCCCTTTTAAAATGGATAAGGGTCAAGGACTCTTCGATTATGCGTGGGGAAGGTATTAGCACCCCACGACATCCTTCTTAAGGAAGGTTACCTTCTAATTAGTTGTATATAACGATTATTTTACCCTTTGAAAACGAAAAAAAAAAATACTTAATAAAAATTTTAGTTTTTTGTGCTTGACAGGAGTGGGCTCCTGGTCCTACGTATCTCCAGATGCAATGGAGAAATCAAAGCTACGTAGTTCTTCCTGAAAAAGTTTGTTGGTTGGTGTTTTTTAATGTAGGGGTTTTAGGATTACTGAGTTGTCCGACTCATTCATCCTAGAACGATGATTAACTCAGTCGTCCGACTGACTTAATCCCCCACTTTTTGAAAATAATATTCTGATTTTTTTTTTTTTTGAAATGAGGTTCGTCTATGAAATGATTTGATTTGAATAGGGATTTTAGGACTCTTGAGTCGTACGACTCATTCGTCTTAAAACGCAGATTAGTTTGAGTTTCTTGAAGTGATCAAACAAGTTAAACTTAGAGTGACCATTGTTAAGAACATATTTTTGAACATTAAATTGAGTTTTTAGAACGTTAAATGAAAATTTAATTTAAAAACTAGTTAAAATTGGATGAAGGTGAGTTTGACTCACCACTAGTGAAAATGAAAAAGGAATGGGCCAAAACTCAAGACTCAAAAACAGAATTGAAAAGCCCATAATTATTTTTGGGAGAGAGGCTGTATGAATAAAATAAAGGAGTACAACTAGTAAAAAAAACAGATTTTATAAATAAGTAAAACTAATTATTATTAGGGCTGTTTTTTTTGGACCCCCACCCTCTCCCCTTAAACCCCCACTCACTCTGTGAAAAGACCAAAATACCCCTGCGTTTTTACAAAATCACAATGTCTTCACATTATTGGTCATATCTACGATTGACCACCTTCACTCGCATATACGCCACAGAGACGTATATACGATCAGCCCAGAAATCAACCACTCGCATATACCCCTTTTCAGGCGTATATACGATTAGACAGAATTCATCCACTCGTATATACTTCTTCAGGGCATATATACGATGTGTTAAAACTACGCATCGTATATATGTCCCAAATGACATATATACGATGCGCCTTTTTTAAAAAAAAAATAGATTACAAAGGGCATTTTGGGGTTTTCATTGTGGGTGGGGGTATATGGAGAAGGGGTGGGGATACAAAAAAAAAAAAATTCCTTATTATTATTATTATTATAGTAACATAAAACAAAATATCTTCTTGACCAAAAAAAAAATATCTAAAAAAGAATGGGAGGGGGTTATACAAAAAATGAGGTGTATGTATAGCAAACACTAAATATAAGATTGAAAAAAAAGGTGTAAACGTGTGTGTGTGTGTGTGTGTGTGTGGTGCTGAGAGCATCAATGACTATAAATGTGAATAATAATAACATGAACAAAGAAAAACAACAATTTGGTAATAATGAAATGAGTTAAAAAGTTGCTCTGGTTATTGCAAGGATTTTTACGGTTCATTAAGAACCTAATATCCAAAATGAAACCATGCATCATGG
Organism: Oxytropis ochrocephala; assembly: GCA_020916435.1. NCBI lineage: Eukaryota > Viridiplantae > Streptophyta > Magnoliopsida > Fabales > Fabaceae > Oxytropis > Oxytropis ochrocephala. Next base: position 31,812,612 of record CM037093.1, on the reverse strand, counting down.
CAGCTTGAGAGAGAGAGAGAGAGAGTAGCCGTGGAGATGAGAGAATGGTGTTTGATGGTGGTTGTTGTGTTGTAGTGGTGGTTGTTGGTCTTGTAGTGATGGTTGTGGTGGTGTTTGGGAGTGAGGTGGTGGTGACTATGGAAGTATGGGGTAGTATTCTCCCCTTCCTCTTATTTTCTCTCTTCTCTTCTCTTTTGTTTTTGTTTCTTATTTTTCTTATCCTACTCTCCCCCATTTCAGTGCTGATCTTCGTCCCATTTATAGAGAGTTGATGTTTGTGAATTGCTCCCCACGGCTGTGTGAAAGAGAAATATAAAAACTGTTGTACATGTGCAAGGCTGTGAAAAGGAAGCAAAAGAATTGTTGTGTTATATTGTGGTGTAGAGAGAAGGAAACCAAATAACATGTTGTGTATTGAATGTTGCTGGGTTTAGAGGGGGGTGGCGTGAAGTAGTAGTGGAGGTGTGCAGGGAGCCTGTTGCTTGTAGCAGTGTCTTTGAGTGTAAAATTGTGTTTACTTTGAGTAAAAATGACAAAAATAGGATAAAACAATAAAAACTAAAAAGAGCTTGACTTGATACCTGAAAATAAACAAAAATGGAATCCAATGTTGCTTTTTTCTTTTAATTAAATCTGATTTGTATTTTGTATTTTTAATTTCATGATTTACACCAAAAATAGTAGTTAAGATTAAACCCTAATAACAGATTTTTTAATTCTTTTTCTAGCAATAAAAAGTAAATAAGTTCTACTAATAATAATAAAATAACGTAAAACCGCTAACGAGTACTAAGATAAACACACGTATATAATTAGAACTAACACGTGTGCCAAACGAGAACAAAATGGTGCAAGATTGTTAAAACTAACATGCACGATTAAAAATAACACGCGCGCACCACAGAACATATTTTTGATCCTTTTTGAAAGCGAGAATAATACCCGTTAAAATTGGGCGTTCACAAGAATACACTTTTTATTTTTTTATAAATTTTGAATTAGGCCGGACAAAATTGGGGTATAACAACAAGTAACAGTAAAAAGGAGTGTTTGAATAGAACAGTTAAAAGAGTAGTTCAAATATGAGAGAAGTAAGTTGGACTGCTCGTTGCTAAGTAAATCCCCAAAAGTGATGCGTTATAACGTCACACGCTATAGCGTCAAGCGTTGTCGCATTTGATATTGTGTCTTTCAGTCACTAACGTCAGGGTTTCGTTACAAGACTCCTATGTCTAGGTTCTAAATAAGTTCACCCTTGTATAATAAAGAACCCACAGCTTTTGCCCTATGAACTATTGCTTTTCTATGTCTAGAATAAGCAAACGTTGTTTAAATGTCTTTAAACAATCTTTCATTCATATCAATCTTTGAGTTCTATTCATGGACCATTTCTGTACCCATGAATGTACTCATTTTAAGTGGTCAACCCTAAAACGAGTTTGAAAGAATTAAAATGCAAAGATTGAAACACAAAACGTGAAATATTATAAATGCAATACTAAAGGTTCATTACAAGCTTAAAGCAATCCAACTACAAGTGTTTAGCTCATGTTGAGCATCATCAACAAAATACAAGTTAAATAACCCATATTACCGTAAACAAGGAGAAGAGAAACGGTTGCAAAAGATACAAACCGAAGGTTCCAACTCATAAACGGAGACGACGCTATAACGTCAACTTCACACCAAGAAAAACGATAAACAATAACATAAAAATAAAAGCTTGAAAGTGCTTCAATGGAGGAGAAGTGTCAAGTTTTTCCTTCCAAAAACTCTCTCAGTACTCTTCGAAGGTGGGAGTGTAGTGGTGAAGTAGAAGATCTCTTGTGTGTATCCCCCAAAAAGGTACAAAAAGGTGATGGGCACCTTTAACCAACTAAAGATATTCTCCCACTCAAGCAATGATAAGTGTCCCTCGCTAGCCAATGAGAAACCGAGCCTGTCAGCGTGTACTGTGAGAACAGCGCACGAAGATTTGGGTTAAAGTGATTGGCGCCAAAAGTGAACTTTTAACTTGGATACTCAGCTGGCTTGCCTTCCACCGCTATAGCGCTTGACGCTGTAACGCTAACAAACACATTAAATTGTTCACAGGGGCACTAGATGTGTCAAATCAACAGCAAAACAGTATCTAGCCCTTCTCTATCTAAAACTAGCATAATATGGTAAATAAGACACCAATGTTACTTGAGAACTCACTTTATTTTAAGGAATAAAGGCATAAGTAATTCATATAAATATAAGTAATCACACCCCCAAACTTAAACCATTATTTGTCCTCAAGTAATGACACTTAACTAAGACACATCACTAACACATATATATACAGAACACACTACATAATCAGCTCTACATTTCTAGTGAACATTCTGTCAAACATGTTCTCAAGGGGCTAACCTTTCAGATTCACACTCACACCCACACGCCAATGCATTTTTACAACTTCTAAGCTTATTACTGCTCAATGTGTGTGTGTGTGTGTGTGTGTGTGTGTGTGTGTGTGTGTGTGTGATCTCTGACTCATCTCAATTCCTAGCTAGATTTGGATTTTTCTTAGCCTTGGGAAGAGTGGCATTCTTTTGGTGACACCAAAAACTTTTTCAAAACCTTGACTAGACTAACAAACTTCACACATAAATAGGAGATTTCAGGCATGACAAAGGGTTTAAATAGGTAGTTCAGGTCTGTGGTCAGTGTTAACAAAAGTATCATTGGCTCAACAAAAGAGGGATGCATTGCACAATACACATAAATTCTTCAAGAAGCAACCAAAGTTAACACCAAAGAGGAAGCATTCTGCTGCAAAACCTACTGATGCTACTGCATCAGTTACTGCATCAACACTAGAGGAAGGTGGTGCATATGCACCAAGTGAAGAGATACCAGAAAAGCAACCTAAAGAGAAGAAACAGAAGGTGAAACACACTGCTCCTATAAGGCAGAGCCCAAGGACAAGGAGTGGAGCAAAGAAATGAGTATCATTTACAAGCTTTCATGTGTTTACCTATACTATTATAGTTTTTGTTGCTAATACTTAACTCCCTGGTTATGTTTTGTTTTTAATCCCTCTCCCCATATTTTGAACAACTTGGTTTGTGTTTTCTAAACACTTAGCAGTGAGGACACTGCTACCCCTTAAGTTTGGGGGGGGGGGGGGGGATTTATCTATTAAGTATGTTTGTGTGTTTAAATATGTTTGTTTTATCTATTAAATATGTGTGTTTTAAAGTATTTTATATTTTGTTTAAATATTATATGTACTTAACAAAGTAGTATCTAAATACATGAAATTATTTTCCAAAGAATCTCTTTTGGAAATAGTGAAAAGTATGAAGAATACTATTATTGTTAAAAGTATTTTAGTAGTAGAATGGGTCAGTTTTTAGAAAATATGGTGTAAACCCTATGGATGGAATTTTAATGATGAAAAGTAGAAAAAGAAGCCTTATTTCTGAGAAAATAACCAAAATTATTTTTACTTCAACACCTCATAACTGAGTTTGTGAAAAGAACCTTGCTATTTAAAGATCAATCTAATGCAAGGGGAATTTTTGGTGAGCTTAGGTCAAAACAAATTTTTATTAAAAAGTTAGAAGAGCTTAAAGAATTAAGTTTGAGGATGTTTTATGAAAATTAAGACTGAATTTGAAAAGTATAAGAGTAATCAATGCCCAAAAAGGTTACAAAAGTGTGGTAAAAAGATCAAAGATCAAAGCCATATTGACCTGAATCAATTGATACCTGTGCCTAAGTGCATGAATGCATCTGGAAGTCAAAGACCTATGTCATGCAGGAATAAACGCATCTGGAGGTTAGTTCAAAAAAAAACTGAACCTGTGTCATGCAGGAATAAATGCATCTGGAGGTCAAAGACCTGTGCCTAAGTGCATGAATGCATCTGGAGGTCAGTGAGGATGGCAATATGAGCTATCAAAAATGAAGCAGCATCAGTGCAAAAGCACAATGCTACTGCTCAAAAAAAATCACTTCAAAGAAGTGATGCATCTTCACACAAAAAAAAAGAACCACCAATAGAAAATTGCATTGGCTCAAAAGCTTTGAAAAAAAATTCAATCAAGTCCTTTGTTGTACTTAAAACTCCCCAACACTTGAAGATTTTGTTAGTCTAGTCTTTCTTTTGAAAAATATTTTGGTGTGACCATAGGTAAACTAATCTTTTCAAAGGCTATGAGGAAGTTTTCACTTAGTCTTGGAACCAATCTCAACTCAGTGGTTCACACACACATATAAAAGAGTTTGAATAACTTTGGTAGTTTTTAAAAGAAATAAAGGCATAAGAAAGATTGCTGAGAAATGAAGTTCATAGGGAGCCTCATGAAAATCCAAAATATCAAAACTGATCTATCTTCTAGAATTATAGTATTAATAGTTTGTGTTTGTCATTACTTGAGGACAAGCAATTGTTTAAGTTTGGGGGTGTGATAACTCTATTTTATATAGAGTTATTCATATTTTTAAACTTAGTTAATTGCTCTCTTTCAAGTAAAGATAAGGAGTTAGATAGTATTTTGTGTGATATATGACAACTTGAGTGATTGACATGGTTATAGTTGTTAATAGGTCATTTTGGATATATTGTGGTATGTTTGATGTTTTTGTTCAGTGCAGTCTACAGATGCTCCTGCATCAATGCTTCTGCACCAATGTTACTACATCAATGCAACAGCATTGATCCTGCACTACATCTACATTACTTGGAAAGTGAAGCTATCCACTTGCACATCCACTTACATTGCTGACCTCATGATTGGTCCCCTAAAGCAAGACCACTTTATATTTCGGCACCTACCATTCCCACATAACTTTGAAGAGTCATCAACATAGGGACACATGCAGTTCATACCTCCTTGGACCTCCCTATACACTTGATTAAATATCTCACCTTGGGAAACAACTTCTGAAAAGTAACTATGACTCAATCTCTACGTTTACTTCAACATGAAGAAAGGAAGCACCTCTCTTGAAGACTATAAAAGGACCTCACTTCTTCACTTGGAAATATATCACAATCCATAAGTTAGATACAAATTTAAATATACATAGTTAGTTTCTTTTTTGTAAGGGGGAAAGGAAGGAATTGACAAATCCTCCTTACTTCAATTTCATAGTTTTTACATAGTGCTAATGAGTGATGCAACTGCATTGCTAGGAGAATTCATACAAAGAGCTACAACTCGTGTAATCTCTATCTTGTTGTCTCTCTTTTGTGATTTGCCTTGCAATGTCTATGTTGAGCTAAATCTCTCTTAGTTTGAATGTTCTAACCATTTAATGAGCTTTTAAGTAAGTATGACGCATGTATGTAATGTGTGACTTTAATTCTTGCTTGATAATACTTTCAACACTTATTTTGAGGTTGATCACTTAGAATAAGTAGATTTGTAAAAGCATACATGGTTTACAATTAAGAACTCAAGAACTAATATGGTGAGTGTTTTACATAAAGGAAACTTTGTGAAAACCATGCTAAGTCCTAGACATAGGATAGTATAGTCCATTGGGTGATACTGTGGGTACTTTAATAGACAATAGTGAACTTATTTAGCATGCCAAGACATAGGAAGCTTGTAATGAAACTCGGAAAAAGTGACTGAAAGGCACATAGCTAATGCAACGACATTCAGTACAACTGCATCACATACTGCATTAAACACTTAAAGGTGAATTACTTGGTGAAGACATTCCAACTAGCTTTTCTCATTTGCATTACACATACTTGGTCGTTTGCTCTTCGAAGGAAAGTAGTCAAGTCCTGTGGTCGGTTCAAATCGACCTCTTGTGCGAACAGGCTGCCTAGCCTAATCCACGTTTCAAGCAGTTCAGTTTATCTTTGTCCTCTAAGTCTCGGGCGGTCTCGGCCTCTTCATTGAATCGATCAATGTAGTGCCTTAGGGTCTCATTTTCCCCTTGGATAATACTATCCAACACTTCTTCATATCTGTCTTGGCATATGTTGGCCATGTAATGTGCTAGAAAGATCCTGACCAGGTGGTCCCATGAGGAGATGGTGTTTGGCCGGAGAGTTTCCCACCATTCCAAGGCCCGTTCATCGAGCGACTGTGGAAATAGCTTGCACTTCATTATTTTGTTCACATCCATGTACCTACAGAAGTTGTTGAAGTATCTCAGACGTTTGTCCGGATCTCCGCGATTGGTGAATAACTTCATGGGGGAGGCTTTCTCAGCTCCCTAGGGACTCGATAACGACTGATCTCCCTTTTGAAGGGACCTTCGTCGTTCGGGTTGTAGATAGGTGGGACCTATGAGGAGGAGACCTATGCGCCCGGTTCCTACGCGGTGGAGTTCGGCGAGAAATGCTTCTGCGGGGTGGGGTGCGATGTGAGATGCTCCTTCAAAGGAGTGTCCTATGTCTTGGAGGTGGTGGCCTTGCTTCATTAATGCGTGGATTCCTTGATGCAGGGGCCGCTCGCGGGCGGTCTGAAGGCTCACCTTGTTCGTACTGAGCGATGAGAGCGTCTCGATCTGTTATGATTTGGTCCCTTGCCTGCAGTAATTCAAGGACTGTCTGTGTGACGTGCGCTGGTAGAGCTTCATGAATGTCGGCCTCAGCCAACTCTGCTGGAAGAGCTCGGCTTCTTGGAGAAATTTGAAGAACGGGCTCCGTATTGGTCGGTTGCCCTCGCATGCAAGAGACCGCGCCGGCGGTTTTCTTGGGATTCGTGAATGATCCACGGAACACCTGCGGAGTTTCATGTTGTTGATCGGCCGAGGCGGACGTGTCGTGCCTAGATGAGGCGCGTGTTAGTAGTCGTCCGCGCGGAGGCATGTTCGGTGTAGGATTGGGCTAGGGCTCTCCAACTGCGGTCAGCCACCTTGACCAGTGAATGTTGAAAAGTTGGGTGATTGGCCCGATCGTTGTTGGTGAGTGAGGACCGGGGTCTTGGACTGCACGCGAGTGGTATCTACAATAACACTCCGACGCTCAAGTCAGTAATGTGTGGTCGAGTAGGGTCACAAGGTGTAGATTACGTACCTAATTCTTAGAATCTGTGCTGCATTTATTCTGTTGGCACTCTGGCCTAATTCTTGGGTCACAAGGCGCAAGTTGGGCCACGCCGGGCCTGATATAACGAATTGGGCCCTTGGCCCACTCCAGATCATCTTCTAAATTATAATTATAATTATCATTGAAAAACAATTATCACGTGTTTTTTTATATATCAATGACAATTATTTATCCTTTTTTTAGATATTAGTGACAAATATTTGTCACATGTATTTTTTGTTTGAATTTTTTTGCTAGTAGTTAAAAGATAGATATTAGATTATGCTAACCACATAAATCTGTAGTGTATTTTTAACACTCCGGATTTATGTAGTTAACATAAATCCGGAAAAAACCCAAACTTTTCCCTACGGAATCATCACAACATATCAATTCGGGAAAAATTCAAAAATAAAAACTACGGATTTACCTTTCTATGATAAATCCGAAAAAAACACGAAATTTGTCTTCTAAATTATAATTATCAATAAAAAATATTTATCCCTTTTTTAATATATCATTTTGTTCGGTCCTGAAATTCGGATATACCTTGTCCGAGGAGCTTGGGAATCTTGCTTTGTGGGGGTTCAACACCATTTTATATAGTAGCAATTTTTTTCAGGGGGTTCAATAGAACCGTCTTGAACACAACAAAGATCCGCCAAAGATATCAACTCAATTAGTATGGATAAATAATTGTCTAATGGCTTTTTTTTAGCGACCCAGTTATCTAATGATTTATACTGAGAGAGATGTACACTTTTTAATCACTATTAAAAGAAGAAAAAAAATGTTATCAACACCTTGTGACTATTATAAGGAAAAGCTTCCTACTTTGCCACCTTTAATGTTGTTATTACGAATAAACCATTCATTTATCAACGTCAATGCACACTCTCATGAGTCTTGCTTGTTTAATTTAATGTAGTCTTTTTTGAGAAATAAAAATGACCTACTACTGCCTCCAGTCTTTTTATAAATAAAAATACATTTTCTTAATTCATTGAATAATTGATCTATCATTTTAGACTAAATACATTCGTTATTCAATGAATATGTTTTTTTCTCATAAATGAATTTGGTGGAGTACTAAGGAAAATGCAAGCATTTATAAGAGAGGGCCATATTCCGGAGGAGAATTCATTCCCCTTTCACATTCATTTTCAGATTAAATAAACATTCAACACCATTTCTCAATCACAATTGTCTCTCTCACTTTCATCATATTATTATTAGGTACATTGCTATAACCATGATCATAGGTAAAGATATAGATGAAATTTTAGCAGCAATTGTGCCACTTTATGTGGCTATGATATTAGGCTATGCTTCAATTCGATGGTGGAAGATTTTCACACCTGAACAATTCCTGCACTTACTTTTAATTTCATATCACCAATTAAACCATACCATGTGAACTTCAAGTTTATAGCTGCAGATTCACTTCAAAAAATTGTGACATTAGGTGCACTTTTTCTATGGATCATTTTCACAAAACATGGTGGTGGAATTGATTGGACAATAACCCTTTTCTCACTTTCAACTCTTCCAAACACACTTCACTTTTGATCTCAATTGTGCTTATGCAAGGTCCTGTTTGGTTCAATGTTTTGTTGTTTTTCTATGAATATAGAGCTGCTAAGCTTCTCATTTCACAACAATTCCTTCAAGGGTCTGTTATATCCTCTTCAAAGGTCGGATCAGTTAATGATAGTGTGACATTGCATAGTGATTTAGAGATGGGTGAAAATGGGATTTTATCATCCAGAAAATGGTAGGTTGGAATAAGGGTCACATGTATGGTACAGGGCCCTTGATTCCATTTATAGCCCAGTGTTGGGCCGGCAACAGCAGAGGACGTTCTACCAGTCGACCAGCTCCTACTCCTTCAGTTGCAGAGACAGAACAGCTCTAGCAGCTGGTGCAGTCTCAGGCGGAGCTGCTGCAGGCTACGCGGCAGGAGCTGCAGACTACTCTGCAGGAGTTTCATAATGACTTCGCGAGGGTGACCCGTAAACAGGAGTTGATGTTTAAGTATTTTAAGAATATGCAGCAAGCTGAGGAGTCTGATAGTGCCTATGTTGATTCGGATTTAAATTTATTCAAGTATTCTCGGAATAATTATTTTAAATTGTTTTAGCTATTTTAAATTTTAGTAATATTTACTAATAAAATAAGCAGCTTTATTAAAAAAAATTAAATCAGGTGGGCATTAGCGAGGAAATGGGACGCGTGGCACCTAGCTAGACTTAGTGGCGAAAATTTGAATCTCTCGTAATTAGCAAAGGAACTGTGACACGTAAATTAGTGACAGCTTCAAATTTCCCTCGTTGAGTCTTTAGCGAGGGTATTAGCGCTTGAAATAGACCCTCGCTAATTCCCTCACAAACACTAATCTGCGACGGAAATAACCCTCGCTAATGCTCTTTTTTTTTGTAGTGAATAAACTCATTGGCCTTACTTTGTGATTTTTGTTAATTTTTCTTATAATAAAGACGAGAGGGAGTACATTTCTGCAATATGAAATTTGTGCAATAAAGGTATCTCTTGTTAAAAAAATTAAACCAAACAAATTAGTCAATTATTTCACAGTTCAATAATTTTAACTTACTTTTTTTATAATTATTTTAACTTACTTGACTGCGAATATTTATCGTAGCAAATTTTTTAAAAATTGAATAATGTAAACCACTAACAATAATCTAGTCAAAAGAACAGATGATAATAATAATAATAATAATAATAATAATAATAATAATAATAATAATAATAATAATAATAATAATAATAATAATAATATCCCGTAGAAAAAACAAAAAAACAATATAAAATTTTAAAGCAATCCGAACGAATTCCATTAAAAAAGTTCTAACGTCATAAATTGTCAACTTTCTAGAAAAATGGCATATTTATTTACTTTTCTTTCCATCCTATTATATAAGACAACCAAACAAAGAAAAATGACATATTCCCTTACTTAATTTTCTTTCCTTTCTTTTCTCTTGAGTTTCATGGCTATAAAACACACTAAACTCAATAAATTTAATAACAATTTCTTTAAAAAAATACTGTGAAATTTGTTGACTACAAATTCCAATGCTTTAAATGCTTTTAGACCTTTGAACGTTGGAAATTGTGTTTATTGTGATGTGTCACCAACCTCAATAGTAAACGAAATCACATTTAAAAGACACACAACTCTGTTGTCAAATGAATGTCATAGTTGGAGACGAACCTACCTTGAGTTTAAGGGTGATTTGTACCACCTTAAATAAAAATGCACTTATCTTTGTATAAAAAATGAGATGCAATTTTAAACACGGCTCGATTTAAAAGTTTGCAACTAGATTTTTTAAATTTATTTTATTGTCACACTGTTACATTATATCACTCGCTTAATGTAGTTAAATAATTGTTTGGTGACTTATATTGAGAGAGATGTACTATTTTCGATCACTATTATAAGCAAAAAAAATGTTATCGGCACTTTGTCAGTATTATAAGCAAAAGCTAACTACTTACCACATTTGATGTTATTAATACAAATAAATCATTTATTTAATTGAGTTGTTGGAAATAAAGTGAAATAAAAGACTTTTTTTCAATGAATATTATAAAAGTCAATTTACTAAACATGATTTGCACTTAACTGAATTTTTTAATCAGCGTGAAAGCATTTATAAGGGAGGACCATATTCTGAAAAGAATTAATTTCTCTTTCACATTCATTTTCATATTAAACATTCAACACAATTTCACAATCTCATTTCTCTCATTCTTTCACTTTCATCATATTATTATTAGGTGTGGTGTTGCTATAACCATGATCACAGGTAAAGATATATATGAAATTTTATCAGCAATTGTGCCATTATATGTGGCTATGATATTAGGCTATGCTTCAATTCGATGGTGGAAGATTTTCACACCTGAACAATCTTCTGGTATAAACCGTTATGTAGCAATGTTTGCAATTCCTGCACTTACTTTTAATTTCATATCACCAATTAATCCATACCATGTCAACTTCAAGTTTATAGCTGCAGATTCACTTCAAAAAATTGTGACATTAGGTGCACTTTTTCTATGGAACATTTTCACAAAACATGGTGGTGGAATTGATTGGACAATAACCCTTTTCTCACTTTCAACTCTTCCAAACACACTTCTTGTTGGTGTCCCTCTTTTGGGTTCTATGTATGGAGAATTTACCACTTCCCTTTTGATCTCAATTGTGCTTATGCAAGGACTTGTTTGGTACAATGTTTTGTTGTTTTTGTATGAATATAGAGCTGCTAAGCTTCTTATTTCACAACAATTCCTTCAAGGGTCTATTAAATCCTCTTCAAAGGTCGGATCGGTTAATGAAAGTGAGAGATTGCGTGGTGATTTAGAGATGGGTGAAAATGGGATTTCATCATCCAGATCAGTAACAAATTTTGATGGGGTTGAGTTGTTTTCAAGAGATCAATCAAATTTTGATGGGACAATTGACACTTCTAACCCTGTTCAGGTTTCCAGAGATACATCAAAAGGTACTCTACTCTTTCTCTTTCAAATATTTAGTTTCTAGTCAAATGCTCTATATGCTCTAGACGTTTGACTACAAATTCCAATGCTTTTAGACCTTTGATCATTGGAAATTGTGTTTGCTGATATGTGTCACCAACCTAATAGTAGTAACGAAATCACATTTAAAAGACACACAACTCTGTTGTCAAATGAATGTTATAGTCGGAGACGAACCTATCTTAAGTTTTGGGGTGATTTGTACTAATACACCTTAAATAAATAAATGCACTTATCTTCATATAAAAAATGAAATGCAATTTAGACATCGATTTAAAAGTTTGCATCTAAGCTTTTTTAATTTATTTTATACTCTTTTCAATCGCTATTATAAGCAAAAAATGTTATCAGCCCTATATCAGCATTATAAGCAAAAGCTAACTTCTTTGCAAACATAGGATAAATTAAATTGTATTTTTTATCACCTTTTCACAATTTTTGTTCTTTCCATCTCTTTCTTTTTCTTATTAAACCAATTTTTTATTTTATAACTTTTATTTTTTAACTCTCTCTCTCTCATCTGTATAAACTTTTACTCTTTCTGTCTCTTTCTTTTTATACTGAAAATCATTCCTTTTAATACCAAAAAAAAAAAATCATTCCTTTTACTTAATCAGTTTTTCTTTCCCTTTTTTCCTCAATCTCATCCTCACCATTAATCTTATTTCCTTTTTCTCCTCCCTCTCAAAACACAATATCGTCTTTTTATTTCTTTTCTTTTTTTTCCCTATATCTTCTTCCTCTTCCAACATTATAAGGTTTGGTATGATTTCGTTGCCGCCGATATAATTATTTTTATTGCTTGAATACTCATTATTTTTGTCTTTCTAGAGAACTAAAAGCAAGTTACTATGTTCAAAGTTTTTTAACCTAATTATATATGCTTTAGAAGTTATTTTTAGTAAACCACGTGGTGCTACTTGTAGGAATGCACAGGTATACCGCTAGGTACTTAATAATGTCAAATTAATTTTATTTTTGAGAATCACATTTTATTTTCCCAAAAGTAAATACAAAAATGGACTAGTTCGTTCTCCAATTTTCAAGCTTTTAACCTCCATATACCACATATAATGTTAGACCATTTTAGCTATCACCGTACTTGAGAGATGAATCTACCAAATAATATATCAATCCATTTTGATCTATTAAAGTCATTAGAAATATCTAATCCATCCATGATCCCATTTAATAAGAACATTTTAATCCATTAACGTCGACCTTGTCGTTAAATGGCGGCTCTTTGATTAATGGTAGGCCCGACGGGCCCAATGACCCGTGAATGATGGGTCCAATGGCATATAGGTTGGAGAGCTTGATAACCCAAGAAAACCATGGGCTCGTTAGTCCGATGTGATAGAATTAAAAACCTAACAAGTTAGTGGGACTGACGACTCGACAAAGTGGTAGTAGGCCCGACGACCCAAAGTGGTAGTGGGCCTAGTGGCTCTTATGAGTTGAAAGCGCCTGACAACTTGAAAAGCAAAAGACCTGGAAACCCCAGAGCACTGGGATGATGATCAACGCGTGGGTGGGTAAATTTTCCACCTAATATATTTTTTAGTTAATGGAGTTTATTCATTTTTATTAAAATGATCCAATGGATTTAGAAGAATATTATGGATTACTCTCCATCCATGAAATAAATAGATGGATTAGATCAATTCCTTTCTGTAAAGAAAAATTGTAATTTAAAGGACAGAAATTGGTTGTTTACTAATTTCTATTCATCAGTACTTGGCTTAGGCATTTACATTTAAATTAATGAATAAACTAATTTGCCAATATCATTTGCAAAGAATTTAAGCTTGACCAAATAAATGGTTATACTTATTATACAATTAATTCATTAAATTTGAAATTTTTCTAAAATTTCATTTAACGTGCAGGTGTGCATGAACTCACTAACATGAGTTCTATTCCTAAAGCAAGTGAAGATAGAGAGTGTGATACTGAGGATGGACAAAAATATCCTTTAAGTGAGTATCAGAAGGAGGAAAACATTATTGAAGAAGGTGTGGCAGCTCCTCGTGGCATGACAAAGCTCATTCTCAGCCAGGTGTGGAGGAAGCTCATAAAAAATCCTAATATCTATGCTTCACTATTAGGTCTCACATGGTCACTCATATCATCTAGGTATATATATTCCCAAAGAATCCCTTTGCCTCTCTTTCCTTAATTCCTTCTATTGTGTAGAGGTGTCAATTTAGTCAATTTATCCATTGGATATCCATTCAATCTATACAAAAATTCATCCAATCCATCCATTACAAAAAAATATATAATTAATGGATTGGATTGGATCCATCCATTTGAGTTTGTGGATGGGTGTGATCCATCCATTAAGTTTTTCAAATCCAATGGATTACAATAACTAGTAAATCATAATCCATTGGATAATTATAAAATATTTTTTTAAACACTAAAATCTAAAATAAAATATTAGTAAAACTAAAAAAAATATCAGATTTTCAATTTTTTAAAAATATCTTCCAGAAAAAAACTTAAAATATTATATATATATATATATATATATATATATATATATATATATATATATATATATATATATATATATATATATATATATATATATATATATATATATATATATATAAATATAAAATATATATAAATATTATATATAATAGTATCGCCGGAGCGCCACCACCAGCCACCGGAGCGCCGCCTCAAACCATCGTACGACGTCGCCGAAGCGCCGCGACCTCCGCATCGGCGCCGGAGCTCCACCGCGTCGGCCGCCGGTGCTCCGCCGCCGCCACCACCACCATAAATATTATATATTTATATTTATATATATAACTTAAATATATAATCTATAATTATATATAGTTATATAAAATTATATATATAATTTACAATTATATATAGTTATATATAATCATATATATATATATATATGATTATATATATTTGTAAATTATATATATAAATTTATATAACTATATATAATTATAGATTTTATATATATATAATTGTAAATTATATATATAAATTTATATAACTATATATAATTATAGATTTTATAATCTATATATATATATATATACATACATATATAAATATTTATACTTATACAAAATTATGTCTTTTTTATTTTACTTTTTATTAATACAAATATTTTTTATTTAAGTTATAGTTTTATTTTTTACCAATTTATTTAAGTTATTGTTAGTTAGTTTAAGTCTATTGTTAATGGATGGATTGGATGGACTTTTTTTTTAATGGATAGATTGGATTTTTTGGTACAATCCTAATGGATATAAATTTTAAATGGATTTCTCCAATCCATCCATTATAATCCAAATCCATATCCAATCAATCCATCCATTTTGACACCTCTATTGTGGCTCTTATATCATTTAACTTGACTATGTAGAAAATTTTGATAGAAAATATTAATTAGTTTGAGTTTGACGCATTTGTTATACTTAGCGGAAGAATTAGAGACAAATTTTGTTTTCGTATCTTTAAATTTATGTCGTTATTTAAACTTTTTGTAATTGTGTTTTTGCTTCCATTATTATTTGTTGGTTGTGTGAAATTGCAGGTGGAACATCAAAATGCCATCAATCATAAGTGGTTCTATTACAATTATGTCTAAAACTGGGCTTGGAATGGCTATGTTTAGTCTAGGTATACTTAGTCTTCAAATTTTATGTCTTCTTCTCTGATAATACCTATGATAATAGATTAAGCAAACTAAATTGCAAGATAAGAATGAAAATCATTCATGACATGACATCCTTAGAATGTCTAAATTTTTTTACTTTGATGTGACAAGTACGGGTAGGGAATGTCTAAGTTTATGGCAGAAATTTCACCCTACATTTGAGTCTATATCGCTCTCTTTCAATTCATCTTCGCTCATCATATTTCCCTCCCCTTTTCATTTTTTTCTTTCATCAAAATGCCTACCAATGTTAGGAAAAACTAAAGTTAAACAATTTATTTCTGACTATTATATGGCATAAATATAGTGTGAACTTGGTCATTTAATATTACAAAGCGCAAAGAAAACAACATATAGGGGTTGGTGCCCCCAAAAAATAGGGCCATGGGTGACCGCCCCATGCTCAAAAGCCCCTACTGTTTGGATTACACATCTAAATAGGTTATAATAGCAGAACTTTGTAAATGCAAAAAATATATTTCCATGTAACTTGTGTTGTTAGTATTTATGTGACGTGTTTGTTTTTGTCTGTTTAACTAACAATCAATATGTTTACTTGAATAGGTATATTCGCGGCATTACAACCCAAGATCATTGCTTGCGGAAAAACTTTGGCAGCAATATCTATGGCAATTAAGTTCTTGATTGGTCCTGCACTAATGGCTGCAGCTTCTTTTGCCATCGGTATTCGTGGAATTCTTTTGCAAGTATCAATTGTCCAGGTGAAATGTTTGTTTTCATTAAGTAAACATATTTATTAGAATAGTCTATAGCATCTGCATCATCGGGTGCGAGTCCTATCAACCATCTATAAAGGGTTCTAGAGAGCAAATAAAATCATATTCTAGACATTGTTTACGCAAATTTTCACATTAGAACTAAAATATAAAGAAAACAGTAAAAACATCATATAATATATCGGAGAAAACCCAAGTCACACAACTTGAGATTAAGGTATGAAGATAGTTTACAAATAAATAACATTCCTTGCCTTATAAGTCTGTTTTGTGAAAATGAGTTAGACCTATAAGATGGTATCAGAGTCTATCATAGATCAATCAAGTCACCTTCCATTGTTATCTACACATCAAGCCTAATGTACTAGGCGCGAGGAGGTGTATTGAAAAACTGATCTGTCTCACATATATAGACTAAAGAGAAAGTATAAAGAGATTATTAAAAAAATGGCTTAGGATAGGTTCTAACACTTAATGGGCATCCCTCACCTTACAATTCAATTGTATAGGGACGAATTAGACTAAAAATCCTTAAAAGTTAATGGAGCTAAGCCACATATATAATGATACGGTATGAAACATTTGTAAAAATGGTAGCCCTCACTTTATAAGTCGATTTTGTCAGGATGAATTAAACGTAAAATCTTGAGGCTGTGGCTATTTATATTCTATGACTCCCTGATTTCCTTTCCAGGCTGCTATTCCTGAAGGCATTGTGCCCTTTGTATTTGCCAGAGAGTACAATCTCCATGCAGAAATACTTAACACTGCGTGAGTGTTTGTTATTTTCATTTTCATATTTATTAAAACTTAATAGAAAAAAAATGCTTCTTCTATTGCATTGTGAATTCGACATGTTGACATGAATTCTAAAATAAACTTTGCAATATTTGCAGAGTAATCTTTGGACTGGTAGTTGGAGTGCCTGTAACAATAATCTATTACGTTCTTCTTGGACTCTAACTAGTTGTTTTAGCAAAAGAAAATGTGAATCCACAACTTACACACTCAAGCTAAGATGGATGGAAGATAAGGTGTTGTCTAATGGGATTTTATTATTTTTTTTCAAAGGGTGTAGTGGGTGTACAAGCAACTTCCGGAATATAGAATCTTAACTTTGAGTAAAATTTTGTTAATGCAAATGCATTCAATATTTAGAGATTGTTAGCACCAAACTTATTCATGTAGGAAAAATATTAGAAAAAATAATTTTGAAGGAAGATGGTATGTGAAGCCATATTTGGCTTCAGAGAAAAAATTACGTCGATATTGTATTGTAGTGATACTCTATTATATCATTTTCATGTTAGATATATTATTATAATTAATTTTATATATTTTTAGATAGTTGTATCTATTTCAGTTTTTTCCTTTGTATCAGTAGACGCTGACTAGGTTATGAGTCAGCAAATCTTTTGTAATTATTGTGTTAGATTGTTGTGCGAAAAGTAGTTGTGCAAGTGAACACAATTACAACAAGTAATACAGTGATAAAGTAGATATTGTACCCACAGGGATTGATATTAATTTAAGAGTTTAAGGAACTAGGAAACTAGTGAAACAAACAAGATAGTAACAAGTTTTTTCTGGGCATAAAAAGTAAACCAGATAAAGTATCAAATAACAGTAAAAAGGTTTTCAAGTGTAGATTTAATATGAGTTGGATTGTCTTTCACTAAGTAACTACTTTAAAGTAAGGTGTTATAACATACCACATTAATATATCCAAAATGACCTATTAACAACTTTAACCATGTCAAACACTCAAGTATTCACATATTATATAAAATATTACATAAATTCCTTATCTTTGCTTGAAAGAGAGCGATGTACTAAGTTTAATCATATGAATAATGTAACGCCCCAAAATAATTTAACTATTTATTTAATTATTCATTTGATTATTTATTTAATTAAGTTATTTAAGGGTTACAACATTTATTTAAGAAGATTAATTAATTTGGAGTTTTATATTAGTTAGGAGGTGTTTAAGTATTAGGAGTGGTGGTAGTGAAAAAAAAAGGGGGGGTGTAAGTGATAAGGCCCAAATTGAATTGGGCCTAAGGTTAAATAAGAATTACAAAGGAATGGAATTGAGAGAAAGAGATAAACCTACGGCAGGGAGAGTAAGAAAAAAAGGAGGAAGAGAAGAAAAGAGGTGAGGGCGTGAGGGAGAAATGGGAAGAAGCTTGGGTATGTGGGTCTTCACATTGGAAGTCTAGGAAGCCATTTGATGTGCAATTGCTTCTCCATTATGGTGTTTTGATTTCTTCCATTCTAATTCCATGTTCAAAGCTCACCTTGGCCATTAATGGGGTTTTGCTCACTTTGACTCTAGGTAAGGAGAACTTGGTCTCAATCTTCCCCATTTCTTTCCCTTATTCCATTTATATGAGTTTTATAGTCTCATTCCTTTCCAATTTCATTTTCCCATGGATGAAGTTGAAGCTCAAGGTGTGGGTGGGTAAGCATTGGTAGTTCTTGAAGTTCTAGGAGAGAAAGTGCTTGAGTTTCTCCAATCTCAAGGTTAGGGGATTCTCCATTACATTTATAATAATTTGTAGGATATGTATTATGTGTGGAATAGCTCTAGGATTAGCTTGATTGAGTGAAATTGATGTTGTTTATATGTTGATTGTTATGTTTGATGCCTATTTGTTGATATCATGTTGCTTGTTGTTGGAAAAATATGTGTTGTGAATTATGCATGTTATATGTTTGAGGAAATGTTTCCATGAAGAGAAGTATGTGAATATGGTAATTTAATGAAGTGGATTTAATGCCTATGTGTGTATTGTTCATGTGAGAATTAAATTGTTGGGTAGGAAATTAGGTTTGAAGTGTTTTGGTGAGGGTGTTTGAAGAGGCGCCAAATGCCTAGGCAAATGGCGCCTAGGGGCTGATTGTTCTGTTTGGTGGGTTCATGCGGGGACAGGGCGCCATTCTTTGAGCAAAGTGGCGCCCGATTCATGTTCTTGAGTTAGGCGGGGCGTGGTGTGTGCAGGGGCGCCAATTCCCTTGGAATTTGGCGCCTGGTGTGTGTCTGGGCAGGGCTGGCACGGGTGCAAGGGAGCAGGGCGCCAATTCCCTGCGAATTTGGCGCCTAGTGTGCGTGTGTGCGTGTTGCTCGGTGCGGTGGTGTGGCGCGGCGCCAAGTGAGCGCCGTTCTGCGCTGGAGTGCGTGCTTTCTGGGCGTGTGTTGTTGGGATGTGGCGCGATAGGGGCGCCAAAATGATCGCCACGGCGCTGGTTGTGCGCCACTGTGCTAGTGTGTGCGTGTCTCATCTTGCTTGCGTGTAGTGTGGGGCGGTTGGTGTCAAGGTATGGGCGCCATTTTGGCTGCCGCCCAGGCGCCTGGTGCCCAAAAATGTGTCTAAGTGATGGTTTAGTCCCTAAGAATTAATTTAATCCTTGGTGTGACAAAATAGTCCCTAAGAATTAAATTAATCTTTGGCGCGACAAAATAATCCCTTAGTGTCTAATTAATCCCCATATGCCAATATAAGTTCCAAAGTACCAAATTAATTCACAAAGTGTCAAATAACCTTTAAGTACTAAATTAGTCTTTGGTGTGTTAAAATGGTCCTTAGGTGGGATTTAGTCCATGGGTGAGATTTAATTTAATAAATAAGTTGTGTTGGTGAGGTGATAACGAAGAGGTGATGTGGGCTTCGGCCAAAGTGGTGGGTTAATACTTGAGGTGATGAATTTATGAATGATGTGGGCTTTGGCCAAAAGCGGTGGGGGCTTCGGCCAAAGAGGTGAGTTGATAATTGATGTGATAAATTTATTGTGTGGTGATGCATTGTCATGGTGTCACATAAATCATATGCATATAAAAGCGGTGATGTGGCTTCGGCCAAAAGCGGTGATGTGGCTTCGGCCAAAAGCGGTGGGTGCCCGACGGGGTTATTGCGGTGATGATGGATCCACATGCATATTGCATACATGCATAAACTCATACATTCGTAGAATTCTTGTTGATGCTCAATTAATTTATTATTGTTGTCTGTTGGCACTCTAATTGAATAGTAAATGCCTTGATTGCTATGGATTGTTATTGCTAGATGTTTTCCTAATATAATGCCTATCTTACTTGTTATTATTTATGTAAAGAGACTCACCCTAGCATTTTTATGTTGCCTGCTCTCGTGGCGACAAACAGGTGATTCTGAGTGAAGGTGCCATGCCTTTTTTTTAGTCTTGAGTCGACTCACGATTAGTGACACCCGGGCGGGAAATCGTAGTGTAGTATTTTATACTATGTATTTGGACTGATTTGGGTCAAGGGTTGTTATGTTTGAACTTGTTATTTCTGTTGTGCTGAGAAAACCATTTCTGGATTATTGTGAACTTTAAACAGTTTTTGAGGGTCTTAATCCACGTGACTATGATGTGCATTTCACGCTCTTGATGCATTTGAATTTTAAATATGTTTTGATGATGTTTTTTTTTATTAAATGTAGCACTCTCTTTGAGGTGCGTGGAAAGGTTTTTGAAAACTCTGATTTTTAATTAGTAAAATAGTAATAAAATAGAAGGGGGTGTTACATTAGTGGTATCAAAGCAGTTCGGTCCGTCCGGCCAAGTTGTCGAGTCTGTCAACCCTCGAGTCTTGGTACTCGTTCTAAAATCATAATTATATTGCTCCTTATTACTGTTAACTTTGTTGGTTTGTTAATTCATTGACGTGCCTTGTGACTTATTTGTTAGATTACGATTGAAAGTTATATCGTATTATTGAGGTGTATGTGGTCGAATCGTAAATGGCTTTGGTCGTGGCATTGATTTTGTCTGTTCGTGACTGTTGTTTTTATCATTAAGATATGTGTGATTAAAAGAGTTCTAACGACGTCAGAGGAGTGAAAGTCGTGACGACGCCTCCGCACTCCGGACAACGTTAAAAGTCTTTTAATGTAGTAGTTATAAATTTGAAAGGAAATAGTTTTGTGACCTTAATTAGTTGGTTGCATGAGTAGGAGGGACTGATCACCCCAATCACTCATCACCACTGAAAGAGGCGACAATAACTCATGGTTATTATTAACTTTAGATGCATGCACTAATTCTAATTTGATTGGTTGTCTGATTAGTTTGTTAGGATATAGAAAATAATTTTTATATGACCTAACTGTGGTAAGTATACACTGGACAATATTTGAATGATTGCTTGTTGAATATTGTTGCACTTGATTGATGCCTCCATTATGAATTGATTGTTCCTGTAATGTAAATGAATGTAAGTTTGATTTGTGCTTAATTGTCTCGAAGTGAGTATGCTAAAATGAACCGTTGTGTAAGGCTATATTTTCATTAACTCAACTAAGATTGCCTAATTTGAAGTTTGACACCTTCCGTGTTTCAATTGGACTTGTTTAGTGAGCATAATGTGATTTGTCACAATTAAATGATTAATTTTCCTTACCATTGGAGTTTATGTCGGAAACTAGAATTTTGAACTAATAAGTAGTTGTCTATGTGGTTGCATAATTGTGTGATAGTAATCTTTAGGGTTGCATATGGTTTCCCCTATTTGGACAAACTGTAAGTTCTATGATTTTCAAAAAGAAAAGGTAATTGGAAAATTTTATTCGGTTTATGATTTAACGGTGGCCCTTGTTGTTGCTATTACCATTATTAATTGTCACTTCTTGGTTTGATTACGTGGCCCCTAAAATCTAATGATGAAACGTCTGTGAGATTTTTATGCACTTATATTACTTGATTAGTTTTCTTTGCTGAATGTTGACAAGAGTATGTAATTTCATTTGGTTAAACTAATATCAAGTCTTGAAGCAAAGCAATTGTTTTAAGAAGCATGAGTTGGTTATATTATTTTTGGGATATGAAATCAATTGAATTTGGTAGAATTATATGTCCATGGTATTTTCTAGGGAAGTTGTAAAATTGCATGTTAACCAATCTCTAGGGATAAAGGAAATCGAAGAAAAAGCCTACATGTTTAATCTTTCGAAATTGCGTGTTTAAGTTGTTGCATGATTGGTTATGCTTAGTTGATGTTTGATGAAATGCATAAGTATGTGACGATTGTAATTGGTTTTGGTGATTGACAATGGTGAGTTTTACTTGCGTATGATTTCTGTGTGTTACGGGGTGCTGTTTCAGTCTTTTAAAAACTGGTATTGTTTGGCCAATTGAAAAATTATGTGGTTTGTCATTTCGAAAACTTGATTGAATACTTGTTAATTTGCCACTGATTGGGTCGAATTCGGAGTTGTAGAACTCAAGTTATAGGTGAAAACAAGTTAGGTTAAAATTCTGGAAAACAATATGGACACTGTTTCAGTATTTTGAAAACTGGTACTGTTTGGTTGAGTCAAAAATTTTGTGGCTGAGCGTTTTCGAAAATAGACTTAAATACAGTCGTTTTGGCACTGGTTTCGTTAAATTCGGAGTTGTGTAGCTCCAGTTATGAATCTCCAAAGTCGAGTCAAATTTCTAGAATCAATCTATGGGTAGGTTCAGTTTTTGAAAGTTTTATGTCCTCAAACGAACTCCGTTTTGAACGATTCTTTTTCCGTTGGAAACTATACTCCAAATGTGTTTATTCGGGCTGAAGTTTTGTCTCGTTTGGTCAAGTTTAAGTCGATTTATCGTGAAATGAAATAGGAGGACAGAATCTGTCAAGTCTGAAAACTGTTTGGGTTATTTCTAAAAACTGTACTAATTGGCTCATTGTTTTGAAACTTTAAAGATATTTTCAGAAACTACATATATGTGGCTTTCCAACGAGTATTTATTTGTCGAAATCCGAGGTCGTTTACTATTTCAATTAATTCGCCGAAGTAGGCACATAGTTGCAGAATTTTCTGCACCTGAGTTTAAAGAGAATAATTTGAACGTGGAATGAAATGATTAATTGTAGAATAGGTCGAACTTGAAATTTTGTTATTATGATTGTGTTAATTGTTGATGTGAATAATGTGGAATATATGATAATTATTGAAACTGGTATTGTTGTGTTAATTACGATGATCACGGTTAGCGGAGATAAGAAGAGTGGATGTTGATTTCATGAGTTTAGCGTAGATTTTCGAGGGGGATAGCAATCGTTCATATAAGATAGTGAAGAGGAAGAGGAGTTCTCAGTTTCGTGGAAAGCCGTATGATGTTTCCGGTGGTAAGGGGGAGGAGAGTTCGGGCAAAGAGCCAAGTGGGGAGACGCTCTCTGGGAATTGTGTGTCATTCTTGAACCTGTAGTGGCGATTTATGCTTAGAATGAAAGTGCACAGTTATGTAACCTAAGCGGTGGAGTCAATATGTTAGGTTGAGACCCATGAGGAGAAGTAGACGCATACGTTAGTGTTTCACAGACCAAAGAATAGAATTTAGAAAGGGGTGTAGGTGGATGTACCGGGGTTAACATTAGGATTTAAATCGTGTAAATTTTCGAAGAGATTAAGTGCGAACTAGATTCATCTTGTTGTTGAGATTAGCGTGATTTTCGAGGACGAAAATATTCTAAGTGGGGGAGAGTTGTAACGCCCCAAAATAATTTAACTATTTATTTAATTATTCATTTGATTATTTATTTAATTAAGTTATTTAAGGGTTACAACATTTATTTAAGAAGATTAATTAATTTGGAGTTTTATATTAGTTAGGAGGTGTTTAAGTATTAGGAGTGGTGGTAGTGAAAAAAAAAGGGGGGGTGTAAGTGATAAGGCCCAAATTGATTTGGGCCTAAGGTTAAATAAGAATTACAAAGGAATGGAATTGAGAGAAAGAGATAAACCTACGGCAGGGAGAGTAAGAAAAAAAGGAGGAAGAGAAGAAAAGAGGTGAGGGCGTGAGGGAGAAATGGGAAGAAGCTTGGGTATGTGGGTCTTCACATTGGAAGTCTAGGAAGCCATTTGATTTGCAATTGCTTCTCCATTATGGTGTTTTGATTTCTTCCATTCTAATTCCATGTTCAAAGCTCACCTTGGCCATTAATGGGGTTTTGCTCACTTTGACTCTAGGTAAGGAGAACTTGGTCTCAATCTTCCCATTTCTTTCCCTTATTCCATTTATATGAGTTTTATAGTCTCATTCCTTTCCAATTTCATTTTCCCATGGATGAAGTTGAAGCTCAAGGTGTGGGTGGGTAAGCATTGGTAGTTCTTGAAGTTCTAGGAGAGAAAGTGCTTGAGTTTCTCCAATCTCAAGGTTGGGGATTCTCCATTACATTTATAATAATTTGTAGGATATGTATTATGTGTGGAATAGCTCTAGGATTAGCTTGATTGAGTGAAATTGATGTTGTTTATATGTTGATTGTTATGTTTGATGCCTATTTGTTGATATCATGTTGCTTGTTGTTGGAAAAATATGTGTTGTGAATTATGCATGTTATATGTTTGAGGAAATGTTTCCATGAAGAGAAGTATGTGAATATGGTAATTTAATGAAGTGGATTTAATGCCTATGTGTGTATTGTTCATGTGAGAATTAAATTGTTGGGTAGGAAATTAGGTTTGAAGTGTTTTGGTGAGGGTGTTTGAAGAGGGGCGCCAAATGCCTAGGCAAATGGCGCCTAGGGGCTGATTGTTCTGGTTTGGTGGGTTATGTGCAGGACAGGCGCCATTTCTTTGGCAAAAGTGGCGCCCGATTCCTTATTCTTTGAGTTGGGCGAGGAGCGTGGTGTGTGCGGCGCGCAATTCCCTAGGAATTTGGCGCTGGTGTGTGTGTGTGGCGGTAGCGCACGGTGCGGGAGCGGGCGCCAATTCCCTGCGAATTTGGCGCCTAGTGTGCGTTTGTGCGTGTTGCCTGGGTGCAGCTGGTGTGGCGCGGCGCCAAGTGAGGCGCCATTCTGCGCTGAGTGCGTGCTTTCTTTGGGCGTGTGTGTTGTTGGATGTGGCGCGATAGGGGCGCCAAAATGGCTGCTCGGGCGCCTGGTTGCGCCACTGTGCTGGTGTGTGCGTGTCTCATCTTGCGCGTAGAAAGGGGCGGTTGGTGTCAAGGTATGGGGCGCCATTTTGGCTGCCCATTGGCGCCTTGGTGCCCAAAATGTGTCTAAGTGATGGTTTAGTCCCTAAGAATTAATTTAATCCTTGGTGTGACAAAATAGTCCCTAAGAATTAAATTAATCCTTGGCGCGACAAAATAATCCCTTAGTGTCTAATTAATCCCCATATGCCAATATAAGTTCCAAAGTACCAAATTAATTCACAAAGTGTCAAATAACCTTTAAGTACTAAATTAGTCTTTGGTGTGTTAAAATGGTCCTTAGGTGGGATTTAGTCCATGGGTGAGATTTAATTTAATAAATAAGTTGTGTTGGTGAGGTGATAACGAAGAGGTGATGTGGGCTTCGGCCAAAGTGGTGGGTTAATACTTGAGGTGATGAATTTATGAATGATGTGGGCTTCGGCCAAAAGCGGTGGGGGCTTCGGCCAAAGAGGTGAGTTGATAATTGATGTGATAAATTTATTGTGTGGTGATGCATTGTCATGGTGTCACATAAATCATATGCATATAAAAGCGGTGATGTGGCTTCGGCCAAAAGCGGTGATGTGGCTCGGCCAAAGCGGTGAGTGCGAACGGGGTTATTGCGGTGATGATGGATCCACATGCATATTGCATACATGCATAAACTCATACATTCGTAGAATTCTTGTTGATGCTCAATTAATTTATTATTGTTGTCTGTTGGCACTCTAATTGAATGGTAAATGCCTTGATTGCTATGGATTGTTATTGCTAGATGTTTTCCTAATATAATGCCTATCTTACTTGTTATTATTTATGTAAAGAGACTCACCCTAGCATTTTTATGTTGTCTGCTCTCGTGGCGACAAACAGGTGATTCTGAGTGAAGGTGCCATGCCTTTTTGAGTCTTCGAGTCAGCTCTGATTAGTGACACCCGGGCGGGAAATCGTAGTGTAGTATTTTATACTATGTATTTGGACTGATTTGGGTCACGGGCTGTTATGTTTGAACTTGTTATTTCCGCTGTGCTGAGAAAACAATTTCTGGATTATTGTAAACTTTAAACAGTTTTTGAGGGTCTTAATCCACGTGACTATGATGTGCATTTCACGCTCTTGATGCGTTTGAATTTTAAATATGTTTTGATGATGTTTTTTTTTATTAAATGTAGCACTCTCTTTGAGGTGCGTGGAAAGGTTTTTGAAAACTCTGATTTTTAATTAGTAAAATAGCAATAAAATAGAAGGGGGTGTTACAAATAACTCTATATAAAATAGAGTTATCACCTATATTTACATAATTGAACATGAATTTTACTTAAGAACTTACATTGATTTAAATGTTAAAAGTATAAATAACTCTTATAAATAAGAGTTATCATAGATCCTCCTTGTATTATATATAGGTACTACTTGTATATAGTTATTACTCAATAATACATAATCCATTTGTTTAACAAATTAACATGGTATCAAATGAAATAATTGTCTTCCGTTTTTCACTCTGAGAACTGTTCCTTACTTTCTCTTTGCAAGAAGTCATAACTGTTTCTCAGCGAAGCTTCCCTTCACCATCACATCTTCATCTCTACGAAGTTGCTCACGATTTCATTTTTGTGAATCGCTCTTCAGTTTCCTTCTCCCTCTACTAATTGTTTTCGTTTTTTTGCTTAAATCAATGTTCCCAAAGAGAAAAAGAAGAAGGGGACTATTCCCAATTTCTCAAACCTGAAACCGTAAATCTTCGACTCCAAATTCGTTAACCGTTGGTTCGCGTTGATTTTTGGAAAGCGGGTTCGTGAGACATTGATCTACACTTTCACCGTTAGAATCGTCGAAACGAGGTCTGAGAGATATTTGTTTCGCACTAAAGCTGCATTTTTAGTTCACACCTCTGGTTGCGTCTTTTGGCTTCAGCTCAGCTCGCAGACTTTACCTTCCATCTCGCATCGGCTTTGATTTTCATTTTCTCTGGCTTCGTTTCAAATCATCTATTGCACTTATGTCTATTGCGTTTTGCTTCTGGTGTATGCATTCTGCTCTGTTCACTTCATCGTTGGTTGCGCAGAGTCAGTTCTCGCTACAACTATTTCACCTTTCTGTGCGTATTAAACTTTTTGCCTGTTATCGCCATTGTTTCTGGATTACTGTTGGCTGCTGGTGTACGGTTGCTTGATTTCTGGTTTGGCATCGCTCTCTGTGGATTTGCACCTTTTGATTTCTGGATTTTCTCAACTTGTGATTATTGATTGTTGCCTAATTGTTGATTTTGGATTGTTACAGGATTGTTGGGAGTTGATATTTTCTCACAAAACTTATTGCAAGGTCAAGTTTTTATTATTCAGTTTTTTCTCCGATGGCTCCTGGTAATAGTCTTTGCACTCGTTACAACCAGACCAATCGCATTATTGATACATTCTTCATCAAGGACAGTTATCCTTCGGGTTTCAAGTCTACGAAACTAATGGCCCCCTGTTCAGCCTCTTTCTCTTTAGGCTTCACAAGAGCTCAAATTCTGAGTTTGCTGACCTTGCTTCCTTCCTCTGCGCCTACTTCTACCGCCAGTATTTCCTTAGCTACTACACAACATGTTGTACCCAACTTCAGAGGCTCCGGTAACTCTCTTTCCCTATGGCTTATAGACTCTGGTGCTATTGACCATATAACATCCTCTCTACATTTTTTTGCCACTTATAAAGCCATCGGGCCCGTCTCTGTGTCTCTTCCTAACGGTACTAAGACAATTTCCTCCTACAGTGGTACTATTTTTCTTACACCAGACCTTGTACTGTATGATGAAATTTAGCTTTCTGATTTTTCGAAAAACATTATATCTATTGGCAAACTTTAAGTATTGTTTGTTGATAATGAATGTTTGATACAGGAAAGACCTTCTATGAGAACGATTGGAGACGCTAGGTTGGATGACATGCTATTCTCGAAGGTAATTGATTTCAAACCCTCTTCTAGCTTAGTTTTAGTTGTACAATGTACCGACTCGGCCAAGGTTGTAGTCAATATTGACCTTTGGCACCATAGATTAGAGCATACGATCACCTGACTATTTTTCCCTTATACACAAACAAAACTCCAATATCCTAAACTGTACTCCCACCGCTTGTGATGCCAGCCACTTTTCCAACCAAAAGAAATCCCCCTTTCCCTTGAGTTCCTCTATTTCAAATAGCATATTTGACCTAATTCATACTGACATATGGGGCCCTTTTAGTGTTCCTTTTATTCTTGGCAGTATATACTGTTTTGCCATTTTAGATGATAAATATCGTTTTACATGGATTAGACTAATGAAATCTAAAGCTGAATCATGTTCTCATCTCATGAACTTTATCACCATGATACACACCCAATTTGGCATTAGTGTTAAAACTATTAGATCTGACAATGGCCCTGAATTTCACATATCTGACTACTACCACTCTAAAGGCATCATACATCAACGTTCTTAAACCGAGACTCCAGCAACAAAATAGAGTAGTTAATTGAATGAAAACACCAACATATCATAAATGGTCCCTCATGTTTCAATCCAAATTACCCCTTCCCTTTTGGGAATTTGTCGTCTCCCAAGTTGTTCACATCATAAAACACCTTCTCTCACACTCACTAAGCAACCAATCCCCTTCCTACATATTACACAATCTCCCTCCCGACCTCTCGTACCTTCGGGTGTTTGGTTCCTTATGTTATGCTACTGCCCATGTTGCTCACCGAACCAAATTTCATTCTAGGGCCCGTAAATGTGTGCACATTGGCCATACAATTGGTGCCAAAGGTTACCTTCCCTATGACTTTAACAACCACAAAGTTCTTTACTCTAGACACATTTCTTTTGATGAGGACATTTTCCCTTTTGCCACCTCTCACTCCTCTACCCTGATTTTCAACCCAATTCCCTCATCTTCCCCTTCAATACCTTTACCCAATGTTACTAACCCCTACACAAACTCCATCTTCCTCTACTACGGCCTCACCTACTGCCTCCTCTCCTACTATACCTCCACCCCTGCTCAGACACTCTACTCGAACCCGTAATGCCCCCAATTATCTTCGTCATCGTGTATTGCTTTTCCTATCTCTCATTTTTTGTCATATGATCATGTATCCCCCTACTATGTTGGATCTGGCCCAGGCAACAACCAAAGTCAACCTCTACTATGTTGGACCTGACCCAGTCAATAGCCAGGGTTTGCCTCTACCATGCTGGACCTGGCCCAACCCAGGCATTAGTTAGGGTCAGCCTCTACTGTTCCAAGTTGGGCCTATACTAGTCCTGCTTGAAGCTAGGCCCAAACCGGCATTGAAACCGGCCCAAGGGATAACCTCCAAGGTGGAAGCAATATGGACGGTCTAGATCAATGCGGCCTCATCAAATAGTCCTATGTCAGATCCCGCATCTATAAATAGACCCTCACCCCCTCAAATCAGGTACCTTCTCATTCATTTCTGACCCCTCGCTTCTGTTTGCTGGCTTAAGCATTAGAGTGCTTGTAGGTATCACCACCGCGGAGACTCTGACCTCGGAGGATCAACTCAGCCACAGACCGTTGTCGACCTCAAGAGAGCCACCACAAGAACCACCGCAGACTAGGTCTGGCTACCAAGCCAGGTATGAACATTACATCACAAGAGTCAGGGTCAAACAAAAGCCCTCAGGGTCGGATAGAAGACATCAAGATCGAACAGCAGACCTCCAGTACGGACAGAAGACCCACCAACTCAGATAAGCTCAGATTGACCTCAGATCTACCGTCGTGAGGTATCATTCTCTCTCTTGAGTTCTGTTCGAACATTGGCGACTAGAGTGGGAGCACGCTCTTTGATCTCTTCAAGCTCATAGTGGAGGTAATTTGAGGGAGGTACTCTCCAACTATCACATCCTAAGCTAACTAGGTTGAATTGTGAGCCTCTAACCATGGCTCCTACGACATATCCATCTTTCTGAGATCTGCTCTCTCTAACGTGGTTCACCATTAGGGCCAATGAATTCCAACTCGGCTGCCTAAGCCCGCTAACGAATACACAACGTACTCACAAATTAAGGTTCACATATCTTCTACAATCATGGCAACCACAAGTGACCTCGCCCTCAGCCTCTTCACTTTAGTCGAGCTTCAGATCAGCCCCGGCCTCAGCTTCTTAACTTCAGTCGGGCTTCAGATCAGCCCCAGTCTCACCTTCTTCGCTCCAGTCTGGCTTTAGATCAGCCCGACCTCAGTCTATTCACTTCAGTCGGGCTTCCGAATCAGCCCCAGCCTCAGTCTCTTCACTTTAGTCGGGCTTCTGATCAGCCTCGACCTTAGTCTCTTCACTTCATTCGGGCTTCAAATAAGCCTCGGTCTCAGTCTCTTCACTTCAGTCGGGCATCCGATCATCCCCGGCCTCAGTCTCTTCACTTCAGTTGGGCTTCAGATCAGCCTCGGCCTAAGCCTCTTCTCTTCAGTGGGGCTCGAGATCAACTTCGCCCTCGGCCTCTTCGACTTGGTGGGGCTCGAGATCAACCTCCCCCTCAGCCTCTTCGACTCGACGGGCTCGAGATCAACCTCTCCCTCAGCCTGTTCGACTCGGTCGGGCTCGATATCAACCTCGCCCTCAACCTCTTCGACTCGGTGGGGCTGGAGATCAAACTCGCCCTCAGCCTTTTTGACTCGGTCGAGCTCGAGATCAACCTCACCCTCAGCCTCTCCTGAAGGACCTTGCAACTGATTCTGCACTCCACCCCTCTTGTTCCGAGTTCGACCCAAGCTGACCCCTCGGTGAATGAGGATCAAAGTGTGGGGGGGATCGCTTGCAGCGTCGTCTCCCTAGCAAGCCCTGACCCTCTTCGCACCAAGCCCCTAGGAGTGGCGCCCTGGGAGAACAAGGTTGAAGCTGAGAGAACGGGGGAGAAGTCCTCTACGACTTCGCCTCACCCTCTCTTTGACTCCAATTAATTCAAAACTTGGTCAAAGACTGAGGAAGAAGTCCACCGCGACTTCAACTCTCCACGAGAAACATCCCTCTTCGACTCAAGCTACAACGCCATATCAAAGTGATACGACGCCTCACAACGACTTCTTCCCTTCAGCCGAGCTTCATATTAGGCTCGGCCTCAGCTTCTTCACTTCAGTCGGGCTTAAGATCAACCTCACTTTCTTCACTTTAGTCGGGCTTACGATCAGTCGCGGCCTCAGCTTCTTCGCTTCAGTAGGGCTTCAGATCAGCCCCGGGCTTAGTCTCTTATCTTCAATCGGGCTTCAGATCAGCCCCAACCTCAGTTTCTTCACTTCATTCGGGTTTCAGATCAACCCGACTTCAGTTTCTTCTCTTCGACGACTTCTTGCTTCTCAAGCCGAGGTCGCGCTGACGTGACCAACCTCGACTTGGGGGGAAACTATTCCGGACTGGGCCAAAGCCCACTTCACTAAAGAACTAGCCCAATCATATGTTGGACCTGGCCCTAAACAACAGCAAGGGTTAGCCTCTACTATGCTAGAGGCAACAACCAGGGTCAACCTCTACTATGTTGGACCTGTCCCAGCCCAGGAAACAACCAGGTCAGCCTCTAGTGTCTTGAGATGGGCCTAGCCCAGCCTTGCTTGAAGCTATGCCCAAACCTGCGTTGAAACCGGCCTAAGGGCTAACCTCCAAGGTGGAAGCAAGATGGACTGTAGTTCAGATCAACGCGGCTTCATCCAACGGTCCTTAATAGTAAATTTAAATAAATGTCGGTAATAATTGCATTGAATTCACTTTTAGTATGGTCACTGCGCAAATCACAAATCGATGAATTCACCGGAGTCATTTGTCATAGCAAATATATTTCTTATTAAAATCAAAATCCAAAATATCAACAATAATTGTTCAATATATATATGCACTTTTGGTTTAGATACTATGGAAACTTAAAGAGATGAAGTGAAAATATAAAATTATTTTGGCTTAAATATATGTTTGGTCCCCGCAAGAAGGTAATTGCAGACTACCTAAAAGTTATTAGTTAGATAATTGTAAATAGAAAATTGGTTTATTTAATCCTTGTTTGAAAGACTATTTGATTTTTCTTTTGGTACATGGATTTTTTTTATAAGTTTAATATCTAAGGTTGAACACGTTTGGAGTGGTTTTTTAATTTTCTGTTTTGAAAGTTTCAAAAATCAATATCAGTTTCTGTTTTGAATTTTAAAATTTTCAAAAACCAAAACCAGATTCAGTTTTGAGTTAAGAAACTTTCAAAAATCCAAATCAATTTCAGATATAAACTTAAAAATAAAATATCCATCATAAACTTATCTTAGTCAAAACAATATATAAGATTAATTTTGAAAAATAAAATAAAATATTACGAATATATAATGTATTTATTTAGTAATTATTTCAATATTAATGGTTGAACGTAGTAGTTGTCGACAAACGCCTTTGATAATCAATGGTGCTCAGAGTGGTGGTGGTGTGGTGATGATGGCAGTGGTGGAGCTTGACCAATATTTTTGCGGGGGATAATATGTTAAAAAAAACTTGTGATATAGTTTGATAAGAATCTCACATCGGATGTGATATGACCTGAAAAAGAGTATATAAGTGGAAGACAACGCTCACCTTACAAACCAATTTTGTAGGGTTGAATTAGACTCAACCCAAATTCTAAGATGGTATCAGAGTCAATCCAAGATCTACTGGGCCACCCGATATTGGGACACTCGGGTCACGCTCCAATTGTTTAGTCCTGGGCGTGAGAGGGGTGTGTTAAGAGTCTCAAACCGGATATAATATGATCTGAAAAAAGTATATAAGTGGAAGATATTACTCACCAAAGTCGATTTTGCGATGTTGAATTAGGCTCAAACCAGATTCTAAAATAGTTAATAAGTAAATTTATAAATTTATAAAAGGTTTAATATCTTGTAGGTCCAAATAACTAACGAGTATTAGTTTGGTCATTGGTGCGGTTGTTAAGTAGATTCCTTATGGGTTAGGTGAATCTTTGATTCTTTAAGAAGATTCTTTTTGTAACAATTTACTTAAACACGGTTTAACAAAAAGAAAAACAGTACACTGCTGCATCGAATCAACCTGCAACCAATTACACGCTAACTGCTACTTGACCGATGTTTCTATGAAATTTATTCGCAACCATTAATATATGTAAGTATATATACATTAAAATTAAAAAAATATATCATTATAAAATTCAAAATATCCGTAGGGACTGTGGCCCCTACCCGTCCCTTATAAAAAGATCCGCCCATTGTAGTTAATGGTGGTTATATTAATGTTCGATATTGGTGATTAGTGGTGGTCAAAGTGATGATTTTGAGTAGTCGGAGAAGTGGTTAGAGAGCTAGGCATTGGTGGTAATCAATATTATTTAAAGCGGTGGTTTATGGTGGTCATATTAGCAATTAAAGTGTGGAGTGGTAATCTGATTGGTGATTAGAGGTTGGTAGAGAAAGACTATTATGACAAACAATTTTTAATTACCATCAGCGCAGGGTGCATGGGATAGCAAATTTCAAGGGCTATCAATCACAACTTGATTTGTGCAAAAAGAAATGGCAACTTGATTTAAAAATTTTAGTGTTAAAAATGATGTTTGCAATAATCAAACATGAAAAATCAAAGTAGTTATTCTAACAACCATTTATGCTTTTTGTTACAGCAACAACCAATGGCTTCGGAGCGGAGGAGAGCCGCGGTACTCCTCAATTTTTTTGAAATTTACTAGATATACACATATATATTTTATATACATATTTAGATTATATAAAATTAAACGAACAATAATTAATGAAAGTGTTGAGTGGTGGGATGATTAGGCGTGTTGATAGCGAACTCAAAGACCCTAGTTCGACTCCATCGGACGTCATCTCTTTTTTTTGAAGCTAGTTGGAGTTGAACCGCAAACAATAATATTGAGATACTTAAAACTTACCACTGAACTAAATAAAAAATTTAAAATAATTTGTAGAAAATATTTAATATATTTGTTACTAATTTTACCCCATCCAATTTTTTCTCCATGATGCCTTGAAAAATGAGTTTTTTTTTTTTCAATTTTTTTTTTGAGATTTTTTTTTTGCAATTTTGGTTATCACTAACAATCATTGCCTTGAATTTTTGAGTTGTTTGACAAAATGATTAAAAAATTAAAAAGAAATAAAACATTTTTTGATATTTTACTTTAAATTCAATATTTTAAATTTAATCACAATTTTTTTAAATAAAAAAAGAAGATACTGTGAAATTAGTTGACTGGAAATTCTTATACATTAGTAGTAAATGCTTTCAGACCATTAAACAATTGAAGATTACGTTTCTTTATTATGTGTCAACAATCTCACTAGTCGGTTGTACATACAGGAAATTACATTTGAAAGACACACATCCTTGTCAAAAATATAAAAAGAAAGACACACAAAACACAACCGTCTTGACAAAATAGTAGTAATAAAAAATACGTAAATTTAATTTAATTTAATACAAAGTCAATGTACACTCTCAAAAAAAAGTAAACCTATAAAATTTGTTTTTGATTATATCTTTAAATATTATTTGATCAATATGAATAACATGAACGTTCAAGTGGTTTTAGTTAGACATGAGTATACAGGTTTGGTTCCTACAACTTGGTTTTTTGTATTTACATTTTTATTGATCTTCCTTTTTATTGAGAAAATGTCTACGGAATATAGATAGCTCGTTGCAGGTCGTCGCAAATAATTAAGAGACCCTGTTCAAATCTTAAAATTTGGACCCTTATATAGGCCCTTTTTTTTATCAAACAGGTTACACATACTCTTTTTTTAAGATAAAATTAAAATCCACATAAAAAATTGATCAAAGATTTATCTTAAAAAAGATAATTTTTAAGAAGATATACATTTGGTTTTTTCTATTGGTATATAGATATACTTTTGTATTAAATATAGAATACAATATATATTATTTGCTAAGTTATACAACTATCAAATGGTGGTTGAGTGGTAGGTATGGCTGAAATTTTCGGCCAAAAGTAACGGAGTTCTAGTCACAGATTAGAGTTTTTTAGGTTAGGTTCGAACTCGCAACCTGCACTAACAAGTAAGGAGGCGCCTAACCAATGAACCAATGTATGTTCCATGTAAATAGCTGAAAAAACAACTATATATAATTTTTACTTTACTTTGGGCCCTAAAATATTGGCATTGGGCTACCGCACAGAGCAAAACAGGCCCAAGGTCGTCCCTGGCTCATTGTAATTATAAAGACCATTAACTGCTTCGCCACTAATGGAAGATATTGAATTTAGATGACGTGTAAAATATATAAACTCATATTCTGTCATATGAGTTGCCATTGGGGGTAGGATTAGGTCATACTGGTCTACAAGGGTCTATTACCCAACCTACATCATGTTTAGGCTAGGACAAGCTTTTTATTAAATAGATAAGATTAATATTTTTTTAAAACTCTATCTAGCTAAAAATGTCAAATTTTTATTACTACTATTATTATATTACTACTTTTATTATATTAAATTTTCTACTTTGTGTTAAGTCCAAATAATGTAAATTTTTATTAATACTATTATTATAATAAAAATTTGGAGTGATTTATTTAATCCTTGTTCGAAAGACTATTGGATTTTTCTTTTGGTACATGGATTTTTCTTGTAAGTTCAATATCTAAGGCCGAACACGTTTGGAGTGATTTTCTATTTTCTATTTTAAAATTTTCAAAAATTAAAACTAGATTTAGTTTTGAGTTAAAAAACTTTCAAAAATTTAAATTAGTTTCAAACTTAAACATAAAAAATAAAATATTCATCATAAACTTATCTTAGTCAAAACAATATACAAGTTTAATTGTAGGGTTGAGTTAGACCCAATTCAAATTCTAAGATGGTATCAATCCAAAATCTGCAGAGCCACCCACTATATATCGGGCCACTCGAGTTATGCTAACTCCAGTTGTTTAGTTCTGGGGTGAGGGGTGGCGGGTGGTAAGAGTCTCATATCCGATGTGATATAACTTGAAAAAGAGTATATAAATGGAAGACAACCCTCATCTTACAAGCCGGCTTTGTAGGGTTGAATTAAGTCCAACCCAAATTCTAAGATGGTCCTTATAATAATCACCAATACCGACCACTAATGGGTTGAATTAAGCCGATTTTGTAACCGGCTTAATTCAAGGGGTCGTTTGGATTAGCTTATTATTGAGCTTATGAAAATGAACTTATGAAGATAAGTTTTTATGTTAATTTATAAGTTCTCACTAAATAAAATTGTATCTCCCTATGTTGTTTTTCCATAAACTACCTTGACAAGCTTATGAATAACACATAAAAACTTGTTTATTTGCATATGTTGTTTTTCATAAGTTCAAAATAAGCTCTATCCAAACGGACCCTAAATTGTGTTTTTCGTCAAAAATCGAACCAACCAAACCGCATTGATTTGGTTTGGTTTTTTTTCCAGAAGCTAACTGTAGCGACCGAAAAATCCGGCAAAGGATTCTTCGAAAGGTTCTTAAGGAAGCCGCCACCAAATTTTAGTTTAAGGGCAAATTCGGAAAATCCCTTTAAGTTTTAGGATAAGGCGTTGTTAGGGTTCGGGAGTCGTTATGTGTGGGGAAGGTATTAGCACCCCACGACATCCTATTGTCTAATTAGTTAGGATTTATTTAATTGTTACCCTTTTATTTGTGAAGAAAGAGACTTATTTAAGTTTTTGGTTTTTAGTGCTTGACAAGGGTTGAATCTTGCTCCTACGTACCTCCAGATGCAATGGAGGAATCAAAGCTACGTAGTTCTTCCTGAAAAAGTTTATGGGTTGGTAATTTTTAGTGTAGGGGTACTAGGATTCCTTGAACTGTATGTACTCATCGATTCTAGAATTTGACTAACCCGATTGTACAACCGACTTAGTCCCCTACTTTTTGAAAATGATTTTTGAGTTTTTGAAAGAAATTGGTTTGGTGTGAGGTGGGTCTGTTTTAGAATAGGTATTCTAGAACTCTGAATCTGCATGCTGACTCATTAGTTCTAGAACGACTAACCCGATTGTACAACCGACTTAGTCCCCTACTTTTTAGGAAAAGTGCTTTGTTTATTTACTTATAAATTTTTAGGATTACTTGATCATGCATGTTCATTGGTCCTAGGATGATGACTAATCCGGTTGTCCTCCTATTATTATTTGTTCCATTTTTTACGAAGTAATAAAATAAAATGTTTGATTTTGAAAATGTGGACTTTAATTCGTAACATACTAATACAATAATTGTGTTTGCATCATAGACGTAGAACTAACACCATAGTCAAGTTTTTATTTATTTATATTCTATTATTTATATTTTTATATCCCAAAATTAAATACTAAAAACTAAACTCACGTGAAAGGTCATGGGAAACATCACACATGGTTGGAGATCGGGCATAATAGACACAAGCCAATATCAACATTCAAGATAAATATTAATTTATTATTACAAGGATAACGAAGCATGGAGAAATATGAGAAGAGCATACCCTATAGCCACAAACATATACAAAAGTCAATGAGCTGAAATTAAAAGATGCTAACATATATACCTTGAAGTTGTCATTTCAAATCAAATTGTGTGCAAGAAGTAATCCTTATCTCCATCCATGCCTTGTAACGCTAATGATCTGAGACTATACCATGTAGATCTTTCATGCCAAATACCTTACGTTTTACCCTTTAAAAATATGATACGACACATTTGGAAAAGAACACGGTGTAGTGCACTGAACATCACGTGGTGGTCAATCGGTCATGGTAATTTCCACCTCAAACAAGTTGGATTTAAAATGAGAAGAACAGTGGGAGTGGATTGCACGGCTGGGTTCTATTAAGACCCAACAATGTTGCAAATAGCAGCAACTATTTAAAAGAAAGACGATGTAGGAGAGGTGGAAGGCAAACACGATAGGTGTAGGGGAAGGCAACACGATCTGAGAGGAGGTTTCGCGGTGGTGGCCGTAATCTCAGATCTCCCAAAAATAGTATTTAGGTGATTAGGGTTTCAATGTGAAGCCCTAATCCTTATATTTTAGTAATTTTTGCCGTCAGTGTCTGTTTTCTAGATTGTGGATTGATTGTCATTTTATAGTAAAAATTAGGTCATTAGCATTAATGTGTTTTGACTGGTTTGACTGGGCTTTTGTAGATCTGGGATGTGGGCTTGCTAAGAAGTCCTAAAGATTGCTTATGCTGCTCCCGTTATTTTTATTTGTACTTTTTGTATTTTTAGTATTATTTATTTTGGTATTTTTTGACTTATTTGACTCTTAAGTGCTTCTAATTTGTAAATTAAACTAAGTAGAATTTTTGGATTGCATATATGCTTAAATAAATTAAATAAACAAAATAAGAATAAAAAATAATAAGAAAAGGGAGTCAGGCCAGATACAAAGACGGGAGCGGGCCGGACTCGACAAATACGCTAAAACTAGACCAAAAATAAGAGAAATGGGTGCGTTAACTAAGAAACCACAAAATTAACTCGGAATCGCATTTATTAAATCTGAATTTAAACCAACTTTTTGTGAAGAAAGACTTTTAGGTAGACCTGCTTACGTACGACTAAACTCGAATACGGACGTTAAATTGAAGAACGCGCGAGAAGATCGATCATTCGCGTGCGTGCCCAATTTAAACAACGGCGTTTCGATTTTAGCTGAACGGAGTGACTGGAATTGGTTTGGATTGGTAACCGAGACTCTACACTGATAATTCTTGTAATCATGCGACTCCGAAACACGCCCTTACTAAAAATAAACGACTAAAGCGAGAAAAAGAAGACGGACAAAATTGGGGTATAACAGCTGCCCCTCTTTATTAATATTTCACTAGAAAGTGCGGAGCTCTCGGACTTTCGTAGTAGAAATAGGAATAAAGATAAGATAGACGCTAATTTTGTCCGTTTAAGGGGGAAGTGGAAGGTTTGGGAGATAAGAGGGAGCGGTTAATACTTGGCGCATTAACCGAGAGTTGAATGAAGGGTCAACAAGGACCTGAAGGAGCACTAAGGCTCTGAAGGACCACTCAGGGTCTGAAGGAGCGATAAGGCTCTGGAGGACCACTTAAGGTCTGGAAGGCTGCCTAAGCCTTAATTGAAGGACCATCGTGGTCTGAAGGAGCGCAACTAGCTACGGTACTAATTAAACGGTGCGAGGGGCCTTTATACTCGGCGGCCATGATGGGTCAAGATCGGTCTAGAATCGATATGTTGACCATGAAGGGCGTACATCGTGTCTTAGGTGACACAACTAGTCCGAAGGACCACGCGGGTCCGGAAGGTCCGCGGGCTCGACTCGACGCGTTTGCGACACAGGCCACTTAGGGCAATCAAGGAGCGTAGTGCTCTGAAGGACCACTCGGGGTCTGAGGGATCAACTTGGTGATCTGTGATACGATATGAGATCAACGCTTAAAGCGCTGACATTAGAGGAACAACATAGGGACTAACACTGATCGTGCTTATCCGGGCACACCTAACAAACGCATCTACCGAGAAAGGGAAAACCCATCTACGTTTGATGAAGCAATTAATGGTGCAAGCAATGATTGGTATCTGGTAGGATGTGGAATGACTTTTTCCTTTTCTCTTCACTTTTTGTTTTTTGTTTTTTGTTTTTTTGTTTTTTTGTTTTTTTTTTTTTTTTTTTTTTTTTTTTTTTTTTTTTTTGAAAAAATGATGAATGTCAAATGCGCAAATGCTATGGTGCATGAGGTGATGATATGATATGATATGATATGATATGATGTGATGTGATATGATATGAGTGATAGAAACATTTTTGGTAATGATGAGATGTGAGACTTTAGATGCGAGAAGTAGAGGTGAATATTGATCATTCTTTGAAAAGGCTAGATTTGATTCAAACTTTAGCAATCTCAAGGTTGTTATTTACGGGCACTGATGTGAAAAGTATCTGCGAGCTCGCTCATTTTTCTCTTTCATTTTGATGCCCCATGATGACCGAAGTTTTGGCCCGCACAGCTAGATAAGTGGATTTCCAACATCATATGATCAACTTGTGTTTTCTCTCTCTGAAGCATTGTTTTGTGAAGATGTATAATAGTGCGAATATGAATGAGTCAGTTAACTCGGAGTTCTAAAGACCTAGGGTGTGGGCATTTGTGGCACATGAATGGGTGAATGACTGACCGGTCTTTGTCAAGGTCATGAAAGGTAGGTTTTCCCAAGCCAAGGAATGTAGGACTGCCCCAATTTAGTTTTGATGACGGTGAGTGTCCACTTTTGTCTAGTGGTGACAAGCTAGGGGTGTAGAAGATGATGAGTTGGGAATGCATTGGCTCTGGAATGAAAGGTGGCAAGTAGGAGATGTTGTCTCAACCCATAGAGTTTGATGTTTCCCTAATTATGGTAAGGACAAGATTGCCCCGACTAGAGTAGAAACATTTAGGATAGTGAGTTGAGAAGTTGCCCCGGTATGGTTTTGTTGATG
Organism: Oxytropis ochrocephala; assembly: GCA_020916435.1. NCBI lineage: Eukaryota > Viridiplantae > Streptophyta > Magnoliopsida > Fabales > Fabaceae > Oxytropis > Oxytropis ochrocephala. The sequence continues at coordinate 31,772,179 of CM037093.1, read as the reverse complement.
TGGATATAACAAGGGGATGAGATGGGTGTATGGTGAATGTCCCCATTTGTAGGTGGAGTGAGGGTGTGAGGTTGCCCCACTTGATAACGGGAATTCAGACGGTTGTTTTGGTGAGGTTGTGGAGAGTGACGGAGTTAGGGTAATGGGTTTTTGGAGTTTGTCTGGTATGGCAATAGGCTGGGTGTGGTATGTACAAATTTCCCCAAGTTCAAATGGAATAGATGGCGAAAGGGATGCCCCACTTTAGGATCTAGGCGACGATCCTAGTATAAACATTTGGTTATGAACCTCAGACTACAATAATCTTGAGTTTGCTATGATGAAAACTACACTTGATGATCACTAGACCTTGTCTTAGTATAAGCTCAGAACTTGAATGAATCTTGTGGTGCAAGCCTTTTGATTTTCTTTTCTTTTGAGTTTTTTTTTTTTTTTTTTTTTTTTTTTTTTTTTTTGAGATATATTTTTTTTGAGCAAACATATTATAAATAAATAAACTTATTTGTCCTAAGATTAACACTTTGAGAAAACAAAAGCAATCTGTCATTGATTGGAATGTGGCCGATGGTTTAGTGATTTATGATAATTGGGCTCAAGTAGTGTTTGGGGATTGATGGGACGGATGATTTTTTTTGAGCGGTATGATTTGGCTAATGGTTAATGGTTTGTGAAAGAAGGGGTTATTAGGCTCAATGAAGTGTTTGATGATTGATGGGACAAATGATTTGGTGATGTAACTTGGCTAATGGGTGATGATTTATGAGGGAAATGGTTGTTAGGCTCAAAGGAGTGTTTGAGGGTCTATTGAGACAGTAATTGATGCGTCTCATGGTGGGATGGACTTGTTTAGGGATGTGACTTGGCCAAGGTTTATGAAGGATAGGATATTGAGGACAAGGGAAGTGTTTGGGGGTTTATTTCAGACAAGGATCTCTTATGGTAAGAAGTATCAGCTCATGATTGTATCACTTTTGCTTTTTCCTATTTTTTTGTTTTGATTTCACTTTTTTTTTTTTTTTTTTTTTTTTTTTTTTTTTTTTTTTTTAGCTGAGTGACTTGAAAATAATACACCATTTTTGATGTAGAATTGATCCTTGTCTAGGGTGATTGAAAGGTTTCTTTGGATTTTGGCTTAAGGTGGGTAGCAAAGGTTTTTTCGGGACATGGGAAGATGGTGGACTTCCGTTCCAAATCATGATTGCTCGATTTCTCAAAAAATTAACTCAAGGACAATGATTTACTTATTTTATATACTTGCTCTTTTCTTTATTTCTTTTCATGCTCTAATTTCTGCTTAGGCTGCTCTTACGAGTTTTCAACCTAACGAGCTTCTTTTGACTTATTTTTTGTAAAGAACTTGCACCGAGGAAATACAATGTCGACAAAGTATTTTAGAGATCACCAATTTGCCCCAGTATGGAGGACCTAAAGTGTTATTTCATCAGTGAGAACAAACCAAAAAGTTGACTAAGTAGGGGAGTATGGACTTTAGGGTGGTCGGGGTGGGATTAGACTTGGGGGATGATGACAAGGTAAGGACATTAACTGACTCAAAAAATGAAGACACATGTCACACACGAGTTACTACACGAATGCTTCGTAGAGAGTTAACATCAGTTTTAACATGAAAGAAAATTTTAGTGGACCACTTCGGTCATTCATCACGGAGTGGATGAGGTGCAATGCTTTGTTGAGAAAAAATGTGAACGAGCTGCAAATTTGAAAAACCGAGTGCCTTGAAACACCTTGAGCTTGCAACTAAGTATGGCCAAACTTTTTCAAAAAGAATTATTTATCTCACAAGAATGTCTCACCTATCATTATGTTCTTTGTTTGTTTCTGTTTTTAGAATGCATGATGTAAGTACGCAAGTGAATGAATGCGCATGAAATGAGAATGCGAACGAACGAATGAATGTATGTGAAATGCGAATGTAATGTATGTGAAATGCGAATGTAATGTATGTGTATGAAATGATAATATATGATTTTATTTGTCGCGTCGGAGAATTATAAGTTTACATTTGGAGAGTAAAGTACAAAGTTTAACTTTGACTTTAGCATGCATGGCTTCTCTCCAAAATAAAGCTTTTAATTCTCAGACGGTCGTAAAAATGCACGCAACATAAGATGTTTATCTTGTTGTTTTATGCAAAGAAAAGGAAAAATGCATGTGGTATATTTTCTAAAAAATGTAGTAAACAATGATTTTGATTTTTGACTTTTTGATTTTTTTAAATTGTTTGGATAAAAAACGGTATGCATTAATGTTCGTTTGAATGCAAGGGTGTTAAGCTCCTTTGTGAACCTATGAAGGTATCTTATGGAGTGGGTCTAAAGTTTTCTTTATAGTGAACCTCACAAGGGTGGTTCTAAAGAATCCTACACATGGTTCCTAGAGCCAAGGACCCCAGTCAAGAACACCGACCCCAACAATAGGCAAGCTATTAGGAGGGATAGCATCCTCAAAAGGAATCAAACTCTAGGTGAGATTTTCATGACCACCCAACGAGACGTACGTCCCGCAGGCCATCACTACGCAATCTCGTTCTAACTTAGGTTTATGCTCGCGTCCGGGTAGAGGACTTTTCTCATGTGTGTGAAGTGTAGAAGTGTAGTGTGTGTAGGAGCAATTTAAAAAACAACCCAAAAGCTGCAAACAAAACAAACATTCATGCAAAATAAAGTCTTCTATCCTAGGGTTTACACATCAAATAAATAATATAATGTGCAAAGATAAATAAATAAGAGAAGGGTAAAAAATTAAATTAAATAGATCCTATAATTAATTAGACTAGGTTTTGACTCTCTAAAAAGTTAAGTCCCCAGTGGAGTCGCCAGCTGTAGCGACCGGAAAAATCCGGCAAAGGATTCTTCGAAAGGTTCTTAAGGAAGCCGCCACCAAATTTTAGTTTAAGGGCAAATTCGGAAAATCCCTTTAAGTTTTAGGATAAGGCGTTGTTAGGGTTCGGGAGTCGTTATGTGTGGGGAAGGTATTAGCACCCCACGACATCCTATTGTCTAATTAGTTAGGATTTATTTAATTGTTACCCTTTTATTTGTGAAGAAAGAGACTTATTTAAGTTTTTGGTTTTTAGTGCTTGACAAGGGTTGAATCTTGCTCCTACGTACCTCCAGATGCAATGGAGGAATCAAAGCTACGTAGTTCTTCCTGAAAAAGTTTATGGGTTGGTAATTTTTAGTGTAGGGGTACTAGGATTCCTTGAACTGTACAGCTCACTGATTCCTAGGACGCTGACTAACCCGATTGTACAACCGACTTAGTCCCCTACTTTTTGAAAATGATTTTTGAGTTTTTGAAAGAAATTGGTTTGGTGTGAGGTGGGTCTGTTTTAGAATAGGTATTCTAGAACTCCTGAACTGTACAGCTCATTAGTTCTAGAACGCTGACTAACCCGATTGTACAACCGACTTAGTCCCCTACTTTTTAGGAAAAGTGCTTTATTTATTTACTTATAAATTTTTAGGATTACTGAACTGTACAGCTCATTGGTCCTAGGATGATGACTAATCCGGTTGTCCTCCTATTATTATTTGTTCCATTTTTTACGAAGTAATAAAATAAAATGTTTGATTTTGAAAATGTGGACTTTAATTCGTAACATACTAATACAATAATTGTGTTTGCATCATAGACGTAGAACTAACACCATAGTCAAGTTTTTATTTATTTATATTCTATTATTTATATTTTTATATCCCAAAATTAAATACTAAAAAACTAAACTCACGTGAAAGGTCATGGAAACATCACACATGGTTGGAGATCGGGCATAATAGACACAAGCCAATATCAACATTCAAGATAAATATTAATTTATTATTACAAGGATAACGAAGCATGGAGAAATATGAGAAGAGCATACCCTATAGCCACAAACATATACAAAAGTCAATGAGCTGAAATTAAAAGATGCTAACATATATACCTTGAAGTTGTCATTTCAAATCAAATTGTGTGCAAGAAGTAATCCTTATCTCCATCCATGCCTTGTAACGCTAATGATCTGAGACTATACCATGTAGATCTTTCATGCCAAATACCTTACGTTTTACCCTTTAAAAATATGATACAGCTTCTGTTGGAAAAGAACACGGTGTAGTGCACGGAACATCACGTGGTGGTCAATCGGTCATGGTAATTTCCACCTCAAACAAGTTGGATTTAAAATGAGAAGAACAGTGGGAGTGGATTGCACGGCTGGGTTCTATTAAGACCCAACAATGTTGCAAATAGCAGCAACTATTTAAAAGAAAGACGATGTAGGAGAGGTGGAAGGCAAACACGATAGGTGTAGGGGAAGGCAACACGATCTGAGAGGAGGTTTCGCGGTGGTGGCCGTAATCTCAGATCTCCCAAAAATAGTATTTAGGTGATTAGGGTTTCAATGTGAAGCCCTAATCCTTATATTTTAGTAATTTTTGCCGTCAGTGTCTGTTTTCTAGATTGTGGATTGATTGTCATTTTATAGTAAAAATTAGGTCATTAGCATTAATGTGTTTTGACTGGTTTGACTGGGCTTTTGCAGATCTGGGATGTGGGCTTGCTAAGAAGTCCTAAAGATTGCTTATGCTGCTCCCGTTATTTTTATTTGTACTTTTTGTATTTTTAGTATTATTTATTTTGGTATTTTTTGACTTATTTGACTCTTAAGTGCTTCTAATTTGTAAATTAAACTAAGTAGAATTTTTGGATTGCATATATGCTTAAATAAATTAAATAAACAAAATAAGAATAAAAAATAATAAGAAAAGGGAGTCAGGCCAGATACAAAGACGAGAGCGGGCCGGACTCGACAAATACGCTAAAACTAGACCAAAAATAAGAGAAATGGGTGCGTTAACTAAGAAACCACAAAATTAACTCGGAATCGCATTTATTAAATCGAATTTAAACCAACTTTTTGTGAAGAAAGACTTTTAGGTAGACACGCTTCGCGTTTACTAAACTCGAATACGGACGTTAAATTGAAGAACGCGCGAAAGATCGATCATTCGGCGTGCGTGCCCAATTTAAACAACGGCGTTTTCGATTTTAAATGAACGCAGAGTATTGGAATTGGTTTGGATTGGTAACAGAGAGACTCTACTGCGATAATTCTTGTAATCATGCGACTCAGAAACACGCCCTTACTAAAAATAAACGACTAAAGCGAGAAAAAGAAGACGGACAAAATTGGGGTATAACACTAACCAAACCAAACCGCATCTATTTTTACCTTGCGATTCAGTTCACTTTTTTGCTCAAAACAGAACCGACCCACACCGCGAACACCCCTACATTGGATAGCAAATTTCGAGGGCTATCAATGACAACTTGATTTGTGTCAAAAAAAAATTATGACAACTTGATTTAAACTTTTTAGTGTTAAAAAAGGATGTTTGCAATAATGAACCATTTATGTTTTTTTACAGCAACTAGGGGTGGGAACTCATGAGAGTGGACGTTGATAAAGACCTCCGTCATATTTTATAAGCAATTTTTCTGATTTTATAAATAGTTTTAGCAATAACTTCGTCCTATTTTATAAGTAGTTTTAACAAAATTCATTTGTCTCAAATAAATTGTTGTTTTACATTTTCAAGAAAGTATTTAATACTCCCTTTGTCCCATTAAAAAAGGATGTTTGCAATAATCAAACACGAAAAATCAAAGTAGTTATTTTTTTTATTTTTTTTAAAGGGCACTATAGATAAGGAATAAGGATGCTTTATAGATTCCAACAATAGTACTTTTTATTTAGATAAGCAAATTGTATTAAGGGACGTACAAGGGGTGCACCAACCCCTTACACCTAAAGGCTTCATTATAAACCTTCAAGGGTCAAAATCCTGTGGGAAAAAGACCCAAGGAGGGAAAAAGAGTACTCCGTCTAAAATATCGTTTCAAAACATGTCAATTACAAATGAGAGTAACAACCCAAAGGACAATGATACCAATCCGACCACCCCACCCCACACTTTCTCCCCCTCCTTGCCTTGAACCAACTCCATGCGCTATCCTTAATGCCCAACATAATAGATGAAATTGACACTACCTCACCTTTGAAGACGATCTTGTTTCTAGGCAACCAAAGATTCCACACAACCATATGATGTGTTTGACCCCTTTTCTTTGCTTTAATTTCCTTTTACCAATTTACCAAAAAGCATAAAATGATTGCTAATTTCCTCTGTATCTTCAATAGATTCACCTATCCATGTGAAAACTTGATCCCAAATGAATTTAGCAACAGTACTTAGTAAGGGAAGGAATAAACATGTTGGAAATAGACAAACGTATAGGTTATAGCTTTGGTTTTGCAGTACTTTTGCCATTCATGGACAAAGCCATCAAAACCGAAGTGAAAGAATGCATGGCCAAAACCAACAAGATTACAAAGCAGGCAACTTTCACATTAATTGAAGCACAATCACAAAGTTGAGAGAGACACGTCACATGTTGAGAGAGACACGTCACATGTTTTGGTGTCCTCTTCATATTCTAAAAGTCTCACGCCAACCTTCCCAAAAAAGTTCAACTATCACAAAGGTCAAGAAACCTCCGCATCATCATGCATGAAAGGTTTTACCAATATAGTGTGAATAGCACAATTACAATATGACATATAGCTACAGTGTTTAGCTTATGAATAGTTCTAAGTAGCATTAATAAGAAAACTTAAGGCTGGCTTATAATTTAAGCAAGCTATTAAATAGAACTAAGAAGCACTTCCCACAATTTTGGTTATTCCTAACGTACATGTATTAATTCCTTGAATTTTTGACACTAGTGGAAAAAAGGTTTTTCATATCGGTTAAAAACGACATTTCATATCGGTTGCCGAACCGTATGAAAAATATTTTTAATATCTGTTCAACTTAAACTCGTTATGGAAAGTAAGTTTTTTAAGCCAACTATGCGTTTTTTTATATCAGTATTTTAGTTCAACCGATATTAAAAATAACTTTTTATATCGGTTATCAAAAGTAACCGATATTAAATCTTGATTATTAACATCAGGTCATTTCAGAACCGATATTAAAATTGGAGTATATTTTTAAAAAAACAAAACTTGTAAGCATACAACATTGTTTCATGTTTTACTTTAAACTCAATATTTTAAAATTAATCACAATTTTTTAATTAAAAAAAAGATACTGTGAAATTGGTTGACTAGAAATTCTTATACATTAGTAGTAAATGCTTTCAGACCATTGAACAATTGAAGATTGTGTTTCTTTATTATGTGTCAACAACCTCACTAGTCAGTAGTACATACAGGAAATTACATTTGAAAGACACAAATCCTTGTCAAAAATATAAAAAGAAAGACACACAAGACACAACTGTCTTGTCAAATGAGGGTCATAGTAATAAAAAATACGTAGATTTAATTTAATACAACGTCAATGGACACTCTCAAATAAAGTAAACCTATATAATATATTTTTCATTATATCTTTATATATTATTTGATCAATATGTATAACATGAACGTTCCAGTGGATTTAGTTAGACATGAGTATACAGGTTTGTTCCTACAAGGTTTTTTGTATTTACATTTTTATTGATCTTCCTTTTTATTAAGAAAATGTATAGCTCGTTGCAGGGTCGTCCTAAATAGTTAAGAGGTCTTGTTCAAATTAAATCTTAAAAATTGGGCCTTTAATTAGGCTCTTTTTTTATCAAACTTGTTAACATATTACTCTTTTCTTAAGATGAGTTGCCAGTGGGGGTAGGAATAGGCCTGATCGGTCTACAAAGGTCTATTACCCAACATGCATCATGTTTAGGCTAGGACAAGCTTTTTATTAAATAGATAAGACTAATATTTTTTTAAAATCCTATCTAGTTAAAAATGTCAGACTACAGGTCATCGCTTTCTAGGCCGCGCTACTTATGTAAATATAAATAATGTTTAATTTTTATTACTACTATTACTTTGTATTAAATTATAAATTTGGTTACATTTTCTGTTTATTTAAAATATTGACCTATATTAATTGTTGAGATACTTAAAGGTATTACTATAAAATAGAATTACCAAACAATAGAATTTAAATAGAATTTCATATAAAGATAATTCTTAACAAATTTTTGTTAGATCTCGAATTAAAACTTTATCTCATTTATCTATTAGCTTTACAAAGTCTACATAATCAAGTTGTAGGCTTTGTAAAAAAAGTTGGTGAAGTGGGCTTTTAAACAGACTTTCCGGCTTATATCAAGCTTTCAAAAGGCAAGGCCCTCAAAAGTCAGCCTATTATAAGCCACAGGCCAAGCTCAGGTCTAACGTTTTCAACGCAGACCAGACTCAAGCCATGTAAAGTCCAACTCGACTCAGCCTATTCCCACTCCTAGTTGCCAACTCATTTTTTTCTTTATCAACTTCAATTCACACTCTATTGAGTCTTGCTTGTTTAATTTAATGTAGTCTTTTTTAATAAATAAAAAATGAACTAAGGAAAATCTAATCATTTATAAGGGAGGACCATGTATGCATATTCTGCAAGGGAGTTCATTCCTCTTTCTCATTCATTTTCAGATTAAATAAGCATTCAACACAGTTTTACAATCCCAATTGTCTCACACTTTCATCATATTATTATTAGGTGTGGTGTTGCTATAACCATGATCACAAGTAAAGATATATATGAAATTTTATCATCAATTGTGCCACTATATGTGGCTATGATATTAGGCTATGCTTCAATACGATGGTGGAAGATTTTAACACCTGAACAAACCTCTGGTATAAACCGTTATGTAGTAATGTTTGCAATTCCTACACTTACTTTTAATTTCATATCACCAATTAACCCATATCATTTGAACTTCAAGTTTATAGCTGCTGATTCACTTCAAAAAATTGTGGTATTGGTTGCTCTTTTTCTATGGAACATATTCACAAAACGTGGTGGAATTGATTGGACTATTACCCTTTTCTCACTTTCCACTCTCCCAAACACATTCCTTATTGCTGTCCCTCTTTTCCGTCCTATGTATGGAGAATTTACCATTTCCCTTTTGATCTCAATTGTGCTTATGCAAGGTCTTGTTTGGTACAATGTTTTGTTGTTTTTTTATGAATATAGAGCTGCTAAGCTTCTTATTTTACACCAATTCTTTGAAGGGTCAGTTAAATCATCCTCAAAGGTTGGCTCAGTTAATGATAGTGAGGCATTGCATGGTGATTTAGAGATGGGAGAAAATGGGATTTCAACATCCAGATCAGTAACAAATTTTGATGGGGTTGAGTTGTTTTCTAGAAATCAACCAATGCTTGGAGCTTCAAACACAAATAGGCTCCAAATTGTTGGTTTTGAAGAGAAGATTCAACATAAGAAAAGATTTGGGAGGAGCAAGAGTTGTACTTATGTTAACACAAATATTTTCTCTGCTCGCTTGGGGACAATTCATACTTCCAACCCTGTTGAGGTTTCTAAAGATACATCGAAAGGTACTCTCACGATACTTATAACACATGCTACTTAGGGTCCATTTATTTTGCAAATAGGTAAGTATTAGACAATACTAGACCATTAAGTATTACAATTTTTTTGTGTCGTACACTGTTTTGATTGATAATGAATAACACAAGTAAAAAATATTGTAAAATTAACTATAATTCTCTTTATGATGTATAAAATGTTTTGAGAGAGAGAGAGAGAGATGAGAGTATAGAGGTTGAGAGAGGAATAGATATATGAGGGAGAAAAAATAAAAGAGAAAGAACACAGGAGAGAGGAGAAGATAGAGGAGGGTGGGAGGGAGGGAGGGAGAGAGGTTATTGAATAGAAAATGAAGATAGTATTTTGGTATTTTTTTTTAGACAGAAAATTTTAATGTGATTTTGTAAGAGACCGAAATTTTTGTTTATATTTGGTCACTTACCATCATTTTTGTCTAGTAATGACCAGTTTCCAAATCAAAATGTTCACAACTGGAATTGTCCAATCCAGCAAATGAAACATATCCTTAGATTTTATTTGTTTCTTTCAATTAACTTTGCTTCATGACACTGGATCACTGAATCGATGAGTGAGTCGTCTAATTGCATGACTCAGTATCTATTAAAAAATTTGATATTAAATAAATTATCTATAAAATCATAAATATGTTGTTTCATATACCTTTATTAATATAATGCATTTGCATGTGAAGACATAAACATAACACACTGTGTATATTCTAATGTGTGTAATAATGAGGACATCCCTTCTTTATTAATAGTATATCCACTTTATGAGCCAAAAGTTGGGGGAATTTGATGGCATTATTGTAAATAATGCCATCAAATTGCTCATTATTAAAACTAAATTCTACTCCAATTATTTCCACCATTTAACAATATATCCCTCATTTTGTACCCCATTGTTTACCGATATACCCTCACTCTATATTTTTGGACCGACATACCCCCACTCTATATTTTGTGCCCCACCATTTACCAATATACCCCTCATTTTGTACCTCATTGTTTACCAATATACCCCCACTCTATATTTTTGGACCGACATACCCCTCATTTTGTCCAACACTCTTTTTTTTTTTATTATTTTCAAAATGTACCCTCATTTTGTACCCCCATCGTTTATCAATATACCCCCACTTTATATTTTTGGACCGACATACCCCTGACAAAAATTGAACCAATCTGATTTATCTCTATATATTAATAGAAGATTGTTGACGATAGCCACTTTTAATGGGAAATTTTTTTTCCCACCATTTACCAATATACCCCCACTCTATATTTTTGGACCAATATATCCTTGGCAAAAAAAATATTTTTGTCCAACACTTTTTTTTTATTATTATCAAAATGTACCCCTCATTTTGTATCCCACTGTTTACCAATATACCCCCACTCTATATTCCCTAACTATTAATATAAAGTCGCATCTTTCCCCATTTGGGGAGAAACTTTTTTTTTTTAGAAGTGCCTTATGTACTTTTTTTTATGAGTCCCTTTGTGTGTGTTACTTAGTCATGTATGTGTTATAGTATGGTTTGAAATTTCTTTGTATGTATTATAGTATGGTTTGAAATTTCTTTGTACATATAACCAACGGTTACGTTATATTTACCATTTTTCACTTACATACGATTTGATCGAAATATTTTAGAGGTCGTCGTATTTACCTTCTTGGAAATACATACGAATTCCAGCAAATTTCGCATCGTATTTATCTAGATACGATTCCCTCCCAGAAGCTTCAAAAAATGAGTTTTGGAAAAGAAAAAAAATGACTGGGACCTTAATTTTTGCTAGATTAATAATGGACATAAAGTTTGCATTATTTACAACTAATGTTATCAAAAAATGCATCCCCAAATTGATTAATAAAGTAGTCAGTGTAAAGACGTGCATAAAGGGACTTAGACTTCATCCAACCAAGGGCTATTGTTGCCTCTTCATCTTATATATATATGTGTTGCGTATTTTTATGCCCCCTTATAAAATGTTAATGTTTTTTCAAAAATACATCTGTAGGCCTGTTAATCACCTCCCCGTGCATCGCACGGGTCACCGTCCTAGTACATATAAAAAGATGTATGTAAAAAATGTATATATCATATATTAATTAATGCATGTATTATAAACACGTGAGTGATTTAG